>JAMPIV010015983.1:0-725787 GCA_024509875.1 Oreohelix idahoensis | reverse complement strand
CGGTTCGTATTGTCCTGTAATAAATTGTATGAAACGTCACAGTTGTTACCATCACTCGATGACTTCCACATGTGGTTTGAGTGGGTTTATTATGAACTTTGTCCAAGAGCCTATACACATTCGCGTGAACTGTTTTATCTGATGGCAACACCCCCCTTGCATCATACTACTACACCATCATTACCTGCAGCATTGTATCATACCCAATGTTCACTCCAACATTTATGATGGTCAAACAACAACATAACAGTATTATTTTATGTTTTTGTACACTACTGCTCACAGCAAATGCTGCACCACAAACATACCACTTGTAAGGCTTCTCTCCTGTATGTATTCTTTTATATTGGCAAAGACTACTGCTCAGAGCAAATGCTGCTCCACAAATATCACACTTGAAAGGCTTCTCTCCTGTATGTATTCTTTTATGACTTTGTAGATTACCACTCTCAGTAAATGCTGCTCCACAAACATCACATTTGAAAGGATTCTCTTATGTATGTATTCTTTTATGACTTTGTAGGTTACCTGATCTGAGTAAATGCTGCTTCACAAATATCTCACTTGTAAGGCTTCTCTCCTGTATGTATTCTTTTATGTTTATGAAGACTACTGCTCAGAGCAAATGCTGCTCCACAATCATCACACTTGTAAGGCTTCTCTCCTGTATGTATTCTTTTATGACTTTGTAGATTACCTTTCTGAGTAAATGCTGCTCCACAAACATCACACCTGTAAGGTTTCTCTCCTGTATGTCTTCTTTTATGTTTTTGTAGATAACAGCTCAGAGTAAATGCTGCATCACAGACATGACACTTGTAAGGCTTCTCTCCTGTATGTATTCTTTTATGACTTTGTAGGTTTACCAGTCTGAGTAAATGCTCCTCCCCAAATCTCACACTTGTAAGGTTTCGCTCCTGTATGTATTCTTTTATGTCTTTGTAGATTACCGCTCTCAGTAAATGCTGCTCCACAAATATCACACTTGTAAGGCTTCTCTCCTGTATGTATTCTTTTATGTTTGTGAAGACTACCTCTCAGACCAAATGCTGCTCCACAAATATCACACTTGTAATGCTTCTCTCCTGTGTGTATTATTTTATGTCTTTGTAGATTACTGCTTTGAGTAAATGCTGCACCACAAACATCACATTGAAAGGATTCTCTCCTGTTTGTATTCTTTTTATATGACTTTGTAGGCTACCTGCCTGAGTAAATGCTGCTCCACAACCATCACAATTGTACACCTTCTCTCCTGTATGTATTCTTTTATGACTTTGTAGACTACCACTCTCAGTAAATGCTGCTCCACAAACATCACACTTGTAAGGCTTCTCTCATGTATGTATTATTTTTGTTTTTGTACACTACTACTCTGAGTAAATGCTACACCACAAACATCACATTTGAAAGGCTTCTCTCCTGAATGTATTATTTTATGACTTTGTAGGTTACCGGTCTGAGTAAATGCTGCTCAAAAAACATCACACGTGTAAGGCTCCTCTCATGTATGTATTCTTGTATGACTTTGTAGGTGGCTTGTCTGAGTAAATTCTGCTCCACAAAAATTACACTTGTAAGGCTTCTCTCCTGTATGTATTCTTTTATGACTTCGTAGAATACTGCTAAGAGTAAATGCTGCACCATAAACATCATACTTTTAAGGCTTCTCTCCTGAATGTATTCTTTTATGTTTTTGTACACTTCTGCTAGACCAAATGCTGGACCACAAACATCACATTTGAAAGGCTTCTCTCCTGAATGTATTATTTTATGACTTTGTAGGTTACCGGTCTGAGTAAATGCTGCTCCACAAACATCACACTTGTAAGGCTTCTTTCCTGTATGTATTCTTTTATGACTTTGTAGGTGGCCCATCTGAGTAAATGCTGCTCCACAAATATCACACTTGAAAGGCTTCTCTCCTGTATGTATTCTTTTATGTTTTTGTACATTACTGCTCAGAGCAAATGCTGCACCACAAACATCACACTTGTAAGGCTTCTCTCCTGTATGTATTCTGTTATGCTGCTGTAGGTTAACTGTCACAGAAAATGATGCGCCATTAATGTCACACTTGTAGGACTCATCTTTTTCTATATTCTTGTGAGACTTAGTGCTTGAATCACTGCAAACAGCAACAGATCTGCCAGTCACACAAAGCTGAACATTTATCTCACTGGCAGAAAATGGTTTACTACAATTTATGTTACAGACTTGATTTTTACAAACTGATGTATTACTGTGTAGGTTGTCAAACATTGTAGCTGTCCTTTCCTGACTGTTGATGAGGTTCATTGATGCTTCATTACAAGGGAGTCTCATGTTGATGCTATATTCTCTTGCTACATCAGTAGAAGTGGCATCTCCAATCTTATTCACTGCTTCATTCATGTTATTTAGACTGTATTGTGGTAACACATTCTGAAGATCACTGCATTTATTATCAAACTCCCAGCGTCCATCTCTATGTACTGTGGTCATATGCTTATCCAGGACATCAAGTTGGAAGAAATGAGTGTTGCACAGGTGACAAGAATAAACACCTGTAATAATAAAAATAATTAGCAAAGATAAATAATGAATTGCATGTCTTATATGTTTAGTTATAATTTGTTAGCAAAATATAGTAAACAGACTCATACGCAAAATTTCCTGATAATTCTGTGATTGTAATTCAGGATCGACATCATTGCAATCCAGGCAAACCCATTGGTGCTAAGTCTTCCTCAGCAAATGTTGAAGTGTATGAATGCTTACTGTACTTAGCATCCTGAACTGTATACTTGTAGGATGCATCCTCTCATACATCATACCTGCTAGTCTTATGTTTGATGCCACATTCCAGCTATCTTAGCCTTGTTGATTCATCTAATGCAGTGTTGTTTTCTAACAGATGATCATTAACTGTCCTCAGTATCTCTCCCTTGTGCAGGACCAGTGTCTCTGCTTTGTAAATAGATTTCATTCTCTAAGAAAGGCCCACTCACTGCTTAGTATTAAATATTATACTGTGCAGACATTTAAATCATGTAAACTTATGTAGCCAAAATATGAATTTAAAATAATAACATTGCTTTTACATATACCTTTCTCATCTCCAAATAAGCATAACTGTTGTTGACTTTCTGGCATGTCCAAGAAGTCAGTATACTGTATCTCAGTTTTAGTACAGCTGTTGTCACAATCAGCCTGAAACAAATTTTGATCAATCCTGGCATTTATGACACATCATCATTATCACTTCTAGCTCCCTAAACAGCCAACTCCTCTTGTTGTATACTATCAGCTCAAGGTGCCTCCAAGACTGACTCACATCTTTGACTTTTGTATCCGGTTCTCTATTATGTGTGTTTTTGAGTCACGCAAAACCTCTTTTTACCCTGGACATTTCAGAATGCTATAAACTAGAGCTATACGAGGTCTGGTCAAAAAGTATCCGACCTTTTTTTTTCCGGAGAAAAAAAAATGATATACAGGTTTCTCTGGTGGATACAGTGAAGAAGACCTTCCTGCGCATGCGTGAATTTTTTCCCTCCCAAAGACAGTGTCAGTTGTTTGCAATTAGTGTACACGCGAGCTGTGGTAGTAACAAGCCGTCAGATTTTTATTTTAGACCATCAACAAGCCGAAACGACATGGTCATTCACTAAGTGCGAACTTTGGTCATGCAGAACCGTCATATCACCATCCAAGAACTTACACACGAGGTGGGGATAAGCCACGGTTCAGTACAATCCATATTGACGGAGGATTTGAACTTGCGGAGAGTGGGCGCTAAATTCGTGCCAAAGCTGTTAACGATGGAGCAGAAGCAACTCCATTGGAAGTTCAAATCCTCCGTCAATATGGATTGTACTGAACCGTGGCTTATCCCCACCTCGTGTGTAAGTTCTCGGATGGTGATACGACGGTTCTGCATGACCAAAGTCCGCACTTCGTAAATGACCACATCGTTTCGGCTTGTTGATGGTCTACCGGAACGTGGCTCGCTATCCACCGATGTGCGGCCATCTTTGAAACGGTTGTACCACTCCTTAATTTGTGTAATGCTCATGGCTTCATCGCCAAAAGCTTGTTGAATCTTTTGAATTGTTTCTACTTGGGTATCACCAAGCTTTTGGCAAAATTTAATTGCAATACCGCTGTTCAAAACGTTCCGTCATTTCGTGACAAATAAAAATGTGACGGCTTGTTACTACCACAGCTTGCGCGTACACTAATTGCAAACGACTGACACTGTCTTTGGGAGGGAAAAAATTCACGAATGCGCAGGAATGAAGCACATTAAAAACGCACCACCTGTATAATCCAAGAACAGAGTGTGAAATGTAAATATAAGTGTGTACAAGTTCACATATTTGGAATCTTTATTCATTTTCCTATGAATCCATGCTGGTCAGTAATTTGTACATTTGATTGTTATGAAATTCATTGCATTCTGTGCAGGCAAGGGAGAAAACCAAAAATACAAAAAAATGCACGTGCGTTATCCTGCTGGAGAAGCTCCAAGTCTGGATAAATTGTGAACGCAGGAGCAACCAGTGCATCCAGAACCTCATCTCGATATGTCACAGCATTAACATTTCCACGGAAGACGTGAAGAGGCAAGCGATGGTGAAAACTGAATCCTCCCCAAATGTGAATACTGCCACCTCGAAATCGGTTGACACAGCAATCTGCAAAGCGCTCTTCACACCGTCGCTAAATCCGCATACGTCCATCTGCAAAGGATATGTTGAATCTGTTCTCTTCTGTGAATAGGACAGCATTCCACTGCAGTCTAGTCCATCTGATATGTTGCTCTGCCCATTGCAGGCGCTGCTGACGATGTCTGTGAGTCAAGTTTGGCCCAACATAAGGTCGTCTTGCAGTAAGGCCTGTATCTCTGAGTCGTCGTATGACTGTCATTCGAGAGACTTGCCCATGTCTACCCACTATTGCTCTTGCTGTTTGACTTGCCGGGAGAGTCAATTCCTTAGGTGACTCAGCACAATATGACAATCTTGCGCAGGGGTAGTAACTCGTGGTTGGCCCCTCCGAAGTCTATCCCGGGCACTGCCAGTGGTTCCGTAACGTTCATTGAGACGTACAATAGTGCTGTGGTGGCAATTCATCCTTCTGGCAATGGCCCGCGAGCTCATTCCGGTCTCCAACATACCAATGGCTCGTTGGCGGTCGTTTTCAGATAGTCGTGGCATTTCAAGCACATGTACTGGGTGTTTTGTCTCAACGGCCTTTTTATACCGAGTATACTGCCACAACGCGTACACATTTTCAGGGTCATAGCTGTTGAGAATCGTGTTGCACGTGTAACTTTCATCGTTTTCATGTAGTCTGTACACACACCCATGGGTTGAATCTTGCACTTTCCATTCCAGCAGCCATTCGCTCTCTACCTCATGGCAAACACGGGGAAAATCCATTCCCACACTTTTTTTTGCCAGCTTCTCGGCATCGGTATATATAATAGTGGTGCGTTTTTAATGTGCTTCAGTATACATAGTTTTTAAATGTATGGGAGATAACGTTTTTCTGCAATCATTTTCTCATTATTGCCATCAGTCATGAACACATACAAAGACATATTCACAAGCACATACACAAATGAACACATACACTTATGTATACATGCACAGACACATTCCCATATACTATTTATAAACACACATATACACAAATATACAGAGCACACAATTATTTTCTACATGAAATAAGACCCTATATGGGCACAGTAAACTTTCAAACACAAAAAAAAAACCCATTTGAATTGTTTGTGTCAGAAATAAATAAAACATTGAAATAACAAACAAGCATGTCTAATAAGGCTTCTTGTAGTTTCTGGGGTCTATGAAACTCAGGACAATACTTTGTTTTCTACATAGAGGTCACTTTAACTATTGCCTCCAGCTGGCAGGAAATAGTGGACTTAAAAGCTGCAACCAAGGTGAAGTGGGTTCAATTCTCTGCACCAAACAAGAGGCTGATGCTTGGGAGTCATAACCCAAGTGGGCCCGCCTCCCTTAGACTGTAAAGGAGATTAAAGGGCCGAAACTTCTGATCGATAAGGGAACACTTCTGATGATCAGATTGCCTCTTGTTGTATCACTCTGTATAGTTTACTATCATATCAGGCTTTTTGTAGTTTCTGGGATCTCTAATGAGACAAAGACATATTGCTATCTCAGGATGTTACACAAGACACTATTATAAGGCCTCTTGTAGTTTCTGGGATCTCTGATGAGACAAACAAAATTGCTCCCTCAGGATGTTGTACAAGACACTTTTATAAGGCTGATCATGAGGCTGGCAACATCATCGTGTCAAACAAATAGCTACAGACACCATCACAGTAAGAGCTTGTGAATGTTTAGTGTCAGCTTCCTGTAGTAGTAGTTCTATCCACCATAAGGGGTGACCAGGACAATGGTGACATTTAAGGTTTTTGACCTGTTTGATATAGTTTGTCTAAATAAATGGTACATACAACATATAAGGTTATTACATAAAAAAAATTAGATCTATCCAAAAATAAAAAAAAAAAACAAAAAAAAAAAAAAAAAAAAAAAAAAAAAAAAAAAAAAAAAAAAAAAAAAAAAAAAAAAAAAAAAAAAAAAAAAAAAAAAAAAAAAAAAATGAAACCGTAGATGATATGTTTGTTCTAAACAATAGTAACACAAAACAATAGTACACATAACATCTAAGGTTAATTAACTGTCTGATATAGGCTGTCTCAATGTTACATACAACATTTATGGTTAATTCTTCTTCTTTGAACCTTAGCCGCAGACCGTCAAAGCAGTCAGTGGCCATCACGCCTAGTGGCATCTTGTAGGGCAACAACAAATTGATTCCACTTTGCTCAGTCGATGGCCATCCTTCATACAGTGCCCCAACTCTGGTTCATTCTTTGCATCTCAGCCTCCACAGTCCTCCGCCAGGTTGTTTTTGGTCGGCCTCTCTTTCGTTTTCCTTCAGGGGTCCAAAGCATAGCTGTTCTTGTGATGGAATTGGGGTCTCTTCTGAGGACATGGCCAATCCAGCTCCAGTGTCTGCCAGCTATGATGGTGTGCATGTCCTCTTGCTTGCTCCAAGTAAGCAGATCTTGGTTGGTGATGGTATTCGGCCAAAAGATTTGGTGAATTTTTCTTAGGCATGTTGTGTGAAAAGAGGACAATTTCAACATTTCATTCTCTGTAACTCTCCAGCATTCCGCACCATAGAGAAGCACAGAAAGCACACAGCTCTGATATAATCTTAATTTTGTGCTTGTGCTGTATTGAGAGGACTTCCAGATGTTGTTTAGGGTAAAAAAGGCTGTTCTTGCCTTATTCATTCTGATGTTGATGTCTTTGCCTGCCCCGCCATCTGGTGTTACTATGCATCCTAGGTATGTGAAAGTGTCTGTCTGCACCAGTTGCTGATTCCTTACTGATATGGGCTCAGGGTTGCTCACATTGAGCGTCATGACCTCTGACTTCTTTAAATTGATGTTCAAGCCCACCTGCTGGCTAAACTTATTAAGTCTATCCATTTTTTCCTGGATGTGTTGATGTGAATGTGCTAGTAGTGCAATGTCATCTGCATATTCCAGATCTTCCAATGTGGAAAATTTAGTCCACCTTATTCCTCTTGGACTGCCCTCTGTTGTCTGGCGCATCACCCAGTCTATGACTGTTAAAAATAGAGTGGTTGATAAGAGGCATCATTGTCATACTCCCGTCTTCAACTCAAAGGTTAGGTTGCTCTGCCCAATACTACACGTAAAGTTGGCATAGAGGCTTTTTATGATTGACACTATGCAGCTTGGAATTCCATAAGCCCTCAGTATTTTCCATAAACTGTCCCTACGCCTTTTCAAAATCAACAAAATTAATGTACAGCTGTCTTTGCCATTCTGAGCACTGCTCTATAATGTTCCTGAGAGTGAATATATGATCTACACATCTTCTCTTCTTTCTAAATCCTGCTTGTTCTTTCCTCAGTTTGTGGTCTACTGCTTTTGAAATTCTCTATAATTATCCTGTCTAGTATTTTGCTGGGAACTGAGAGAAGAGTGATTCCTCTCCAATTATTGCAGTCTGCAAGATCTCCCTTCTTGGGCAATTTGACAATTATTCCTTTGTTCCACTCTGATGGTGTTGTCCCCGTTTTCCAGACTTGTGCAAATAGTGGTTCTAATAGTTCTGCTGCTAGCTCAGGGTCTGTCTTAAATAGCTCTGCATTTTAAGTTATCATGGCCAGGAGCTTTTCTGTTCTTTAACCCTTTGATTGTTGTGATGATTTCTTCTTGCAAGATCATCTAGGAAATTCCTTTTGTTGGCTTGGATTTGGCGTTTAACTTCCTTGTCCAGCTGACTGTACTGTTCGCTATATAGTTGCTTTAATGTGGGGGACTTCGCTTCTGTTTTCTTTCTTTTCATTTCCTTTCTCAGTGTTATAGTGTTTAATGTTTCTGGTGTTATCCAGTCTTGCTTCTTCCTTTCCTGGAATCCCAAGCATGATTTGCTGCTTTCCTTATATATTGTTGAAATGGTGTTGAATTTCTGGTCTATATCATTAGTCAATGTTTTTTCCTGACTTTTGGCAAATTGATATCGTTTCTTTATGTCAGCCGCAAAAGCTTTTCTGGTAAGGGGGTCCTTCAATTTTCTGATGTCAAACCTTTTCTGTGTAGTTACAGTTGGTCCAGCTCTTCTTAGTTTCACTTTCAGTTTTGCTACTACTAAATGGTGATCACTTCCCACATCTGCACCTCTTCTTACCTTCACATCTTGTAATGCATGTCTCCATCTACCATTAATCATGATGTGGTCTATCTGGTTTCTGTCCCGAATTTGGTGATTCCCATGTTAATTTGTGAATTTCTTTATGTGGGAAAAGTGTTCCTCCAATGACCAGTTTGTTAATACTACAGAAACTTATTAATTTATCCCCATTTTCGTTCGCTGTTCCACTGCCGCATTTCCCCATTACTTTTTCATTACATGTATTGTGTGTACCAACTTTTGCATTGAGGTCTCCCATTACTATAATAAGATCATATCTAGGTGTGTCTTCCATTTTTTTCTGCAGTTGTTGATAGAATTCATCTTTGACCTCTTCATAGCTGTCATTCATTGGTGCGTAGCATTGTATTATTGTAGTATTGGTGAATCTACCTCTCAATCTTAATCTTATCAGTCTGTTGTTGATGTGTTTCCATTCCAGTAATGTCCTTTCTATTCCTTTCTGTAGAATAATGGCTACACCTTCATTGTGCTGTCCATCCTCTCTTCCAGAGTAAAGTACTGTTTCTCCTGTTGCTGTTTTAACTTTTCTTGCCCCTGTCCATCTGCTCTCACTTATCCCTAGAATGTGTAACCTATAGTTTCTCATTTCTGCCGTGACCTGTTTTAGTTTACCCGTCTCATTCATTGTCCTGACAGTCCAAAATCCATTTCTTGTATCATGTTTTGTGGTCAGGACGTCCATTCTTATGTCAGTGGCTTCCTTTCGGCTTTCACCACAGACAGTCATACGAGCCTCAGACTCCGGATGTCCGTCCAGCAACAAAGTTTGTTTATTCATTGTTGTTTCCGTAACTTCAATTTTTTTTTTACATAGACAGGGGTGTCAGCCCTATGCTAAAACCCCCAACCTGGAGGACCATGGTGTCTGCTTTAGTCTGAACCCTGCCCGCTCAAACCTGTCCAGCTTGGTAGAACCTTCCAGGAGTAAAACTCCTGCTGTCATAGCTCTGGGGGTAATCAGGGTATGCAAGCCACCATACTTCGACAAGGTATTGACACCGGTGATGGCAGATAAGGTTAAACAATTTCAGTTTGATAAGGTTAATTAACAGTCTGAAATTGTTTGTCTAAATAATGGTACATACAACTTATAAGATTATTTAACTGTCTGATATAGTTTGTCTAAGCAATAGTACATACAACAGAAGAGGGTAATTAACTGTCTGATAAAGTTTGTCTAAACAATGGTACATACAACTTACATGGTTAATTAACTGTCTGCTATAGTTTGTCTAAACAATAGTAAATACACCATATGAGGTTAATCAACTGTCTGATGTAATTTCTATAAACAATAGTACATACAACATAAGAGGGTAATTAACTGTCTGATATAATTTGTCTAAACAATGGTACATACAACATACATGGTTAATTAACTGTCTGATATAATTTGTCTAAACAATGGTACATAAAACATAAAAGGCTAATTATCTGTCTGATATAGTCTGTCTAAACAATGGTACATACAACATAAAAGGCTAATTAACTGGCTAATATAGTCTGTCTAAACAATAATACATACAACATAGAAGGCTAATTAACAGGCTGGTATAGTTGGTCTAAACAATGGTACATACAACATCCCACCTCAGTATTAGCATCATGATTCTGGAAGCCTCCATTACATTCCTGCTTACATTCATCAGAATCTGGATTTTGATTACAGTACATGATACATTTTACCTATGACATACATTCTGACTGTCACTTTAATGCAGTTTGACAAGCAGTTATTATAAAGTACAGAATGTTTGAAAAATTTTATATAATCTATAGTTATGTAAACTCAGTAAAAATACTTCTTAACAAGAGGTTGTTGCGGTTGATGAACAAGGGTTGCTGATCTTGTCACTCTTTTGCAGCCAATGCCAATATTAAGAACTTGTATGTGTTCTGAGGCTGCTAAATGATACTGATTAAAGTGTATGTGAATGATGGTCAATAATCAATATACCCTTTTGTAGCGAAATCTGTGAGATCATTGCTAAATTCAGTAAGATTTTAGTCCTATGATAATAAATAAACAAGCCCGCAGGTGTCTGACGATTGTCATCTTCGACGCCAGTAGAGCGCTGCCTTTTGTGCAGTGGAAATGCTTAAAAAATGACCCGCCGTAAAATCTAACACGCCTTTTAGTTTCGGTTTCAAGACGCTCTCCACACGGTTCCTTTACTATAGACACACTGTGGGCAAAGCCAGCAGATATAAACACACAGACAGTTTAAATTCTTGCCGCGTAGTGTATTTCTGACGTCACTCAAACTAGTTGGTTTATTTGAATAATGAAAAAAGTGATAGAGAATGGAGGGGGAAGATGGCCGACTTGTGTAAAAGTTATATTTGACGATTGACAGTGACAAAACTGAAAATCTAAACCATAATGAAACTGACCATAAAAATCATATAGTAGGATAGCTTAGTGTCTCCTGAGAAATAATATGTTTTAATATATATGGTAGTCCAATTATTAGCCAAGTTATTGAGATAATACTATATGTCTACGAACGCTAGGACGGACAGACTGTTGTTCTTGCTCGTTTAGACATAACGTTATTGGGGACGTAAGTTTAAAAAAGAGGCATTGGAGTAATTCAAATCCGATGGGGTGGTATGAGAGTATAGAAGTAAAGGTGGGAGGTAGGAAAATGGTAACTAAAACTAAACATCTTTTTGTATTGGCATAACTAACGCAGACTGACCAATGGACTACGAGACACATAGTTTGTTTGGAATTTTGTTTTTGTTTTTTTCAAAACTAAATTCAAAATTTGGTAGTCGCCTGATTTCATTGGCCAGCTCTAATAGATATTGGCCAAAGGCTTAGGGGTCTCGTGGCCATTTGACAAGAAATTTTTATATCAACAAGTACATTGAGATCAGCTGCGATAAATTTAAAATAAATACTAAATTCACAGTCTGGACAGGGCAGAGAAAACTGAGGCCATATCTTTTGCCAGTCAACGTTATTTGTGACATAATTCTTTGAATTTGTGGTAAGAATGCTTTATGTATTAGCATGCTTGATTAAAACTGCAAAAGTTAGATACTGCTATTGGGAAAAGTGAAGGACATGCCGGGAGCAGTCATTATTGAGTCCTCACATTGAACTGTATTTGACTGTTGCATATCGTTATGATTATGTATTAATATTATTGTATTAGAAGATGTTAGAAAGCCTCTGTGTTCCATGAACACTCTTCAACATGCCAAAAGCGTTTATAATAAAGAAAAGAAAAATCATACAAAAGGAGATGTGGTTACTCCACGTTATTGTATTGAAAAAAATTATGTAAAAGTACAGTGGCATATCTGCCATAGGGACCTGAGGTGTGGTCACAGGAAGGTGTGAGTCATATAAATTAGGGGCTGGTGCACCTGTATGCACACGAGGCTGACCCCATACCATCATGTGTACAATAGTGTTAAGAAATTGTGATCAGATGTGAAAAGGCCAGGGTGTCTTTTATTCCAGGGTTTTTTATTTCCTGTTACCAGCCGGTGACAGGAAACCTGATGAGTGATTGTAAAGAAAAAAGTCTCCTTTCAAAAGTTTATGCTGTCAGCCTGAAGGAGCTTGTGGGTGCTGATCTATATATTCTCTGCAGTGACATACTGACTTGTTATCTTCATACCAAGAATCCCAGGTGATGTGTTAACATCTGGGACATCTGACACTTCATTCAAATAAAAATTGTTATTTCCAAGAATACACAGAATTATATGGGGCGTGATGAAACAACAGCTCCTCCTAACAAATGACTAACACTATTAGCTATTAAAGTTTTAGTCTGTGAATACACCTACAGGAATAATATAGTGACATTATACTTATCGGACAAAGAGTCCAAACATTTTAGTTAATCAGTATATGTAAAATATATTTTCCTCATTTTCAAAGACCTGTCCAAAAGAGATGGCAGGACAGGCAGATTAAATTGTACAAAGAAAAAAGCATTCAATTTTAAAGAAAACTTTAACCACAGTCTTATTCATTTCCTTATAGTGAGTTAAAGTGTATTGTGTTGATGTACCACCATTGTCATTTCACCCCTAGACACTAGTCAAATCAGACACCAGCCACTAGAATCAAAATACAGACCGTGTGAGATCTAGGGAGGTAGCATTAGGTTCCCTGATAATACATCATCATCATCATCATCTTTTAGAGTCAGGGCCTTACATTTGCTTGACCTCACACGGTTGGCACAGACACAGCTTTCTTTCTTTTTAGATAACATCTTAACCTCCCCAGCAAAGTACACTTGCTACACCTTTATCTCCCATAGGAGCATAGGCCTTCAACAAACACATGCCAAGTCCTTCTGTTACATAGGCCTTCAACAAACACATGCCAAGTCCTGCTGTCAGGTGCTCAAGTTCTTTCCATTTGTTCTTCATCAGCTTCATTTGTCTCCAGCTCTCTTCTCCACATGTTTTTTAGTCTACCTCTGCAACTCTTTCTATGGGGATTTCAGAACAAGGACTCCCTTGTAAGGCTATCAACAGGTTTCCGCAATGTGTGTTGTATCCATCACCAGCATCTTTTTCTCATATCCTGTTCTACTGGAACGTGTCTGGTTCTTGTCATCAGTTCCCCATTTGCGAATTTGTAATACAATTTCAAACCTTATATTCTATGCAAGCACCCATTTATGAAAGTCTGTAACTTTTCTTACTGTTTTTTATCTTTCAGAGCCATACAATAGGACTGACTTGACAGAGCCATACAATAGGACTGACTTGACAGAGCAATACAATAGGACTGACTTGACAGAGCCATACAATAGGACTGACTTGACAGAGCCATACAATAGGACTGACTTGACAGAGCAATACAATAGGACTGACTTGACAGAGCCATACAATAGGACTGACTTGACAGAGCCATACAATAGGACTGACTTGACAGAGCAATACAATAGGACTGACTTGACAGAGCCATACAATAGGACTGACTTGACAGAGCCATACAATAGGACTGACTTGACAGAGCAATACAATAGGACTGACTTGACAGAGCCATACAATAGGACTGACTTGACAGAGCCATACAATAGGACTGACTTGACAGTGCCATACAATAGGACTGACTTGACAGTGCCATACAATAGGATTGACTTGACAGTGCCATACAATAGGACTGACTTGACATCTGAGTTGAAGATTGATTTCCTTTGACGTCCATATGTCTCCAAATGCAATGAAAGCTCTACTTACTTTTAGTATTCTTATTTTGATATTTTTGTCTGTCCCTCTAACTTTGTCTGTATTGCTGCCAAGATATGTGTATGATTCTACCATCTTTTAGTGGTGTTTCTTCATGTTCAACCTTGTTATCATTTCTTGCATTTATTCTCATTATCTTCTTTTTCCAAAGTGTATTTTCAGACCAACTTGTGAATCCTTATTGAGTATTATCATTTTATCTTGCAACTGATTATGGTTATGAGACAGATGAGCCAAGTCATCTGCAAAATCTAGATTTGTTTAGTCAGATTACATTGGACTGCGTTTTTGTTGTTGGACTCTTTTAATCTCCCAAATCTGTTTAAAACTTTTCCTGACCAAAACGTACTGGAAGATGAGACAGGTCTTATTTCAGAGATGGCATTTGCCCACAATGCTGCCCTGATAGCTAAATCAGATCACATCTTCAGTCCAACTTGCAAGTCAGGAAGGAAGAGCTAGAGAAGAGAGGGATGGTCATCAGCAGCTCCAATACAAAAACCAACATGATATCATGAGAGGAAAGAAGACATCAGATTAAGCTGGGAGAATAGGTCCTGGAGTAAGTACTCCAGTTTAACCCTTTCGGCCCGTATGATTCCAAATGGAATCATTAACTGTCTTGGCTTTCATAGTGCATATTAAACGACGGATGATTCCAAATGGCATCGTAAATGCTCGTTCCGGGCCTTGCCGACAGAGGGCGCTATTAGCTGATAATTTTCAAATTAGCATTCGCGAACAGTTTTCTTTGTTTGTTGACATAGAAGGTGCGTTTCCAGCTCCTGCTACCCTTGATATTGTCGAAAATAATAACAGGTATGTATTAAACTTATAAATCTTATCTAAATTGTTTTTTTTATTACTTATATAATTTTAGAATAATACAAATATTTGATTATAGAGTATAGGCACGCAAGTTGAATATTTGCTACCAAAATGTAGCGATTCCATTTGGAATCACCAGGTTCATTTGTAAAACACGGATTATATAATATGTCACGTTCCACCTTGTTGTTTATTAGCAATTACATGGAATATTTAGCGAATGTTTTAGTTTCTTCTGCCTATATTTATCTCTTTTTAAGTGTTTTTGGTGAACAAATATAACATAAATAATATTTAAGTTTGAGTATGTATCGTAATATATGATTATTTAGTTATTTTCGTGATATACGATTAGGCATTTGAAGGTTATGTATCACAATATAATTATTATTTTCATATCTTTTTCTTTTAGAATATGACGAGGCAATTGACGTGAGGAAGTTTGGGTGCTCTTAGAGGGGGATATATCAGATGTTGAGGATGCTGACTTGCAAGATGATGAGGAGGAGGAGGTGGCATTGACAGAAGCTGTTCAAGGCATAGTTTTGGATGAACAGGAAGGTGCAGGTCAAACGTTGAATACAGACAGCTACAGCATGCCTGTGGAAATTCATAGGATTGATAGTGAAGATGAAGATGATGGAGAAGAAGATGAAGATGATGGAGAAGAAGATGAAGATGACACACCCCTCAGTGTACGAATTGGAAGACAAAATCGCGGGGAGCCACCAGTATATGAGATAAGGAATCGATGTTGGCGACACAAAAATATGGAAGCAATAGATGTGGCATATCATTCCACATTTTCTGATCTTCCAAATGATGACTTAAGCCCACTGAACTATTTTGAAAAATTTATTGATGACAGCATCATTAAAAATTTTGTGGATCAAACTAACATGTATTCTACAGAAAAAACAGGGAAGTGTATCAACACATCTGTGATTGAAATGTGCCAATTTATTGGTATTCATATTTTAGCTGGAGTTGTTCATGTGCCACAATACAGGATGTACTGGGCTGAATCTACACGCTACGAGCCTATAGCAGGTACTATGTCACGTGATCGGTTTTGCAAATTGAGAAATTATTTGCACGTTAACAATAATGATAATATGGTTCCAAGGGAACATAAAGATTACGACAAATTGTTCAAAGTCAGGCCATTCATAGAGTCTCTGAGAACCAATTTTCTGAAAATTGAACCAGAGGAATATAATTCAGTAGATGAGATGATGATCCCACTCAAGTCCCACACATCTATGCTACAATATGTGAAGAGCAAGCCACACCAATGGGGGATTAAGGTATTCGCACGGGCTGGAGCAAGTGGGATAGTCTATGACTTCGAAATTTATGTAGGCAAGGGGACAAAAGTGAAAGATGGTCCTCTAGGCATTAGTGGTAATGTAGTCATTAGGCTAGTGGAGCATTTGCCTAAACACCAGAACCATAAGGTATTTGTTGATAATTGGTTCAGCTCCTTTGACCTGGCAGTAGAACTCAAGAAGTTGGGAATGCATATGGTCGGAACTGTGAGAAAGAACAGGCTGGCAGGCTGCTCTTTGCAGACAGATGCCTCTTTGAAAAAGAGTGGTCGAGGTTCCTATGATTTTAGAGTGGAAAGCAAAGAAAATATCATTCTATTGAAATGGTTTGACAATAAGGCTGTGCACCTTATCTCCACCTATAAAAGCCAAGAGCCAGTTGAAAATGTCAGACGGTGGTCTGTTGCTGCTAAGCAGCATGTGAATGTCCCTCGCCCAAATATTGTGAAAGAATATAACACATTCATGGGAGGTGTTGATCTCCATGACATGCTTGTTCAGCTTTATCGTACCAACATTAAGGGTAGACGCTTCTACTTGAGAGTCATATTTCATTTCATAAATATGGCCTGTGTCAATGCATGGCTTTTGTATAGGAGGCACTGTGATCAGAAGAAAGAAAAACACCGACCACTACTTGATTTTGTGTGTGATATAGCTGCTGGCCTCCTGAAAAGGGGAACCAATGACCCAAGAAAAAGAGGGCGTCCATCAGACTCAACAAAGGAAGGACCATCCAAAAAGAAGAGAGTACAAAGAGCACCCCGTCCTGTTGCTGATGTGCGGTATGATGCTGTGAGTCACTGGCCAGAATATAATCCAGACAAGTCAAGATGCAAACTGTGTATAACAAGTTACAGTAGAATGAAGTGTGGAAAGTGTAACGTTGCTCT
Source organism: Oreohelix idahoensis (assembly GCA_024509875.1). Taxonomy (NCBI): domain Eukaryota; kingdom Metazoa; phylum Mollusca; class Gastropoda; order Stylommatophora; family Oreohelicidae; genus Oreohelix; species Oreohelix idahoensis. The sequence goes on along the minus strand of JAMPIV010015983.1, from coordinate 708,717 downwards.
TTGCCTAAACAAGGACAAGAACTGTTTCAAAGCATTCCATGTAAAATGATTTGAAATATGTGTAAAATTGTACTCATCGTAGCGTAAAGGTGAGCTTTTATGTGTCACCCGATATATATTTCCTATATGCATCACAATGTCCCAATGATGCCAATAGGAATCATTACATAATTCATATCCTGAAAAATATTTTTCATAAAAATGTTTTATATTCTTGTTTTCTTAGACCTTATTGCTTAATAAATTGAAAGAAAAAATTTTTTCATTTGCAAAAAATAATTCAGGTCTGAAAGGGTTAAATACCTCACAGTTATTACATACTGGAAGGGAGGCATTAAAGAAGAGTTAGTTACCCAAAGAGCAGCAGCTGGGAGACTTTTTCAGGTCATTAATCAAAGATTTTTCAAAGTTAGCAAGAAAACTGAGATAGCTGTATACTGCCGCACCTATATTTCAGTCTTTACATATGGATGCAAGTCATGGGCAATGACTACAACAAATAAAAGCCAGCTCCATACTTCAGAAATAAGGTATCTGAGGAAGGTGGTTGAAGTGACAAGAACAGATATGGTCAGCAACCAGACGATGTGGCAAAGCCTCAAAACCCAGCCACTGCAGACTAAAGTAGATTAATATTAGACAAACATAAAGGTATGTTTTCAGGCACTCGTAAGAAATAAAGAAGTAGAACACTTGGACAACAGAAAAACAACAGACGTGAGTGGCTTACCCAGGGTTCGAACCCCGTACCTTCCGTACGACAACTCCGCCTAGCTATCAAGCGAATCACACTGACCCCACGGCCAGCTAGGCATCCCCAAAAAGGATGCTTTGCTGACTATTTATCAGTACGAAACACACAAGCTAACACCGGAAGTATACAGTGGGCAACTCAGCCCTTTAATGACGCAATCACTTCTGTTGTTACAACTCAATGCGAAAGTTGGTACACACAATACATATAATGAAAGAACAATGGGGAAATGCGGCAGCGGAATAGCAAACGAAAATGGGGATATGCTAATAAGTTTCTGTAGCATTAACAACCTGGTCATTGGAGGAACACTTTTCCCACATAAGGAAATTCACAAATTAACATGGGAATCACCAAATGGTCGGGACAGAAACCAGATAGACCACATTATGGTTAACGGTAGATGGAGACATGCATTACAAGATGTGAAGGTAAGAAGAGGTGCAGATGTGGGAAGCGATCACCATTTAGTAGTAGCAAAACTGAAAGTGAAACTAAGAAGGGCTGGACCAACTGTAACTACACAGAAAAGGTTTGACATCAGCAAATTGAAGGACCCCCTTACCAGAAAAGCTTTTGCGGCCGACATTAAGAAACGATATCATTTACAACAGAAGTGATTGCGTCATTAAAGGGCTGAGTTGCCCACTGTATACTTCCGATGTTATCTTGTGTGTTTCGTACTGATAAATAGTCAGCAAAGCATCCTTTTTTGGGGATGCCTAGCTGGCCATGGGGTCAGTGTGATTCGCTTGATAGCTAGGCGGAGTTGTCGTACGGAAGGTACGGGGTTCGAACTCTGGGTAAGCCACTCACGTCTGTTGTTTTTCTGTTGTCCAAGTGTTCTACTTCTTTATTTCTTACGAGTGCCTGAAAACATACCTTTATGTTTGTCTAATATTAATTTACTGTTTACAGGCCTCGGGTTTCCCTTCCTTATGTGTTATTTATGTTTAGACTAAAGTAGAACAGTCCCAACTACGATGGTATGGACATGTCTGCAGAATAGAAGACAATAAGCTATCATGGCAATTATGAGAAATTGAGATCCAGACCTCCAGGATGACCCAGCATCCACTGGGAAGAGAACATTAGATAATCTCTGAAGAACCAAGGACTAGATTGGAACCAGGCAATAAGGAAGACGGTGGATAGGATAGTATGGTGCTCCCTCCTCCAAACCTCATTGTAGAAGAGGGATAACTAAGTAAGTATTTTTCCTGGCACTGACAATAACATTATTCCACTATAATGTGTGCATTCTTGTAAATTTCCTTTCTTAGGTAACTTTACTAGATAACCTTCCTTCCATTCTGCTGGTATTTCTTCTCTTGGCGTAAGTTCCCCTATGCTGCTCCTGACACAAACAAAGCACTCTGTGTGGGTCGGGCAATTCTTATCTTTGATGAGGCTATTTGCTTGCTTATATCTCCCTCTTAGCTTTATTGTGTTGTACAAGTTCCTCATATTTCCATTGGCAACAGCTTCCTCTGTTTCCCTTGCCAAGTCTTCAATATACTTGTACTTCCTCTTGTCTCTTTTGATGTTTCTTCTTACTTCTTTGTTTTCTTCTAGGTACACTTCATGAGCCTTGGCTTTGGAGCTTCTGGATTTATCTACTTTTTTGTTTTTCCTGTCTTCTATCTTGTTTATGGTTTCTGTTGTTATCCATGGTTTCTGTTGTTATCCATGGTTTCTGTTGTTATCCATGGTTAGTGCTGATGTTCTCTTTCTCCCAGTACCTCTCCACATGTCTCATTTCATATATTTTTTACTTGTTGCCAGTGGTCTTCTGTATCTGCTTCATTATCCAGTTTTTGGAGTAATTGGTATGTGTTGGACACTGCGATTGAAACTTTGTCTCTTATTTCTTAGATATTCCACATTATATACAATTTGTTGAGTTTTATTTTTGGATCTGATACTACATCTGCTCCTCTATATACCTTTACACCAAGTAATCATCATTAGAAAGAGCGGTTTGTCTTTTCTTTTGTGTTTACCTAATTCTTAAATTCATCTGTGTGTTCTTAATAGAATTTAAGAGTCACGATAGTGCTTGATATAGTCCTTTAAACTGTCTTTTGATTTGTCTACAAAATGAACATGAATTTTATCTGGTGGTTACCAGGGAGGATATTTTATCCTTGCTCGCCCCTGGCGCTAAGAATCCTCAGTATGCCACTGCCTTAAAGATGTAAAATTTGTTGCAAGGGATTTTCTGTCTGGACTAAAGGTAGCCACACAAAAAATTGAAAAAAAAAAAACCACACACATGTGCATATAGAGTACAAACACAAACAAATTATGATGTTTGTGGTGAGGTGTATAAATTACACTTTTCATGTTACATATTTGTTGAAAGTGGTAACATATTGAGCACAGGTTACATTTATGTTAAAAAGTTGTAAAAGCATTACTGAGTAAATTGTCCCCAGCAGGATATACAGATGTGGAACTGCTCCTCATACTCTCTCTCCCTGCAGGAACATGACCATCTTCCTCACCTTCACTTTCTATCTTCACAGTGTGTCCCTGAAAACAAAATATTGAACATATTCAAGTTTGAAACAAACCACTTCAGTCTTAAACATTGCCCCAATTTGACAACTATCTTCACTGTGTGTCCCTGAAAACAAAATATTGAACATATTCAAGTTTGAAACAAACAACTTCAGTCTTAAACAGTGCCCCAGTTTGACAACTATCTTCACTCTGTGTCCCTGAAAACAAAATATTGAACATATTCAAGTTTGAAACAAACAACTTCAGTCTTAAACAGTGCCCCAGTTTGACAACTATCTTCACAGTGTGTCCCTGAAAACAAAATATTGAACATATTCAAGTTTGAAACAAACCACTTCAGTCATAAACATTGCCCCAGTTTGCCAACTACATGATACATGTTTATGTATTTAAATTACTTTCTATTCTCAACTGTTTATGCCTCTGTCCTTGATGAAGATGTTATATTACATTTACATATACTACACTGTTACAGAAAAAAAAAATACAAAAAAAACCTAGCAATAAGTAACAAAATATTTAAATGGACAATATTTTAACAGGTTTCTCAGTTTAACTCACTTTGACTGTATACAAATTTGTTATCAAGAATTAAAAAGAATATTCACTTTAAAATCTGTACTGACATCCTGTTTTATTTTTTGATCCAGGAATGGGATCTTGTGTTCCATATTTTTTTTTTGTAATCTGAAAAGAAAAACGAATTATAGGTAAAAAAATCTTAGACAATTTGTTACATGCTAGTTATCTGAGATATTAACATAACAACCTGAAAATATAAGGAAGAGAGATACATGTTAAATGGTAGTATGTCCAATATCACATTCTACAGTCTTTGCTATACTTCTTCTTCTTCTTCGATCCTTAACCACCGACCGTCAAAGCAGTCAGTGGCCATCACGCCTAGTGGCGTCTTGTAGGGCAACAACAAATTGATTCCACTTTGCACGGTCGGTGGCCATCCTTCGTACAGTGCCCCAACTCTGGTTCATTCTTTGCATCTCAGCCTCCACAGTCCTCCGCCAAGTTGTTTTTTGGTCGGCCTCTCTTTCGCTTTCCTTCAGGGGTCCAAAGCATAGCTGTTCTTGTGATGGCATCGGGGTCTCTTCTGAGGACATGACCAACCCAGCTCCAGCGTCTGCCAGCTATGATGGTATGCATGTCCTCTTGCTTGCTACGAGTAAGCAGATCTTGGCTGGTGATGGTATTCGGCCAAAAGATTCGGTGAATTTTTCTTAGGCATGTTGTGTGAAAAGAGGACAATTTTGACATTTCCTTCTCTGTGACTCTCCAGCATTCCGCACCATAGAGAAGCACAGAAAGCACGCAACTCTGGTATAATCTTAATTTTGTGCTTGTGCTGTACTGGGAGGACTTCCAGATGTTATTTAGGCTAAAGAAGGCTGTTCTTGCCTTATTCATTCTGATGTTGATGTCTTTGCCTGCCCCACCGTCTGGTGTTACTATGCTTCCTAGGTATGTGAAGGTATCTGTCTGTACCAGTTGCTGATTCCTTACTGATATGGGCTCAGGGTTGCTCACATTGAGCGTCATGACCTCAGACTTCTTTAAATTGATGTTCAAGCCCACCTGCTGGCTAAATTTATTAAGTCTATCCGTTTTTTCCTGGATGTGTTGATGTGAATGTGCCAGCAGTGCAATGTCATCTGCATATTCCAGATCTTCCAATGTTGAAAATGTAGTCCATCTTATTCCTCTTGGACTGCCCTCTGTTGTGTGGCGCATCACACAGTCTATGACTGTTAAAAATAGAGTGGTTGATAAGGGGCATCCCTGTCATACTCCTGTCTTCACCTCGAAGGATAGGTTGCTCTGCCCAACACTACACGTAAAGTTGGCATAGAGGCTTTTATGATTGACACTATGCAGCTTGGAATTCCATAAGCCCTCAGTATTTTCCATAAACTGTCCCTATGTATGCTGTCAAAAGCCTTTTCAAAATCAACAAAATTTATGTAAAGCTGTCTTTGCCATTCTGAGCACTGCTCTATAATGTTCCTGAGAGTGAATATATGGTCTACACATCTTCTGTTCTTTCTAAATCCTGCTTGTTCTTTCCTCAGTTTGTAGTCTACTGCCTTTGAAATTCTCTGTATAATTATCCTGCCTAGTATTTTGCTGGGAACTGAGAGAAGAGTGATTCCTCTCCAATTATTGCAGTCTGAAAGATCTCCCTTCTTGGGCAATTTGACAATTATTCCTTTGTTCCACTCTGATGGTGTTGTCCCCGTTTTCCACACTTGTGCAAATAGTGGTTCTAATAGTTCTGCTGCTAGCTCAGGGTCTGTCTTAAATAGCTCTGCATTTAAGTTATCATGGCCAGGAGCTTTTCTGTTCTTTAACCCTTTGATTGCTGTGATGATTTCTTCTTTTCGTGGAATGTCTGTATTTACATCTAGATCGTTTTCAGCCTCAGGAACATTCAATTGTGTCTCTGGTATTTCCTTGTTCAGAGTTTCTCTGAAGTGCTCTGCCCATCTTGGTTCCTGTCCCTCTGCTGTCTTGATGAGATTTCCTTGCTTATCTCTTACTAATGTAATATTGTTTGCACCTTGTTTTCCGCTGATGAATTTAGTTATTTTGTATACTGTGCTTTGTTCATTTCTCAGTGCTGCCTCTTCTGCCTGTTTTGCAAGATCGTCTAGGAAATTCCTTTTGTTGGCTCGGGTTTGGCGTTTAACTTCCCTGTCCAGTTGACTGTACTGTTCGCTATATAGTTGCTTTAACCTGGGGGACTTCGCTTCTGTTTTCTTTCTTTTCATTTCCTTTCTCATCTTTATGGTGTTTAGTGTTTCTGGTGTTATCCAGTCTTGCTTCTTCCTTTCCTGGAATCCTAAGCATGATTTGCTACTTTCCTTATATATTGTTGAAATGGTGTTGAAATTCTGGTCTATATCATCAGTCAATGTCTTTTCCTGGCGTTTGGCAAAATGATATCGTTTCTTAATGTCGGCCGCAAAAGCTTTTCTGGTAAGGGGGTCCTTCAATTTGCTGATGTCAAACCTTTTCTGTGTAGTTACAGTTGGTCCAGCCCTTCTTAGTTTCACTTTCAGTTTTGCTACTACTAAATGGTGATCGCTTCCCACATCTGCACCTCTTCTTACCTTCACATCTTGTAATGCATGTCTCCATCTACCGTTAACCATAATGTGGTCTATCTGGTTTCTGTCCCGACCATTTGGTGATTCCCATGTTAATTTGTGAATTTCCTTATGTGGGAAAAGTGTTCCTCCAATGACCAGGTTGTTAATGCTACAGAAACTTATTAGCATATCCCCATTTTCGTTTGCTATTCCGCTGCCGCATTTCCCCATTGTTCTTTCATTATATGTATTGTGTGTACCAACTTTCGCATTGAGGTCTCCCATTACTATAACAAGATCATATCTAGGTGTGTCCTCCATTTCTTTCTGCAGTTGTTGATAGAATTCATCCTTGACCTCCTCATCGCTATCATTCGTTGGTGCGTAGCATTGTATTATTGTAGTGTTGGTGAATCTCCCTCTCAATCTCAATCGTATCAGTCTGTTGTTGATGGGTTTCCATTCCAGTAATGTCCTTTCTATCCCTTTCTGTAGAATAATGGCTACGCCTTCACTGTGCTGTCCATCCTCTCTTCCAGAGTAAAGTACTGTTTCTCCTGTTGCTGTTTTAAATTTTCCTGCCCCTGTCCATCTGCTCTCACTTATCCCCAGGATGTGTAACCTATAGTTTCTCATTTCTGCCGTGACCTGTCTTAGTTTACCTGTCTCGTACATTGTCCTGACATTCCAAAATCCTATTCTTGTATCCTGTTTTGCGGTCAAGACATCCGTTTTCATGTCAGTGGCTTCCTTTCGGCTTTCACCACTGACAGTCATATGAGCCACAGACTCCGAATGTCCATCCCGCAGCAAAGTTTGTTCATTTGATGTTGTTTCCGTAACTTCATTATTTTTTTTACATAGACAGGGGTGTCAGCCCTATGCTAAAACCCCCAACCTGGAGGACCAGGGTACCAGCTTTTGTCTGACCCCTACCCGCACAGACCAGTCCAGCTTGGTTGAACCTACCAGGAGTAAAACTCCCACTGGCATAGCTCTGGGGATTGTCAGGGTACGGAAGCTGCCATACCGCTACAAGGTATAGGTACCATTGATGGCAGCTTTGCTATACTGATTTTCTTCTAAATGATTCAGAGCTGTCAAGTGCAGGCAAAATGTGTAGTCGATTATTTTTAAAAATTGTACTTTCTACCTATAATCCATCTATACTTGTGCTTTATACACTACACTAAGGCATTTCAGACAGTAAAACATGAGAACATTATAAAAAATGCTAGAAAGCATCAACATCGATGGTAAGGACCTGAGATATATAAACAACATGTACTGGTAACAAACATCAGCTATGACAATAAGTCACTAACATTAATAAGTCATTTAATAGCGTTGTTCATTTCTGACTTCGTTTCGTTGATTATTTACTTTCTTGTTTTGACATGTCTTTCTGGTTTTACGATTTTCTTGCATTATTACTGTTATCGTTTCGCTCATCGCAATTGTTTCATCTGCTTGTATCGCTCATTCAGCGTTTTCCTCATCATCGTAGATTTTTGTAGTACCTATATGTAGTTCTTGTACTTGTCACCTGTTCGTAACTGTAGCTAACGAAGGGAAAAACCCAAAACGTCCCTGGTTTCATGTGTACCGTTTACTTGTAAAACTGATTTCATACCATATTATTTTTTAATTTATATATTTATGACAAAATATAGGAAGATTTTAGCAGATTAAAAAAGATTATACATGTTTGATGATAGTATGTCTGTGGATAGTATTTTAGGCAGTTTGTGCCATACTGATTTATTTGAGTGATTCAGAGATTTTCAAATGTATACTAAATGTGTGTAAGATCATGTTTGGAAAATATAACTTGTTCCATTTCATAGATAGAATCATATAATATAAACATCTGAGAATGTTCGCAAAAGTTTTTTTTTTTTTTTTAAGTACTGTTCTTGACATCAGATATACAGACAAGTTACAAATTTTGCCAGAAATTTCTACATTAGTAAATTCTATCACAGTATAATGAAATAAATGAAGGTAATTTGATATAAATTTCCCATTTAGCAACTTTCTTTTATTTTGTCAGCAATAGATCTCTTCTGTTCCTTACCTTTTATCTTCTTGTGAGGTACAGTGTGGTCACATTTTATGTTAAAGAAGCACTAATGAGGACTTCACATAATTGAAAACTAGTGTTCTCACAAGAATAAATGTAAAGTAGTAGGTGTGTGTTCTCACAGGAATATATGTAAAGTAGGGGATGTGTTCTCACATAAATACATGTAGGTCGTGTGTTCTCACAGGAATAAATTTAGGTGGTCTGTTCTCACAGGAATAAATGTAAAATAGAGGGTGTGTTCTCACAGGAACAAATGTAAAGTAGGGGGTGTGTTCTCACAGGAATAAATGTAAAATAGAGGGAGTGTTCTCACAGGAATAAATGTAGAGTAGAGGGTGTGTTCTCACAGGAATAAATGTAAAAAAGAGGGTGTGTTCTCATAGAAATAAATGTAAAGTAGAGGGTGTGTTCTCACAGGAATAAATGTAAAATAGAGGGTGTGTTCTCACAGAAATAAATGCAAAGTAGGGGGTGTGTTCTCACAGGAACAAGTTGCCTCAAAAGACAAGAATGGAAAACTGCTCAGCAATATACAAGTCAAGACCAAATGACGAGGTGGACAGAATATTTTGAGGACCTTCTCAATAGACCAGCTCCACAAAACCCCCCAGACATCCAGCCAGCAGAAGAAGAGCTACAAATTAATGGTGAAAGACCAACAAAGGAAGAAATAAAGAAAGCCAATAAGCTTCTAAGAGATAGAACAGCATCTGGACCTGATGGCATTCCAGCAGAGGCTATTAAAGCAGATATTGATAATGCTACCAAGATGTTATATAAATTACTTGGTAAAGTCTGGGAAAAGGAAGAGATACCAGCAGAATGGAAGGAAGGATATCTGGTTAAGTTGCCTAAGAAGGGAGATTTACAAGAGTGCACAAATTATAGAGAAATAATGTTACTACCAGTGCCAGGAAAGGTATTAAACAGGATTATCCTTGAGAGATTAACTCTTAGTATACGTAATGAGAAACTGCCTTTTTACGAGCTGATTTCAGAGAGTAAATTTTTAGACATGACTGCATTTACTGATTTTGCATTAAATAATTTTTTTATAATGATAACATGAAGTGTTATATATCTAAATATAGAGAAATAAAACCCCTTTGACATGCACCTAACTGAATTATTCAACGACTTTAAACATGCATGCAACATATGCTGATTGCTAAATCAGAGGCACATCTCCAATCCAACCTGCAAGTTTGGAAGGAAGAGCTGGAGAAGAAAGGGATGGTCATAAGCAGCTCTAAAACAAAATCCATGGTGATATCACGAGAAGAGAGAAGACATCAGATTAAGCTGGGAGAACAGGTCCTGGAGCAGGTCGACCACTTTAAATACCTCGGAGCTATTATAGACCGAAAGGGAGGCATCAAAGAAGAGTTGGCCACTCGAAAAGCAGCAGCTGGGAGACTTTTTCAGGCCATAAATCGAGGATTCCTCAGCAAGAGAGAGGTTGGTAAGAAAACGAAGATGGCTGTATACCGCTCCACCTATGTCCCAGTCTTGACATATGGATGCGAGTCATGGGCAATGACTACAACCCATAAAAGCCAGATCCAAACCTCAGAAATGAGGTATCTGAGGAAGGTGGTTGAAGTAACAAGAAGAGACATGGTACGCAACCAGACGATACGTCAAGGCCTTAAATCCTACCCCCTGCAGACCCAAGTAGAACAGTCCCAATTAAGATGGTTTGGCCATGTCTGCAGAATGGGAGAAGATTGGATACCACGACAAGCATGGGAAACAAAGAGCCAAGGATCCAGACCCCGAGGACGACCCAAAGTCCGCTGGGAGGACAACATTAGACAATCTTTGAAGGACCGAGGACTAGAATGGAACCAGGCCAGGAGGAAGACAGCCGATAGGATAGTCTGGCGCTCTCTCTTCCAAACCTCTACACCTCACGGTAGAAGGGGAACGACTAAGTAAGTAAGCAAGCAAAATATGCAGTAATGAATGCAGAAAAATTTAAAAAGATAAAAAATTGAAAAACAAATTGTACTTATCAATATGTGTTATTAATCCTGGTAAACTTCAACCCCTAAACCAACTTTCATTTTAAAGTACATCCATTTTCACATAAAGTAGGAAAGTTGCAGTTGTTTTTGAGCACAAATAAAGTTTATGTCACAATTTGAATTGTTTGGGGATATTTAGATAAAGCGCACAAATATTTTAAATCTTTATTTACAGACATGACAACCGTTACTGATTTTGCATTAAATAATTTATTTAGAATGATAACATGAAGTGTTATATATTTAAATATAGAGAAATGAAACCCCTTTGACATGCACCTAACTGAATTATTCAATGATTTTAAACATGAAAAATTGAGAGAGGTTGGTAAGAAAAACTAAATGGCTGTATACCGCTCCACCTATGTCCCAGTCTTGACATATGGATGCGAGTCATGGGCAATGACTACAACCCACAAAAGCCAGATCCAAACCTCAGAAATGAGGTATCTGAGGAAGCTGGTTGAAGTAACAAGAAGAGACATGGTCCGCAACCAAGGCCTAAAATCCCACCCCCTGCAGACCCAAGTAAAACAGTACAAACTAAGATGGTTTGGCCATGTCTGCAGAATGGGAGAAGATCGGCTACCACGACAAGCATGTGAAACCAAGAGCCAGGGATCCAGACCTGCAGGACAACCCAGAGTTTGCTGGGAGGACAACATCAGACAATCTTTGAAGGACCGAGGACTAGAATGGAACCAGGCCAGGAGGAAAACAGCCGATAGGATAGTCTGGCGCTCTCTCTTCCAAACCACTACACCTCATGGTAGAAGGGGAACGACTAAGTAAGTAAGTAAGTAAGTAAGTAAGTAAATTTTAACCCCTAAACCAACTTTCCTTTTAAAGTACATCCATTTTCACATAAAGTAGGAAAGTTGCAGTTGTTTCTGAGCACAAATAAAGTTTTTATCACAATTTGAATTGTTTTTGTATATTTAGATAAAGCGCACAAATATTTTAAGCCTATATTTACAGACATGACTACCTTTATTGACTTTGCTTTAAATAATTTATTTATAATGATGACATAAAGTTTTATATATCTAAATATAGAGAAAAGAAACCCCTTTGACACATCATCATCATCATCATAACCCTCTGCTCCCAAAGAAGCATAGGCCTTCAACAAACACATGCCAAGTCCTCATGTCAAATGCCATCATCTCAAGTTCTTTCCACGTTCTCCTCATCATTTTCACCTGTTTCCAGCTCTCTTCTCCGTGTGCTTCTTGGTCTACCTCTGCCTCTCTTGCCCTGGGGGTTCCAGAACAAGGACTGCCTTGTAATGCTATCAACAGGTTTCCACAGTGTGTGTCCTATCCATCGCCATCGTCTTCTTCTCATCTCTTGTTCCACTGGCACTTGTCTAGTTCTTGTCATCAGTTCCATGTTGGTAACCTTGTCATACCATTTTAATCCCTCTATTCTACGCAAACACCCATTTATGAAACACCCTTTGACACGCAACTAACTTAATTGTTAAGTGGTGTTAAATATGCATGCAACATATACAGTAATGAGTGCAGAACAATTTTAAAATATAAAAAATTTGGAAAAAAGTTGTACTTACCCACAAAAATAATCCAATTTGGAAGCCTGGAACTCCTAGAACCACTTTTATCCAATTATACGGAACACAGACAAGGTTCAGTTGTTTTGAATAAAAAATAAAAATGTTGTTTCCTTTTGAAATGTTCAGGTCACATATTGAAAAATCATGATGAAAAAAAACTATGTACACAACTTTATACACAACTAATATTTACATTTACCACAAACTATTTCTTTTCATGATAAGCAGCAAAACAGTTATTTGGATGTAAATGGGGATTATTTGTGCATCCTTCACATAAAAGGATGTCCTGACCCTTACTTGAGGGGTGCTGCAAACGATACAGTTGCGATGAAATATTGATTTTTTGATTATATTGTTTGTTCCTCCTAGTCTGTTGACTGGATTGTTCACTTGATTGCCATGTCCAATCCTGGGAGGAATTTGCTGAAAATTCACAGCAGCAACAAGAGAGAGCTCACTGACAAGTTGCCGTTTAAATTGGAGAAGGCTCTGTTTTTTGGCATTTGTTGTTCTTGACAGTGCAAATAATTTATACGCATTGAGCTGAGCTATTTCAAAAATCCAGAAGAAAATTGTTTTCCACCACTTTCTTGTTCTTCTGCTAAATGTGCCATATGTTACAATGCTTTGGTCCACTCTGTCACATCCATTCATGCATTGATTGTAATAATCAATCATCAGTGGTTTATTTTTTTGTTTCACCAAAGCGATTGGTGATGTCCTTGCTTTCCACTGTTGCGCAGCTTGATACAAGAATGCATGGGTTTTTTTTCTTTTCTTGTCCCTAAACATTTCACATAAAAATCTTTTTTATTGCTCCATAAACCATTTCATTTTCATATGCATTCCTCTTCTTCTTTCGTCCTTAGCCAAAGACTGACCAAGCAGTCAGAGGCCATCACGCCTTGTGGCGTCTTAAGGGCAACAGCAGATTGATTTTCTCTGTTGCAGTTTCCCATCACGCCTGGCGGCGTCTTTAGGGCAACAACATATAGATCCATCTGCCGTTGTTTCCGTAATCGTTGTGACAAGCCAACGGGTGATCAGCCCATTGGGCTCATATGCATTAGCTGTGTAGTTTTCAGCTCTTTAGAGAAATTATTTTTGATTAACGTTGACAGTCCCAGTGAAATAATGACTCTTGTTATTCAGATATTGAAGCAATGGCACACTTGTATAATATCGATCAGCATAGATGTGATGACCTTTTCCACATGGTTGTAGCAAAGTATCAAAAAACTTTGATGGCTTGCTGGCTATTTACATCAATATCTGGACTGTACGAAGTATTGGCCCCAAAGTATATCAACAAATTTACTACATACCCTGTGCTACTGTTGCAAAGACCGAATGTCTTCACATGATATTTTTTTAGTTTAGAGTCATTGAACATTTTGTGAGCCCATCTGCCTTTCCACCCAATTACCATTTCATCCAAAGACAGCTCCTTGTAAGGGTAAAATGGTTCCTGGAATCTAGATAACATTTTCTGTAGAAATGGTTTGATCTTTGCTTTACCTTGTGCGTCTACATCACTCACATGAAACATCGTCATAACATATGAAACCTATCCCGTGTAAACATCTGTCTGTACCAGGGAGTTTGCATAAAGCCTTCATTAGACCAATAATCACTAATGGCTGGTTTTTTTCACAATCCCCATTGCTATTATCACAGCAAAAAACTTGCACAGTTCTGGAGAAGTAACTGGATACCAGTTTTGATAGACAGATCTTTTTGTCGCCGTTTCTGAATTTGACTGACAGAGTCGATCAGCACATTCATTTATAGAAACAGTAAGCTCATCTATAATCTCATTAGTTAAAAGAGCTTTGAGACAATAAAATGCAGAAGAATCATCAGGCATAATATTTGGATTCACACCTGTAATCCTAGCATGAGGCGGTACAAAGCGGAAAGCATTTTGTGTTGAGCCAGCATCAACTTCATTATACCTAATTTCCTCATTCATTGTTCTTGTATTACGATCAGTACTTGTGGGTTCTGCTTCTCTATGGGGTGATCTAGATGCAGGCCTATCTTCTCTTAATCTTTTCTTCATGGGAGCTTTACCTTTTCCTTGTCTTTTCACTGGCCTGGCATTTCTAGTACTAGTACTACTGACAGAACCAGCTAGGGGAAATGCCCCCTTCTCATCTGATTCAGTGTTTTGATTACATATATCTTCGCTGGGCAAAATATATTCTGAATCTGAACTGTCATCGTCACTCGATAACTGATCATCCTCATGTTCAATCCAAGAAGAAATAAGTCATGCTGCTTGCACAGCCGATAACCTCCGCTTACAATCATTTGAAGATGAAGCCATTTTGGTTAGAAAAAATTTGTTTACGGTCAACAGCCGAACAAAGGTACTAAAAATTGCACGTAATAACGAATAAAAATACACCACGCTGAAATTGTAAACAGATTGAATACAGGAAGTGACTTTATAAATGTTGGATTGGGTAAAACATTGACAATTTTTCATTAAAATTTGCCGAGAGACTTACTGTCGGCGCCACTTCAGAAGGCGAGCCGTATATTTGGAACCAATGGCTCACCACTTGAAGTGGTGAGCCATATGGTAAGAGTTAAAAGAGTCCATAGACAAGAAACTGAGAGATGAGCAAGCAGGTTTTCGACAAAACAGATCCTGTACAGACCAGATAGCCACTTTGAGAATAATAGTTAAACAAAGTCTGGAATGGAATTCACCATTATACATTGGATTTGTGGACTATGAAAAGGCATTCAACAGTGTAGACAGAGAATCACTTTGGAAATTGATGACGCATTATGGAGTTCCCCTGACGATCATTAATTTAATAAAGAAAACATATGAAGACATGACATGCAGAGTTCTTCATGAAGGACAGCTTACAGAACCATTTGGGATAAGAATAGGAGTGCAACAGGGATGCCTCTTGTCTCCATTTCTTTTCTTATTGGCTATAGACTGGGTTATGAGAACATCAACAACACACAACAGAAAAGGAATCCAGTGGACTCTGACTAAGCAGTTGAATGATCTGGATTTTGCGGATGACTTGGCTCTTCTGTCCCATAACTGTAATCAGATGCAGGACAAAATGAAAACACTCGATGAGAGGTCACAGCAATTGGGTCTGAAAATACACAGAGAAAAGACAAAGATAATGAGAATAAATACAGGTAATGAAAACAGGGTTGAACTTGAAGAAGCACCAATACAAGATGTATAATCGTACACATATCTTGGAAGTAATATAGACAAAGTTGGAGGGACAGACAGCGATATCAAAAAAAGAATACAAAAAGCAAGGGTAGCTTTCATTGCATTGGGAAATATATGGAGAACAAGAGAAATCGGATCCAACACGAAAATAAGAATCTTCAACTCAAATGTGAAGTCAGTCCTATTGTATGGCTCTGAGACACGGAGAACAACAAAGACAACAACCAAAAAGCTACAGACTTTCATAAATGGGTGCTTGCATAGAATAGAGGGATAAAAATGGTATGATAAGGTTACCAACATGGAACTGATGACAAAAACTAGACAAGTGCCAGTGGAACAAGAGATGAGAAGAAGACGATGACGATGGATAGGACACACACTGAGGAAACCTGTTGATAGCATTACAAGGCAGTCCTTGTTCTGGAACCCCCAGGGCAAGAGAGGCAGAGGTAGACCAAGAAGCACATGGAGAAGAGAGCTGGAAACAGAGGTGAAAATGATGAGGAGAACGTGGAAAGAACTTGAGATGATGGCAAGTGACAGGAGGACTTGGCATGTGTTTGTTGAAGGCATATGCTCTTTTGGGAGTGGAGGGTTATGAATGAATGAATGATATATATTCTTAGTATGCCACAATGGGCGTGTAACAGTATCTTTTACCTTTTATCTCCTGTATTTAAAACATCACCTAAAGAGACATTCTGCACCAATTTTTGGTGCCTGTTTTTTTACAGAAATATGTTGTTGTGAAGAAAAAAAATAATAAAGTTACATCCTTGAACTGACTATGATAACAATGTGTAAATAAGTTTTAAACTAAATGTGCACTGTTATTCTGAACATTTTATTGCAATTATATAAGTGTAAGTTCACAATTTTACTTTTTTTATTCAGTCACTTCACAAGACTTGACAGATAGGGCCTACTTTTTCACACCAAATAACGTTAAATAGCCAATTTCTCACGTTTTTTTATGTATAACACACGCACTTACTAAAATAATGTAGTTGTTGTTTAAGGTTTTGCCTTTTAAGGGCGAGGCATGTTACGTTCAACCGAGACTAAAGTCCGTTGGTTATATCCGAGCACAATTCGCCATTCAAAAATAAGTGAACTCTGTTAACTGAAGCGCTGTGTTGATGAAATATAAGCCAGGAAAATGACTAACATCCATCAGCTAGCTGAAATAGCTGAGAAAAGGACTGCTAGCCCAACTAAGGCTGATAGACACTAAGTCTATAAAAGGACTAACACCATCTATCATGATAAAGTCCTGAAAAGACTTGTCCTGAAAACGACTGCCAGCTACGCCAACGCTGCCCCACCTCCTCAGTGTTCAGCGAACTGGTTTAATATGAGAAGAAACAACGATTTCAATTTTCTTAAAACCGTAGGATATCCATTTTGGTAAATAGGTCAAATAACAAATACACAATTGCATGTGACAGAAAGAGTGAACCTATCGCCAACACTTTGCAAACAAATAATAACGCTCGACAAACAAATAATAACGCTCGACAAACACTGAGGTCGCTATGAAAATAAAATTACAAATCCAATATGGAGGTCTGCAGTAATATGTCTTTTAACCACGAAATTGATTAACAGCATCGAGCGAAATAAATTGTCAACCGCCATGGTCACCGACGTCAGCGAGCACAGCACGAAGATGACAAAGGTACACATTCCTCGTATCTGTTTATAAATAATGACAATTTTCATAACTTACACATGGATCCTTCAGCCCTGCTTGAGCAAAGATATTTAAGTGCCAGTGTTGCCACTTTTTTTTTTTCAAACCGATGTAAACCGCTCAAGACTTGATGGGTTATAATTAGGACATACTGTGGAATATAATAAAATCAGATCTCTGATATCCAAATATATTATATTCCTCACCTCCACTCAGTCCAAAAATAGCAAATCAAAACCAAAATTGTGTGAATAAATTTGCGTGAAACACCCCTTTTTCAAGAAATAATAAAAAACAAACAAACAAAACCACAAACAGTAATACGTCTAACTGGAAAAAAGGACAAGGAAAACCCTACGTTACGGCCACAAGGCCTCCGTCAGGGACAGCCAAACATAATACAGAAGGGAAAGAATGTGAGAATTATGTGGAGAACAAGAATCTATAGAAAGAAGAGAAAAAAATACTTCCTGATTTGTGTCACATGTTGGAGCAAAAATATTCGCTACTGAACCGGAAACCGGAAGTGAATAGTACATTAAATGCATAAACAAAAATTAATGAAAACAAGGAATGGAAAACCGAGTGATGGAAAAGTAATATGTATTTAGGTATGGAGAGAGAAGAAATAGAAAGAGAAAATAAACGGAGAGAAGCTAACCAATAAGGGCAAGCAGATGGAGAGGTGGGTCGAGCACCACTCTGAGCTTTACGCTAGAGAAATTACCATTACACCTGCAGCCCTTGACGATGTCAAATGCCTGCCAACTATGGAGGAGCTGGATGCCGAACCAACATTAGATGAACTCAGCAAGGCCATTGATAGCTTTGCCTCTGGCAAAGCACCAGGCAGTGATGGGATTCCTCCTGATTTAATCAAATACTGTAAGAGCACGCTATTACATCCCTTGCATAATGTGCTGTGCCAGTGCTGGGAAGAGACAACCATTGCTCAAGTCATGCGAGATGCCAAGATTGTAACACTGTATAAAAATAAAGGAGACAGAAGTGATTGCAATAACGACAGAGGCATCTCTCTCCTTAGTATTGTTGGTAAAGTTTTTGCCAGAGTCATCTTAATGCGACTACACAAGTTAGCTGAGTGCATATATCCAGAGTCACAGTGTGGAATCCGAGCTGGTAGATCAACAACAGACATGATCTTTTCTTTCCGCCAGCTTCAGGAAAAATCAAGAGATCAGAAAAGGCCCTTATATATCGCCTTTATAGACCTCACAAAAGCATTTGATCTGGTTAGTAGGGATGGACACTTCAAAATCCTCATGAAAATAGGCTGCCCTGCTAAATTGCTGGAAATGATAAAGTCATTCCATGACAACATGAAGGGAACAGTCCAATATGCTGGAAGCACATCACAACCCTTTGACATACGAAGTGGATTAAACAAGACTGTGTTCTGGATCCGACTCTCTTTGGGATCTTCTTTGCCTTACTCCTGAAACATGCATTCAGATATGCAGCTGAAGGAATATGCCTTCACACTATGTCAGATGGCCGTCTGTTTAATCTTTCAAAGCTGAAGGCTAAAAAAAAAAAAAAACAACAATCAGAAGGTCTCCATAACGGACTTGTTGTTTGCTGATGACGCTGCAGTCGTCACTAAAAGCAAACAGGAGCTGCAGAGCTTGATGAATCGCTTCACCCAAGCAAGCAAGAACTTTGGCCTCACAATAAGTCTAAAGAAAAGGAATGTGCTGAGTCAGGATGCGGGTTATCACTATCGATAACTATGAATTGGCAGTGGTGCACCACTTCGCATTCCTGGGGTCTACCGTCAATGACAAACTCTCACTGGACACAGAAATTGACAGCCGCATTGGCAAAGCTGCAGCTAACTTTGCCTGCCTTACATCGCGTGTTTGGTGAAACCCCAAACTCACAACGAAGACCAAGGCTGCAGTATATAATGCCTGCGTCACCATCCCTCTCCTATATGGCAGCGAGACGTGGACAACCTATACTAAGCAAGAAAGAAGACTCAATACCTTCTATTTACGATGTCTACGCCACTTCCTCGCTTCTGGTGGAAAGATAAAGTGACAAATATTGAGGTGTTATCACGTACTGGCCTTCAAAGCATGTATACATTGCTTAGACAGCGCAGATTTCGCTGGCTTGACCATGTCCGCCGCATGGAAAATGGTCGCATACCGAAAGATATCTTCTACGGGCAACTAGCAGATGGTAAATGAACAGTTGGGCTACCGCAGCTGACGTTCAAAGATGTGTGCAAGAGAGATGAGAGGGCACTGAATATAAATCCAGCAACGTGAGAGGATGAAGCTGCCGATCGCACCGAGTGGCGATGCTATTTACATCGCAACCTCAGACTGAGCGAAAAGAAGCTAACACAACAATCCGAAGAGAGGAAAAAACGTCGAAATGGGCATCAGGAAAATAAACAGCTGAGGGCTGTCACGTCAGGGGCACATTCCCATAGTCAGTTATGACTGAAGGGGCTATTTTTATTATTATTAATATATATATATATATACGAGGGAAGGTCAAAAAGTAATGCCTCGTAATTTTTAATTTCATTCAATAGGCAAGAAAACAGATAAAATTCACATTGAAATGTAGCCCCAAGTCTGAACTTCAAAAATTTATTTCTCAATGTAGTCTCCGTTATTTGTTACAGTTTTTGTCCATCTTCTCACAAGGGCATGTATCCCCGCACGGTAAAAATGTGTGTCCTTTTTCCTAAACCACTGGCGTACGGCGCGTTTAAGGGTCTCGGTGTCCTCAAAGTGATGTCCGCGAAGATCTTCTTTTAGTGGTCCAAACAGATGGAAGTCAGAAGGTGCAAGATCGGAACTGTAAGGGGAACGTGGTAATAATGTCCAGCCAAATTCTGCAATCGCATCAATGGTGCGTTTAACGGTGTGTGGCGTGGCATTATCGTGCAACAGTAGTGCAGTTCTCTGATCCTTTAATGGGTTAAGTCGGCGAAGACGACCTCTAAGCTTCTTCAAAGTTTCAATGTAACGGTCTGCATTCACCGTGTTTCCCTGTTCCAAGAAGTCGAGAAGAATCACAGTCTTCTCATCCCAAAACACGGAGGCCATAACTTTCCTTACAGATGGTGAACTTTTGAACTTCTTTCTTGTCGGCGATGTTGTGTGATGCCATTCTATTGACTGCCTCTTTGATTCTGGTTCAAAAAAATGAACCCAAGTCTCATCACCTGTTACAATATTCGATAAAAACTCTTCTCCTTCAGTTTCGTAACGGTGCAGGAGGTTGATGGCTATGGTTTTCCTTGTTTCTTTATGTCTGTCTGTCAACATTCTGGGTACCCACCGTGCACAAACTTTTGAATAACTCAGGTCTTTAATGATGTTCTAGACACTGCCTTTACTAATGGACAACATGGAAGAAAGTTCATCCAGTGTTACCCGACGGTCACCACGAATGATGCCATCAACTCGATGAATGTTGTGTGGATTCACTGCGGTAGATGGACGTCCAGTCCGCTTTGCGTCAGCCATAGAGGATTGACCTACTTCAGCTTCGTCACAACGATGTACCAAACGTCGGACAGTGCTAACATCCACTGTTGAATCTCCATAAACATTCTTCAAACGTTCGTGGATGCGAATTGGGGTCTCGCCTTCAGCATTGAGGAATTCTATGACATAACGTTGTTTTAACCGAACGTCTTTGGCAGCCATTTTTAAACTGTTACAGTGGTGCCACCTGTTACTGAAACAGGTTGGTAATGCTATACAGTGCAGAAGAGTGTTTGAGGAATCCTGCTAAATTTACAAATTGCACACCGATGCAGTATTTACATACATAAAAATAAGGAGGCATTACTTTTTGACCTTACGTTGTTTTAACCGAACGTCTTTGGCAGCCATTTTTAAACTGTTACAATGGTGCCACCTGTTACTGAAAGAGGTTGGTAATGCTATATAGTGCAGAAGAGTGTTTGAGGAATCCTGTCGTGTGGTGAGTCACTGGGGCAACTACGACAGTAGTTTTTGCCAGGAATAGTCTATGAGATATTAGATATAAGGTCTCTAGAAATTGGCTCGTTAAGAAAGAAAAAAAGACCTATTCGAGATAGGGACAAGAAGACAGGAATGCGAATGCTTTCCACTAGACAGTGTTTTCTAATAAATTATGGAAAGAGTTCTGTTTCCCCACGACCTTAGCTTCTGCCCTTAGATCCCGTAAAGAAAAAGCCCCCAACCTCATCTGAGTAGAGAAAGGTTCCTATAGGTGAATATGTAACACCGACAGCACGAGTGATACATTAACAAACTCTTGATAATGATCAACTGATCGTTGGGTTTATTAATGAAATATCCACACATATAGGGTTAGTAATGGTTAGAACGTGATGATGGTGAAAGACGATTCACACAAAACACACAGATGAGATAATAAAATTACAGTTAATTAAGTAATAGTTAATTAAGGATGAACTGGTGTAGAGTGAAATGATGATGTGATATGATACGTGTTACCAAAATGGTGAGTACTCTACACAGTCCATGTGTCTCTAAATGCTTCTCCTAGATATGAGGATTCACATGTATGCATAAAATGTCCCAAGTTGTTATACGTTATGTCGAATGGGGTATCTCTAAGTCGAGGACGTTCTGATGAATACTGTTGTCGTACGGAGAACGCTGACAAGATATTTATGTATATTCCTTCACTGTTTGAGTATATCTCTGTAGTGTGGATCAACAGTTAATAGTTGTCATATGAACAAAAAGTCTGTGGTCTAATCTCCCGACGGTACTGGTCAGACTGGATATCTTCACGAAATGTTAGTGATATGTAGACTCATAATCTTGCGTATGTAGTCGTGATTCATATACTTTCGAGTCTGCTTCATAAAATGCGCTTAAGAGTGTGTTGCACGTGGTATAAATATGCGATTCCTCTTTTGAGCTCTTTTGCTTGACTTCCGATAATAATGATCTTTCGAGTGATTAGAGTTTATGATAACTCTGTATTGAACTTGTGATAACGATGTATTGAACTTGTGATAACTCTGTATTGAACTTGTGAGCAAGCAGTATATGGTGACGAAAAATGCTGCGTCCACCTTATGACTTGTGGGTGAGACAATATTCCTTTTAAATTGAGGAATGAAAGATGTCCTATGGCGAATTCTGCTAGCCAAATGTCCGTTTTTGATAACTTATTTCTGGTTAGACGTCAGACACGTTGCGTGTAGACTCAGACTTCTGATGAACTGAAGACACACAAAAGTCTTCGTAAGTTTTTCACATTTAACATCACTGGTTGACTTTCATTTAAACTACTGCTCATTATTCATCTCCCTCTCTCTGAGTTCAATTCTAATGATGTTAAATATCTTGTGCATGAGAGTGTGTGCATATGGGAGACTGTGATGATGATAAAGGTGAAATATGAACTATTAATTACCTTCTATCATCCTATCATCTTCTATGAAAATCTTCTGATTTTATTAATCAGTTATGCCAAGAATTATTTGAAACTTTATCTTCCGCACATTTTAGCTGTGAGGTTAAAATAAACAAATTTAAGAAAATGTATTAATAAGTATAAGATCTACTAACCTTCTTTTCCCTTCGCAAAATCCTTTAAGAACACAATTAATCACGGAACTGAATTATCATCCACTCTGAATAAACACGTGTATTAGGCTATGCGTTTTTGGGTTTGATCTCTTCCTCACAAGGTAAAAACCTGGACTGCCTCACTCTAGTAGATTATGCGGTATTATATATTTCTGGAAGTCACCCTGCCCAAGCTGGGCGTCCAATGTGGTCAACCCACGCTTGTCTGAACCGCGGCCACGTTTTCCCCTGGCCAATCTGGGCGTCCAATGTGGTGTCACAGAAATTACAGTTTGATTAGGATGACCATATGTGTTTTTACCAGATTTATCACGATACAATGTGGGCTTCAAATGATAATGTCAGGCATGTGGACTCAATCAAAGGACTTTATTTCCCCCGATGAAAGAACAAATGTGGTTCTCTAGATACCGGTCGCGAGTAATCACAACAATGAAATAGCAAATGTGGATCGCAAATATGAGATGAGAGAGCAAATGTCGGAGAAAATACAGTATGAAGAATGTAGGAAAAGATGGCGCAATAAGGCCTTTGCGCTCGTTTATCACAGTTGTTTTAACCGAACGTCTTTGGCAGCCATTTTTAAACTGTTACAATGGTGCCACCTGTTATTGAAAGAGGTTGGTAATGCTATATAGTGCAGAAGAGTGTTTGAGGAATCCTGCTAAATTTACAAATTGCACACCGATGCAGTATTTACATACATAAAAATAAGGAGGCATTACTTTTTGACCTTCCTTCGTGTATATATATATATATATATATATATATATATATATATATATATATATATATATATATATATATATATATCTATATATATCTATATATATATATATATATATAGATATATATATATAGATATATATATATATATATATATATATATCCACTCTGTCACCTGGATGTCAATGGCACCGTGGTGGCCAAGCCGTTGAAGTGGATGGCCAAAGATGTGGATTTCAGCTGAGAGATGTCGTAGAAGTGTCTGCAGAATCGGTCCCCCAGTCATGTGCCCGTTTGTCCGATGTAAGTAATATTGTAACGTTTGCATATAAAAGCATAAATGACGTTACGTGACTCGCATGTGAAGCCCTTATTGGTGGTGAACTTGGCCTTAGGGAATGTCACTGAGCGTTTTGTTATTACATACTGGCATGTCTTGCATCGTGTCCGGTTACATAGCCGAGTGCCAAAATTATTATCGCTGACAGTTTTCAAACGGCTGTGGACTAGGAGGTCCCTTACATTTTTATCCCGTCTATATGCCAGCAAGGGTGGCTCACTAAACACTTCCCGTGACACTGGGTCAGCTTGGAGGAGAGGTAGGTGGCGATACAGAACCCGTTTAACAGCAATGCTGTGAGGGGGATAGGTAAAAAAATTAACTTGACAATCCAAGTAGGTTTTGTGGCTGAGGGCCTCTGGCCGTCAGATGGGGAGAACACGCTCTAAGGGAGAGGTAAGAACATCCTCCGAAAACTGTCTCATGCGGAAGAAGTGCAACATTTCCTGTGCTCCGCATAAAATGTCGTCATCGTCATGGCATAACCGGAAAGTTGTGAGAAAGGCAAGGAGTCACGACAAGCTCGAGGATGAGAGGAAGTTTACAAGAGGTAACTATGTGCATCAGTGGGTTTATAGTTCACCGAAATGTTAAGGGAGTGGGGGGAAGGACGGGAAGCGATGGGGACAACAATGTCAAGGAAATTTACAGAGACAGTGGAGATGTAAGAGGTAAATTGGATCGCAGAGTGGAAGTTGTTGATGAAGTGTATACGCCTAGAAAGATCAGCCTCTGGCATTTCAGTTAGACCTATGCCATCATCGATGTATCTATGATACATAAATGGAAAAGGTCCAGGATACTGCTGCCACAGCTGATACTTTTGGTAGCCATGAAGAGGCAGGCATTGCTGGGACCCATCTTGGTGCCTGTTACACCTCGTTCTTGGGCACTGGCGTAGATCTCATTGGGATATATAGCTGTGCGCAAGACGAGGTGGCACGATATGCACTACTTGTAAATGCGCAATAATTATTCATATAATGAAGTCAAGCGCAATATTTGATGACGTAGGCAGTCGTGGGCTGCTAATAGAGAACCCTTGACCTTCGAGGTTTTTTTCTACCGTGTTGGTAGACATGTGAGGGTTTGTTTTGTCCACGCTCCAAAAAATGTGTGCTTCATCTATGTGAATTAGGCAGCATTCGATCACAATGCTTGCCCTTATATCATGATTATATTATGCCAGTGATTTGGGCATCGGTATCATGAAAGCATTAATTATTAATTAATTTGATGGCGTCCCTCTAAAATATTAGGGACGTTACAGACTGTATCTGTATCCATTCAGGTTAAGGACGGATTGACTACTAGGTGTCTACGGAATACCTCTATAGTGTCTAATAATATTTGAGGCATGTAGTAAACGTCTGAACTGTGAGCCGTGGACTTATTCAGATTTATCGCGTTAAAGATGTTACATCGAGGAAGCTGAGGGGAACTGTGGTAAGACGTGGAGTACAATGGATGGGGTTAAAAAAAATCGGAAAAAGGTGATTCGTCTTACGAGGACAAAAGAGAAAAGAAAATAGTCTACGTTACGGCCACAAGCCCTTCGTCAGGAAAGGAAAGAAAGTGAAGGTTAGATAGGACACATAAGAACTTAAATAAATATAAAAATTAAACCTAGGTACTTCCCTGAAGGCAAGGCATCGAAATCCTATCACGATTAGCTGTCCGATGGTGGACAGCGTGGCTGAAAAGGAAGTGACTTCCGCCATCGGATGTACACAATACATACTAAGAAACTAAAACTAAAAAACTAAACTGAACAATAAACTACCCAAACGTAACAAAAGTGGGGACTGGAAGTAGAAGAGGACAGAATGAGTGGGAGATAAATAAATATGAAATAAAAAATCCAGACAAATTATAAACAGTGTATATTCATACATATTAGGGAGGATGGAATAAAAAATAGAAGAATAGGATAAGAGTGGAAAGAGTAAAAATAGAGCAAGAGAGGAAAGGGTGACCTCAGACAAAGGTGTGGAAAGTGTTGAGACCGGCTGGTTTTAGACACCCCATGCGGTGGATAAGACGGTTCTCAAGCTGTTCTCGGCTGGCAGTGTCAGAGGAGCAGGATCGGATCGCTGTGACCTGGATGTCGATGGGACCGTGGTGGTCAGGACCATTGAAGTGTATGGCAACTGGTGTGGACTTTTGCTGAGAGATGTCATTTAAGCGCTGGCTGAATCTGTCCCCAAGTCGTTTGCCTGTTTGGCCAATATAGATTTTGCAGCAACGTTTACATATGATCGTATAGATGACATTGCGCGATTCACACGTGAAGCTACTAGTGATGGTGTACATAGTCTTAGGAAAGAACACCTTCTGGGTTGAGATGACATACCTACACGTGTTGCATCGTGTCCGACCACAGGGTAGTGTGCCAAAGTGAGTGGCATTCTCCTTTGGGAGACGGCTGTGAACAAGAAGATCCTTCAAGTTCTTGTCGCGTCTATATGCCTATGGATTTTATCCTTGTCAGTGAGAAGATAGGAAAATCTGGAGATCTCTTAGCGTTTGCACAAGCTCAATTTAAAGATGTGCAAGAGAGACAAGAACGACATGAGGAGCGAGAGAGAAGGAAAGTGGAAGCAGAGGAAGAAACTAAGAAAGCAGAAGCAGAGGAAGCGACTAAGAGGTAGGAGATACAGAAACAAATAAAAGAGATAGAAGCACAGAAAGAAATTAAAAAGATAGAAGCGGACAAAGAGGTATCATTGAAAAAACTCGAGTTAGAGAAGTCGAGTTCAGACTCATCATCAAAGAAGGAATATGGGAGTATGTACAAGTTGAAACTCCCAATTTTCAACGAATCCATAGATTTTATGGACTGTTTTTTGGAGAGGTTTCAAACGAAGGCAACTGCCTTAAAGATTAATAAAGAACTGTGGGGATCACTGTTGACATATTATTTAACAGGGTCAGCATTAAAAACAGTTTTCCAATTAACTGTGGAAGATAGATTAAATTATGACATAGTGAAGGAAAATTTGTTACGCAAGTACAGGTTAAATGAGCAAGGTTATCGTTTAAAGTTCCACAGTGCGATGCCAAGTAGTGAGCAAGATTTTGCAGAGTTTATCGCAGAGATTAAGATGTTATTGAATAGGTGGATTGACCTGTCGGGCATTGCTAAAGATTTTGATGGCCTATGTGATTTAATCTTACGTGATAAGGTGATGTCTTCATGTAGCTCGGAGTTGTTGGCTTTTTTCCAGGAAAGGAAACCGGAAAATATTTCGGCAATGTCTCAGTTAGGTCAACAGTATGCAACAGCACATCCAGGGAGACCAATTCATAAATCGGCGGTGCCAGAAAAATTTACGACGTGTTGCAAAGCGGAGTTATGAAACACGACCTTATCGGAGACCAAATTCTCGTAGTGAGGAGAGACCTTATGATAAGAAAGCAGTAAGTAGGAAATGGACAGAAAGAAACTTCCGAACATCCCCCAGGAAACATCAGAATATGATAGACTCAGGTAATAGAAGACCTTCTGGTTGTTTTAAATGGGGATCACCATGCCATGGAGCGAAGTTTTGTGACAAGCCTGAACCCCAGTCTGTGGCTGAGCCTCAGACTAACACTCAGGGTAGTCCACAGAAGAGCCAGCGTGAGGAGTACAGATGCTTTCTATGTAATGGGATTGGTCACCTTCAATTCGATTGTCCTAATAGGAAGTTTGAACGTGCAAGTTCGGTGGTAGTCTTAGATACATTCAACAACGAGAGTTGTGAAGGGTGCAGACCACTTTTTCATAAAGATGAGACACCAATTCTGATTTGTGGCCACCCACTTCCATGTTTGTCAGCAGTTCATACAGATGGGAACATAGTCTTGCATCCTGGGTACGTAGGACATAAAGTTGTATCCGTCTTAAGGGATACAGTTTGTACGACAGTTGGGGTGCGGAGATCGTGCATTGAGGGTCTCATTGGTTGGGGCAAACTGCTCGTTGTATCACTTTTGGTGGCAGGGTGGAGTTTTATCCTCTGGTGTTGATAGATATTGACACGCCATTCTTGCGGGGTAGGGTAAAAGCATGTGTTCTTGATGATAATGCGGTCGCTGATGTGATACTTGGCAATATCCATGGAATCAAAGAGTGTACTGATGAGGATATCAAACTATGGAAGCACAAACATAGAGACGATACTTATAGAGGAACTACTAGATTGCAAGGAAAACCTAGGGTAATTCCTGTAGATAGCATGTCATCTGGTAATGTCCGAGGTGCTGATACGGCAGTATTAAATTTATTTTCACCACAACACGAGCAGGTATCACTTCCAAAACAGTTTGGTCAACCAGAAACTAACATTGGGAGGCATATTAAATCAGCAAAACAATGGGGTGAACGTAAGATGAATATTCAGAAAAGAGCAGTAAATGAAACAAAGGTGAACTTTACTTTGCCAGAAGAAAGTGAATGTTATGGATCTGTCAAATATCCTGAAACAGACCGGATGAAAGAAGAGCGCAGAAAGCTGATTGAGAAGTATCACAGAATGGATCGTGGTGCTCGTATGCCACATGAGAAACATTACATAAAAAAACCAGTGGCTTAAGAGATTCCAGACACTTTAGAAAAAGCCGCATAAGTAGTAATGATTACTGTGGTAATTTTCAAAGTAAACGTTGGATTGGATTTAGAAACAGGTACACAGGACAAAATATAAACAGAGGATTTTGTTCCAGCAGACCAAGCTATAGTGAACAAAAAGCTGGAGAAATATACAGAGATAGTTTCAGAAGAGATTGCCGCTGGGCAGACAAAAGAAAGAGTAACCATTTATACAATGGAGCATGTCTGTGATGGACGAACTCGGCTGACCATGAACTTTGTTGTAATTCTTGTAAAATGGGACTTCTTTCACATGGATTCATTAGCTATGCAACTGTTCCACACAGAGGGCAAACATGTTTGCTGATTGATATGCGGAGAGTTTACCTATCGTTCATTCTGGTCATCGCATTGATTTAAGGAGAGATTAAATCACGCCCACTAACATCTCTTGAACAATCATAGGCAGTTATTTTAATTAACTTGGCCAGTGGGGTGCGTTGCCAGTATCAAACAGATAATGCGACCACGATCAAAGAGACAGACTGAGGGATTTCAGGGGAGACTATCGGCGCTATCAAAGACAGTAGTGGTCCCTGATACGAGACGCAGTTGCTTGCCGCTATTTTCGCGTCTCGGTGTCAACCGCAGAACCGAGCGAACGGGGAAAGCCGAAACGGGCAGCAGCGATCGGAGATACGAAGACCAGGGGGCGGCTTCTTCCCTTGATTTGGCGGTCAGATCCCCAAAAGTTCCTGGGATGAAATAAGCTGTCAAGTTTATCATGTCCCACTCAACTTACATTCCATTTTAGATAAATAGACCATGAAGAATAGACATTTTATCACTCGCTGGCCAGACCTTTACAGAAGCACTAGCTTTATTGAAATCTTGTTATAGATTTTCCCCTGGATTTTATATATATATTTGCAGTGATTTCTATTCTGTGCAAAGCGGTAATATATATTGTGTAAAGTGATCAGTGGTCTAGTTCAGTCATTCTATTTCAATGGATTTTGTGTTAATTTAAATCTATTAAATTAAACCATCTCAATAGTTCCAGTTGTAAATATAATGATCTATCTATTATATTATTTCAAAAGATAATAGATGCTTAAATTAACTTTTAAAGTCGCGAAGGAATTTATAATTAACAAATTCAGTTAAGTCCTAGTTTTATAGATGTGTGTTTTTAACCACTAGAATTCGCGCAGTGTTTATTAAATACATAATTAAATACTCGAGTGTATTATAGGCTTAACGGGAAATTTATCGCGCTTGATTTTTCGGTATGTTACATGTCTTTTTTCTTTCATACAGAGTGATCGTAACCTGCGGTCCCAGCTAAATAAAGAAAGAAATAAAGAAATCATCCTATAAACTTCCAGTCATATTGAAGAAACATTTCTTTTAAATATAATCTTGTGGCAGTCCTTGCGACCTAGCTGTCAGAATTAAATGAAATAAAGCCCACCCAAGAACATTTTAAAGAACAATCATCAAATTACCATTACAAACCTGTAAGATAAACTGGAAGGTAATCATCGCCAGTAGCGATATTATATTTACTGTTTACTGTGAGAGAGTACATATTTTCCTGACTGTGACTGAGCCTAGTTTTTCCTCAATTGGATTTAATAAAACTATCATCACGCATTGAAGGAATTTTACCATAGCGGAGGATTAAAAGAGACCACTTCATTTTCACCCCTGTGCCGAACTGTGTCAGTGCCATCCCATAGACTCCTTTTTTTATATAATAAAAACCACAAGAACTCTTAGTCTTCAAGTCTTGCGATAAGTGAGAATATTTGTTACCAGCAAAACCTCGCAAACATCTGGGGCGGGACATCGAAGGACTAGACAGTTCATATGTCAAGAGAATACTTGCTGTTTTTATATACTTTTATGGATCGTCTGAGGCTGCATTCGGTAAGTGTGTGAGTATATGAGTGTGGATCCTCACGCGTGTGTATGAATGACAGGAAATTTAATCTTTTTCTTTTGTAACCCTATTGTTAACTTTCTTGCCTAGTAATATAATTTTTCTGTATTCCCTGCATTGTTCCTTTAAGGGGGAGTTGATAATTGGTTAACTCTGTTTAAAACCCCCCTCCTTTCCATTTGCTTAGTAAAGGGAAGAACAGCTGGGAAGAACAGGTTTTTTTTCTATCACCTATACCTAACTTTGTAACACCTCTTTCAGAGCAATTAACTTCACTGTTAGGTTAACGTACCTATGTTCCTGATATTATCTATCTCTGGACTGGGTTTATCTTTGTCTAATAAGCGGGAAGGGCTTAGTCGATACCAATCTTCTTCACCCCTCCCAAACTTGTTATTTGCATTTGTGTACTTATGATAATTTATGTAATACCTGATATTTGTTAATGATTGATGTTTAAGGTGAATAAAATCACATAAACTCATTGAGTACTGTGTTGGAGATACCCAAAGCCCAACATTTCCCCTATTCGTTTAATATAGTTTGTATCTACGTCGTCTGTGTGTTTGAAAACACCAAATCGGTGTGCGCGCAGTTGTGTGTCTGGAAAACTGGCAAATAATTGTTTGACCAGGAGAGTGAAAGAGAAGATTGAGAGAGACAAATTGTCGTAAATAAGTCTGTCTTTACTCTCCTCCAGCACGCTGTGAAGCAACTATTTAATCTCTACATTTTCTATCACTGAGCTTTCCATCATCATTTTCACTCTAAACCGGACCACTATTTCTAAGACTCTTTTCTCTCAAAATAAATTTACGACAACGTCGTAGATGGAATGATGGTGGTGAGAGCTATTGTGATAGCGTTGATAATAGCCGAGGATGTCGTCATCTTAAATGGAGCAGCTACCGTGAAGAATATGACCAAGGCTGAGATTAATATGGTGCGGAAGAGGCCTCTGGTAATATAATATTGAAATTACAGAGCCCGACAACTAACATCACTAACTCAGAAGGGAAGGCCTAACAGAGTGATTTGTACAAATAAGTGTCAAAGTGACTTAGATCAAATTTGAAAATATGTTTGCAACTAGTCAACATTTGTTGCTTTCTGATTTAGACAATATTTTCTTTCTCAGAGCAGATGCTTCAGCATTGATCATAGGGAGTTGCAACGAGTTTTCTGCAGTCTGCCAAGTCACCAAGCAGCTGAACATTAACCTTACAACAATTTGATGTAGGACAAGATACCAGACAAGAGAATTTTGATTATGATAAAGCATGTTTACTTGTAGTTATATTTGTGTAAGTTTGATGACGTTGCATGAAGTTTGTAGATTATGCATGCATTTCTCTGATATGAAAATGAATTTTGTGTAACTTTAGAGATATTGAATGTCATTGTCACTAGAATAATAAGTATGCTATTAGTGTGAGTTGATGTAAGTTGTATGAAAGCATTGTTTACTTTGATGATGTATTTTAGGTTTGATGATGTATAGCACTCCCATCTTTGTCTTCACTGTGAAAAACCCCAGTTTTTCACGTGGGGAAAGGGGTGGATGTCACGGAGTGTTTTGAGGCTATTTTGGATGTGTGAATGTTCCCATGCTCCAGCGGGAGTTTTTTAGTCATGTGAGTTGTTGTGAGCTGGGAATGCGTGCATGGTAATAATTTAGCTATAGGGTTGTGAGCATTGCTTGAGACAAGCTGTGAGCTTTTGTTATGCGTGAATGAAGATCAGTGGAGCGTGAAAGGGTTTCACGGGTTTTAGGGAATACGTATGAAAGGGGCAGTCAGTGGGAGGAGTGTGTTGGTTGGAGAGGTGTGTTGAGTCAGTAGAGAGTTGAGCTAGTAGCGTAGAGAGCAGACAGGAGACAGCATAGAGTGTAGAGCAGAGAAGGGTGGATGTTGCAGTAGTTGTTGATGAAGAATCCTAGTTGCTGTGTGTAGTGATTCCGGGAAGCAGAGTGCTTATAGAATACTCGGAATTGATGATGTCTACATTATTTGTAATGGCCCTGCGTCCATTGTGATTTATTTGTGAATCTAATACATTAGTGGAGATTGATACAGGCTGTTGAAGTTATTCCTTGGACAATGAGCTATACGAGCGGTGTATCAGTGTTGTCTGTCTAATCGTCCACATCCACCTACATACACCCTACTCGTCACAAATCTGATGTCTTTCTTCTCGGATATCACCATGGATTTTGTTTTAGAGCTGCTTATGACCATCCCTCTCTTCTCCAGCTCTTCCTTCCAGACTTGCAGGTTGAATTGGAGATGTGCCTCTGATTTAGCAATCAGGGCAACATCATCAGCAAATGCCAGCTCCGAAATACAGACCTGTCTCATCTTCCAGTACCCCACTGAATACTTTCTTGTTCTCTCCTTACATGCCTTAATGACATCGTCCATGAGGAGTATGAAAAGGTAAGGTGACAGGATATCACCTTGTCTTACACCAGTGGTGGTCCTGAACTCTTCTGACTTATGTTTTGCTGTCCTCACATAATTTCTGCAAGACTTGTAGAAGCTCTGTATAGCATGAATCAGAGGTGCTGGAATATTCTTCCTTGCCAAACAATCCCAAAGTTTGCTCCAGGGGACCCTGTCAAACGCCTTTTCCAGATCTATGAAACAAAGATGGATCTCACTCTTATACTCAAGGGCCTTTTCACTCAGCTGTCTGAGTGTGAAGATTAGGTCTTGAGTACTTCGGTTCGCTCCGAATCCGCACTGGACCTCATCCAGTTCTGGCTCAGTTAGGCGTCGGAGTCTTTGCTCTAGGATTCTAGAGTAGATTTTACCAGGGACACTGAGAAGGGATATGCCTCTATGGTTTCCACACTGTCGATTGTCATCCTTTTTGAAGATTGGTGTTATGATGGCAATCTCCCAATCCTTTGGTATGGTCTTGTTGTACCACGCTGCCTGTAGAACCCTTAAGAGTAATAGGTTGCCTGATGCTCCCATGTACTTAACCATTTCTGGTGTTATACCATCATGCCCTGCTGCTTTGCCCATCTTGATTTTCTCCAGTGCTGCCTTCAGTTCTTCCATCTTTATGTCATCTTCACCATCATTGGTTTTCTCTTCTGTGCTAGTGGTTATCATTTCTAATATGAATATACCAAACAAAAATATTAATTACTAGTGATAGAATGAATATGAAATTGAACTGAACTCAAATAAAAAGAATGTAATGTAAGAAAATGTACAACCACTATTAACCTATCATTAGGCCACTGTGGCAACAATGATAATTTAAAGAAATGATAATGAAACAGTATTGAAATGAAAACCGAAGGAAAAAATTTCAACAAATGAATTTAAACCAATGGAATATAAATGCATCAAAGAAAAATTGAGTTATAAATGACGAGAATGGAATTAAACAGCGTGAAGTAATCAACACACTTATCAGTACTAAATAAGTATGAGTGCTGAAATACTAATTATGTTGTAAGTGAAGTTGCTAGTAATATGAAATAGAAATAATCTATTTGACAAAAATATATTAACCCCAATTAAAGTAGATTAACTACTAATTTAAGCAACATGTTCATTGATTTACAATTTTACAAACTCCCTTTGAGTTTTATCTTAATTATAGTCACACAGTTAAAATATCACAAAGAATGTCATCATTCCACATTTGAATTAAAACGTTACCACTATCAACTGTTCTACTATGAAATAGTTTACCATAAATAAAATCATTTTATTACATTATGAAATTGTATCTCCAAAATTAAGGAAATGTCAAAGTAGGCACAAACGTAATGAAAATAAGTTCCAAATAATAATGTAGTATAACAACGTAAGTTTCCTTGATAAGCGTGTTAAAACTAAGGAACTGTTCGTGCAGAGGCGTCGCTTTTCATAGGGTGGAGAATCTCGCTTGAGTCATGAGGACACCGCGAAAGGATGTCTGCTAGAACGTTCTGAGATCCAGGTATAGCTCGTATCGAAAAACAGTATGGTTGAAGAGCGATAGCGTATCTGGTAGATCTCAAAGACTTCCTGTCTCTGTTGTTGAGAGCAGTAAGAGCTCACTGGTCGGTCTCTACAATAAATGGTGAACCCAGCAAAAAACGCTGAAGCTTGGCTATTGACCATACGAGAGCTAACAGTTATTTATCCAGTACAGAATAGTTTCTTTCAGCAGGTGTTACTTTTCTGGAAACGTTCATAACAGGATGTAGTGTTCCTGAGTATTCTTGAAGTAATATGCTTCCAATGCCAAAATTCGACGCGTCACTGCGAATAATGAAAGGTAGGTCTGCATTAGGCAACCTTAAGACAGGTGCATTAGAAAAGTATGATTTGATGATATCCAACGTGACTTGATGTTCTTGCGACCACCGAAACACGTTAGTTGCGCCTTTCTTTAACAAAGTAGAGAAAGGTGCAGTAATGGTAGACAAATGAGGGATGAATCTCCGATAGAATTGTATTAGACCTAAAAGACTCCTTACTTGCTTCTTAGTCTTAGGTGCTGTGGTATTTAGGATTTTTGAAATATTACTGTCCTCAGTATGTAATAGACCGTGACCAACCCGGTGACCTAAAAATGAAATATCATGAAAACCAACAAAGGCTTTAGATGGTTTTGCCGTTAAGTTATATGACCATAACGTGGACAGTAATGTGTTCAATCCATTAAAATGATCCTCCCATGAGTCTGTAAAAAGACAAATGTCATCGATATAGGCAATGACATCAGGACGATGTGATAGAATACGACGCATCATGCGCACAAAGGTGGCAGGTGCATTTACTAGTCCAAATGGCATGAAGTTCCATTGGAAAAGACCATGAGGAGTAGCAAAAGAAACGATGACTAGAAAGAAAAGAAACGATGACTGCATTTGCTGAGTCATTAAAGAATGTGATAACAAATTCTAATATCTGCGTGAAGCAGAATCAGGTACCAATTGTAGCCTGAGAGAATGGTGGTGAAAATACGCACCATTGACACGCTCCATAACCAAACAAGCGTCTCTATTGGTACGAAATGTAACCACAGCATCACCATACCTGTTATTGGTAGGTGGCAACAGACGCACAAACTTAACATCTGCAGTATAGTTAAGAAAATCTCCTAGTGACTGCCATGTCGTGCCTAGTGGCAGATTGCGCACTAGAATGGTGCGAGAATATGCACCTTTACCAATATAGGTGGTATCGCTGTCACTAAAATGTGAACGAGAACAATGTGTATGTCTAGTGATATGAGGAACATTTACTTTTTTCCTATTCATACATGTATCATCTTTATTCACTGGTGTATCATACTGATGGACCTTAGTATGATACCCACCAGTATTCAAAGCAGTAGGTTTAAAGCATGTTGATGACCACTGCTTGCTAGGCGAAGTGACAATTGTGCTGACTAACCTATTGATTTTAATTTTATTAACTGAGTTAGAACTAACTCTGATACTGTTAGTCTGATTACTAAGCACCCTATCACCTTTGACGTTCTCATCAGTTTTTGTAAGATTAGTTTGACTCTGATCATGTCGCCAAGACTTATCCCCTGAATTGGCAGTGTTGTTTTATCGAGGGAAGGTATATCTCCCCCGGAATGATTTTTTTATAAAACCCTGCTGACTATCAGCATTGAGTGCTTTGTGCTGACTCTTTGCTTTCGTGAAGTGTGGATCATCAACTTTGGGTCTAACACTGTTAACCTTAACTGCAGACAACACTTTGTTGTTTAATACAACGTCCAAGAGACCATCAATTCTGTTCCGAAGTTTTGTAATTGTTAAATCAGCCATTTCTTTCTCCTTAGCCAGAGCCATGCGTATTCTAACTTGGGTCTCAACTTGAAGTTTATCATAATCGTGCTTTAAGTTACTCAATTGATAATTAAGAATTTTCTCGTTAGTAATTCTATCATTGAGATCTACTTTCAATTGTTCAGTCTGAGATGTGGTTTCCAGTTTAAGACTCTCAATTTCTTGTTGGAGATTTTGGATAGTTGATAAAGCCTTAGCCTTCTCCTATACAAGTTCAAGTTTGAGTGCTTCAAGTCTGGACTGTAACGAGCTCATATCTTCTAGCTCCTTTTTCTCCTTCTCCAATTTAGATTGCATTATTTTTTTCTCATGAGGAGGTAAATTTTCTATTCTCATTATCTCAGCCAATTTCTTAACAAGCACTAAATGCAATACTGCCTGACTCTCCTTAGATAATTCTTCCTTCCTCTTCAATTCATACCACTCTGGAGTAAGTCTTCTCCTCTCCTCCGATGCATAGGCTGCATATACTACTAAAGCTTCACCCTTCAAATTCTGCGATCTTCCAAAATCCATTAAATATTCTACTATAGACATCTTGTCTAATCTATATGAGTTTCCAACTCATTCAGTTAAATATTTCTTCAAGAAATTCAAATTATCACTTAATTACTGTGTAACAAGTTCCTGTCCAGTCATCATAAGCTCATCTAAAGTCAACATGGTAACTATATATGTGACTCCTTGAGTCAATCAAATAATAAGCAAATTATGTAAGTGCTTCTCCCTTGTGGCAAATTGCTTTCCCATCTTTACAAAAGATTCTACAGTAGCCATATTAATTAAGTAATATACTTACTTAGTCAAATAATATCTATTAGTTATCAATGTAAATTAATCAATTGCTTATATGTGACTAATGGCCAAAGATAGTACCATGACTAGACTAATCAACTAATTATCCTTCCATATGATTAACAAATTTAAGGTAATATCTAAATTTATATTAATTTATAAATATATTATAACATCATGCCATACTCATGATGAGCAACTAGTGGTTAAGTGGACGACTAGTGCAATTAGCGAAATTTATCTTAGTCATCAAGTATTTTAGGAAAAATTAATCATAAGTTTTATATCAATATTATATTATAGCTATTTTATTCTATTATCATTATAATCTTAATTATGAATAAATAAATATAATATACACGGTAAACCAAAGATTTACAGCACAATATTACGCCACAATTGACAATTTACAGACATTAAAATGATATTATGAACTAAGTAGGATAAAGGAAGTGACGAAGTGTTCTGAACTCAAATGTAGGTCGAAGCACAATAAAGTCTAAAAAATGTGTACGCACAAACAATATGATGTCACGGTTTTACGTGCAAAAAATGAAAGATAGCAAGGTCAGGGTGACAATATAGTTAACAAACATTTGACAAAAATAAGTAAAATACAACTAAGGACAATAATAATACGACGAGTATAAACGCGACTTCACAGCTAAACAATTAGTTGTCACAGACAACCAAACACTTACTTACTTACTTTGTCGTTCCCCTTCTACCATGAGGTGTAGAGGTTTGGAAGAGAGAGCGCCAGACTAACCTATCATCTGTCTTCCTCCTGGCCTGGTTCCACTCCAGTCTTCGGTCCTTCAAAGATTGTCTAATGTTGTCCTCCCAGCAGACTCTGGGTTGTCCTGGGGGTCTGGATCCTTGGCTCTTTGTTTCCCATGCTTGTCGTGGTAGCCGATCTTCTCCCATTCTGCAGACATGGCCAAACCATCTTAGTTGGGACTGTTCTACTTGGGTCTGCAGGGGGTGGGATTTTAGGCCTTGACATATCGTCTGGTTGCGGGCCATGTCTCTTCTTGTTACTTCAACCACCTTCCTCAGATACCTCATTTCTGAGGTTTGGATCTGGCTTTTGTGGGTTGTAGTCATTGCCCATGACTCGCATCCATATGTCAAGACTGGGACATAGGTGGAGCGGTATACAGCCATCTTTGTTTTCTTACCAACCTCTCTCTTGCTGAGGAATCCTCGATTTATGGCCTGAAAAAGTCTCCCAGCTGCTGCTTTTCGAGTGGCCAACTCTTCTTTGATGCCTCCCTTTCGGTCTATAATAGCTCCGAGATATTTAAAGTGGTCGACCTGCTCCAGGACCTGTTCTCCCAGCTTAATCTGATGTCTTCTTTCTTCTCGTGATATCACCATGGATTTTGTTTTAGAGCTACTTATGACCATCCCTCTCTTCTCCAGCTCTTCTTTCCAGACTTGCAGGTTGGATTGGAGATGTGCCTCTGATTTAGCAATCAGGGCAACGTCATCAGCAAATGCCAGCTCTGAAATACAGACCTGTCTCATCTTTTAGTACCCCATTGAATACTTTCTTGTTCTCTCCTTACATGACTTGATAACATCGTCCATGAGGAGTATGAAAAGATAAGGTGACAGGATATCACCTTGTCTTACACCGGTGGTGGTTCTGAACTCTTCTGACTTATGGTTTGCTGTCCTCACATAATTCCTGCAAGACTTGTAGAAGCTATGTATAGCATGAATCAGAGGTGCTGGAATGTTCTTCCTTGCCAAACAGTCCCAAAGTTTGCTCCAGGGGACCCTGTCAAATGCCTATTCCAGATCTATGAAACAAAGATGGATCTCACTCTTATACTCAAGGGCCTTTTCACTCAGCTGTCTGAGTGTAAAGATTAGGTCTTGAGTACTTCGGTTTGCTCGGAATCCGCACTGGACCTTATCCAATTGTGGCTCAGCTAGGCGTCGGAGTCTCTGCTCTAGGATTCTAGAGTAGTTTTTACCAGGGACACTGAGAAGGGATATGCCTCTATGGTTTCCACATTGTCGATTCTCACCCTTTTTGAAAATTGGTGTTATGATGGCAACCTCCCAATCCTTTGGTATGGTTTTGTTGCACCATGCTGCCTGTAGGACCCTTAAGAGTAATAGGTCGCCTGATGCTCCCATGTACTTAACCATTTCTGGTGTTATACCATCATGCCCTGCTGCTTTGTCCATCTTGATTTTCTCCAGTGCTGCCTTCAGTTCTTCCATCTTTATGTCATCTTCATCACCATTTGTTTCATCTTCTGTGCTAGTGGTTATCATTTCTGATGCTTCACCATGCTCACCATCCAGGAGTTCTGAGAAATATTCTTTCCATCTTTCCATTACTTTTTTCGGGGCAGTAAGCAATCTGCCTTGCTTGTCCTTTATAAATTTGAGAGGGCATTGTTTTTCCTTCCTCGTGTTCTTTAGGGTCTTATAGAACAATTTCTGGTTTTCTTGCGCATCTTTTTCTAGCTTTTCTCCAAATTCTTCCCAGGACTTCTGTTTTGCTGCTAGCACCTTGTTCTTTGATTCTGTTCTGAGTATCACATATTCTCTATATTTCTCTATTTGTCCTGCTGTGTATTTAGCTCCTAAGTATTGTTTCCAAGCCATTTTCTTCTCTTATTTTCTCTTTGACTTCCTCTGTCCACCAAGGTGTCCTCTTTCTCTTGTTCCCAAGTCGGACTTCACCTCATGCTTCTGCAGCAGCTGTCTTTATGATGTCCTTGAATTTAAGCCACAGGGTTTCCAAGTCATCAAGTTGTTCTTCTGTGTTTCTCACCGCTGTAGCAATAATCCCCTGATATCTGGTCTTAATTTCTGGCTCTCTCAGCTTGTAGGTCTTAATGCTCATTTCTTCCGTTTGTTTACTTGGCTTCTTGCGTGATGCTGGGCAGTTCCTAGGCTGAGCAACTCTTTCAGTTGTTCGTTTGATTGTAAGCAGGTAGTGATCACTTCCAATCTCTGGCCCCCTCCAGACTCTAGCATCCCGGACATATTTGAATGAGCTCCTCCTAACAATGGCATAGTCGATCGCTGACTTCTCATTCTTTGTTGGTTCACATCTAGTGTATGCATGTATGCGCTTATGGGGGAACTTTGTGTTTGTAATGATCAGATTCTGCTCACTGCAGAATCTGAGGAGACGCTTTCCATTGTCATTGAGAGTATCTTCTCCATATCTTCCGATAACTCCACCCCATCTAGCATGGTCATTTCCAACTCTGGCATTGAAATCTCCGAGCATGATAATTTCATCTAGGCAGTCATCCACTGTCATTTGAAGCAGCTCGAAGAATTCTTCCTTGACCTCTGCTCTTTCATCCTCATTTGGCCCACACACTATGACCAGGTAACTATGGTTTCTCCTTCTTTTAGTTTTACAACCATAATGCGCTCCGAGACAAAGTTCCATCCTTTGATACTATCTTTCTCGTTTTTGGCCACAATGCAACCCACGCCCCCTTTAGCTCTTTCAGATGTGGGTACACCACTGTATAGCAGCGTGTTGCCATCGGGATCCATGACTCCTTGTCCCTTTTTCTTTGTTTCGGTAATAGCCAGGATTTCTAGTTTTGCTTTCCTCATCTCTTCCACCAGCTCCTCTTCTTTCCCATTTATACTTCTTGTGTTCCAAGTTCCATAAGTCGTAGTCCGTAGTCCGTTCCAGTTTGTCGCCTTTAGAATCAGTCCGGTTTTCTCTCTTAGATTACTTGTAATCATAGTTTAAAGCAAACAGGTGATTGGCCTGTTGTGCCTTTGCATGGTGGAGGGGCTGCCTCCTTACGGCCTACAACCAAACACAGTGGACTTAAAAATCATACAGCTAACAGAAGCTGGATTTCCACTGAGGGAAGTCTGCAAAATGTGTCTCTACAGAACACTTCCAAAGGCTCTGGGATGAAACTGGGATGTTTCCTTCGTAAGCCGCCAGACCCAACCGCCCACGTAGAATATACAAAACATGGATCATAAAACATACAATAGCATGGTGGACATGTTAAATTAGGGCTCAGCTAAACATATAAGGTGAACAAGAACCACAGCGTATTACTTATCTGTTTTTGATAAGAAAAAAATTTCTCCGGCCTTCACGGAATTGTCGATTTTGGCATTCAGGCACTGTATTACTGAGCCACAATACAAGGATAGAGGTAAAAACGTGCTGCCATTCCACGTTGATTAACAATGAAGTTTAGCATTGACTGTGACGGTTGACCTTGGAAAACCGTTATCCTGGATGTTGTCGCCTTGAAAGCACACGAACATTTTCAAACGATTCATTGTCTTCAAATTTCAAATCGTTCCCATTACGCCTGGCCACCAACTGTTGTAATCTTAGAAACTGTTGTATGCTTCTTCTTGGGGTGGTAGAATTGTATGACGTATGAACTCACACTGGATCTACCAGCTGTTGAAGATGCTACTTAATCTTGTAGGCTATTTCGAACCACCAGATGTTGTGGTTGAGAACGCGAATGCCGTGGTTGAAATTCAGGCAAGGTAACGATGAATATACAAGGCAATGTCAACTCCAACAGTGTCAATGAAAGTATGCTTGAACTCATGGTTGAGTACAGTATCAACACAATTTATTTCGACAGTCACATCGACACAAGACTACAATATGTACAGGGCATACATATTGTTACATAGATATATTAGTTATGTATGGCATCAAGATAGTTGATCATCATAAGATAAGATCTCTTCAAATGTTCATATTCAAACAGCAGGACAGCTTGCTTTACACAATGTTCTTATCAACGGCTGACCCCTCAAGGGCATTCAAACAATTCATGATTAATGATATACAATATATTGAAGAACATCCTTCTTTAAATGGCCTCATCTAAAATCTCAGTCTGAAACATCGGTACATCCATTGTTGAGGCTTCATGACAAACAGTGCATATAAACTTCTACATCTTTAACTTGATTGACCTCTAATCCCTCCGTAATCCAACGGACAGTTAAAAATTATATTTTATTACTTGAGATTCATTTGTGCAATCTAATTCGGCATGTACTTGACAGTATAAGGCTGGATCCGATAATAGTAACTGGAATCCACTTTCAAGACATTCCAACAAAGGGGCAATGCTTGATTAGATTCGTCCTTGAATAAAATTCATATATCTATATCTCAAAAAAAACTATTCAAATAACTTACTGGTAGATCCTTACGGCAATGACTTCCAACAGGAAGGCCGCTTAACAAGAAATCCACAGCAGTTTACTACTACATGGGGTTATAAGAACAGACTTATGTCTAACTATCAACTCAGCCTTCGCCTCTCACTGAGGTCACTACGTCATCTCGTATTTAGCAACAAAACACTCAAAAATCTCACACACAAATATGTGCGCTTTTGTGCGCGATGAATTTAATTATAAATATTTACTTATTACATACACTGGTGCGTACCATCTTAACAGCAGCCAGACTCATGTCCACATTGCTACCGTTAAGGTACACAAAAAGTATGCAACAGTCCCATACAAAGACATAAAAAGAATGCTTACATGAAATAAACCATACGTGATGTTTGAGGTGCTGCATTTACTGAGAGTGGTAGTCTACAAAGACATAAAAGTATACATAGCTTAGTATGAGTTATAGTGCTGCTGATGCTTGCAGTGATTTAATCATTCAGCCTCACAAGATAATAGAGGAAGACAAATCATACAAATGTGATATTTATGGTGTATCATTTATTACACATTCTAGGGATAAGTGAGAGCAGATGGACAGGGACAGGAAAGTTAAAACAGCAACAGGAGAAACAGTACTTTACTCTGGCAGAGAGGATGGATAGCACAATGAAGGTGCAGCCATTATTCTACAGAAGGGAATAGAAAGGTCATTACTGGAATGGAAACCCATCAACAACAGACTGATTAGAATAAGATTGAGAGGGAGATTCACCAACTCTACAATAATACAATGCTACACACCAACAAATGACAGCGATGAAGAGGTCAAGAATGAATTCTATCAACAACTGCAAAAAGAAATGGAATACACACCTACATACAATCTTATCATAGTAATGGGAGACCTCAATGCGAAAGTTGGAACACACAACACATATAATGAAAGAGTAATTGGGAAATGCAGCAGCGGTACAGCAAACGAAAATGGGGATACATTAATAAGTTTCTGTAGCATTAACAACCTGGTCATTGGAGGAACACTTTTCCGACACAAAGAAATTCACAAATCAACATGGGAATCACCAAATGGCCGTGATAGAAACCAGATAAACCACATGATGATTAATGGTAGATGGAGACATGCATTACAAGATGTGAAGGTAAGAAGAGGTGCAGATGTGGGAAGTGATCACCATTTAGTCGTAGTGAAACTAAAGGTGAAAATCAGAACTGCTGGACCAACTGTAACTACACAGAAAAGGTTTGACATCATCAAATTGAAAGACCCCCTTACCAGAAAAGCTTTTGCGGCTGAAATAAAAAAACAATATCAAATTGCCAAAAGTCAGGAAAAGACATCTGATGAAATAGACCAGAAATTCAACACCATTTCAACAATATATAAGGAAAGCAGCAAATCATGCCTGGGATTCCAGGAAAGGAAGAAGCAAGACTGGATAACACCGGAAACATTAAACACCATAGTGATGAAAAAGGAAATGAAAAGAAAGAAAACAGAAGCGAAGTCCCCCAGGTTAAAACAACTATATAGCGAACAGTACAGTCAGCTGGACAAGGAAGTTAAACGCCAAACTCGAGCCAACAAAAGGAATTTCCTAGACGATCTTGCAAGACAGGCAGAAGAGGCAGCACTGAGAAATGAATAAAGCACAGTGTACACAATAACTACAACCAACAGCTGAAAAAGAGGTGCAAACAATATTACATTAGTAAGAGATAAGCAAGGAAATCTCATCAC
Organism: Oreohelix idahoensis; assembly: GCA_024509875.1. Taxonomy (NCBI): domain Eukaryota; kingdom Metazoa; phylum Mollusca; class Gastropoda; order Stylommatophora; family Oreohelicidae; genus Oreohelix; species Oreohelix idahoensis. The sequence continues at coordinate 665,003 of JAMPIV010015983.1, read as the reverse complement.
GACAGCAAAGGGACAGGAAACAAGATGGGCAGAGCATTTCAGAGAAACTCTGAACAAGGAACCACCAGAGACACAGTTGAATGTTCCTAAAGTTGAAAACGATCTTGATGTTAATACAGACATTCTGCAGAAGAAAGAAATCATCACGGCAATCAAATGGTTAAAGAATGGAAAAGCGCCTGGCCATGATAACTTAAATGCAAAGCTATTTAAGACAGATCCTGAGCTAGCAGCAGAACTACTAGAACCACTATTTGCACAAGCCTGGAAAACAGGGACAACACCAACGGAAAGGAACAAAGGAATAATTGTCAAATTGCCCAAGAAGGAAGACCTTGCAGACTGCAATAATTGGAGAGGAATCACTCTTCTCTCACTTTCCAGCAAAATACTAGGCAGGATAATTATACAGAGAATTTCGAAAGCAGTAGACCACAAACTGAGGAAAGAACAAGCAGGATTTAGAAAGAACAGAAGATGTGCAGATCGTATATTTACCCACATGAATATTATAGAGCAGTGCTCAGAATGGCAGAGACAGCTGTACATTTATTCCGTTGATTTTGAAAATGCCTTTAACAGTATACATAGGGACAGTCTATAGAAAATATTGAGGGCTTATGGAATTCCAAGCTGCATAGTGTCAATCATAAAAAAGCCTCTATGTCAACTATACAAGTAGCATAGAGCAGAGCAACCTAACATTTGAGGTGAAGACAGGAGTACGACAGGGATACCCCTCATCAACCACTCTATTTTTAACAGTCATAGACTGGGTGATGCGACAGACAACAGAGGGTAGTCCTAGAGGACTAAGATGGACTGTGTTTTCTACATTGGAAGATCTAGTAAATGCAGATGACATTGCACTACTAGCACATTCACATCAACACATCCATGAAAAAAAGGATAGACTTAATAAGTATAACCAGCAGGTGGGCCTGAACATCAATCTAAAGAAGACAGAGGTCATGACACTCAATGTGAGCAACCCCGAGCCCATAACAGTAAGGAATCAACAACTGGAACAGACAGACACCTTCACATACCTAGGATGTATATGAACACCAGATGGTGGAGCAAGCAAAGCCATCAACAACAGAATGAACAAAGCCTTTTATAGTCTAAACAACATCTGGAAGTCCTCACAATACAGCACAAGCACAAAATTAAGAATATATCAGAGTTGTGAGCTTTCTGTGCTTCTCTATGGTGTGGAATGCTGGAGAGTTACAGAGAAGGAAATGTCAAAATTGTCCTCTTTTCACACAACATGCCTAAGAAAAATTATACAAATCTTTTGGCCGAATACCATCACCAACCAAGATCTGCTTACTCGGAGCAAGCAAGAGGACATACACACAATCATAGCTGGCAAACACTGGAGCTGGGTTGACCATGTCCTCAGAAGAAACCCCAATGCCATCACAAGAACAGCTATGCTATGGACCCCTGAAGGAAAACGAAACAGGCTGACCAAAAACAACTTGGTGGAGGACTATGGAGGCTGAGATGCAAAGAATGAACCAGAGTTGGGGCACTGTAAGAAGGATGGCCACCGATTGAGCAATCAGGAATCAATTTGTTTCTGCCCTACAAGACGCCACCAGGCTTAATGGCCACTGACTGCTTCGACGGTCGGCAGCAAAGGATCTAAGATGAAGAAAAGAAGATTTATTGAGAAAGATAACCTACAACAACATAAAAGAATACATACCTTGTACATGAGAGAATCCATATTGGCGTGATGTTTGTGATGCAGAATGTCATGGAATTGCCTTCCCTGCTTTGCAGTAGTGGTCCAGCAGTGGCCAAAAGTCAAGAGTATCTAACACGGGTCTTGAAAGGTGTCTACCTTTACACAAGATTACTCTTGGAAGAGTTGTAGATAGAAGGATAATGATGCTTCTATCTCAAGGAAGTGTCCATAAGATATTTTCAGAAGTCTACAACAATGCTGCGTTGGGCAGCCCAATTGTTATCTTATATCTGATCTGCCCCTTTTATGAGAATTTATGCAATGATTAATTTCAGCTCATTCAAGGCCCCCTCCCCCCTTCCTGATTTACTCAGTGGAATTCATATTATGGTATAGCTCTATTTAAAGAATATTTATGAACTTGACTGAGTCAACCGAGTGGACTACATTCAAAGTAATTAAATCAACTTTAAATTTGTATATAAACAAAGTTTTAAATTTAAAAATCAGTTATATTTTAAGAGATTGTAAAGAATGAATAATTATTTAACAAAAAAGATTACTCATCATCGTATGGTGGCATGTTGTTTTATATAAGAAGTCACTTGGCAGCTTTTATTTGCTCCTAACTGCCAATGAGGTTTCTCCTCCTGCTGGTGTTTTGGTTCTTTGCAGATAGCTGAATGGATTTCTCACATCCATGGTCAATGTTGTAGGACACAGCGCATTCCCAGAAGTGTCAGGGAGTGTCTACAAAGGTGGACCTGTCTGATGATGGCATCTAGTGCCGACTTCAGGCCACTTGTACCCTCACTTGTTCCAGAGATAGTACCCTCAACTGGTACTACCAACTAGTTGGCAAAAGAAGAGAAACAAATATCCTCCTGAGTATTGAGTTTTCCGACATACCAGGAAATGAGGAGGCAGACAAACTTGCAAAGGAAGGAAGTCCCTTACAACAAAATGATATAGAGACAACTTACGCAATGGCAAAGGCTACTATAAAGGCTACATTCAAGTCCAACTGGGAAAGAGAGCACCCGAGCTATTTGAAAAATGATGCATATCATCAACTATCCAGGAAAGAAGAGGTCATCATTTTTCGGCTACGCACTGGACACAACAGATCGAGATACCATCTATACCACAAATACAAAATTGGTGCAACAGATCTCTGAACCTGCGGTACCAGCCCGATGACAGTCGAACACCTGCTGCAGTACTGCCCAACCTACAGAAATGAACGGAGTAGCATATGGCAACAACCCACTTCTGTCAACGAAAAACTGTTTGGAGATGTCGGGAATCTTGAGTTGACTACTGCCTTTATTAGAGTCATAAATGTGGAGATCTGAAGGCAAACGAGGAAGAAGAAGAAGAAACACATCGCAAAAATGACTAAGTATTGTGATATGACAGCCATTAACAGAATAACAGGAAATCGACAGCTGGTGTAAACGAGTAAAAAAACTACGTCATTGATGTGGTTAAAAACAAGAATTAAATTTAAGTGGAATAAAAAATATAAAGCACATAATTTGTTTACATTTAATTATAATATAAATATAATGTATAATGCTCAGTGCACAGAATATACATACATTGTAAATGTCAAATATACCCAGATTAATGCAGATTTGAAAAAAAATACACAGACTGAAGCCAAAATACCCAGATCTAGTAAAATATACCCAGCTGTGGCAACACTGATCATTTTTACATATTGTAACATTTGTCTTAGCAACCAGATGCTTAGCAATACGGGAATTACTTTTCTCCTTTTTTGGAATTGTGAACGTCCAGAGCACGTCTTGCTTCAGTAACTACTTGTGGTGGCAATCATTTCATCCAGGGAAAATTACACCAAATTTGGCGTCCATATTGTAATTATTATTCGATATATAGGCTGGACTGAGGCCATATTTGAACAACCCACCTGACAGTATACGTTCAGGGACTATTGTATTTTTTTTCAAGGGATACCAACAACACGTGTGGGTAAGTGAGATTGTTTGTTGCCACATATGAGAGAGAAAGAGAGTGAATATTTTCCTTTTGTTACAATCATTGTACTAATTTCTTTTTTTTTATTTCGCTAAACTGAGTACTTTACTGAGTAGTAATTTAGTGGGGAATTAGTTCTTCATAGTCTATTCTGTAACCTAGTGCTTATCTTTGACCTTTGGGTTATTAACTTCTTTTGGGATCTTTTCTCAACAAAGGGAGTGCACTTATTCGGTTATTTTCATATATCTGTAAACTTGATTTATTGATTTCCCTATATGTAAGATGTTGTAAACAGTTTAATGATAATAAACAACAAAAAGAACTTAAAGTTGTGTGTTGGTCAGCCCATACCCAATTAACCATAGTTTTTTCACGTTTGTGTGTATTGTTGTCACATAATTGTGTGAGTGGGTGTTTTTAGTGTAACTTATATTTCATAAAGGGAATCTTATAGTAAAATATAGTCGTATAGATAGGCTGGATCTGGACTAGATAAAATACTCACTCTAGAGACAGATCTTCCTCTTACACTATTCCCTCGTGAAAATCTATTTCTTGCACCTTTATTCTCACATATTTACCACTATCACCTCTGCTCAGACGGGACCATAACTATCATCTAACCTATCTAAAACATTTACGACACTCCGTGCATTTAAGAAATTACACCACACCTTGTCTACTTCAATACAGACTTCAACATGGCTGCCCTCGTTCTTTGCCGACGTCGCTCACGCTTCTAACTGCTCTCTGAGAAGCGCGCCTCACCTCTGTTATGTTTTGAACCTTCTTATGCGCAACTCTCTTTTTTGCGCATCCCCTTTGTCTACCCCCTCTATACCAACTCAAGTTAAACTTTTCACTCTTCCTTCCCGTACTGCCACATCTATCTCCTTACCCCCTAAACACATTTTTTATTTAAGGGTGACATCAAGAAATTTTTTTTTCATAGTCGCATCAGCCCTATTGTACTTTTCCCTGTATACAAACATCTTTAGCAATGTGTTGTTTCAACCCTTCTTCAACACATAACTAATTCCCATCTCTCCAATGGACAATTTCTTTCTACACAACACATTATTTTACTGGGAACATTCTTGTCCCTTCCTTTAATAAGAACTGCATTCATCTTCATCTCCTTCCCTTTCATACTCTTAATGAAGAACAACTTTTCATTTCTCCATCCTTTTCATTCACAATCGAACTAAGTTTATTTCCTGACAGTCATTTTTTCACTTCTGCTATCTCACACGCACACCATTTTTTTACCCATTGTAATGTATCACACCTTTTTTCCGTGGTATATGTAGAACCTGTTTTGTGTCCTGTCGAACTATGTACACTTTACATGTCTACGTGCGCGTTTCAGTCATAGTAGTCTCATTCTAATGCTGTCCCCTATCTATCCCTGGGAGAAATGTTTACTCCCGATTTACAAACACTTATCTTCCCTTTTCCCCTCTACTATCTACTCATGTTACATGAATTTTTTTGTTACATACTTTTGACACGATATTACATTTTCACTTCTTTAGTGGTCTTCATTATTTTCCATAACAGTCACATATCTTCATTTTCTTATGTTACAACATATCGTCATTCCAAAACTGAGGAATTATTCTTTTTCCCATCACTTTCCTTAAGTGACATTTAATTCCTCTTTACATTTATGACCAAGGTTTGCACAAGGAGGAAGCTGTATCAAGAACAAAAATGGTGTAATATTACTTGATGAGAAAGACATATCAAACAGATGGGCAGAATACGTAAAAGAATTATTCGAGGACAACAGAGGTAAAAAACCATCACCAGATTCTAATGAAGGCCCAAACATTCTCAGATCAGAAGTAGAGAATGCCATTCATATGATACAAAAAGGAAAATCAGCAGGCATGGATAACATAAAAATTGAAATGATAGAAGCTCTGGAGAGCTTTGGTATAGATACAATCACAGAAATATGCAACGATGCATACAATACAGGATATATACCACACGACATGAAGACATCAGTTTTTATAACATTGCCCAAAAAACCAAATGCAACAGAATGTTCAGACTTCAGAACAATCAGCCTGATGAGTCATGCAATTAAGATACTGCTCAAAATCATACAGGAAAGAATAAAAAGTAAAGTAGACAGCGAAATCCAGGAAGAACAGTTTGGTTTTAGACGGAACAGTGGAACAAGAGAGGCAATATTTTGCCTAAGAATATTAGCAGAAAAATATACAGAGGTCCAAAAAAGTATGTATATGTGCTTCATTGACTATAAGAAGGCTTTTGACAGAGTCCATCATGAGAAAATAATTGAATGCCTCGAAGACATAGGTATTGATGGAAAAGATATAAGAATACTCAGTAACCTTTATTGGGAGCAAACTGCCACAGTAAGATCTGGAAGGAATTATTCACCATACATAGACATAAAAAGAGGTGTCAGACAAGGTTGTGTGCTGTCCCCCTGCCTATTTAATTTATACACCGAAAAAATTTTCAAACAGATACAGGAAATACCAGGACTGAACATCAGTGGAAGGTCAATAAACAACCTTAGATATGCAGATGATACCGTGCTGTTAGCTGAAAGTGAACAGGAGTTACAAGAACTAGTGAAGCAAGTGAACTGTATAAGTCATGAATATGGACTCGACATTAATATTGAGAAAACAAAAACTATGATAATTAGCAAAACAGACGATAAACCCACATTAAAGATAAGCGTAAATGGGGAAATCCTGGAACAAGTCAAGAGCTACGTATATCTCGGTCATATAATAACAGAAGATGGCAGATGTGAAACAGAAATCAAGAAGAGAATAGGAATGGCCAAAGCTACATTCAACAACATGAAACATATTCTGACATCCAAACAGTTATCTCACAAATTAAAACTGAGAATCATAAAGTGTTATATATATTCTGCATTTCTGTATGGTGCAGAAACATGGACGATGAATAAGCAGTTGGAAGAAAGAATTGAGGCTCTTGAAATGTGGATATATAGAAGAATGGGGCGTATCTCATGGAAAGAGATGAAAACAAATAAGGAGGTCCTAGAAAATCTAGGTATGAAAAGAGAACTAATGAGGGAGGTCAAAGTTCGGCAGCTAAAATACTTTGGCCACATAAAAAGGCATAACACCTTACAGAAGACCATAACAGAAGGGAGAGTTGAAGGCAAACGTGCAAGAGGAAGACAGCGCTATAAGTGGGAAGATAACATCAAGAGATGGACAAGAAAGAGTCTATCAGAGTGCACCATCAAGACAAGAGACAGAAGACGTTGGAGATCCATTACAGCCAACCTTCGTTGTGGAGATGGCAACTGATGATGATGACATTTATGAACGGTCTTACCCTTGTCATTCACACATTCTGCCCACTCTGTACATAGACCCTATCCATACAAAGTTTATTACCTTTTACTCATCCAGTCACTCCTATTACGATACATGTAAACCCATCATATTCTATTATTTTCTGTGACCACACACCTGGTGTGAATTGTTTGGCCTCTTTCTTCTCTCGTATAGAGCCTAATCATGTCTTCTGTCATGTCTGAATGTCTTCTGTATATGTTTGGTGAGGATTACCCTCAATAGACTTTCATTTGTAGTCTGGCAAACGTCACACTTAACGTTTTATGTTTTTCGTTCCCTCCCTGGAACGTTCTTAACACATTTCTCTTCTTTTTATTCCCTCTTAGAACCTCTACATATATTCATGCTATTCTCCCTATGACCTCTCGATAACCTCGAATCTCTTAATTTCCTCATTTTTCTTTTCTTCATGTATGTCGGAGAAACAAATATGATTTATCCCAAGTCTTCACAAGACTCTGGCCACTGCCGTGAAATCGCTCTCCTCACTTCCATTTTCCTCTCTTTGCCATTTTCGCCATGGCTTCTCACTTCTACATTTGTTCCTTCTATAACTCTCACTTCTATATGTCTGTGCCTTCCTTCCTGTGGCTTCTCAATACTCACGTCATTTCTCCTTGGCTCTCATCTCTTATCCATTTCCCCACGGTTCTCTTATCTCCACTATTTTCTCTATGGCTTCTCCAAAACTCTGTCATATTCTCCAAGGCCTTACGACTATTTTCTCTTTCATCCTCCTCTGCAACATCCTATCATTCAGGTACCGTACGCTCAGACCTCTGATTCTCTTTGTGTTCGGTGGAGAATGCCTCCACTAAATGTCTCCTCATGACTTAGCTAACGCCGCCATTTTTATTCCTCGCCTTCCATCGTTTATCCGCCTTTAACAATTCCCTCCATGTAGTCTGCCAGATTGTCTCCGCATATCGTCTCCACTTGTCTGCCTTTTTCGCAAGTATTTTATCCAAGCTGTATATTGGGTACTCACGTTCTCTACTCTTACTTCTATATGTTCTCCCTTCCTCCTTGACTCTTCTACTATTCTCTCGTCTTGTGTAACTCCTTTTGTATATGTGACAACTGTCACTCTCCCCAGACACCACACTGTCTGAGTCACTCGACACCGATTCTGAATACCATCCCTATCTACTGATATGCTCTGCTTCATTAACCGTCCGTCGACTTTTCCTCCTGGTCGAGCTTTCGTCGTCTTCTTCTTTGTAATCTTTCTTCCCTGTATCCTCCTCTTCATCCATCATTTTGATCACAAGTTTATGAACTTCTTTTTCCGTTTTTGATAAGTCTGTATAAAACTTTACTTCCAGAAATTTCTGCATCTTCTTTGTTGACAAGGTGTTGAGATCAGCTCCTCTTAGGGTGCCTCTCATTGCTTTCTTCAACTCATTTACGCTTGGTTCAGCCATTTGGAACATCTTCTTCGTCTTTATCTGATTTTTGCATCCAAGATCACTGTTCTCATTTGTCGGCCAATAACTTCTATCCCCTTCCTTGTCCCCTGTTTAGTCAAGCTCATCCGACCTAAAACCTTGGCCATATTCGTCGGAATCCATAACTCTATCTTCCCCACTTGATAAATCGGATTCTGATTGTATGTCAAGCTGGTACTTTTCGTGTACTGTATATACTCCTTCCTGTCCCGCCTTCCTCTTCTCCAAGTCCTCAAATTGTTTTTCCATATCTGCGAAAAGTGCCGTACCTTCTTCTATTTCCATTGTACCACTATTTCTTTCTTAATCTTTGTTACTACTCCTATTTCTCTCCTTGACTCGACTCTGAGATCGGTATTCTTTTTTATCTTTACTTCCGCTTCTATAGTCATTTGTGAACTCTTGAAATTTTCTATCAATATAACTGTACAGTGTGACTATCTCTCCTTTTCCTTTCTGTCACTTGAATTAGTATTTCCTCTCATGATGTCTCTATTTTGTGCTGTGTAGTAGTGTGTATAGTGTAACCTTTATTTCTTATTTAGGGAGAGAAAGTTCGCCTGATTACAATATAGTCGTATAGATAGGCTGGAGTAAAGAAACTACTCACTCCAGAGACTGATCTTTCTCTTACACTATCACCCTTGTGAAAATCTATTTTCTTACACCTTTATTCTCACACATTTACCACTATCACCTCTGCTCAGACCGGACCATAAATATCGGCAAAACCTATCTTTAAAAATTTATGACAATGCGCAGAATTACCACACCTAAACACGCCACTTTTGAAATGATTGGCAGGGATTCAAAATAAAGGAAGAATCGCTTTCCCGAGTGGTTCTTCTCCTAAAATCGTAACAAAGTAGTGCGGGGAAGATGAAGTGCAATATAACTTGACACTTTTGCAGTTTTAAGACACTAAGAAAATCTACCACGTGTCAAGACGACAACCAGTCTGCCAGAGTTAAGCCTAGAATCAAGATTTAAATATCACTCAGACTGGATCATTGTTATGGCTTTTTAAAGGACTTAAGTGCCCAGAAAAAAACTCTACCATTTTAACAAGGAAAACCGGACTCTGAGGAATCTAAAACATGAAGTCATAGTGGGAACTAATTGATAAAGCTACAACCCCCACAACACTTGAAAGGGGCATCTTCAAGTGCCTTTATTTCTCTGAGTGAACAGTCTGTGAGCCAAAGATTAGCGTAAGTTGTGCATTTTTAATTCTATATTTTACATTATTAACATGTGAACTAATATGTATATATTACCATGTGAATATTAATATGTGAAAATTGCTAGTGGATGTCCAAGTCATTTGAGGCTGGCAACCTCAGCAAATAGAATGATGAATTCATGAACCACTGCTACAAGGGCAAGTGACTGCTTTATTGCTAGTTTCTTATGGAGAACTAAGAGCAGAGGTAGTCCCAAGTTGCATATGGAGCAGGGAGGGAAAGATGAAAAAAATGATGTACAATCTAATTATAATATTTACATTTTCAAATCAGTGTAAATGTCTATGTAACCATATTCATTTTAAAAACTAATGAATGTTTTCAAGCTTTTTAACCAGTGCAGATGTAAATAAAAACATATTCAATCTATACTGTGAACATTTTCAAACATTGTAGATGTAAAGATAAATGTAAATCTATTTAATCTAAATGTAATGAAAGTTTCCAAATGTTTATAATCTATTCAATCCACATGTAATGAAAGTCTTTTCACTCCTTTGGATTAAAATTAATTCTCATGGAGGGTAAAAGTTCTGAGGTAGATGAGATGGTGGAATAGAAAGAAGAGGGGGACACATATGTATGTGTCGGGAAACTCAATACTCAGGAGGATATTTGTTTCTCTTCTTTTGCCAACTAGCTGGTAGTACCAGTTGAGGGTACTATCTCTGGAACAAGTGAGGGTACAAGTGGCCTGAAGTCGGCACTAGATGCCATCATCAGACAGGTCCACCTTTGTAGACACTCCCTGACACTTCTGGGAATGCGCTGTGTCCTACAACATTGACCATGGATGTGAGAAATCCATTCAGCTATCTGCAAAGAACCAAAACACCAGCAGGAGGAGAAACCTCATTGGCAGTTAAGAGCAAATAAAAGCTGCCAAGTGACTTCTTATATAAAACAACATGCCACCATACGATGATGAGTAATCTTTTTTGTTAAATAATTATTCATTCTTTACAATCTCTTAAAATATAACTGATTTTTAAATTTAAAACTTTGTTTATATACAAATTTAAAGTTGATTTAATTACTTTGAATGTAGTCCACTCGGTTGACTCAGTCAAGTTCATAAATATTCTTTAAATAGAGCTATACCATAATAAGAATTCCACTGAGTAAATCAGGAAGGGGGGAGGGGGCCTTGAATGAGCTGAAATTAATCATTGCATAAATCCTCATAAAAGGGGCAGATCAGATATAAGATAACAATTGGGCTGCCCAACACAGCATTGTTCTTGACTTCTGAAAATATCTTATGGACACTTCCTTGAGATAGAAGCATCATTATCCTTCTATCTACAACTCTGCCAAGAGTAATCTTGTGTAAAGGTAGACACCTTTCAAGACCCATGTTAGATACTCTTGACTTTTGGCCACTGCTGGACCACTACTGCAAAGCAGGGAAGGCAATTCCATGACATTCTGCATCACAAACATCACGCCAATATGGATTCTCTCATGTACAAGGTATGTATTCTTTTATGTTGTTGTAGGTTATCTTTCTCAATAAATCTTCTTTTCTTCATCTTAGATCCTTTGCTGCCGACCGTCGAAGCAGTCAGTGGCCATTAAGCCTGGTGGCGTCTTGTAGGGCAGAAACAAATTGATTCCACATTGCTCAATCGGTGGCCATCCTTCGTACAGTGCCCCAACTCTGGTTCATTCTTTGCATCTCAGCCTCCATAGTCCTCCACCAAGTTGTTTTTGGTCAGCCTCTGTTTCGTTTTCCTTCAGGGGTCCATAGCATAGCTGTTCTTGTGATGGCATTGGGGTTTCTTCTGAGGACATGGTCAACCCAGCTCCAGTGTCTGCCAGCTATGATTGTGTGTATGTCCTCTTGCTTGCTCCGAGTAAGCAGATCTTGGTTGGTGATGGTATTCGGCCAAAAGATTCGGTGAATTTTGCTTAGGCATGTTGTGTGAAAAGAGGACAATTTTGACATTTACTTCTCTGTTACTCTCCAGCATTCCACACCATAGAGAAGCACAGAAAGCTCACAACTCTGATATATTCTTAATTTTGTGCTTGTGCTGTACTGAGAGGACTTCCAGATGTTGTTAGACTATAAAAGGCTTTGTTCATTCTGTTGTTGATGGCTTTGCTTGCTCCACCATCTGGTGTTCATATACATCCTAGGTATGTGAAGGTGTCTGTCTGTTCCAGTTGTTGATTCCTTACTGTTATGGGCTCGGGGTTGCTCACATTGAGTGTCATGACCTCTGTCTTCTTTAGATTGATGTTCAGGCCCACCTGCTGGTTATACTTATTAAGTCTATTCTTTTTTTCATGGATGTGTTGATGTGAATGTGCTAGTAGTGCAATGTCATCTGCATTTTCTAGATCTTCCAATGTAGAAAACACAGTCCATCTTAGTCCTCTAGGACTACCCTCTGTTGTCTGTCGCATCACCCAGTCTATGACTGTTAAAAATAGAGTTGTTGATGAGGGGCATCCCTGTCGTACTCCTGTCTTCACCTCAAATGTTAGGTTGCTCTGCTCTATGCTACTTGTATAGTTGACATAGAGGCTTTTTTATGATTGACACTATGCAGCTTGGAATTCCATAAGCCCTCAATATTTTCCATAGACTGTCCCTATGTATACTGTTAAAGGCATTTTCAAAATCAACGGAATAAATGTACAGCTGTCTCTGCCATTCTGAGCACTGCTCTATAATGTTCCTGTGGGTAAATATACGATATGCACATCTTCTGTTCTTTCTAAATCCTGCTTGTTCTTTCCTCAGTTTGTGGTATACTGCTTTCGAAATTCTCTGTATAATTATCCTGCCTAGTATTTTGCTGGAAAATGAGAGAAGAGTGATTCCTCTCCAATTATTGCAGTCTGCAAGGTCTTCCTTCTTGGGCAATTTGACAATTATTCCTTTGTTCCACACCATTGGTATTGTCTCTGTTTTCCAGGCTTGTGCAAATAGTGGTTCTAGTAGTTCTGCTGCTAGCTCAGGATCTGTCTTAAATAGCTTTGCATTTAAGTTATCATGGCCAGGCACTTTTCCATTCTTTAACCCTTTGATTGCCGTGATGATTTCTTTCTTCTGCAGAATGTCTGTATTAACATCAAGATCGTTTTCAACTTTAGGAACATTCAACTGTGTCTCTGGTGGTTCCTTGTTCAGAGTTTCTCTGAAATGCTCTGCCCATCTTGTTTCCTGTCCCTTTGCTGTCGTGATGAGATTTCCTTGCTTATCTCTTACTAATGTAATATTGTTTGCACCTCTTTTTCAGCTGTTGGTTGTAGTTATTGTGTACACTGTGCTTTATTCATTTCTCAGTGCTGCCTCTTCTGCCTGTCTTGCAAGATCGTCTAGGAAATTCCTTTTGTTGGCTCGGGTTTGACGTTTAACTTCCTTGTCCAGCTGACTGTACTGTTCGCTATATAGTTGCCTTAACCTGGGGGACTTCGCTTCTGTTTTCTTTCTTTTCATTTCCTTTTTCATCATTATGGTGTTTAATGTTTCTGGTGTTATCCAGTCTTGCTTCTTCCTTTCCTGGAATCCCAAGCATAATTTGCTGTTTTCCTTATATAATGTTGAAATGGTGTTGAATTTCTGGTCTATTTCATCAGATGTCTTTTCCTGACTTTTGGTAATTTGATATTGTTTTTTTATTTCAGCCGCAAAAGCTTTTCTGGTAAGGGGGTCTTTCAATTTGATGATGTCAAACCTTTTCTGTGTAGTTACAGTTGGTCCAGCAGTTCTGATTTTCACCTTTAGTTTCACTACGACTAAATGGTGATCACTTCCCACATCTGCACCTCTTCTTACCTTCACATCTTGTAATGCATGTCTCCATCTACCATTAATCATCATGTGGTTTATCTGGTTTCTATCACGGCCATTTGGTGATTCCCATGTTGATTTGTGAATTTCTTTGTGTGGGAAAAGTGTTCCTCCAATGACCAGGTTGTTAATGCTACAGAAACTTATTAACGTATCCCCATTTTCGTTTGCTGTACCGCTGCTGCATTTCCCAATTACTCTTTCATTATATGTATTGTGTGTTCCAACTTTCGCATTGAGGTCTCCCATTACTATGATAAGATTGTATGTAGGTGTGTATTCCATTTCTTTTTGCAGTTGTTGATAGAATTCATCCTTGACCTCTTCATCGCTGTCATTTGTTGTTGTGTAGCATTGTATTATTGTAGAGTTGGTGAATCTCCCTTTTATTGTAGAGTTGGTGAATCTCCCTTTCAATCTTATTCTAATCAGTCTGTTGTTGATGGGTTTCCATTCCAGTAATGACCTTTCTATTCCCTTCTGTAGAATAATGGCTGCACCTTCATTGTGCTATCCATCCTCTCTGCCAGAGTAAAGTACTGTTTCTCCTGTTGCTGTTTTAACTTTCCTGTCCCTGTCCATCTGCTCTCACTTATCCCTAGAATGTGTAATAAATGATACACCATAAATATCACATTTGTATGATTTGTCTTCCTCTATTATCTTGTGAGGCTGAATGATTAAATCACTGCAAGCATCAGCAGCACTATAACTCATACTAAGCTATGTATACTTTTATGTCTTTGTAGACTACCACTCTCAGTAAATGCAGCACCTCAAACATCATGTATGGTTTATTTCATGTAAGCATTCTTTTTATGTCTTTGTATGGGACTGTTGCATACTTTTTGTGTACCTTAACGGTAGCAATGTGGACATGAGTCTGGCTGCTGTTAAGATGGTATGCACCAGTGTATGTAATAAGTAAATATTTATAATTAAATTCATCGCGCACGAAAGCGCACATATTTGTGTGTGAGATTTTTGAGTGTTTTGTTGCTAAACACGAGATGACGTAGTGACCTCAGTGAGAGACGAAGGCTGAGTTGATAGTTAGACATAAGTCTGTTCTTATAACCCCGTGTAGTAGTAAACTGCTGTGGATTTCTTGTTAAGCGGCCTTCCTGTTGGAAGTCATTGCCGTAAGGATCTACCAGTAAGTTATTTGAATAGTTTTTTTTGAGATATAGATATATGAATTTTATTCAAGTACGAATCTAATCAAGCATTGTCCCTTTGTTGGAATGTCTTGAAAGTGGATTCCAGTTACTATTATCGGATCCAGCCTTATACTGTCAAGTACATGCCGAATTAGATTGCACAAATGAATCTTAAGTAATAAAATATAATTTTTAACTGTCCGTTGGATTACGGAGGGATTAGAGGTCAATCAAGTTAAAGATGTAGAAGTTTATATGCACTTTTTGTCATGAAGCCTCAACAATGGATGTACCGATGTTTCAGACTGAGATTTTAGACGAGGCCATTTAAAGAAGGATGTTCTTCAATATATTGTATATCATTAATCATGAATTGTTTGAATGCCCTTGAGGGGTCAGCTGTTGATAAGAACATTGTGTAAAGCAAGCTGTCCTGCTGTTTGAATATGAACATTTGAAGAGATCTTATCTTATGATGATCAACTATCTTGATGCCATACATAACTAATATATCTATGTAACAATATGTATGCCCTGTACATATTGTAGTCTTGTGTCGATGTGACTGTCAAAATAAATTGTGTTGATACTGTACTCAACCATGAGTTCAAGCATACTTTCATTGACACTGTTGGAGTTCGACATTGCCTTGTATATTCATCGTTACCTTGCCTGAATTTCAACCACGGAATTCGCGTTCTCAACCACAACATCTGGTGGTTCGAAATAGCCTACAAGATTAAGTAGCATCTTCAACAGCTGGTACATCCAGTGTGAGTTCATACGTCATACAATTCTACCACCCCAAGAAGAAGCATACAACAGTTTCTAAGATTACAACAGGAACCTATCCTTGTGAATTCTGCACCACAAACATCACACTTGCAAGGCTTCTCTTCTGAATGCATTCTATTATGATTTTGTACATTACTGCTGTGAGTAAATACTGCACCCCAAACATCACACTTGTTAGGCTTATTTAATATATGTATTCGTTTATGTCGTTGTAGACTACCACTCTCAGTAAATGGAGTACCACAGACATCACACTTGTACAGCTTATTTAATGTATATATTCTTTTATGTATTCCTAGGTGACCTATCTGAGTAAACGCTGCCCCACAAACATCACACTTGTAAGGCTTCTCTCCTGTACTGTTCTTTTATGATTTTGTAGTCTACTGCTCTGAGTAAATGAGACACCACTGACATCACACTTGTAAGCTTAACCCCTGAATGTATTCGTTTATGTTTTACTAGGTGACTTCTTACAGTAAATTGTGCACCACAGACATCTTTCTAGGTTACCTGTAAGAGTAAATGTAGCACCACAAACATCACATGTGTACAGCTTATTTCCTGTATGCATTCATTTAGGTCTTTCTAGTGAACACATCACAGTAAATGCTGCCCCGCAGACATCACACTCGTAAGGTTTCTCTCCTGTATGTATTCTTTTACGATTTTGTACGTGACATATCTGAGTAAATGGTGCATCACAGACATCACACTTGTAAGGTTTATTTCCTGTATGTATTCTTTTATGACTAGGTAAGCTACCTGTCTCACTAAATCTTCTTCTTTGATCCTTAACTGCCGACCATCAAAGCAGTCAGTGGCCATCACGCCTGCTGGTGTCTTGTAGGGCAACAACAAATTGATTCTACTTTGCTCGGTCAGTGGCCATCCTTCGTACAGTGCCCCAACTCTGGTTCATTCTTTGCATCTCAGCCTCGACACTCCTCTGCCAAGTTGTTTTGATCGGCCTCTCTTTCATTTTCCTTCAGGGGTCCATAGCATAGCTGTTCTTGTGATGGCATCGGGGTCTCTTCTGAGGACATGGCCAACCCAACTCCAGGTTCTGCCAGCTATGATGGTGTGCATGTCCTCTTGCTTGCTCCGAGTAAGCAGATCTTGGTTGGTGATGGTATTCAGCCAAAAGATTTGGTGAATTTTTCTTAGGCATGTTGTGTGAAAAGAGGACAATTTCGACATTTCCTTCTCTGTAACTCTCCAGCATTCCACACCATAGAGAAGCACAGAAAGCACACAGCTCTGATATAATTTTAATTTTGTGCTTGTGCTGTACTGAGAGGACTTCCAGATGTTTAGACTAAAAAAGGCTGTTCTTGCTTTGTTCATTCTGTTGTTGATGTTTTTGCTTGCTCCACCGTCCGGTGTTACCATGCATCCTAGGTATGTGAAGGTGTCAGTCTGTTCCAGTGTCTCAGTAAATGCTGCTCCACAACATTACTCTTCTAAGGCTTCTCTCCTGAAAGCATTCTTTTATGTCTTTCTAGGTGACTTTATAACTTTGTAGAATGTCTGAGTAAATGCTGCTACACAAACATCACACTTGTAAGGCTTCTCTCATGTATGTATTCTTTTATGACTATGTAGTTTACCTGTCTGAGTAAATGCTACTCAACAAACATCACACTTGTAAAGCTTCTCTCAAGTATGTATTCTGTTATGACTTTGTAGACTACCACTCACAGTAAATGCTGCTCCACAAACATCACACTTGTAAGGCTTCTCTCCTGTATGTATTCTTTTATGACTTTGTAGGTGACATTTCTGAGTAAATGCTGCATCACAGACATCACACTTGTAAGGTTTATTTCCTGTATGTATTCTGTTATGACTTTGTAGGTGGCTTCTCTGAGTAAATGATGCTCCACAAACATCACATTTGTAAGGCTTCTCTCCTGTATGTATTCTTTTATGACTTTAAGCACTATGTTCAGAGTAAATTCTGTACCACAAACATCACACTTGTAAGGCTTCTTTCCTGTATGTATTCTTTTATGACTTTGTAGACTACCACTCTCATTAAATGCTGTTTCACAAACATTACACTTGTTAGGCTTCTTTCCTGTATGTATTCTTTTATGACTTCGTAGACTACTGTTCAGAGTAAATGCTACACCATAAACATCTTACTTTTAAGGCTTCTCTCCTGTATGTATTCTTTTATGACGTTGCAGGTGCCTTGTCTGAGTAAATGCTGCTCCACAAATATCACACTTGTAAGGCTTCTCTACTGTATGTATTATTTTGTGTTGTTGTAGATTACTTCTGTGAGTAAATGCTGCACCACAAACATCACACTTGTACGGCTTCTCTCCTGTATGTATTCTTTTATGTGTGTGAAGACTACTGCTCAGAGCAAATTCTGCTCCACAAATATCACACTTGTAAGGCTTCTCTCCTGTATGTATTCTTTTATGTTTTTGTAGATTATTGCTGTAAGTAAATGCTGCACTACAATCATCACACTTGTAAGGCTTCTCTCCTGTGTGTATTGTTTTATGACTTTGTAGGTGGCTTGTGTGAGTAAATGCTGCTCCACAAACATCACACTTGTAAGGCTTCTCTCCTGTATGAATTCTTTTATGACTTTGTATGCTAGCATTCTCAGTAAATGCTGCTCCACAAACATCACACATGTAAGGCTTTTCTCCTGTATGTCTTCTTTCATGTTGTTGTAGATTACAGCTACGGGTAAATGCTGCACCACAAACATCACACTTGAAAGGCTTCTCTCCTGTATGTATTCTTTTATGACTTTGTAGGTTAGCTGTCTGAGTAAATGCTGCTCCACAAACATCACACTTGTAAGGCTTCTCTCCTGTATGTATTCTTTTATGTTGTTGTAGAATATTGCGGCGAGTAAATGCTACTCCACATACATCACACTTGTAAGGCTTCTCTCCTGTATGTATTCTTTTATGTTTTTGTAGATTACTGTTGTCAGTAAATGCTGCACCACAAAAGTCACACTTGTAAGGCTTCTCTCCTGTATGTATTCTTTTATGTTTTTGTAGAATACTGTTGTCAGTAAATGCTGCACCACAAAAGTCACACTTGTAAGGCTTCTCTCCTGTATGTATTCTTTTATGACTTTGTAGACTACTGTTCAGAGTAAATGCTGCACCACAAACATCACATTTGTAAGGCTTCTCTCCTCTATGTTTTATTTTATGTTTTTGTACACTACTGCTCAGAGCAAATGCTGCACCACAAACATCACACTTGAAAGACTTCTCTCCTGTATGTATTATTTTATGACATTGTAGGTTACTGGTCTGAGTAAATGCTGCTCCACAAACATCACACTTGTAAGGCTTCTCTCCTGTATGTATTCTTTTATGTCTTTGTAGGCTACCTTTCTGAGTAAATGCTGCTCCACAAATATCACACTTGTAAGGCTTCTCTCCTGTATGTATTCTTTTATGTTTTTGTACATCACTGCTCAGAGCAAATGCTGCTCCACAAATATCACACTTGTAAGACTTCTCTCCTGTATGTATTCTTTTATGTTGCTGTAGGTTATCTTTCACAGTGAATGATGCAACATTAATGTCACACTTGTAGGACTTGTCTTTCTCTATATTCTTGTGATACTGAGTGCTTGAATTACTGCAAGCAGCAACAGCTCTGTCAGTCACACAAAACTGAACATTTATCTCACTGGCAGAAAATGGTTTACTACAATTTATGATACAGACTTGATTTTTACAAACTGATGTATTACTGTGTAGGTTGTCAAACATTGTAGCTGTCCTTTCCTGACTGTTAATGAGGTTCACTGATGTATTACTGTGTAGGTTGTCAAACATTGTAGCAGTCCTTTCCTGACTGTTGATGAGGTTCACTGATGCTTCATTACAAGTGAGTCTCAGGTTGATGCTATATTCTCTTGCTACATCAGTAAAAGTGGCATCTCCAATCTTATTCACTGCTTCATTCATGTTATTTAGACTGTATTGTGGTAACATATTCTGAAGATCACTGCATTTATTATCAAACTCCCAGCGTCCATCTCTGTGTACTGTTGTCATATGCTTATCCAGGACATCAAGTTGGAAGAAATGAGTGTTGCACAGGTGACAAGAATAAACACCTGTAATAATAAAAATAATGCGCAAAGATAAATAATGAATTGCATGTATTATATGTTTAGTTAAAGTTTGTTAGCAAAATATAGTAAACAGACTCATAAGCTTAATTTCCTGATAATTATGTGATTGTAATTCAGGATCAACATCGTTGCAATCCAGGCAAACCCATTGGTGCTAAGTCTTCCTCAGCAAATGTTGAAGTGTGGAATGCTTACTGTACTGTAGCATCCTGAGCTGTATACATGTAGGATGCATCCTCTCATACATCATACCTGCTAGTCTTATGTTTGATGCCACATTCCAGCTATCTTAGCCTTGTTGATTCATCTAATGCAGTGTTGTTTTCTAACAGATGATCATTAACTGTCCTCAGTATCTCTCCCTTGTGCAGGACTAGTATCCCCACTTTGTAAATAGATTTCATTCTCTAAGAAAGGCCCACTCGCTGCTTAGTATTAAATGTTATACTGTGCAGATATTTAAATCATGTAAATGTATGTAGCCAAAATATGAATTTAAAATAATAACATTGCTATTATATATACCTTTCTCATCTCCAAATAAGCATAACTGTTGTTGACTTTCTGGAATGTCCAAGAAGTCAGTATACTGTATCTCAGTTTTAGTACAGCTGTTGTCACAATCAGCCTGAAACAATTTTTGATCAATCCTGGCATTTATGACACATCATCATTATCACTTCTAGCTCCCTAAAAAGCCTAGTCTTCAACAAATGTCTGCCAACTCCTCTTGTTGTATACTATCAGCTCAAGGTGTCTCCATGACTGACTCATATCTTTGACTTTTGTATCTGGTTCTCTACTATGTGTGTTTTTGAGTCTCCCAAAACCTCTTTTTACCCTGGACATTTCAGAATGCTATAAACTAGAGCTAAATAATTGAACGGCCTTGACACTGGAGTTGATTATTGATATTTTTGTGATGGACTTGATTTCTCTTTGTATTTATGACACTTGTAATACAGTTTTTAAATGTATGGGAGATAACGTTTTTCTGCAATCATTTTCTCATTATTGCCATCACTCATGAACACATACAAAGACATATTCACAAGCACATACACAAATGAACACATACACTTATGTATACATGCACAGACACATTCTCATGTACTATTTTATAAACACACATATACACAAATATACAGAGCACACAATTATTGTCTACATGAAATAAGACACACAGTGGGCACAGTGAACTTTCAAACACAAACAAACCATTTGAATTGTTTGTGTCAAAAATAAATAAAACATTGAAATAACAAACAAGCATGTCTAATAAGATCTCTTGTAGTTTCTGGGGTCTATGAAACTCAGGACAATAATTTGTTTTCTACATAGAGGTTACTTTCACTATTGCCTCCAGCTGGCAGGAAATAGTAGTGGACTTGAAAGCTGCAACCAAGGTGAAGTGGGTTCAATTTTCTGTCCAAACAACAGGAGGCTGATGCTTGGGAGTCATGAACCAAGTGGGTCTGCCCCCCTTAGACTGTAAAGAAGATTAAAGGGCCGAAACACTTGATCGATAGGAGAACCTTTCTGATGATCAGATTGCCTCTTGTATCGCTCTGTATAGTTTCCTATCATTTCAGGATGTGTACTTTCTGTGCTTCTCTATGGTGCGGAATGTTGGAGAGTAACAGAGAAGGAAATGTCAAAACTGTCCTCCTTCCACACAATTCTGCCTAAGGAAAATTCTCTGAATATTTTGGCCAAACACCATCAGCAGCCAAGAACTACTTATTCGGAGTAACCAGGAGGACATGCGCACCATCATAGCTGGCAGACACTGGAGTTGAATTGACCACGTCCTCAGAAGGGACTCTGATACCATCACAAGAACAGCTATGTTATGGACCCCCGAGGGAAAGCGAAAGAGAGGCCGACCAAAAACAACTTGGCAGAGAACTGTGGAAGCTGCGATGCAAAGAATGAACCAGAGTTGGGGCACTGTACGAATAATGGCCACCGACCGAGCAAGGTGAAATCAATTTGTTGCTGCCCTACAAGATGCCACCAGGCGTGATGGCCACTGACTGCTTTGACGGTTGGCTGTTATGGATCAAAGAAGAGGATGTTGCACAGGGCACTATTATAAGGCCTCTTATAGTTTCTGGGATCTCTGATGAGACAAAGAAATATTGCTCCCTCAGGATGTTGTACAAGACACTTTTATAAGGCTGATCACGAGGCTGGCAACATCATCGTGTCAAACAAATAGCTACAGACACCATCACAGTAAGAGCTTGTGAATGTTTAGTGTAAGCTTCCTGTAGTAGTGGTTCTATCCTCCATAAGGGCTGACCAGGACAATGTGACATATAAGGTTTTTGACCTATTTGATACAGTTTGTCTAAATAATGGTATATACAACAAATACGGTTAATAAACTGTCTGATGTAATTTCTATAAACAATGGTACATACAACATATAAGGTTAATTATCTGTCTGATATAGTTTGTCTAAACAATGGTTGAGGCGTCTGTGGCCTAATGGATATGAACGCAGTTTCATAATCCAGATATACCAGGTTCGAAACCTGCTGCAGGCGGTTTGGTAGCAGATCACTTTGTGTGGATTTTTAACAATGGTATAAGCGCCGTACCGTTCAGAAAGCAATGGCAAACTACTGAATGAAAAAAATTGCCTAGAAAAATCACAAACAGCCAATAACAGCTGGGGTTGATTGCCACGTCCTGTAAAGGATAAGCAACTAACTTTAAACAATGGTATATACAACAATTTACAAATAAGGCTCTTTAACTGTCTGATACAGTTTGTCTAATTAATGGTACATACAACATATAAAGTTAATTAGCTGTCTGATATAGTTTGTCTAAACAATAGTACATACAACATATAAGGTTAATTAACTGCCTGATATAGTTTGTCTAAACAACGGTACACACAACATGTAAGGTAAATTAACTGTCTGATATAGTTTGTTTAAACAATGTTACTGTTACCCGTCTGTTTTGGGGTTGAGTACTGGCCTGTCAGGCTTACTGCTTTGTGGCCGACGTATTATTAACAACGCGAAGATAAGTGTGGGCCATACGGGTAGGCCAACAGTGACAAGACGAACATCCCTGAAAATGATAGGGTCATAAAGTTGACCAACTGGGAAATCAAGCAGGATGGATTCGTTGTTGGAAAAATACATCTTTCACGTGCAACTTTATTGAACGAAGACAACGTTAACATCATGGGTAGATATAGCACATCATCATCAAGAGTCTTCATGAATACACGATCATATGGTGAACATCACACATCATCAGCTAAGCATAGGTATAGCCTTTGATTAATGCATTGGCCATTATAACAGAATCGAGAACTTCATCGAACTGAATATTATATATATATTATTCTGACATCGAAATCCGCTCCTGATGTCAGAGGGTTGCACTAGCCACTGGACTTATTTAGTTCAGCAGAAGTTCTGCCATGACAAATAGGGCTACAAGTCTCTGAGGCATGAGACATAACAACGAGCCGTTTTCTGGCTAAATACTTATCTGGAAAGATTCCTGGTAACGTTCTACAGGAATAAGCTTCATCATCTTTCACACCGTAGTCATGTTAACAGGCATGTGTCATCTCTTCACATCAGAGCAAGAACACCCATATGTACATCTACCTTAGATGCATAATACATTAGATTGCCTCAAGAGTCTCATTTGTATAGCAACAAATAGACGCAGCGAATCACGTCATCTGCATTCAAGGGTAATGCAGAAAAGTACGCAAAAACATTTAAAATATACATTTATTTCAGATGCGCTCACATGTGCGTCCATCAAGACTAGACCCGCATGTGAGGGTCTCAAACACTTAACTCGCACGCGAAAAAGATTTTACAGTTACGTACAACATATAAGGTTAATGAACAGTCTGATATAGTTTGTCTAAATGATGGTACATACAACCTTTAGGATGTTGTACAAGGCACTGTTATAAGGTCTGTCATAGTTTCTGGGATCTCTGATGAGACAAAGTAATATTGCTCCCTCAGGATGTTGTACAAGACACTTTTATAAGGTTTATCATGAGGCTGGCAACATCATCGTGTCAAACAAGTAGCTGCAGATACCATCACAGTAAGAGTTTGTGAATGTTTAGTGTAAGCTTCCTGTAGTAGTGGTTCTATCCTCCATAAGAGGTGACCAAGACAATGGTGACATTTAAGGTTTTTGACCTGTTTGATATAGTTTGTCTAAATAATGGTACATACAACATATAAGGTTAATAAACTGATATAATTTGTCTAAACAATGGTACTGTTATGAGTAAAATCATAACATATCTTTTGTATTCGACAAGGCTTGTTTACAGACCAGCTTGTTGATATTCGTTTCCTGGGTTACTCCCGGAAGTATGTCATGATCGTTTGGTGAAATATTTGCAGATGGCTTCTCTTAGCAGAAGTGAGCTATACTTCGTGGCCTTTTCATGTGTGTCACTGAGTGTGAACGGACGCATTTTGATCAGCTCCTAGATGTGTACTCTTACAATAGAGTTATACAGATTTATTACAGCTAGATCGTCCATCTGCTTCATGGAGTCTGTGCTGGTTTGATATATTAGGACAAGTGAATGCTGTATGCTAAAGGAATGCGTGTGGAGATATGTAATAAAGTTATGCAGCAACATGTCGAAGACATCTTGTCCATAGTCAATTGACTAGTGACGTTTTCAAGACTGGCTAGGTAATGCCATTGTCATATCTGAATATTGAATATCTATCAATTTGGAGCTTGTTCACGTAAATAAATGAATATTCATCTTCACGTCCAAACTGGCCTTGAGGAATTCTTTATTGTTGAATATAAAAAGGCTGCATATAAAAGTGTTACCAGCAAGATGGAATGCTGTGATGAGATCTCACAAGTCTAAAGAAATATTACCCTAGACAAGAATATAAACCAAGAACCTGCTATCAAACAAAATAAAACCTTCCTAACATTTAGGGTGTCACAAGATGGAGGATCATCGATAGACAGCCTAAAATCAATTTTTACAGACATCGCCTGCAGTTCGTGCCTTGTCCGAGTGTGCAAAGATAGCACACATTATCAGCTGCTAACTTGTGAGATTTTTTTTAGTCAAAATGTGCAGTCCTTACTTGTTCCAGTCATTGAGGGAACATTTTTGAAGCACATATTACCTACTGCATCCTGCTTCGAGTGAAGTTTCGAGTTTTCTGCCAAAGATGGCGCATTTCAAGACATCGACAGATCAAATTGAAGTCTGCTGCGTGTCAGCTGTTTCAGTGTGCTAGACCCCCATCAAAACCAGCTCCTTGACGTGAAGATGGGGCTCAAGTACCGCCATCAGCGGCTGAAAAACCAAGACTGGCCAGGCCCTCCTACACTCGAGCAAGACCACAGTCTGCCCTAGCAAGTCAAGGTGCTGAAGATGGAGGCAACCAGCCAAGAGGCGCACCACAGCAATCAGGATGCCACGCACATGCGCAATGGAAATATGCCTATATCTGCAAAAGGTTATGGTACTAGCCTTGTGATGGACACCCAGGCAGGAGCAGTGCCAGGCCCTCTGCCTCAGAAGGGCCCAACCCCTACTACTGGGGGTCCTTCTCAATTGCCCCGTGGAGCCAGGAGGCATGAGAATAGAGCTACTGGCCAAGAAAAGAAAAGACCATTTAAAATAATGCACTGGAATGCTGAAGGCGTCAATAGTAAAAAAGACGGCTACAGCAAAAAATTAGAGCTCGAAAATATCTTGAATGAAGAGCAAGTAAATGTATGTTGCTTGCAAGAAACCCACCTCAACAAGGACATAGCCTTCAAAATCAGAGGCTACCACTGCTACCGATCTGACCGAATAGACAGGCCATCAGGTGGGATACTGATGTAAGGAATAAGATCTGCATGTCAGCTTGAAACATATATGGAGGGGGTGGAATACCAGATGCTTCATCTCAAGACAGAAAGTTCAGAATTCCACCTGCTCAACTACTACTGTCCGAGCAAACGCCCACTGGCACTAGATACAATCCCAGCAAAAGAAAGACTGATTGTATGCTTAGACTTCAACAGCCACTCACAGAGCTGGGGCTATGATCACATGGACAGGAGAGGTGAGGAGCTTGAAAACTGGCAGGATGAGAATGGGCTTATCCTGATTAACCAGCCAACGGACTCACCAACCTTCTATTCGAGATCATGGCACACCACCTCTACACCAGACCTGGCATTCCACTTACCCGGCCTGGAGTGGAATACCACGCATGTTGTAGGGAAACAACTTGGAGGCAGCGACCACCGGCCAGTCTTCCTAATTTTGGAAAATGAACTTGTCAAGGAGAGCAGCACTCTCTCTAGGTGGAACTACAAGAAGGCAGACTGGACAATATACCAGCATCGTACCAGTATAATGGCTAGAGATCTGACTGTAGACAAAGACATCAATAAGCTAGTCGGTGAATTCAGCAGATGCATATTACAGGCTGCTCATGAAACAATACCTAGAGGGGCTCGTAAGCACTACAAACCATATTGGAATAGTGAAATAGAGCAGCTGCACAATGATGTGGAAACATTCAAAAGCAGGCAGAGACCAGTCCATGCCAAGAACACCACAATAACTACCAGCAATCTAAGGCTAAATTTCAAAGGGCCAAGTTGCTGGCCAGGCGAAGAAGCTGGAAGGAGAAACAGAGTCCTTGAACTTTGAAAGAGATACAAGGAAACTGTGGAAGCTGGTAAAACAATTTAACGATGAAGGTACAGGGAGAAACTCAAGGATTGCCCTGTACAAAAATGGAAACATCCTCATGGGAAAACAGGCAGCTGATCACTTTGCAGACTCCTTTGCTAAAGACAACAACATCGAAGTTAGCCCAGGAAAGCAACAAGAGACTCGTGAGAAACAACAATACGCAATACGAGATGGAACCATACCTGAAGTTATGGAGGCACCAATCACATTCAGAGAACTGGAGCTTGCAATATCCAAATTGAAAATGAGAAAGTCGCCAGGAGTTGATGGAGTGTCCAATGAAATGATTAAGAACTTGGGAACCGCAGCAAACACAAAGCTGCTGCAGATCTTCAATATCTGTTGGAACTCAGGCAGAGTTCCACAGACCTGGAGGGAAGCAATCATGATACCACTCCTAAAACCAGGAAAAGACAGTTCCACTGCCTCCATCTACAGACCAATCAGCTTGACAAGCTGCCTCTGCAAAACAATGGAACGTATCATCAACCTCAAGCTACAGTGATACCTTGAAAGTGAAAACCTTCTTGTACCACAGCAGGCAGACTTTAGGCAGTGTTACTCTATTTAAGATCAGGCAACTTACCTTTCCCAAGAGATTGAGGATGCGTTCCAAGAAAAGAAACTGGTACTAGCAGAATGGATAGATCTAAGGAAAGCATTTGACAAGGTTTGGAAAGGGCTTCTGGAGAAACTGTAGAGTGAATGGTAGGATGTAAAAATGGGTGAAAGCATACTTGCATAACAGAAGAGCCCGAGTACAACTAGATGGCCTCAAGAGTAAGAAAATTCTACTGCGTCATGGCATCCCTCAGGGAGGGGTTCTGTCCCCCACACTTTTCCTAGTCTACATCAACGACCACCATGGTTGCTGAACTACCACATGGAATGAAAGTGGCAATGTACGCTGATGACCTGGTAATATGGTGCACAGATGAGCAAGCAACAATGGTCACTAAACTGCTACAAAGAGCTATAGATGCCTTAACCTCATGGGAAAATAGATGGTGTGTCAGCATCAACACAGACAAGTGCAGCGCTACGCTCTTCACCCTCTCTCCCAAACAAAAAGCTGGTGTCATCAAGATAAACGAAGAGCTCCTGAGAGAAGATAAACAACCCACCTATCTCAGAGTTACATTCGATGATAGGCTGACATGGAAGCAGCACATCAACAAGGCAGCAACAAAGGCCAGGAGGAAGTAAGCCATCTTGAAAAAACTAAGCGGAACCACATGGGGAGCTAGCGGGAAAATACTTAGTAAAGTATGACCACACCTGGAATATGGGTCAGCTGCGTGTTGTCCAGCATCAAACACATTACAAGAGCTAGATAAGGTGCAAAACCAGGCGCTTAGGGTCATCACAGGGGCAATGAAATCAACGCCTATAGTGGAGATGGAGAAAATGGGGAGGATACAAGCACTGAGAGAATGCAGGGACATGAAAGTGCTAACACAGGCAGAAAAGTTCATCTGTATGCCAAGCCATCCAATGAAGGACAGATTCCAAAACCTAGAAATGGGGCAACTGAAAAGAAGCAGCTTTATCCACCAGGCCAAACGATTTCGTAGACAAACCTCAGACCTGCCTGAAGTTAACAGCCCGCTAAAGTCTGTGCCAGAACAAACCCCTTGGAGAGAGGAGCCTGGACTACCAGTACACATCCAGACAAAAGTGAAAGGAATATTCGACAGGGATGAACAGAACAGCGTGCAACGCAGGACAGTCACTCTCAGTTTCCTGGATGATGAATACCCACAGGACCTCTGGGTCCGAGTATACATGGATGGGTCAGCACAGAATGCAGTAAAGAATGGAGGAGCAGGAGTGTACATAGAATACCCAAACAACACTAGGGATACGGTCAGAGTACCAATGGGGAAATTCTGTAACACCTATGATGCAGAAGTCCAGGCAATCAAGGTGGCAACTGAGAAACTATTGAACACCAATCTTGGTCCACAGCCTGTAGTATTCCTGACAGATGCAAGATCAACACTTCAAGCACTTCAGTCCAGAAAATTGCCAGGTATGCAAGCCCTACTTTCTAAACTGTGCAACCAGTGCAGGGTCGCCATGCAGTGGATACCGTCTCATTGTGGAATGCCAGGAAACGAGAGAGCAGATGGACTGGCTAAAGAAGGTGCTGCAGACGAGCAACCGGATGTACCAGTTACGTACCATCAGAAGAAAAAGATGATCAAATCAATCAGAAAGCCACTGACACCAACACAGGATGACTACCAAGCTATGAACAGATCAGAACAAGTTGTAATTCTGTGCCTCAGAACAGGACACAACCGCCTCCACAGCCACATGTAAACAAAATTCAAGATTGGCAATTCAGCCATGTGTACACGTGGACAGGCACCCCAGACTGCGGAGCACATACTTCAAGATTGCCCCGAATATGATATATTGAGGCAAACCCACTGGCCCAGAGAAACAACACATTGGACCAAAACTATACGGACTCTGTATGAACTAAAAAAGACAGTGAAGTTTATACAAGAAAAAACATTGCAGATATAGACAATATATTTCAAGCGAATGAAAGAAGAAGAAGTGTGCTAGACCAAGAGAACAGTCTACGTGTCTAGTTCTCATCGGTGCTGAAAGGAACAGATGTTGGAACTAGGAGGATTTTGAGTTCTGGCAATAAGATAAGTCACGTTTTAGTTTCATATAGCCTGTGGCTAGATTATTTTATTTGCCAGCGTATTTTTTCTGCATGTTTTATGTTTTAGTGTCGTTGTTGTATCTATAGTGTGGGTGGTTGGCGGGACCTGTATAATTTTTTTCAATACCAACTTATGTCTGGTTGAGAAGAATTTTCAGGCGTTCTATAGGGTAGGCATCTGTCTAGTTCAAATTGAGGAGCCGGCTAACATTGCTGTGTGTAATTCTGCCTCAACTGAAGTATATAGATCCATTTTTGTCTAGTTGTGCAGTCGTGTTAATTGTAAAAATTGTTGTAGTGAAGTTCAGTATATTTTTTTCTTTAGTTTTATCCATTATTGTTTGTAAAATTGTCCATCTAACCTTGTTATCCTTGATTTAATAGATTTCATAAATGTTGTAAATTCGTGATGTACTGTCATAAGTGTTGTAGAGCTGTATTTTATTAATTTCTTCTAATTCATATAGTTCTGCCTAAGTTCTCTATTTGAATTTGCTTCTGTTAGCTCTGGTAAATGTATTTTGTCTTGCTGTTTGTACTTTTCTTTTAATGCTCCATATGTATAACATCTATATTACTTTCTACTATTACATGCAGTTGGGTGAATTTGAATTGGTGAAATAAGTATTGAAAATATTATTCAAAGATTGATAATATTATAAATTTACTTTATTGGTGCTATTGAAAAGCACAATTATTGTAAATCATGGCAACCTTGAAAGATTTCTTGAAGGTTGGAAAAGATTTTGGTTTGGAGGGTGATGCCTTAAAAGCCTATGTAGACATAACAAGATTTGGCTGAAAAAGCTGAGGAATTATCTGAAAAAAGAAGACAAGAAGAATTGTCTGAAAAGAGAAGAGCAGAAGAGTTAGCTCTTGAAAAAGAAAAATTAGCCTATGCTCAAGCTGAGTTAAAACAGGCTCAAGAACTCAGATTAGCTGAACTGGAACTTGAGAAATTAAGATTACAACAACCTCAGGTTAATCCCATAATGTTGATACTTGTAGAAGAGAGACCATACTGCCCATTTTAAGATAAATTTGCCTAAATTTAACTCTAATATTGACGATATCTCATGCTTCCTCAGTAGATATGAGACATTGTCAGGAGTTTAATATTGATAAAACTACCTGGTCTAGTAGGCTTATGAAACTAGTAGTGGGTGAAGCATGTAATGCAGTTTGTACCATGGATGAACAGTCTAGAAAGGACTATGAAGCAGTGAAAACCTTGCTACTTAAAAAGTATCAATTGGATGAAAATGGCTATAGGTTAAAACTTAAATCACTACTTTCATTTGTGTGAAAAAGATTTTACAGAATTTATTTCATCCATAAAGATGTACTTTACTACATGGATTGATCTTTGTAAGATTGAAAAGACATTTGAGTCGACTATCTGATTTGGTTCTGAGAAATAAAGTTTTATCCTCAATTAGTGGAGATTTTTTATCTTTTTTGCAAGAAAGGAAACCAGAAAATGTGTCTATTTATGAAACTCTTGGTAGACAATTCCAAGTTGCACATCCAAATAATAATCTAAGTAAAAATAACATTAAGGATTCTTTGCCAGCTGCATCTGCCAGGATATTCAATTATAACATACCTTGGCAGAGAACAAATAGCATTGATAAGAACTATAGAGTCAATCAGAATTTTCAATATGGCAACAATAGATGCAGATATATATTTAATAAGAAATTTCAACAGCCTCAGAGATATAATAACTTTAATGATAATGGTTATTATGGACCACAATCATTGTTTAGATACAATGATTACCAAAACAGAGGAGGATATAATGCCAGATCAAGCAGGGGATATAGGTCATTCCATAGGAATAATGACAATTATGGAAATAACAGAGGTTCTTATCAGAACAATAATTTTCGACAGTCAAGGAACCCTGAACATGCTAATGCTGTCGTAAATGTGTGTGACAATAATGCAAGTCAAAATAATGTTCCTATCGCTCATGCAAATGCTTGTAGTGTTGACCTATTAAACAGTGCTATTGTACTGAATGTAGTTCTTTATTTCAGCTACAAAGAGTAACAAGATTGTTGTGTGGACATCCTTTGCCAGTCATGTCTTCTTATGAAAGCACAGGATCCCTGGTGCTTGATAAGGGTTTTGTGAACAACAAATTAGTGTCACTTTTAAGGGACATGGGATCCACAACTATTGGTGTACGTAGATCTATGGTGGATCAGGCAGATTACACAGGAAGAGAAGTAAAGTGTATTACTTTTGGTGGCATAGTTGAATACTATCCAACAGCGGAAGTATTTTTGGATACACCCTATTTTACTGGAAGAGCTCTTGTGTGTTTATTAAATAGCCCTATTGTTGGGATTATTCTTGGAAACACGAGTGTTCTTGAGAGGACATTGAAAGTTGGGAGAAGAAACATTTAATAACAGCTAATGCGGTTACAACCAGAGAACGAGCTCTTGCTGAAATGATGAATCAGAACCACGATGATATTGTGTTGGAGGAGGTTATGAATGATGATGAGCAGATTGAAGATGTCATGAGTGATGATAATAATGACAAAGATAATAATAATGATAATGAAAATACTGCTCAGTTGGAATATGATGATAATTTGCAGGATGAATTGATTGAAAAAGAATCATTGATACAAAAGCAAAAAGAAGATGATTCTTTAAAAAAATATTTTCGTATGGCAAGAGCAAATAAGGTGCTGACTGATGATAATGCAAAACATTAATACACATTAAAGAATGATATTTTGATTAGAAATTTTCAAGATGTTACATCAGTAAAAAAAACAAATAATGGTACCTACTTGCTTTAGACCATTTGTTTTACGACATGCCCATGACATTAACTGTGCAAGTCATTTGGGTATTGCAAGGACAAAACAGAGGGTTTTGTCTCACTTCTTTTGGCCTGGTGTGACCAAAGATATAAAAGTTTTTTGTCGCACATGTTTAGTGTGCCAGAGTATCACAACAAAAAGGACTGGTCATAACGCACCCATTCAGGCCTCTGACATTTCTTTGCGTCAATTCACAAAGATGGCTATCAACCTTATTGGTCCTATAAAAGTCACTTCAGCTAGGGGTCATAAATACGTGCTAACATGTATTGATATATGTACACGTTGGCCTGAAGCAAT
This sequence comes from Oreohelix idahoensis, assembly GCA_024509875.1. Lineage (NCBI taxonomy): Eukaryota > Metazoa > Mollusca > Gastropoda > Stylommatophora > Oreohelicidae > Oreohelix > Oreohelix idahoensis. Next base: position 632,763 of record JAMPIV010015983.1, on the reverse strand, counting down.
TCTATTGAAAACAATTTCTACTAGTGACGTAGCGGACGCGCTATTTTTAATATTCAGCAGATATTGGGTTTTCCCAAAAACATACAGTCTGATAATGGAACCAAGTTTGTGTCGGATGCTATGAAAGAAGTAATGAAAATGTTTGGGATTGAAAGATCGCTTAGTTCATTATATCACCCTCAATCAAGTGGTAAAATTGAAAGATTAAATAGGACGTTAAAACAGATGCTAGACATGGTTAAGGCTAAGTATCCGCAAGATTGGGACTGAATCTTGCCTGCCATCCTGTTTGCTTATAAGGAAATTCCCAACCAAAGTACGGGACTTTCTCCTTTTGAGTTGGTTTATAGTGCAAAGCCACGAGGTCCAATGGCTATCTTAAAACAATTACTTACTGGTACTAACATGGATAAGGAGGTTCAATCCTCTTATCAATATGTGGTAAATTTAAGACAAAAGATTATTGATGCATGCCAGATAGCAGTACAGTCGTCAGAAAAAGCAAAATTGAAGGCTCGTTTGTTTTTTAATCAAAACAGGAAACTGCGCCAATTATGGCCAGGTGATGAAGCCTACGTATTACTTCCAAACAAGGATAATAGATTACTTGTTTTATGGAAGGGTCCTTACACAATTTTGGAAAAATTATCAGATGTTGACTATGTTGTTAATGTTAAAGGAAAGGAAAAAATTGTCAATATTAATATGTTACAACAGTTTCATACTCGACCGCCACATCTCCATCCTATCTTTGAAGCTATTGATGAATCTATTGATCGTCGCTCCTCTTTAGCTGTTATTCAGGAGGAAACTGCTGATTTTTCTGATGGAGGTGAACCAATACTATCTTTACCTGATGTCCATCTATTGGCTACTGAAAGTTGTAAGGATATTTCCATTGATCCTACTCTATCTTCTGATCAGAAAGAACAGATCTCTGACTTACTACAATCTTGTTTTGATGTGCTCATGGATGTTCCTGAGCATACATATATCATTCAACATGATATCAAGTTAACAGATTTCAGACCAATCAAACTGAAACCTTATCCTATCCATATCCAATCTCAGGTACAAGAGGAAATGATTTCACACAAATGATTAAGTTAAACATAATTGAACTGTCTTATTCACCATATAGTTTTCCCATGGTTCTGATCAGGAAGAAAGACAAATCTTTTAGAACTTGAATAGATTTTAGATGTCTAAATTCAGTCACCAGTCAAGATGCGGAAACTTTGCCCGTGCTTGAATCACTTCTTGATAGATTATCTACTGCCACATTTTTTATAAAATTTGATCTATCCAAAGGATATTGGCAAGTGCCATTATCTGTCAAATCTAAGCCTTATACAGCTTTTGCTACACCTTTAGGTTTGTTCTAGTTTAATTACATGTCTTTCGGTCTTGCAAACACTCCTGCTACCTTTGTTTGCATGATGCGTAGACTATTCTTTGATCGTGAGGATTTGATTACCTATATAGATGATATTTGTCTGTTCCATCAGACTTGGAATGATCATATCAACAGAATCCATTCTTTGTTGAACACCTTATGCTGTCACAATATTACTGCTAGACGTTCCAAAACTAGAACAGGTTATACTGAAATTACCTTTCTCGGTCACAAAGTAGGAGGTAGATTCTTAAAACCGGAAGATTCTATGGTTTCCAAGATTCTCAATCTTGATATTCCTTGAACAAAAAAACAAGTTCAGAGTTTGTTGGGTCTAATAAACTTCTATAGACGATTTCTACCCAATTTTTCATATATAACTTCAGTTCTGTCTGCGTTAGTGAAAAAAACCGCACCAAATAAAATAATATGGTCGCATGTTTGTGATGATGCCTTAAACGTGATAAAAGTTGCCTTCTCAAAATCTCCAATATTAAGATTGCCTGACATTCGATATCCTTTTGTTCTCAGAGTCGATGCCAGTAATTCAGCAAATGGGGGAACATTAATGCAAGAATTTGAAGGCCACATGCACCCAATGATGTATGTCAGCAGGAAATTGTCGCCTACAGAGCAATGCTATCCAATCGTAGAGCGAGAACTTCTGGCCATTGTCTTTGTGTTCAATAAGCTCCAGAGGTATCTATTGGGAGCCCATTTCACTTTGGAGACTAACCAGAAGGACTTGGCATGTCGACAGACAGCCAGATTTACAAATCAAAAAGTAGTGAGAGCCTCATTAGCACTCCAGCCTTATGACTACAGCATCAAGGCTATAAAGGGAAGTCTCAATGTAGTCGCGGATCTTCTCTCGAGATGTACATAGACACCACTTCATCTATCAACTCAACAAGTCCAGATGATGCACGTAATTCAATGTAGTTCATACATGTACATTGAGAGATCAGGTTCAACTACCTGTCGCATCAAGAACCACGTAATATAAAGTCACTGAAGGTATTGTATAGTTATTACAGTGATGTTACATCAATGCGACCCGCACAGCAACATGGTGATGCTGAATCCTGGAATACGCCATGTTGTGTAATATATCATTTGACGTAGGACACTTCATAGATACATCATAGTCATGTCCATGTGCACTGTCCAACTACAGACTATCAAACATACCATATGTGCAGGTGTTTCAATTGACTCATTTCTAAATGTTTTCGATACACACACGTTTTGTGTTAAACAGACATTATGTTATGCTTTTAAGGGACATAATTAGTAAATGAAGGTTACACATTTATATAAAGGGATGTAACAATAATATTTGGAATGGAACTTATTTCGGATAATTCACTTTGGAGTTTGAAGACTTATGGATTGTTTGTGTTACATTACTGAATGGACGACAATCATGGACAAATTCATGAAAGGATTTCTACAGTCAACTTATACTAGTATTTGATCTTGTGCACGGAGGTGATATGACATTATCGGAAATACTAGCTTTTTCCATACAAGATTGGAAAATGATAAATTGAATTACAATATAAATTGACTTCTTAACAAAAGGTATGTCTTTATAACACTAGTCTTGGAGACATTCATGCATTTTTTACGCCATTATAGAATTCATTAGGTGGCTGCGCCACCGCCGTACCAGGCTATCTGCACAAAGGGTAAAAGAGTCTAGTCACTCGCACCCTATGGGGATCCAAGCAAGCAAGTTCTTCATTGCTCAAATTATGTATATGATACACTATTGACATATCAGTCACTATCACACAAAACTTTATGCATTTGACAATGTGTAACAGTCACACACCTTAGTGGTTAAGTGTCTGTCTTACTTCATCTATTATTGAATTATATTATTATTAATGCTTTGCATTAATGTTACTTTGATATGACATTATGTGACTAGGTTACATGACGAGACAATAGGTGTTCCTGACAGAATAAAGTATGAGAATGCATGGTGTTATATACTTATTTGGTTGTTACATGTTGACTGACGTTTGCTATAGTACCTCATTCTGATGTTAAAGTGATTTGGGTCTTTCGTAGACATTGGTATTAACATTATGTGCTATATTCCACACCTTGTGTGTTAAATTGCCTACATTACGGAACAAACATAGGTTCTATGCAATGTCATATCAGCATTGACATTCGATGTTACCATCGGCTCACGTTGGTGGTGGTTACTCACAACAGCAAATAATGAAAACTATGTTTTCATTATTTGCCCGGGAGGGGGGGGGGAGTAGTGTTATGAGCAAAATCATAACATATCTTTCGTAATCGACAAGGCTTTTTTACAGACCAGCTTGTTGATATTCGTTTCCTGGGCTACTCCCGGAAGTATGTCATGATCGTTTGGCGAAATATTTGCAGAAGGCTTTGCCGGCTTCTCTTAGCAGGTGAGCTATACTTCGTGGCCTTTTCACATGTGTAACTGAGTGTGAACAGATGCATTTTGTCCAGCTCCTAGATGTGTACTCTTACTATAGACTTATAAAGATTTATTACAGCTAGATCGTCCATCTGCTTCATGGACAAGTGAATGCTGTATGCTAAAGGAATGCATGTGGAGATATGTAATAAAGTTATGCAGCAACATGTCGAAGACATCTTGTCCATAGTCAATTGACTAGTGACGTTTTCAAGACTGGCTAGGTAATGCCATTGTCATATCTGAATATTGAATATCTATCAATTTGGAGCTTGTTCACGTAAATAAATGAATATTCATCTTCACGTCCAAACTGGCCTTGAGGAATTCTTTATTGTTGAAGATAAAAAGGCTGCATATAAAAGTGTTACCAGCATGATGGAATGCTGTGATGAGATCTCACAAGTCTAAAGAAATATTACCCTAGACAAGAATATACACCAAGAACCTGCTATCAAATAAAATAAAAACCTTCCTAACAGGTACTGTTATGATTAAAATTCATAACAAGTGTGCCTAATATAGGTTAGCTTAGCGAGGCTCTTTGTTTATTTTATACGGGTCACTGGATAAGTCGGGTGAGCAATGTTTAGCCAATATACTTAGCTGGCTCACGTGAGACAAGTGTTACGGTAGGGAAGGCAGGCGGGAAGAGATCAGATGAATGGGAAAGAGTGATGTTGTCTTGACCTGGCGAGTGGACATCTGTGTTTGAGCTCCAGAGATTTACAGCTGTGTTTAGTATAACAAATATTGTTTAATTGTCCACTCGGCCTTGTTGGTGTCATGTATATTTCTAGTGTATTGCTGTATGCGTGGGTCAGCTGTATAACCCTATGCTAACTTGGCCAGAGTAACCAGAGGTGTACTCAAGAAGTTACAGATGAACTAATAGATGACAACGCAACAGTATAATGGTGGCCTCAAGCTGGGGATACTGAATCTTGTATTGTTTCCTTGATGTCAGGAGCATTTTTTCAAGTCTGTGGACTTTGTTTTTCGTGCAGTACAGAATTTTTCAACATGGCGGTGTGTGTTGGCTTCTGGCTACATTATGAAACTTAACCTGGTCAAAACGGAGGGTGGACCATTTGTTCCTTGTGAAGGAGGTGTTGACAAGGAGGATCATTTTTGGTGTTGGCAAACAGATAAGTACATTTAACGATACATACACTGTGTGGTGCTAAGAATCTCGTTTGCCAGAGTTCTTGCTTTATGTTACATGCATTTTTGTATCTTTATGTGTGTGTAATAAGCGGGAGGTTGGGGGGACTTATGAATTCGATGATACCTCTGCAGATGATCATTGAATTCATGGGTGTTCTATGGTTTATGCATCTGATTTTTTTTCAAATTAAGGGGCCAGTGTACATAGCTGAGTGTTTACTGCCTTAATTGAATTAACCTGATTCATTATTTGTCTAGCTGTGAAGGTCCTGTTATTTGGCAAGTTTGTTGTTGTTGTCAAGTTAATTGTAAATTTTATTTAGTTTTTCTGCACTATTGTTTGTAAATTTGTTGATCTGACCTTGCTATCCCTGAGTTATTAGATGTCATATATGTTGTGAAATTGTCATTGTCTTGTCATAAGTGTGGTAGAGCTGAATTTTTTTTTAAATTTGTTATATAGTTTATACATTTCTGCCTTAGTTGATCACTGGTATTATCTTCAGTTAGCTCTGTCACTGTATCCTGTAATCTTGTTTGCATCTTTGTTGTTGCTCCTATTATAACATCTAATATTACATGCAGTTGGTGGATTTTGAGTGGTGAAATAATTGTTGCTACTTTCGCACACATTCTTGATATAATAGTTGATTTGTTATTGAACCATTTGTAGTCACAATAAAAGTAAATTAAGGCTACATTGGATTATTTTGTGATGATTGGTAAAGAAATTGGTATGGAGGGTGATGCTTTGAAAACTTATGTGGAAAAGGAACTCAGAGATCAGAGACAATTAGAGAGAGAAAAAAAAAAAACAAGAAGAATTGGCTGAGAAGAGGAGGGAAGAAGATTTTGCACAGGCTCAAGCACAACAAGAGCTTGAAGAAAAGAAATTAGCCTATGCTCAGGATTTGAGAATGGCAGAACTGGAACTACAAATGTTGAGACTTCAACAGCCTCAGGCTCATCCAGCAAATGGTGAGGCTGATAAAAAAGACCATGCTTCCACTTTCAGACTTATTTGCCAAAATTTAGTCCAAATAATTATGACATTTCACAGCGGACTGATCATCCGCTTGCTTGTCAATGATCAAAGAAACAACAATTAATAATCTGTTGTACCAATAAACGCCGTTAGGTGTAACGGAACAATGGATAATTTCTTGTTGCCCTATGACGCCGCAAGGTGTGATGGCCGGAGACTGCTTTGTCATGTCAGTCAATGGCCAAGGGAGAATGATGATGATGAATGATGACATTTCATGCTTCTTAAATAGGTATGAAACATACAGCCAAAAGTTTAAGATTGATAAATCTACATGGCCTAGTAGATTGATAACTTTATTGGTTGGTGAGGCTCTGACTGCAGTCTGCACTATGGATGATCAGAATCGAAATGATTATGAAGCAGTGAAAGCTTTATTACTCAAGAAGTATCAACTGAATGAAAATGGATATAGGTTAAAGCTTAAATCATTGTTACCTGATTCAGCTAAGGATTTTGTTGAATTTGTCTCATCTATTAAACTTTACTTTTCTAGATGGGTTGAGTTGTCAAAAATTGAAAAAAAACATATGATGGATTGGCTGATTTGATTTTAAGAGACAAAGTGCTGTCTTCAATCAGTCGTGGCTTTTTATTATTCCTTCAGGAGAGAAAACCTGAAACATTATCTGCTGTAGAAAATTTAGGGAGACAATACCAAGTTGCACATCCTGGTAGGAACCTTAGCAAGAATAACTTTAAGGATGCATTGCCAGTGGCATCTGCTAGGACTGAAATGTCTAATTCACCTAGATAGAGATCTATTAGCATGGATAGGAACTTTCAAGTAAATCGAGATCATTATAATGGATTTTTCAGGGGGAGATATAACTTCAATAAACGATCACAGCAGCCTCAAAGAAGTTATAACTCAGATGATAACTTCAATAGAAGATCACAACAGTCTCCAAGAAGTTATAACTCAGATGATGATGGATTTCTTCCCCCACAATCATCCTTCAGATCTAATGTCTATCAGAAATGAGGTGGATATAATTTCAGGTCAGGCAGATGACAAAGGTCATTTTACAGGAATAATGATAATAATGTTGAAAACAGAGGTTATCAACAAGATAATAACAATAGACAGTCTAGAAATCCTGAACAGTCAAATGCTGTTGGGCATGTTAATGACAGTAATCCAATACAGAATAATAATGTTGTCTCCCATGCTAATGCATGTAGTGTAGACTTATTTAACAGTACTAATTGTGCTGAATGTAATTCTTTGTTTCAGCCAGAGGGAATGCCTAGGCTCTAGTGTGGACATCCTTTGCCAGTTATGTCCTCATATAATGGGACAGGATTAGTGGTATTTCATAAAGGTTTCTTGAACAACCAACTTGTTTCGTTACTCAGGGACACCAGATCCGCTACTGTAGGTGTTCAAAGTTAATTGGTAGACCCTTCTGCTTACACAGGCGAAGAGGTTCAGTGCATTACATTTGGGGGTACAATTGAGTATTATCCAACTATAGAGGTATTGTTGGATATCCCTTATTTTACAGGCAGAACTCTAGTATGTCTGTTGCCAAAACCAGTGGCTGGAATAATTTTAGGTAATATCCCTGGGCTCCATGAATGTACTGATGATGATATTGTGAGGTGGGAGTGAAAACCACATGTGCATGTTTCTAGGGTTGATATTTCCAGACCACAGGCTCTTAAGCAGGTACAGGCACAATCACATGATCGGGCTCAGATAGACACAGTTTTGAGTGATGATGATAGTGATGTTAAGAAATTTCTTTCTCCCATCATTGAGGAATCCATGGATGATTTACAATATGATGAGAAATCATCAGATGTCTTTTTTGACTCGAGGGAGTCCCTGGTGGTTGATATGAAACCAACCACATCCATTATGGATGATGGGTTAGCCAGTATTGTTGATGACAAGGTTCCTAATGTGAGATCATCCACATACATCATTGATCATATGATACCTGACATTGTTAATGTCGAGGTTGGTCAGATGTCAAATGTAGTTTGGTGGTATACGGCTCAGTCAAAACTATATGTTTGGCTGTTTGTTTTACTTTTTGCCATTGTCTTTTTCATATATCATTCTTCCTTGTCATATAGGAACATCATGGATATTATTAATATTTTAGATTTTTTCTTTCAGGTGCTGGCATCCCATAATTTCATGTGCTATGTTCAGGCCACTACATTGGGTTGTGTGACAGTTTTAATAATGCTATTTCTATTTTCAGGTGCTACAAGGCATGTTACACCATGTAAGAATCATAATAAATTAATATTTGTTCCTTTGCAGGGACATGAGTGTTTTCTTTCCACTGGTCATGTACAGGAGTTCTTATTGCCCATTGGTACTTATGTTGAGGCTCATAATGCTGTACATGTTGATGGTCATTCATGTAGCCTGCAAACATCTTGATCCTATACTTTCACTATTAGAATGCTATTTTCTATGCTGTTTTTAATTTGATTGGATTCTTTTGTGCTTGGACTATCTACTAGTACCTTTAGTCATATCAGGTAAAGGATTTTCTCTGTTTGTATGATATAATTGTAATGTATTTTTAAATATAATAAAATACTGTTTGTTTCAAAATCACCAATCACTCCTCTGTATCAGGAATTGGTGGGACGCTTATGCAAGAGTTTGATGGTTGTTTGCAATCTAAGCCTATAACGTCAGTAGAAAGTTAACTCAACAAAATATCCTATTGTGGAGTGGGAGCTTCTGACCCTGGTTTTCTGCTTTTCAAAGCTACAGAGATACCTTATGGGATCAAGATTCATCTTGGAGATAAATCAGAAAGCGCTGTTGTATCTAAAAACTGCAAGATTTCAGAATGAAAGGGCTGCCAGAGCAGCGCTTGCACTTCAGCTTTATGAATATTCAATAAAAGCTATCAAGGGCAGTAAGAATGTGCTAGCGGATGTCCTATCCCGCTGCATCAAGGACCCGATGTCATCAATCAACTCGAGAAATTCAGTCGACTTGTGATGGTGAATTTAACCGATGAACTGACTTCGTAACATGGTGACCATGGAATATTGATTTTATGGTAACAGTTTTGGTCTGACAATATTCAAAGACAACAGAATCATCAGGGGTTGTGCTGAAATCAAAGTGTAAAGGATTCCATAACCTGCTGTTACATGCTACGTCTGAGAACTGTTTTAGACAGTTGCATTTTGATGAATATCTTTCAATAACTTTGATGATGGTGCTTTTGATGATTAATCGGTTTACACAGCACCTGATGTTGATAAATACCTCACGGTTCCATGTCATGTAATATCTCTTTCAACTCAGAGCATTATGTGCAAATATTATGCCTTATTGACAATGATCATATTCGATATACAGACTAATGAATGCATATTCTGTGAAATTATGAAAATGCTGGGAATTGAAAACATTTCATGAAGACATTTCATGTTATTTGAATATATAAAATGGCATCTTCAGATAAAGGGACATAACTCTACAATGGCTTGCATGATCAAGGGAAATTACAAAGGCATCTTCTATTTGACTTTTTTTGGTTTTCAATCGGTTTCGACATGAACATTGTTAATGCACATAACAATAATATTCTACGGAGGAGAATCAAGAACATTGAAAATGAGTTATTTGGACATATTTTCATGGGACTTCGTCTGCTGGACATTGTATCATGGAACTCTAGTTTAAGGTGTCAAGAAATTATTACTGTGCTTAAATGAATGCTAATTAATCTTATTTGGCCACATATGAGTTGGTTGGTGATACAAACTTTTTCCACACGCACACTAGATGTTAATTCTATATCAATATATATTGTTGATAGTACATGCTATTATTTATGCGTACAACAAATCAGCATAAATGTGTTCAATTGCTCACACAATAGTGTTAGATGCAAAATAACATTTTAATGATACCACAGTACATTTTTGTTGACTAGTACAGAAAAACGTAAAATTAAGTTTATATATTTTTTTTTTGTAATGTTGTATTCATTCACTTTCTTGGTATGATTGTCTGCCTCATGTAATCTATTCATGCTACTGCATATTTATATTCTGTTTAATGCTTTGCATTATTACATGAATTGATAGGAAAGCTATTGACTACGGATACTGAACGTGGATGAATAGGTGTTATTGGACTGTGTGATTTGTGTGAGGTATGTGAGTGTGTGTATTGCTACCATCATTTGTTAACATGTTGAGTGCTTTTAGTTATGGCCATCTCACCATGCTCTTAATACGATTTTTGTCATTTGTAGTCTTTGGCTATAGTTTTTACTATTGTCCACACTTTCAGTGTTTAATTTCCTACTCTGTGACAGAAACCTGGGTGCTATGCTATTTGGTGATAACAGTGAAGTTTGATGATACCAAATTTCACTCTGGTGATGTTATACTCACACCACGGAAATAATGAAAACATTGTTTTCATTATTTTGCCAATTGGGGGGGGGGGGGGGGGGGTAATGTTATGATTAAAATTCATAACAAGTGTGCCTAATATAGGTTAGCTCAGCGGGGCTCTTTGTTTATTTTATACGGGTCACTGGATAAGTTGGGTGAGTGACGTTTAGCTGATATGCTTGGCTGGCTCACGTGAGATGAGTGTTACAGTAGGCAAGGCAGGCGGGAAGAGACCGGGTGAATGGGAGAGAGCAATGGTGTGTTTACCTGGTGAGTGGACGTCTGTGTTTGAGCTCCAGAGATTTACATATGATTTTGTGATTTATTCCTACATGATATTAAATGAAAATGAGGAAAACTGTCAGTGACAGTGTACTAGCGATTGATGCTACAGAATGATACTGATGACGATATATATTATGTCATACAATATGATGGCCTACAAGTTGATACCTATGGAGCTGTGTTCAGTATAATAAATATTGTTTAATTGTCCACTCAGCCTTGTTCGTGTCATGGATATTTCTAGTGTATTGCTATATGTGTGGGTCAGCTGTATAACCCTATACTAACTTGGCCAGCGTAACCAGAGGTGTACTCAAGAAGTTACAGATGAACTAATAGATGACAATGCAACAGGTACATACAACATATAAGGTTAATAAACTGTCTCATATAGTTTGTCTAAACAATGGTACATACAACATATAAGGTTAATTAACTGCCTGATATAGTTTGTCTACACAATGGTACAAACAACATGTAAGGTTAATTAACTGTCTGATATAGTTTGTCTAAACAAAGTTACATACAACATATAATGTTAGTTAACAGTCTGATATAGTTTGTTTAAACAATGGGACATACAACTTACAATATTAATTAACTGTCCGCTATAGTTTGTCTCAGCAATAGTACACAACATAAGAGGGTAATTAACTGTCTGATTTAATTTGTCTAAACAATGGTGCATACAACATATATGGTTAATTAACTGTCTGATATAATTTATATAAACAATGGTGCATACAACAAATAAAGTTAATTAACAGTCTGATATAGTTTGTCTATACAATGGTACATACAACATGTAAGGTTAATTAACTGTCTGATATAGTTTGTCTAAAAAAAAAACAATGGTACATACAACATATAAGGTTAATTAATTGTTTGATATAGTTTGTCTAAAAATGGTACAAACAACATATAAGAATAATTAACTGTCTGATATAGGTTGCCTCAATGTTACATACAACATATTGTAAAGTGCAATCTTTACTATCTTGCAATATAATACATTTATATACTTATTATGTTCGCAAATATTTTGTAAACAAAGTATTTCCTTTTTAAGTGCTTAAGGAGAAGTCATTTTTGAGTTACTTCCCTTGAAAAGAGTTCCGTCATCTTCGATCGGATTCCGCGGACGAATTTAGGCCTACTGCGATTTATTCTTTGCCTGGGTAGGAATAGATTGTTCTTGCTTCAGTATATCTATGGCCTGAATTTATACGTAGTGTTTGTATGAGTAGGACGAGTCTGTCTTATATATGGATATCTTTACATTTCTAAGTCGAACTATGTTGGTTGTCGCTAGAAAAGGTCAAAGGCTATGCAGCGGAAGTATCGCTAGCAAGGGGTGTGATTCATGGCTGTCATCCTGTCGGGATGTCGAATTTTGTTGTAGCCGGCCTATCGCCAAAAAAGTGATCTATAAGTAGATGGGGAAAAGTGATAGTCATTTAGACATGTTGTATGTACTTTACCCCAGTGTTTATTCTCTTTTGCCAAGGAATGGCAAAGTTATATTTCGCATAGAAAGGTAAAACCACAATTTATTATGAACTTGGGCTTCGCCATCGTTGTCGATAAGCAGATGCACAGTGGTACTTTTGAAAAGAATATTTATTCAAAGGAAGATGACATTCCTATGTATCAGCACTAGATTATATGATATTATTCAATTACCTCTATGATAGAAGCTATGAAGAAATGAGGACATTTAACGAATGACCAATTTTGGTCTGTATCCATTAGTGAGTGAAGCTCACGAGAGAAGCACCGCCATGTTGAAATCCATATACTTTGTATTTATCGAGTGAGAAAAAGGGATGCCTGTACTATCGCTCGATGAACCAAGAGATCACTGCTACATGTGAGAACCCATGTCTGGGATTCCTATATCTTTATGGAAAATATATATATTGAACTTTACGTGAAGGGATATTCGCTAGACGAGGTTAGGTCTAGGAGCCTTCCTATATATTGGTTATGGTCTGACGTGCCCAGTCAGTAAAGCCAGATGATTTACATGATGGAACTCTGAATGCTTATTTACGAATGCTCCATTATGATATTTGCCAAGCATGAATGCTAACTTAAGATGATATTCCTGTGATCAACATTATGCTGTCTATGTCGACATTTGTTCCTGTAACCATACACGTACTGTCCAAGTGTGCGTCTCATTAAATGTTATAAAAAGACCACCGTAGTTCCAGTACTTCTTGAATTCGAACAGTGTGAGTATGAGTGATGTACTACCAACCTGTCAACTCTATCGAATCATTCTACCATTCGCGTTCTGACATTCATATACACACTCATTGTCTACACTCACATTCTTGTCGGAGCCTCATCACGTTCCAGGACAAGATGACCTGTATGACCAAAACTGTGCTGGGTTTAATGAGTTGACAATCGTTACACTTTACTACACCAGTCCCAACATCTACATTTATCAACTGGTGGACATTCACGTCATTTAACAAATAAAGCGTGATTTAACAACTAGTAGCCAGTATGAGTTAACAACTACAGAGTTTAAGTACTATTTTCCACAGGTTACAAAAGTTATCATACAAGGTCTTTGATTAAGACTAAGAAAGTGAATTTATTTACTTTTGCAAATTACTGATCTTATTAGACAAGATGTCTACATTAGATTATTTTATCACACAAGGCAGGGCTTTTGATAAGACTGGTCAGCAATTAGAAGAATGGGCAGTTGCTCAATATGACAAAGCATTAGCTGCTGAAGAAAGAAAAGCATTGATTGAGGAGAAAAGATTAGAAGCTGAGGAAAAAAAATTACAAAGAGAGTATGAACAAAAGAAATTGCAGATACAGACTGATGAAAAAAGATTCCAGATGGAAATGGAAAAAGAGAAAAGAAAAGATGAGGCTGCTGCTGAAGAGAAAAAATTACAAGCTGCTGCAGAAGAGAGAAAATTACAAGCTGAAGCTCAAGAGAAAAAAGCAATAAGAGAACATGAACACCAAAAAGAACTTTTAGCATTTGAGTTAGAAAAGTTAAAGTTAACAAACATAAGTGATGGTAATCAAGCATCTGGTGGTAATGGTAAACCCTTTACTTACAAGGTCAAGGTACCAGCGTTCAACCCTTCCAGTGATGACATAACATTCTGGCTAAATAGATTTGAATGCTCGTGTCGAGCCCATAATGTGGACAAATCACAATATGCTAACCAGTTATCAGAAAATCTGAAAGGTGATTCTCTGACTAGTTTAAGTTTGGTTGAAGAGGCTGACAAAGATAACTATGATGTTATTAGGGCAGCCTTATTAAAGAAGTATCAGTTGTCTGAAGAGGGTTATCGGAAGTTGTTTAAGACAATGGTGCCTGAGGCAGGTGTAGAATTCTCAGAATTCATTGCAAGGACACGTCTTACATTTGATCGTTGGATTGAGCTATCCAAAACAGAAAAGACTTATGAAGCCCTTATGGACTTGATACTCAGAGACAAGATTATGTCAAGTATAAATAAACCTTTCCTCGAATTCTTACATGAGCGTAAACCTAAGTCTCTAAAAGAAATGGAACAGTATTGTACCCAATACGTCACTGCACATCCGGACGTAGCTATTAGCAACAGTAAGGTTAAAGAAGGTATGCCAGTTGCTTCTGCAACACCATACAACCCTAATCACTCTCACAAATTCCAAGGACCTCAAAATAAGTTTAATAAAAAAGGTAACTATTACAGTTATCAGAACCAAGGTAACCAATCATTTCAGGGTTCTTCTTCGAATACCTGGAGAAGAGCTGACAGCCCTCGATTCAGGGGTGGTCATAATTACAGGAACTTTCGCAAAGGAAGTCATTCTAGAAACTATCCAAGTTTTCCTTCATGGAGACAACAGGATCATAATTACCGAGATACTCATTATAATGAATATGATGATAGTAACCAAAGGAGCTATGATTCAAACCCGAGTAGGGGTTATAATAGTGGAAACAATGATAAGTACAGAGGCAATAATAACAGAGGTAGAGCACAATTCAAAAAACATAAAGCTCATTACCAGGCGAACTCTGCACAGCAAGAGTCCCACGAAGCCTATAAACAAAGTAAAGATAATGATGACTCTAATAATATGGCATGTGCCGCTTTTGATTTTGGGAGAGCATCTCAGTGCCCGCAATGCAAAACATTATTTGAGCCAACCACAGTGTCTACTTTAAGCTGTGGGCATCCTCTTCCCGCTCTTCCTGCGTCAATCGCGCATGATGGGAGAGGTTCTCTTGTCTTACACAAAGGTTTAGTAAATGACAATCCAGTCTCAGTACTTTTTGATTCTGGATGCACAACTATTGGGGTTAGGCAGTCACTCATAGATCCTTCTCATTCTACAGGCAAAGTAGTCAAATGCGTAACATTTGGCGGCACCACAGAGAAATACTCTACCGCTATCATTAGGATTGCTACTCCTTTCTTCACAGGAGATGTACACGCATGTCTTTTGCCGAATCCGATCGCTGATCTTATCATCGGTCGCATTCACGGAGTCAAAGAATGCACTCCGGAGCAAATTTCCATTTGGGAAAATCAAAATATGCAATCTGCTAATGCGGTAGTCACTAGAGCTCAAGCTCTCAATATGCCTGAAACTTCATCTGTTGAAGATAATGAAGTGCATAACCAAGATGATCCCTTGGTAATTTCTCTCGTGACTCGTTTATAAAACAACAAGAAGAAGATCCGACTCTTAAGAAATTCTTCACTCTTGTAACGAAAGGTGATCCGAATAAAGATTCAAATTGTAAATCTTGGATTACAATGAAGAATGGCGTACTTGTACGTATGGTGCAAGACTCCACTAAGTCAAGTCATTCTCAGATTCTTGTACCCAAGAATTTGAGAGTTAAGATCTTACAACATGCACACGACTCTCAGTGTGCTGGTCACATGGGTTTTTCCCGTACAAAGTCAAGAGTTCTTGCGGCTTTCTTTTGGCCTTTTGTGAACAAGGACATACGGATCTATTGTCGATCCTGTAAAGTATGTCAAGAAGTCAAATCCAAAGGTCCTCGTCATGCTGCGCCTATTCAGGCTGCAGATATTCCTATTCGTCCATTCCAGAAAATGGCGATAGACATCATTGGTCCATTCAAGATCAAATCTGCTAGAGGACATCAGTTTATCTTAACGTGTGTAGACATGTGCACACGTTGGCCAGAGGCTATCCCTCTAAAGAGCATTACTACCGCTGACATTGCAGATGCTCTTTGGCTTATATTTTCTCGGCTGGGATTCCCCGGAGAAATATTATCAGATCATGGCACCCAACTAATATCGGATACCATGTCTCAAGTAATGTCTACTCTACAGATAGAGAGATCTTTGAGTAGCATCTATCATCCTATGTCCAATGGGATGGTCGAGCGACTAAATAGAACACTTAAGAACTTATTAGGGAAGATAACTGAGGATCATCCTCAAGATTGGGATAGGGTTTTACCCGCGGCCCTCTTCGCGTACAGAGAGGTCCCCAATGAACATACAGGGTTTTCTCCCTTTGAACTTGTCTTTGGCGCGCGACCGCGCGGCCCAATGTCTTTGCTGCATGATCTTATAACAGCTGACAATATTGACGATGACACAAAATCTTCTTACGAGTATGTCATCGCGCTGAGACAAAAGATTATCGAAGCATGCAAATTGGCAACGTCCTCTTCTGAATTTGCTAAGCAGAAGGCAAGACAATTTGCTAATAAGAAGAGAACTTTACGACAACTTTGTCCTGGTGACAAAGCATTTGTTTTGCTACCTTGTCGTGAAAATAGACTCCTTATTAGTTGGAAAGGTCCGTACGATATAATATCGAAAATTTCAGATGTTGACTACATCGTCGATATCAACGGGAAGCATAAAACCTTCCACATCAATATGCTTACGGAGTTCCATGAACGTCCTGACTATCTACAGCCTATTTTCCAGGCAACGGACGATTCTCATGTCAAACATGGTCATTACTCATCACTGTCTGTAATACAGGATGAGGAAACAAGTTTTTCGGATGTTAATCTTCCGCTTCCAATGATCCCACTTCATTCTAGTGAATCATGGAAAGACGTTACTGTTTCTCCTGATTTGTCTCTAGGAGAACGGCGACAAGTTTCGTCTATGTTACAAACATTTCAGGATGTCCTCACTGACATCCCTGGACAAACTCATGTCATTGAGCATGACATTGTTCTAACTGAACATACTCCAATTAGGGTTAGACCTTATCCTATCCCTATACATTTCCAAACACAGGTTGAAAAGGAGTTGGATGAAATGATAGATTTACAAATAATCGAACCATCCACTTCTGCATATTCTTCGCCGATGGTTATTGTTCGAAAAAAAAGACAATAACATACGTCTTTGCATTGACTATCGCAAATTGAATCAAGTTACGAAGTTCGATGCTGAACCTATGCCTTTACTAGAAGAGCTACTTACTCGTCTTTCTAAATCGCATTTTTTCACTAAACTTGATTTGTCTAAAGGATATTGGCAAGTTCCATTATCCGAACGCGCCAAACCTCTTACCGCTTTCTCTACTCCCAGAGGCCTTTTCCAATGGAATTTTATGCCTTTCGGCCTTATGAACGCACCAGCTACATTTGTACGCATGATGCGTCGAATCCTATCGTATCGGTCAGATGTCATTGCTTATCTAGACGACATCTGTCTTTTCAGCGATACTTGGGAAGATCACTATTCAGGGTTAGTTGAATTATTATCAACTCTGCGTGAGTATAACCTGACAGCAAAACCATCTAAAGCTTGTATTGGCTTTAGCGAAATTGCTTTCTTAGGCCATCGAGTAGGTCACGGTTTCTTGAAGACAGAAGACCATAATATCACTAAGATACTTAACATCTCTATCCCTAGGACTAAAAAGCAAGTGCGAAGTCTTTTAGGTCTCATACAATTTTATGGACGTTTCATTCCGAATCTGTCCTCTATCATGGCACCTCTCTCTACACTATTAAAGAAAGGGTCGCCTAACATGGTTCACTGGTCTCATGAATGCCAATCTTCACTAGAGAAGATCAAAACTATGTTTTCATCACCACCTATTTTAGTGTTACCTACAACAGATAAGACATTTGTTCTTCGTAGTGACGCTTCATCCACTGGGATTGGAGCGGCACTAATGCAAGAGTACTCTGGAACTCTGCATCCTGTAATGTATATATCCAGAAAACTTAATGCTGCAGAAAGGAATTACTCGGTTTTAGACCGTGAATTATTGGCAATGGTTTGGTCAATTCTCAAACTCCAAAGATTCCTTCTGGGCGCGCATTTCGTAGTGGAAACTGACCAAAAAGCTCTTACGGCTATCCAAAGTAAGAACTTGAAGAGCTCGAGATCAACTCGATACGCAATCGCTCTTCAACCTTTTCATTTTTCGGTACGAGCTATCCGTGGTTCAGAAAATGTGATGGCGGACATTCTGTCCAGATGCCCACATGATGCCACTTAACTGTTAAATATTGGATCTTTTTAATATGTATAACTTTACAACAGTTATTTTTTGTTTCTTTACTAAGATACACATTTGTAATTTAATAATAGAATGATGGTATCTCTACTTAGCGGTTTATTGATGTTTATTCACCGCTGTTCTTTGATGATTGTTTCTTCATAAATCATAAATTTAAGATTATAGTGTGAATTTTTGGTATGCATTGTATGATTACCAGAATTGTATTATACGTACATCACACCTTCCTGGAAACATTTATTCGTAGAGAAACAATTTCTCTCAGATTTTGAGATATATTCTCACCAGTCATATTAGGAATTATAGTTATTCCTGATATTTTCATCTGCGCAGTATTCTTGCGTTGTGAGCCTATTCTACGTTGCTCCTAGATGTATTTAAAAAAAAAAAAAATTTTATTTTTTTTTTCCCGGGAGGTGTGGTAAGACTGTAAAGTGCAATCTTTACTATCTTGCAATATAATACATTTATATACTTATTATGTTCGCAAATATTTTGTAAACAAAGTATTTCCTTTTTAAGTGCTTAAGGAGAAGTCATTTTTGAGTTACTTCCCTTGAAAAGAGTTCCGTCATCTTCGATTGGATTCCGCGGACGAATTTAGGCCTACTGCGATTTATTCTTTGCCTGGGTAGGAATAGATTGTTCTTGCTTCAGTATATCTATGGCCTGAATTTATACGTAGTGTTTGTATGAGTAGGACGAGTCTGTCTTATATATGGATATCTTTACATTTCTAAGTCGAACTATGTTGGTTGTCGCTAGAAAAGGTCAAAGGCTATGCAGCGGAAGTATCGCTAGCAAAGGGGTGTGATTCATGGCTGTCATCCTGTCGGGATGTCGAATTTTGTTGTAGCCGGCCTATCGCCGAAAAAGTGATCTATAAGTAGATGGGGAAAAGTGATAGTCATTTAGACATGTTGTATGTACTTTACCCCAGTGTTTATTCTCTTTTGCCAAGGAATGGCAAAGTTATATTTCGCATAGAAAGGTAAAACCACAATTTATTATGAACTTGGGCTTCGCCATCGTTGTCGATAAGCAGATGCACAGTGGTACTTTTGAAAAGAATATTTATTCAAAGGAAGATGACATTCCTATGTATCAGCACTAGATTATATGATATTATTCAATTACCTCTATGATAGAAGCTATGAAGAAATGAGGACATTTAACGAATGACCAATTTTGGTCTGTATCCATTAGTGAGTGAAGCTCACGAGAGAAGCACCGCCATGTTGAAATCCATATACTTTGTATTTATCGAGTGAGAAAAAGGGATGCCTGTACTATCGCTCGATGAACCAAGAGATCACTGCTACATGTGAGAACCCATGTCTGGGATTCCTATATCTTTATGGAAAATATATATATTGAACTTTACGTGAAGGGATATTCGCTAGACGAGGTTAGGTCTAGGAGCCTTCCTATATATTGGTTATGGTCTGACGTGCCCAGTCAGTAAAGCCAGATGATTTACATGATGGAACTCTGAATGCTTATTTACGAATGCTCCATTATGATATTTGCCAAGCATGAATGCTAACTTAAGATGATATTCCTGTGATCAACATTATGCTGTCTATGTCGACATTTGTTCCTGTAACCATACACGTACTGTCCAAGTGTGCGTCTCATTAAATGTTATAAAAAGACCACCGTAGTTCCAGTACTTCTTGAATTCGAACAGTGTGAGTATGAGTGATGTACTACCAACCTGTCAACTCTATTGAATCATTCTACCATTCGCGTTCTGACATTCATATACACACTCATTGTCTACACTCACATTCTTGTCGGAGCCTCATCACGTTCCAGGACAAGATGACCTGTACGACCAAAACTGTGCTGGGTTTAATGAGTTGACAATCGTTACACTTTACTACACCAGTCCCAACATCTACATTTATCAACTGGTGGACATTCACGTCATTTAACAAATAAAGCGTGATTTAACAACTAGTAGCCAGTATGAGTTAACAACTACAGAGTTTAACACATATAAGGTAAATTAACAGTCTGATATAGTTTGTCTAAGCAATAGTCTGCCATCAATGGTACCTATACCTTGTAGTGGTTTGGCAGCTTGTGTACCTGACAATCCCCAGAGCTATGCCAGTGGGAGATTTACTCCTGGTAGGTTCAACCAAGCTGGACTGGTCTGCATGGGTAGGGGTATGACAAAAGGTGGTACCCTGGTCCTCCAGGAGGGGGGTTTTAGCACAGGGCCGACACCCTTGTCTATGTAAAAAATTGCACATGTTATGGAAACAGCAACAGACGAAAAACCTTTGATGCGGGACAGACATCTGGAGTCTCAGGGTCGTATGACTGACAGTGGTGAAAGCTGAAAGGAAGCCATTGGCATGAAAATGTTTGCCCTGACTGCAAAACACGAAACCAGAATTGGTTTTTGGAATGTCAGAACTATGAATGAGGCAGGAAAGCTGAAACAAATCACAGGAGAGATGAGGAACTACAAATTACATATCCTGGGAATAAGCGAGAGCAGATGGACAGGGATGGGGAGAATAAAAACAGCTACAGGGGAAACAGTACTTTATTCTGATAGAGAGGATGGTCAGCACAACAAAGGTGTAGCCATTATCCTGAAGAAAGGAATGGAAAGGTCTTTACTGGAATGGAAACCCATCAACAACAGACTGATAAGAGCAAGACTGAGATGGAGATTCACCAACACCACAATTATACAATGCTATGCACCAACAAACGACAGTGATGAAGAGATCAAGGACGAGTTCTATTAACAGGTACAAAAGGAAATAGAAACTGCACCCAGCTATGGTCTTATTATAGTAATGGGAGACCTAAATGCGAAAGTTGGAACACACAATAATTATAATGAAAGAGTAATGGGGAAATGCGGCAGTGGAACAGTAAATGAAAATAGGGACAAGTTAATAAGCTTCTGCAGTATTAACAACCTGGTCATTGGAGGATCACTTTTCCCACACAAAGAAGTGCACAAGTTAACATGGGAATCATCAAGCAGACGAGACAGAAACCAGATAGATCACATAATGATCAATGGCAGATGGAGACATGCACTACAAGACGTGAAAGTAAGAAGAGGAGCAGATGTGGGAAGTGATCATCACCTAGTAGTAGCAAGACTGAAAGTGAAACTCAGAGCTGTTTGACCAGTTGAAGTCAAACAAAAAAGATACAACATCACGAAACTTAAGGACTCCCTCACCAGATAAGCTTTTGTGGTCGACGTAAAGAGACGATATCAGATTACCAAAAGCCAGGAAACAACAGAGACCGACAATGTCGACCAGAAATTCAATACCATCTCAAAAATATAAAAGGAAAGCAGCAAGTCATGCTTGGGATTCCAGGAAAGAAAGAGCCAAGACTGGATAACACCAGAAACACTAAACACCATAGCGAAGAGAAAGGAAATGAAAAGAAAGAAAACAGAAGCTAAGTCTCCCAGGTTAAAGGCAATATATGGTGAACAGTACAGTCAGCTGGACAAGGAAGTAAAATGTCAAACCCATGCTAACAAAAGGACATTTCTGGATGACCTTGCAAGACAGTCAAAGAGGAATTAGATGGACAACATTTTCTACACTGGAAGAGTTGGAATATGCAGATGACAATGCACTACTCTCGCATTCACATTAACACATTCAAGAAAAACTGATAGATTGAATAAGTATGGCCAGCAGGTTGGCCTGAACATCAATCTGAAGAAGACACAGGTCATAACACTAAATGTGGGCAATCCTGAGCCAATAACAGTAAGGAACCAGAAGTTAGAACAGACAGATACATTTACTTACCTAGGATGCATAGTAACACCTGATACGGCGGAACAAGCAAAGACATTAACAACAGAATGAATAAAGCGAGAACAGAATTTGCTATTCTCAACAACATTTGGAAGTCTTCCCAGTACAGCACAAACACCAAATTAAGACTGTATGAGAGCTGTGTACTTTCTGTGCTTCTCTATGGTGCGGAATGTTGGAGAGTAACAGAGAAGGAAATGTTGAAACTGTCCTCCTTCCACACAATATGCCTAAGGAAAATTCTCCGAATCTTTTGGCCAAACCCCATCAGCAACCAAGAACTACTTATTCGGAGTAACCAGGAGGACATGCACACCATCATAGCTGGCAGACGCTGGAGTTGGGTTGGCCACGTCCTCAGAAGGGACCCTGATACCATCACAAGAACAACTATGCTATGGACCCCCGAGGGAAAGAGAAAGAGAGGCTGACCAAAAACAACTTGGCGGAGAAATGTGGAAGCTGAGATGCAAAGAATGAACCAGAGTTGGGGCACTGTATGAATGATGGCCGCCGACCGAGCAAATGGCCGCTGACTGCTTTGATGGTTGGCGGTTATGGATCGAAGAAGAGAAGAAGAAGCAATAGTACATACAACATAAGAGGGTAAATAACTGTCTGATATAATTTGTCTAAACAATGGTACATACAACATACATGGTTAATTAACTGTCTGAAATAGTTTGTTTCAACAATAGTACATACAACATATGAGATTAATCAACTGTGTGATAAAGTTTGTCTACACAATGTTACATACAACATATAAGGTCAATTAACTGTCTGATATAGTTTGTCTAAATAATGGAACATACAGCTTATAAGATTAATTAACTTTCTGATATAGGTTGTCCAAGCAATAGTACATACAACATAAGAGGGTAATTAACTGTCTGATATAATTTATCTAAACAATGGTACATACAACATATTACTTACTTAATCATTCCCCTTCTACCATGACGTGTAGAGGTTTAGGAGAGAGAGCGCCAGACTATCCTATCGGCTGTTTTCCTCCTGGTATGATTCCATTCTAATCCTCGGTCTTTCAAAGATTGTCTAATGTTGTCCTCCCAGCAGACTCTGGGTCATCCTGGGGGTCTGGATCCGTGGCCGTTTGTTTCCCACGCTTGTCATGGTAGCTGGTCTTCTCCCATTCTGCAGACATGACCAAACCATCTTAGTTGGGACTGTTCTATTTGGGTATGCTTGGGGTGGGATTTTAGGCCTTGACGTATCATCTGGTTGCGGACCATGTCTCTTCTTGTTACTTCAAACACCTTCCTCAGATACCTCATTTCTGATGTTTGGATCTGGCTTTTGTGGGCTGTAGTCATTGTCCATGTAATAATAATAGCCCCTTCAGTCATAACTGACTATGGGCATGCGCCCCTGAGGTGACAGCCCTCAGCTGCTTATTTTCCTGGTGCTCCTTTCGACATTTTCTCCCCTCCTCTGCTTGTTGTGTGAGCCTCTCTTTGCCCAATCTGAGGTGGCGCCATAAATAGCATCGCCACTTAGTGCGATCGGCAGCTTCGTCCTCCCATGTTGCTGGATCCATGTCCAGTGCCCTCATATCTCTCTTGCACACATCTTTGAACCTCAGCTGTGGTCGCCCAACTGTTCTCTTGCCATCTGCTAATTGTCTGTAGAAGATATCTTTTGGGATGCGACCATCTTCCATGCGGCGAACATGGCCAAGCCAGCAAAGTCTGCGCTGTCTAAGCAGTGTATACATACTTTGAAGGACAGCACATGACAACACCTCGACATTTGTCACTTTATCTTTCCACGAAATGCTGAGGATGCGGCATAGACACCGTAAATGGAAGGTATTGAGCCTTCTTTCTTGCTTAGCATAGGTCGTCCAGGTCTCGCTGCCATATAGGAGTGTGCTGGTGACGCAGGCATTATATACCGCAGCTTTGGTCTTCATTGTGAGTTTGAAGTTTCCCCAAACACACGATGCGAGGAGGCCAAAGGTAGCTGCAGCTTTGCCAATGCGGCTGTCAATTTCTGTATCCAGTGAGAGTTTGTCATAGATGGTAGACCCTAGGTATGTGAAGTGGTGCACCACTGCCAATTCATAGTTATCGATAGTGATAACTGGTGCAGCACCCGCATCCTGACTCAGCACATTCGTTTTCTTTAGACTTATTGTGAGGCCAAAGTCCTTGCATGCTTTAGTGAAGTGATTCATCAAGTTCTGAAGCTCCTGTTGGCTTTGAGTGACGACTGCAGCATCATCAGCAAACAACAAGTCTCTTATAGTGACCCTTCTGATTTTTGTTTTTGCCTTCAGCCTTGAAAGATTAAACAGACGGCCATCTGACCTAGTGTGAAGGCATATTCCTTCAGTTGCATCTCTGAATGCATGTTTCAAGAGTAAGGCAAAGAAGATCCCGAAGAGGGTCGGAGCCAGAACACAGCCTTGTTTAACGCCACTTCGTATGTCAAAGGGCTGTGACGTGCTTCCAGCATATTGGACTGTTCCCTTCATGTCGTCATGGAATGACTTTATCATTTCCAGCATTTTAGAAGGGCAGCCTATTTTCAGGAGGATTTTGAAGAGTCCATCCCTACTAACCAGGTCAAATGCTTTTGTGAGGTCTATAAAGGTGATATATAACGGCCTTTTCTGCTCTCTTGATTTTTCCTGAAGCTGGCGAACAGAGAAGATCATGTCTGTTGTTGATCTACCAGCTCGGAATCCACACTGTGACTCTGGATATATGCGCTCAGCTAACTTGTGTAGTCGCAATAAGATGACTTTGGCATTGTCCATGACTCGCATCCATATGTCAAGACCGGGACATAAGTGGAGTGGTATATATCCATCTTTGCTTTCTTACCAACCTCTCTCTTGCTGAGGAATCCTCGATTTATGGCCTGAAAAAGTCTCCCAGCTGCTGCTTTTCAACAATTCTTTGATGCCTCCCTTTTGGTCTATAATAGCTTCAAGGTATTTAAAGTGGTCAACCTGCACCAGGACCTATTCTCCCAGCTTAATATGATGTCTTCTGTCTTCTCGTGATATCACCATGGATTTTGTTTTATGACCATCCCTCTCTTCTCCAGCTCTTCCTTCCAGACTTGCAGGTTGGATTGGAGATGTGCCTCTGATTTAGCAATCAGGGCAACATCATCAGCAAATGCCAGCTCTGAAATACAGACCTGTCTCATCTTCTAGTATCCAACTGAATACTTTCTTGTTCTCTCCTTACATGCCTTGATGACATCGTCCATGAGGAGTATGAAAAGATAAGGTGACAGGATATCACCTCGTTTTACACCAGTGGTGGTCCTGAACTCTTCTGACTTATGGTTTGCTTTCCTCACATAATTTCTGCAAGACTTGTAGAAGCTCTGCATAGCATGAATCAGAGGTGCTGGAATGTTCTTCCTTGCCAAACAGTCCCAAAGTTTGCTCCAGGGGACCCTGTCAAACGCCTTTTCCAGATCTATGAAACAAAGATGGATCTCACTCTTATACTCAAGGGCCTTTTCACTCAGCTGTCTGAGTGTGAAGATTAGGACTTGAGTACTTCAGTTTGCTCAGAATCTGCACTGGACCTCATCCAATTGTGGCTCATCTAGGCGTCGGAGTCTCTGCTCTAGGATTCTAGAGTAGATTTTACCAGGGACACTGAGAAGGGATATGCCTTTATGGTTTCCATATTGTCGATTGTCACCCGTTTTGAAAATTGGTGTTATGATGGCAATCTCCCAATCCTTTGGTATGGTCTTGTTGTACCACGCTGCCTGTAAAACCCTTAAGAGTAATAGGTCACCTGATGCTCCCATGTACTTAACCATTTCTGGTGTTATACCATCATGCCCTGCTGCTTTGCCCATCTTGATTTTCTACAGTGTTGCCTTCAGTTCTTCCATCTTTATATCATCTTCACCATCATTGGTTTTCTCTTCTGTGTTAGTGGTTATCATTTCTGATGCTTCACCATGCTCACCATCCAGGAGTTCTGAGAAATATTCTTTTCATCGTTCCATTACTTCCTTCGGGGCAGTAAGCAATTTGGCTTGCTTGTCCTTTATAAATTGTTTTTCCTTTCTCATGTTCTTTATGGTCTTATAGAATAATTTCTGGTTTTCTTGCACATCTTTTTCTAGCTTTTCTCCAAATTCTTCCCAGGACTTCTCTTTTGCTGCTAGCACCTTGTTCTTTGCTTCTGTTCTGAGTGTCACATATTCTTAATATTTCTCCATTTGTCCTGTTGTGTTTTTAGCTCCTAAGTATTGTTTCCATGCCATTTTATTCTCTCTTATTTTCTCTTTGACTTCCTCTGTCCACCAAGGTGTCCTCTTTCTCTTGTTCCCAAGTCAGACTTCACCACATGCTTCTGCAGCAGCTGTCTTTATGATGTCTTGAATTTAAGCCAGAGGGTTTCCAAGTCATCAAGTTGTTCTTCTGTGTTGCTCACCTCTGCAGCATTATGCCCATGATATCTGGTCTTAATTTCTGGCTCTCTCAGCTTGTAGGTCTTAATGCTCATTTCTCCCATTCATTTACTTAGTTTCTTGTGTAATGTTGGGCAGTTCCTAGGCTGAGCAACTCTTTCAGTTGTTCTTTTGATTGTAAGCAGGTAGTGATCACTTCCAATCTCTGGCCCAGTCCAGACTCTAGCATCCCACGCACATTTGAATGAGCTCCTCCTAACAATGGCATAGTCAATCACCAACTTCTCATTCTTTGTCTAAACAACAGTACATACAACATATATGGTTAATTAACTGTCTGATATAGTTTGTCTAAACAATAGTATATACAATATATGAGGTTAATTAACTGTCTGATATAATTTCTATAAACAATGGTACATACAAAAAATAAGGTTAATTAACTGTCTGATATAGTTTGTCTTAAAAATGGTACAAACAACATGTAAGGTTAATTAACTGTCTGATATAGGTTGTCTAAACAATGGTACATACAACATTTAAGATTAATTGACTGTCAGATATAGTTTGTCAAAACAATGGGACATACAACATATACAGTTAATTAATTGAAATAGTTTGTCAAAAAAACAATGGTATGTACAACATAAAATGTTAATTAACTAACTAACTGTCTGATATAGTTTGTCTAAATAACAGTACATACAACATATAAGGCGTCTGATATAGTTTGTCTAAATAACAGTACATACAACATATAAGGCTAATTAACTATCTGATATAATTTGTCTAAACAATGGTACATAAAAGGCTAATTATCTGTCTGATATAGTCTGTCTAAACAACAGTACATACAACATATAAAGCTAATTAACTGGCTAATATAGTTTGTCTAAACAATGTTACATACAACATAGAAATCTAATTAACAGGCTGGAATAGTTGGTCTAAACAATGGTACATACAACATCCCACCTCATATTTAGCATCATGATTCCGGAAGCCTCCATTACATTCCTGTTTACATTCATCACAATCTGGATTTTGATTACAGTGCATGATACATTTTACCTATGACATACATTCTGACTGATTCTTTAATGCAGTTTGACAAGCAGTTATAATAAAGTACAGAATGTTTGAAACAATTTATATAATCTATAGTTGTGTAAACTCAGTAAAAATACTTCTTAACAAGAAGTTGTTGCTGTCGATGAACAAGGGTTGCTGATCGTGTCACTTTTTTGCAGGCAATGCCAATATTAAGAATTCGTATGTGTTCTGAGGCTGATAAATGATACTGATTAAAGTGTTTGTGATTGGTGGTCAATAATTAATATACCCTTTATCTCCCATAGGAGCACAGGCCTTCAACAAACACATGCCAAGTCCTCCTGACACATAGGCCTTAAAAAAACACATGCCAAGTCCTCCTGTCACACAGGCCTTCAACAAACACATGTCAAGTCCTATTGTCACATAGACCTTTAACAAACACAAGCCAAGTCCTACTGTCACATAGGCCTTCAACAAACACATGCCAAGTCCTACTGTCACATAGACCTTCAACAAACACTTGCCAAATCCTCCTGTCAAGTGATCAAGTTCTTTCCATTTTTTCTTCATCAGTTTCATTTGTCTCCAGCTCTCTTCTCCACATGTTTTTTAGTCTACCTCTGCAACTCTTTCTATGGGGACTTCAGAACAAGAACTCCCTTGTAATGCTATCAATAGGTTTCCTCAATGTGTGTTGTATCCATCACCAGCATCTTTTTCTCATATCCTGTTCTACTGGCACGTGTCTGGTTCTTGTCATCAGTTCCCCATTTGTGACTTTGTAATACAATTTCAAACCTTATATTCTATGCAAGCACCCATTTATGAAAGTCTGTAACTTTTCTTACTGTTCTTTATCTTTCAGAGCCATACAATAGGACTGACTTGACAGAGCCATACAATAGGACTGACTTGACAGAGCCATACAATAGGACTGACTTGACATTTGAGTTGAAGATTCTTATTTTCATGTCAGACTTGATTTCTTTTGATGTCCATATGTCTCCAAACACAATGAAAGCTCTTCTTACTTTTAGTATTCCTATTTTGATATTTTTGTCTGTTGCTCTAATGTTGTCTGTATTGCTGCCAAGATATGTGTATGATTCTACCATCTTTTAGTGGTGTTTCTTCATGTTCAACCTTGTTATCATTTCTTGCATTTATTCTCATTATATTTTTTCCAAAGTGTATTTTTAGACCAACTTGTGAATCCTTATTGAGTATTATCATTTTATCTTGCAACTGATTATGGTTATGAGATGGATGAGTCAAGTCATCTGCAAAATCTAGATCTGTTTAGTCAGATTACACTGGACTGCATTTTTGTTGTGTGATGTCGATGTTTTTATAACCTCATTTAGTGCTAGTAAGTAAAGAAATAGAGGCAAGAGGCATCCCTGTCACACTCCTGTTCTGATCAAAAATGGTTCTGTAAGTTGTCCTTCATGAAGAACTCTGCATGTAATGTCTTCATGAGTCTTGTGTATTAAGTAAATGATCTTCATAGGAACTCTATAATGCTCCTTCACTTTCCAAAGTGATTCTCTGTCTACACTGTCAAATGCCATTTAATAGTGCACAAATTCAATATATAGAAGTGAATTCCATTCCAGACTTTATTCAACTATTATTCTCAATGTGGCTATCAAGTCTGTACAAGATCTGTTCTGCCAAAAACCTACTTGATCATCTCTCAATTGTCTGTCTATGGACTCTTTTAATCTCCCAAGGATGATTCTGTTTTAAACTTTTCCTGACCAAAAAGTACTGGAAGATGAGACATGTCTTATTTCAGAGATGGCATTTGCCCACAATGTTGCCCTGATAGCTAAATCAGATCACATCTTCACTCCAACTTGCAAGTCAGGAAGGAAGAGCTAGAGAAGAGAGGGATGGTCATCAGCAGCTCCAAAACAAAAACCAATGTGATATCACGAGAGGAAAGAAGACATCAGATTAAGCTGTGAGAATAGGTCATGGAGTGAGTACACCAGTTTAAATACCTTGCTGTTATTACGGACTGGAAAAGAGGCATCAAAGAAGAGCTAGCTACACAGAGCAGCAGCTGGGAGACTTTTTCAGGCCATAAATCAAAGATTTTTCAAAGTTAGCAAGAAAACTGAGATAGCTGTATACCGCTCCCCCTCTATTTCTGTCTTGACATGGATGCAAGTCATGGGCAATGACTACAACAAATAAAAACCAGCTCCAAACTCCAGAAAAAGGTATCTGAGGAAGGTGGTTGAAGTAACAAGAATAGATATGGTCAGCAACCAGACGATATGGCAAAGCCTCAAAACCCAACCACTGCAGACTAAAGTAGAACAGTCCCAACTACAATGGTCTGGACATGTCTGCAGAATGGAAGATGATAAGCTATCATGGCAATTATGAGAAATTGAGATCCAGACCTCCAGGATGACCCAGCGTCCACTGGGAAGACAACATAAGACAATCTCTGAAGAACCAAGGACTAGATTGGAACCAGGCAATAAGGAAGACAGCAGATAGGATAGTATGGTGCTACCTCCACCAAACCTCTACACCTCATTGTAGAAGAGGGATGACTAAGTAAGTATTTTTCCTGGCACTGACAATAACATTATTCCTCTATAATGTGTGCATTCTTGTAAATTTCCTTTCTTAGGTAACTTTACTAGATAACCTTCCTTCCATTCTGCTGGTATTTCTTCTCTTGACAGTGGCTGTAAATTCCCCTATGCTGCAAGCTGCTCCTGACAGGAACAAAGCACTCTGTGTCGGTCGGGCAATTCTTATCTTTGATGAGGCTATTTGCTTGCTTATATCTCCCTCTTAGCTTTATTGTGTTGTTGTACTTTTTCTTCTTTGATCCTTAGCCATCGACCGTCAAAGCAGTCAGTGGCCATCACACCTAGTGGCGTCTTGTAGGGCAACAACAAATTGATTCCACTTTGCTTGGTCGGTAGCCATCCTTCGTACAGTGACCCAACTATGGTTCACTTCCTGCATCTCAGGCTCCACAGTCCCCCGCCAGGCCGTTCCCGGTCGGCCCCCCCTTTCACTTTCCCTCAGGGGTCCAAAGCACAGCCGTTCCCGTGATGGCATCGGGGTCTCCCCCGAGGACACGGCCAACCCAGCCCCAGTGTTTGCCAGCCACGATGGTGCGCATGTCCTCCTGCTCGCTCCGAGCAAGCAGATCTCGGCCGGTGATGGCACTCGGCCAAAAGATTCAGAGAATTTTTCTTAGGCAAGTTGTGTGAAAAGAGGACAATCTCAACATCTCCTTCTCTGTAACTCTCCATCACTCCGCATCATAGAGAAGCACAGAAAGCACACAGCTCTGATATAATCCCAATTTTGTGCTTGTGCTGTATTGAGAGGACCCCCAGATGCCGCCTAGGCCAAAAAAGGCTGCCCTAGCCCTATCCATTCTGACGTTGATGTCCCTGCCCGCCCCGCCGTCTGGTGCCACAATGCATCCCAGGCATGCGAAGGCATCTGTCCATACCAGCTGCTGACTCCCTACTGACATGGGCCCAGGGCTGCTCACACCGAGCGCCATGGCCACTGACTTCTTTAACCCGATGCTCAAGCACACCCGCTGGCTAAACCTACCAAGTCCATCCAATTCCTCCTGGGCATGCCGATGCAAATGCGCCAGTAGTGAAACGTCATCTGCACACTCCAGATCCTCCAACGTAGAAAACGCAGTCCATCTCACCCCTCTTGGACCGCCCTCCGGCGCACCACCCAGCCTACGACCGCTAAAAACAGAGTGGTCAACAAGGGGCATCCCTGTCGCACTCCCGCCCCCACCTCAAAGGCCAGTTTGCCCCACCCAACACCACATGCAAAGACTGCACTAGGCTTTTTATGACTGACACCATGCAGCCCGGAACTCCACAAGCCCTCAGCACCTTCCATAAACTGTCCCCATGCATGCTGTCAAAAGCCTTTTCAAAATCAACATAATTGATGTACAGCTGTCTTTGCCATTCTGAGCACTGCTCTATAATGTTCCTGAGAGTAAATATATGATCTACACATCTTCTGTTCTTTCTAAATCCTGCTTGTTCTTTCCTCAGTTTGTGGTCTACTGCCTTTGTAATTCTCTGTATAACCATCCCGCCCAGTATTTTGCTGGAAACCGAGAGAAGAGTGACTCCTCTCCAAAGATTGCAGTCCTCAATATCTCCCTTCTTGGGCAACCTCCTCAGGAACATTCAATTATGTCTCTGGTGGCTCCCTGTTCAGAGCCTCCCTGAAGTGCTCTGCCCATCCTGTCCCCTGTTCCTCCGCTGTCGCGATGAGATCTCCCCGCTTATCCCCCACCAATGTAACATTGTTTGAACCTCGTTTTCTGCTGATGAATCTAGCTACCCCATATACTGTGCCCTGTTCATCTCCCAGCGCCGCCTCCCCTGCCTGCCTCGCAAGATCGTCCAGGAAATTCCCCCTTTTTGGTTCGTTGCTTGGCATTCAACCCCCCTGTCCAGCTGACCGTACCGCTTGCTATATAGTTGCTTTAACCTGGGGAACTTCGCTTCTGTTTTCTTTCCTTTCACTTCCCTTCTCAGTGTTATGGTGTTCAATGTTTCTGGTGTTATCCAGTCCTGCCTCTTCCTTTCCTGGAATCCCAAGCATGATTTGCTGCTTTCTTTATATATTGTTGAAATGGTGTTGAATTTCTGGTCTACATCATCAGCCAATGTCTTTTCCTGACCCCTGGCAAACCGATATCATTTTCTCTGTCAGCCACAAAAGCCCCCCTGGCAAGGGGTCCCTCAATCCGCTGATGTCAAACCTTTTCTGTGCAGCCACAGCCGGACCAGCCCTTGTTAGTTAGTCTCACCCTCAGCCTTGCCACTACCAAATGGTGATCACCTCTC
This sequence comes from Oreohelix idahoensis, assembly GCA_024509875.1. NCBI lineage: Eukaryota > Metazoa > Mollusca > Gastropoda > Stylommatophora > Oreohelicidae > Oreohelix > Oreohelix idahoensis. The sequence continues at coordinate 600,329 of JAMPIV010015983.1, read as the reverse complement.
ACATCCGCATCTCTTCCCACCTTCACATCTCTTAATGCATGTCTCCATCTACCGTTAATCATGATGTAGTCTATCCGGTTTCTGTCCCGACCATTTGGCGATTCCCATGTTGTTGTACAGGTTCCTCGTATTTCTGTTGGTGACAGCTTCATCTGTTTTCCTTGCCAAGTCTTCAATATACTTCCTCTTGTGTCTTTTGATGTTTCTTCTTACTTCTTTGTTTTCTTCTAGGTACACTTCATGAGCCTTTGCTTTGGAGCTTCTGGATTTATCTGCTTTCTTGTTTTTCCTGTCTTCTATCTTGTTTATGGTTTCTGTTGTTATCCATGGTTTCTGTTGTTATCCATGGTTTCTGTTGTTATCCATGGTTTCTGTTGTTATCCATGGTTTCTGTTGTTATCCATGGTTTCTGTTGTTATCCATGGTTTGTGCTGATGTTCTCTTTTTCCCAGTACCTCTCCACATGTCTCATTTCATATATTTTGTTCTTGTTGCCAGTGGTCTTCTGTATCTGCTTCATCATCCAGTTGTTGGAGTAATTGGTATATGTTGGACACGTGCGATTGAAACTTCTTCTCTTATTTCTTGATTTCTTAGATATTCCACATTATACACAATTTGTTGAGTTTTATTTTTGTTTTTAGAACAAAAGATGAAGCAACAGAAGATGGTGATCTGATACTACATCTGCTCCTCTATATACCTTTACACCAAGTAATCATCTTTAGAAAGAGTGGTTTATGTCTTTTCTTTTGTGTTTACCTAATTCTTAAACTCATCTTTGTGTTCTTAATAGAGAGATTGCCATCATAACACCAATTTTCAAAAAGGGTGATAATCGACAGTGTGGAAACCATAGAGGCATATCCCTTCTCAGTGTCCCTGGTAAAATCTACTCTAGAATCCTAGAGCAGAGACTCCGACACCTAGCTGAGCCACAATTGGATGAGGTCCAGTGCGGATTCCGAGCAAACCGAAGTACTCAAGACCTAATCTTCACACTCAGACAGCTGAGTGAAAAGGCCCTTGAGTATAAGAGTGAGATGCATCTTTGTGTCATAGATCTAGAAAAGGCGTTTGACAGGGTCCCCTGGAGCAAACTTTGGGACTGTTTGGCAAGGAAGAATATTCCAGCACCTCTGATTCATGCTATACAGAGCTTCTACAAGTCTTGCAGAAATTATGTGAGGACAACAAACCATAAGTCAGAAGAGTTCAGGACCACCACTGGTGTAAGACAAGGCGATATACTATCACCTTACCTCTTCATACTCCTTATGAACGATGTCATCAAGGCATGTAAGGAGAGAACAAGAAAGTATTCAGTGGGGTACTGGAAGATGAGACAGGTCTGTATTTCAGAGCTAGCATTTGCTGATGATGTTGTCCTGATTGCTAAATCAGAGACACATCTCCAATCCAACCTGCAAGTCTGGAAGGAAGAGCTGGAGAAGAGAGGGATGGTCATAAGCAGCTCTAAAACAAAATCTATGGTGATATCACGAGAAGAAAGAAAACATCACATTAAGTTGGGAGAACAGGTCCTGGAGCAGGTCGACCACTTTAAATATCTCGGAGCTATTATAGACCGAAAGGGGGGCATCAAAGAAGAGTTGGCCACTCGAAAAACAGCAGCTGGGAGACTTTATCAGGCCATAAATCGAGGATTCCTCAGCAAGAAAGAGGTTGGTAAGAAAACAAAGATGGCTGTATACCGCTCCACCTATGTCCCAGTCTTGACATATGGATGCGAGTCATGGGCAATGACTACAACCCACAAAAGCCAGATCCAAACCTCAGAAATGAGATATCTGAGGAAGGTGGTTGAAGTAACAAGAAGAGACATGGTCCGCAACCAGACGATACGTCAAGGCCTAAAATCCCACCCGCTGCAGACCCAAATAGAACATTCCCAACTAAGATGGTTTGGCCATGTCTGCAGAATGGGAGAAGATCGGCTACCACGACAAGCATGGGAAACAAAGAGACAGGGATCCAGACCTCCAGGATGACCCAGAGTCCGCTGGGAGGACAACATTAGACAATCTTTGAAGGACCGACGACTAGAATGGAACCAGGCCAGGAAGAAGACAGCTGATAGAATAGTCTGGCGCTCTCTCTTCCAAACCTCTACACCTCACGGTAGAAGGGGAACGACTAAGTAAGTAAGTCATGGGCAATGACTACAACCCATAAAAGCCAGATCCAAACCTCAGAAATGAGGTATCTGAGGAAGGTGGTTGAAGTAACAAGAAGAGACATGGTACGCAACAAAACGATACGTCAAGGCCTTAAATCCTACCCCATGCAGACCCAAGTAGAACAGTCCCAATTAAGATGGTTTGGCCATGTCTGCAGAATGGGAGAAGATCGGATACCATGACAAGCATGGGAAACAAAGAGCCAAGGATCCAGACCCCGAGGACGACCAGAGTCCACTGGGAGGACAACATTAGACAATCTTTGAAGGACCGAGGACTAGAATGGAACCAGGCCAGGAGGAAGACAGCCGATAGGATAGTCTGGCGCTCTCTCTTCCAAACCTCTACACCTCACAGTAGAAGGGGAACAACTAAGTAAGTAAGTAAGTTCTTAATAGAATTTTAAAGTCACGACAGTGCTTGATATAGTCCTTTAAACTGTCTTTTGATTTGTCTACAAAATGAACATGAATTTTATCTGGTGGTTACCGGGAATGCATTATCTCCTTGCTCACCCCTGGTGCTAAGAATCCTTGGCACGCCACTGCCCTTAACATGTAAAATTTGCTGCAAGGGATTTTCTGTCTGGACTAAAGGTAGCCAAAAAAAAAAAAAAACCACACACATGTGCATATAGGGTACAAACACAAACACATTATGATGTTTGTGGTGGAGGTGTATAAATAGCACTTATTATGTTACATATTTGTTGAAAGTGGTAACATATTGAGCACAGGTTACATTTATGTTAAAAAGTTGTAAAAGCATTACTGAGTAAATTGTCCCCAGCAGGATATACAGATGTGGAACTGCATCTAATACTCTCTCTCCCTGCAGGAACATGACCATCTTCCTCACCTTCACTTTCTTTCTTCACAGTGTGCCCCTGAAAACAAAATATTGAACATATTCAAGTTTGAAACAAACCACTTCAGTCTTAAACATTGCCCCAGTTTGACAACTACGTGATACATGTTTATGTATTTAAATTACTTTCTATTCTCAACTGTTTATGCCCCTGTCCCTGATGATGTTATATTACAAATACATATACTACACTGTTACAAAAAAAAAAAAAACACAAAGAACCTAGCAATAAGTAAAAAAATATGTAAATGGACAATATTTTAACAGGTTTCTCAGTTTAACTCACTATGGCTGTATATAAATTTGTTATCAAGAATTAAAATGAATATTCACTTTAAAATCTGTACTGATGTCCTGTTTTATTTTTTGATCCAGGAATGGGATCTTCTGTTCCATTTTTTTTTTTTTGCAATCTGAAAAGAAAAATAAATGATAGGTAACAAAATCTTAGACAGATTGTTACATGCTAGTTATTTGAGATATTAATATCATAAGAAGTTTCACTCAAATTTTTTGTTTTTAAATAATGGTGAAAAACATAACAACCTGAAAATATAAGGAAGAGAGACACATGTTAAATGGTAGTATGTCCAATGTCACATTCAACAGTCTTTGCTATTCTGATTTTCTTATGAATGATTCAGAGCTGTCAAGTGCATGCAAAATGTGTATACGATTATTTTTAAAACTGTACCTTGTACCTATAATCTATATATACTTGTGCTTTATACACTACACTAAGGCATTTGAGACAGTAAAACATGAGAACATTATAAAAAATGCTAGAAAGCATCAACATCGATGGTAAGGATCTGAGAATTATAAACAACATGTACTGGTAACAAACATCAGCTATGACAATAAGCAGCTACATAGGTGTTATGATTAAAAACTCATAACATATCGATCTGTATTATATAGGTATCAGTTATTGATACCATGTTGTTGATGTACGGTATCCATGGGTTACCCAGAAGTACGTCATTAACTTTTGGTATTTTGAGCAGAAGTCAAAACCGGTCTCAGCTTAGCAGAAGTGAGCAATACTTCGAGGCCTTTTTTGTGTGTGTTTTAAGGTGGACAGACGCATATATGTCAAGCTCCTAGATGATGTTATTTCTACAGATTACTAAAGTGTTTCAACATCTAGATCGCCCACATACTTCATTGGGTCGATGCTAGAGTATTATATTTGTGAAGATGGAATGCTGATTATGTTGCAAGTGAGTGAGAAGTTTAAAAATAAGTTTGTATGCACATGTTGAGGACATTGTGTCATTAACAGACTGAATAGTGACGCTAAAGACTGGCTAGGCTATGCCATAATCTTATGAACATATATTTTGATGACTTAACTGGAGCTTTGATTCGTGAATAAAATGTGTTGTTTTTAACGTCCTACCTGGCCTTACAAGCATCTTTAATGTTGAAGATTAGGATTTTGTTTGAGGACTGAATGCCAAACTCGTATCGGCACTTGTGCATGCCATAATTTACTACACACAGATTTAAATATTATATAAAGGAGGGACCTCTCCGAAGAAAACTGGGAACCACTACAACAGGAAGGTTTTAGCAGATTAAAAAAGAGTGTTATACATGTTTGATGATAGTATGTCTGTGATGGCATTTTAGGCAGTTTGTGCCATACTGATTTATTTGAGTGAGTCAGAGATTTTCAAATGTATACTAAATGTGTGTAAGATCATGTTTGGAAAATGTAACTTTTTCCATTTGATAGCTAGAACCATATAATATAAACATCTGGGAATTTTTGCAAAAGTTTTTTTTTTTAAGTACTGTTCTTGACATCAGATATACAGACAAGTTACAAATTTTGCCAGAAATTTCTACATTTTAGTAAATTCTATCACAGAATAATGAAATAAATGAAGGAAATATAAATTTTCTCATTTATCAACTTTATTTTATTTTGTCAGCAATAGATCTCTTCTGCTTCTTACCTTTTATCTTCTTGTGAGGTACAGTGTGCCATCACAAGAACAGCTATGCTTTGGACCCCTGAAGGAAAACGAAAGACAGGCCGACCAAAAACAACCTGGTGGAGGACTGTGGAGGCTGAGATGTAAAGAATGAACCAGAGCTGGGGCACTGTACGAAGGATGGCCACCGACCGAGCAAAGTGGAATCAATTTGTTGTTGCCCTACAAGACGCCACTAGGCGTGATGGCCACTGACTGCTTTGACGGTCGGCGGCTAAAGATCAAAGAAGAAAGAAGAGGTACAGTGTGGTCACATTTTATGTTAGAGAAGCACTAATGAGGACCTCACATAATTGAAAACTAGTGTTCTCACAGGAATAAATATAAAGTAGTGGGTGTGTTCTCACAGGAATACATGTAGGGTGTGTGTTCTCACAGGAATAAATGTAGGGGTGTGTTCTCACAGGCTTACATGTAGGGTGTGTGTTCTCACAGGAATAAATGTAGGGGTGTGCTGTCACAGGAATAAATGTAAAGTAGAGGATGTGTTCTCACAAAAATAAATGTAATGCCTATATGCTGTGTGTTCTCACAGGAATAAATTTACAACAATTGTAGCATTTTTGTTTTTGTCTTTAAGCCTTTAAACATGACAATGTTGCTGATTAATGTTATCTTTCCCTTTTATTACAGAATCATATAATAATTATAGAACAAATATAGGCCATCTTACAAGTACCATGTTGAGCTTATCATACAAAAGTGCTGGTGAGGTCTAGCAGCTTTACAAACAAAGACTGCTATGCTCTTGGAGCAGAGACTATTGTTTCTCCTATATCATTAGCTAATCATGTCAGTAATCGAATATGAGCTGGGAATACTCATGCTGTCATTATTACAATGTAAATAGCAAAAATGTCAAGTCAGTCCTATTGTATAGCTCTGAGACATGGAGAACAACAAAAACAACAACCAAAAAGGTACAGACTTTTATAAACGGGTGCTTGCGTAGAATAGAAGGACTGAAATGGTATGACAAAGTCACAAATGTGGAATTGATGACAAGAACCAGACAAGTGCCAGTGGAACAAGAGTTGAGAAGAAGACACTGGCGATGGATAGGACACACATTGAGGAGACCTGTTGATAGCATTACAAGGCAGTCCTTGTTCTGGAACTCACAGGGAAAGAGAGGCAGAGGTAGACCAAAATACACATGGAGAAGAGAACTGGATACAGAAGTGAAAATGATGAGGAAAACATGGAAAGAACTTGAGCAGATGGCACAGGACAGGAAGACTTGGCATGTGTTTGTTGAAGGCCTATGCTTCTCAGGGAGCTAAAGGGTATTGATTGATTGATTGAAATGGCTGGGAACACAATCAAAATGAAGGGATGCTTATCATCATGGGCTGTGCATGAGATAAACCAACTGTGACTATGAAGTACATGCTTGGATCGGTTATTGAATAGATCCAGATATGTGATGGTCATGACAAAAAGCCTACATGCTGATAATCACAGACAGAAGATGCCTCCTGCATGGGAACATAGCTGGAATAAAAGGAGTATGAATTAAGAGGGATATTATGAACGGCAGAGGGAACAATAGGGCAGGTGATCACAGTTAAACATATGTTCAAGAAGGAAGAGTGAAGTAAGTAAGATGAGAACTTATTAAAATATCAGCAAGTCATCAACAGCTTTGGTAGAGAGTGCAGAGCTTGGGGTAATGGAAAATTAGAGCTGGAAATTAATCAACTAATAAAAAATTATAGCAAGAACGAAAACAAATATATAATGATTAGTGAGGTATGGCAGGGGACAATGAAGATCTTGTGAGGTACAAGTGCTACATATTGTTGATGAAAAATTAAAATCACATTAAAATATCAGTTCAAACACTTCAAGCCTTCACATTACTCTACTTCCTTCCCGTCCCTGTTAATTTTTTTATTTTCTTACACTGTGACAGGTTTGAACAGACAACTTTTAGGAAATGGAAAAACACACGCATGCAAAAACTTGCAAAATTTAAATTGACATTTTTTTCAGCTATTGGACAGAAAAAGTGAAGCCACATCAGGTTTTGGAAACTGAAGAAATAATTTGGACTTAGAGGCACCATAAGGCCTATATCATAATTATAACTGAGGTTAAACTTAATATTTTTATTCATACATATAAAAATCTAAGATAGAAATCTGGATAAGGAGACTGCATCTCTTATGTTGCATAGATTGGCTGTTGGTGCTTACACTATAGTTAGACTTAACCTTACCACAAGTCAGTTTCAAGTTTTGTCAAACACCTTTAACTCACTCTAACTCACAAGTAATAATACACACCACTTTATCCTTTATAATTATCTGCAAGCCATATCTTGCACCAGCATTATATATGCCTGAATTTTAAATGAAAATGTAAAAAATACCTGGCAGTAATAATAATAATAACAGCCCCTTCAGTCATAACTGACTATGGGAATGCGCCCCTGAGGTGACAGCCCTCAGCTGCTTATTTTCCTGGTGCTCCTTTCAACGTTTTCTCCCCTCCTCTGCTTGTTGTGTGAGCCTCTCTTCGCCCAATCTGAGGTGGCGCAGTAAATAGCATCGCCACTTAGTGCGATCGGCAGCTTCATCCTCATACGTTGCTGGATCCATGTCCAGTGCCCTCATATCTCTCTTGCACACATCTTTGAACCTCAGCTGTGGTCGCCCAACTGTTCTCTTGCCATCTGCTAATTGTCCGTAGAAGATATCTTTTGGGATGCGACCATCTTCCATGTGGCGAACATGGCCAAGCCAGCGAAGTCTGCACTGTCTAAGCAGTGTATACATACTTTGAAGGCCAGCACGTGACAACACCTCGACATTTGTCACTTTATCTCTCCACGAAATGCCGAGGATGCGGCGTAGACACCATAAATGGAAGGTATTGAGCCTTCTTTCTTGCTTAGCATAGGTCGTCCAGGTCTCGCTGCCATATAGGAGTGTGCTGGTGATGCAGGCATTATATACCGCAGCTTTGGTGTTCATTGTGAGTTTGGAGTTTCCCCAAACACACAATGTGAGGCGGGCAAAGGTAGCTGCAGCTTTGCCAATGCGGCTGTCGATTTCTGTATCCAGTGAGAGTTTGTCATTGATGGTAGACCCTAGGTATGTGAAGTGGTGCACCACTGCCAATTCATAGTTATCGATAGTGATAACTGGTGCAGCACCCGCATCCTGACTCAGCACATTCGTTTTCTTTAGACTTATTGTGATGCCAAAGTCCTTGCATGCTTTTGTGAAGCGATTCATTAAGTTCTGAAGCTCCTGTTAGCTTTGAGTGACGACTGCTGCATCATCAGCGAACAACAAGTCTCTTATAGTGACCCTTCTGATTTTTGTTTTTGCCTTCAGCCTTGAAAGATTAAACAGACGGCCATCTGACCTAGTGTGAAGGCATATTCCTTCAGTTGCATCTCTGAATGCATGTTTCAAGAGTAAGGCAAAGATCCCGAAGAGGGTCGGAGCCAGAACACAGCCTTGTTTAACACCGCTTCGTATGTCAAAGGGCTGTGACGTGCTTCCAGCATATTGGACTGTTCCCTTCATGTCGTCATGGAATGACTTTATCATTTCCAGCATTTTAGAAGGACAGCCTATTTTCAGGAGGATTTTGAAGAGTCCATACCTACTAACCAGGTCAAATGCTTTTGTGAGGTCTATAAAGGCGATATATAAAGGCCTTTTCTGCTCTGTTGATTTTTCCTGAAGCTGGCGGACAGAGAAGATCATGTCTGTTGTTGATCTACCAGCTCGGAATCCACACTGTGACTCTTGATATATGCGCTCAGCTAACTTGTGATGTCCCATTAAGATGACTTTGGCAAAAACCTTACCAACAATGCTAAGAAGAGAGATGCCTCTGTAGTTATTGCAATCACTTCTGTCTCCTTTATTTTTGTACAGTGTTACAATCTTGGCATCTCCATTGTCTTGAGGAATAGTTGTCTCTTCCCAGCACTGGCACAGCATCCTATGCAGGGGATGTAATAGCGTGCTCTTACAGCATTTGATTAAATCAGGAGGAATCCCATCACTGCCTGGTGCTTTGCCAGAGGCCAAGCTATCGATGGATTTGCTGAGTTCCTCTAATGTTGGTTCGGCATCCAGCTCCTCCATAGTTGGCAGACATTTGACAGCATCAAGGGCTGCAGGCGTAATGGTATATTCTCTAGCATAAAGCTCAGAGTAGTGCTCAAACCACCTCTCCATCTGCTTACCCTTATCGGTTAGCTTCTCTCTTCTGATGGTTTTTAGCGGTGCCATCTTACTTTTTTGGGGGCCAAGTGCTTTCTTTATACCGTCATACATTTGTTTAATGTTGCCTGTTTGCGCTGCGATCTGGATGCTCTCACTGAGCTGGAGCCAATAGTCATTTGCACAGCATCGAGCAGTTTGTTGAACTTTGCTTCACATAGCCTTCAGGATCTGTAGGGTTCTAGCACTCGGTGAACGTTTGTATTCATTCATAGCACTGCGCTTAGCTTCAATGACAGGTGCCATCACATCTGATGAAGCATCAAACCAGTCATTTGACTTTGCCGTTTTCTTACCAAAGGTGGCAAGTGCAGTACTTTGAATGGTGTTCCGTAGATGCTCCCAGTTCTCTGTAATAGTATCACCATGCTGAGGGCTGCTGAGCACTTTCTTGAAGGTCGCAGTAAACTGAGCGATCATGACAGGGTCTGACATCTTGCTGGTATCAATGCGTGGTTTCCTTTCATGTCTGACACGATAGAGTTTTCTTGGTTGTGCTCTGATTTTGCAGCAAACCAAGGAGTGATCTGTATCACAGTCTGCACTATGGTATGAGCGCATGGAGAGCACAGACCTGAGAAGTGGCCTTCTGACGAGAATCAGGTCCAGTTGGTGCCAGTGCTTGGATCGTGGGTGTCTCCATGACACCTTATGCTGGGGTTTTGTCTGAAAATAGGTGTTGGTCTCGCAGAGGTCATGGTGGACACACAGCTCTAAGAGCTGTTGTCCATTTTCATTCATCTTGCCAATACCAAACTTGCCCATGAAACATTATCGGCACCCACTCTAGCGTTAAAGTCACCAAGGAGAACAAGCTGTTCTTGCCTAGGTATGCTTTGGATGACTGCTGCTAGATTCTTGTAGAACTCATCTTTAGTTTCTGAGGCAGAGTACAGAGTAGGAGCATACACACTGACAAGGGTGATGGGACCTGTGCTAGTTTGCAGGCGGAGCGTTAATAGGCGTTCTGATCCATTCTCGCCCGGTTCAACCATTTTAGTTAGGGATTTTTTGACCGCAAAACCTACTCTGTGTTCTCTTTCCCTTGCCAATAAAATGTGTAGTCCTTCTCGCTCACCGTTCCAGAGTCCACCAGGCGCGTTTCCTGAAGTGCAACTATATCCACCTGAAGTTGTTTAAGCTCATCATTAATTATGGCTGTCTTCCTTACATCGTTTACGTCCTGTAGGTTTTCGGATAGTCCAGTCAACATAGTCCGGACGTTCCAGCATCCGAATTTGAGAGTTTGCTTATTTATATTATTCTGATAATTGCTTGGTGCAAAATTTTCTGTCCACAGTTCGGGTTTGACCCTAATCCCCATGCACCCAATGGGGAACGCAGACAGTGGCGGGACAACACCTTATTGACTGGGGGCTGCCCAGCTTGAAGCGGGCGGTAGCTGTCCAGTGAGATCCTAGAACCTCTCCCACTGTCGGAAGTAGCCCCTGGCGCCATGCCCAATGCCAATTGAGCAAAATGCTTATAACCGGTAACTGCTACTTCCCGTGTTTTGCCGACACCTATAGGGTGAAGCTGGAGTGTCCTCTCCAGGGCGCGAGCTTGGGCACAGTTATATGGAGATCAAGCTGTTGCCCATGCAGCATGTTCCCCCTCTCCACACAGCTGGTAGATCCAAAGGAACGGCAATAGCCGATACAGTTTGGTACCAGCCACGTCGCAGGAGTTGCCAGAATAATGTTGAATTGACATTAGACTGCCTTAGGGACTCCGACTCTGGATTTATCCTCAGGGTTTACTCCAGAAGCCAATTCCATAAATGGATATTTCCGCAAGGCAGCGGTGGTTTGAATTCAGAGTTCCTTTTCTTAGATCACGATCCCTATCTGCCTGGCAGTGAGCTGGTTTAAATCATTTCAATATATTGGTACAAGTGTGTGGACATTTCAGAATGGGGGAAAAATATTTTATGAAGCTGACATTTTATACTTTTTTATATCTGTTACTAGCGCTGCTAATCATTCATTTATGAGCAATGGCAATAGATTCCTCTTCTTAACACTGGCTATAAGCTGATCAAGAATGGCTGCTTATTTCTCAGTGAACAGAAGAATTATAGCGACAGTAGTTTTTCAGTTAATCTTAGTTATTCAGATGAAGACTTTGCTAAGACTTCATGTTAGAATATTCATGAAAGTGATTATTCTGATGGGGATACTGAGCTGCTGAATGAACAGGTATGAGGTAGCATAACAACTGCTAAACTTTCTGTCAGTAAAGGGAAAGAAAAGTGTAAAAACTCAATTCAAACAACCAGTAAAGTTAACAATACAGCTACAAGTTGAGAGGCAAGTGCAGTCTCACAAGATGTCCCAGAGTGGACAGAATATAATGAAGGCATGATGGCAAATTGCATTTTGATTTTGTCCAAAGAGAACACCAGGTGTGACTGAGGGGCTTGACCTGTTAACCCCATTGAAATGTTTTAATGTTTTGTTTACACATGAGGTTAAAGAATGTATGTGCCAGTGCATCAATGATTATGCCAGACTCACATATATTCAAAATAACCCTGCAAAACAATATTCAATGGATTCTCAATTTGAAGCATTATATCATACAATGCTTCATGTCTCCGATAAAAATTCACAAGGAAAAGTAAAGATTGAACCTTTTATGAACATGTTGTTCCAAAAATTTCTGAGTGTCTTTTACCCATTCCAAAATCTCAGTTTGGATGAAATGGTTATAGGGTATAAAGGTAGATGACAATATAAGCAGTATAATCCAAGTAAACCAAGCAAATATTACATAAAAGTATTTGGTTTATGTGATTCAGCAACTGGATATGTGGTGAACATGTTCCATATTTTGGTTCTGATACTTCATATGATCCTGAAGTAGATGCAAAAAGTGGGCAAGCTGTCAAGATTGTTCAGACCCTAATACAGCCTTTGGGTATAGACCACCATTTATTTGGTGACAGGTATTACACCACAAGAGAACTCACTGACTTCTTACTGGAGAAGAAGCAATACTACACTGATACTCTGAACAATATCCAGAGAAATTTTCCATTACAGCTGAAGACTCTGCGCCTTAGTTATCTGGAATACAGATGGTATATGACACAAACAAGCACGGTGTTGTGTACAGCATTGAGAGAGATAAAGGCCAAGATATCAGTTTTTCTTGTATCTTCTTAGGCCAAAATGGAGACCATAACTACACGGAAGCACATTTTAAAACCAAAAATGATAGATGAATACAACAATTCAATGAATGGGTGTGATCTCCTGGATCAAAAAGTTGATTATGAATGGTGTGCATAACAGAAAATACATAAAATGGTGGAAAAAAATGTTCTGACTTCTTGAAATAGTGCAAGTGAATGCTTCAGTTTTATACTGTTTTCATTGAGGTGAAAAGCAATCACTGCTGCAGTTCAAAAGAAATCTGCTTCACCAACTGAAGCTTCTGCTGTTTTGAGTTCACTTAGTGTCCAAGAAAATGCAGCTACTAATACTGTTAGATCTCAAGCTGCCTCAACTTCAGAGTACCAGTGTGACACAAGCCATCTTGTATGTTATGCAAAAAGAGATAGGAACTGTGTCCACTGCAGCACACCTGCTCATCATCAGCGCTCACACTATTATTGCACTGGATGTCCAAACCAGCCACATCTATACCCACAATGTTTTTATGACTACCATAAAAGCATGTGAATAGTGGCAAATTCTTCTGGGAAATGTAAAATAGAATTTGGTCAGTGTAAATAATATTAGCCACAGTTGTTTCATGTTTGGTTTTTACAGAAATATGTGGTGTAGGCAAAAAATGTCATATAAATTATATATTTGAAGTGATAGTGGTAAAAGTGTGTTGTGATTCAAAATGGATGTGCATTGATATTCTAAGATTTTTCTGCTATGGATTAAACTGGAGCTGAAATATGTAAGTACACAGATTTTTTATCTTTTTTTTCCAGTTATTTTTAATCAGGTCTACACTTTTTCTACATCAAATATTATTTACAGCATTTCACAAGATTCTTCAGTCAGTTTCCCACATTTATGTATAAACTAAACACCTAGTTAAATAATATGAGTATCTACTGCCTGTTTTTAAAATATAACCTGAAGAGAAAAGTTGCACACATTTTGAGTGGTTGTTTTTACAAACATACGTGGTTTTGAGAAAAAAAAAAACTATAAAAATTACATCTGTGAAGTGATTAGTGATAAAAGTTTCTAGATGTGTTTCAAACTAAATGCAGACTGATATTCTTAACATTTTATTGCGATACATAAATTGGGAGCTAAAATATACAATTAAGTATACAATTTTATTTAATTTTTTTAACACTTTTTTTAACAAGTCTACACTTCACAAGACATAAAACACACCTTACTTACTTACTTACTTAGTCGTTCCCCTTCTACCATGAGGTGTAGAGGTTTGGAAGAGAGAGCGCCAGACTATCCTATCGGCTGTCTTCCTCCTGGCCTGGTTCCATTCTAGTCCTCGGTCCTTCAAAGATTGTCTAATGTTGTCCTCCCAGCGGACTCTGGGTCATCCTGGGGGTCTGGATCCTTGGCTCTTTGTGTCCCATGCTTGTCATGGTAGCCAATCTTCTCCCATTCTGCAGACATGGCCAAACCATCTTAGTTGGGACTGTTCTACTTGGGTCTGCATGGGGTGGGATTTAAGGCCTTGACGTATCGTCTGGTTGCGTACCATGTCTCTTCTTGTTACTTCAACCACCTTCCTCAGATACCTCATTTCTGAGGTTTGGATCTGGCTTTTGTAGGTTGTAGTCATTGCCCATGACTCGCATCCATATGTCAAGACTGGGACATAGGTGGAGCGGTATACAGCCATCTTCGTTTTCTTACCAACCTCTCTCTTGCTGAGGAATCCTCGATTTATGGCCTGAAAAAGTCTCCCAGCTGCTGCTTTTCGAGTGGCCAACTCTTCTTTGATGCCTCCGTTTCGGTCAATAATAGCTCCGAGGTATTTAAAGTGGTCGACCTGCTCCAGGACCTGTTCTCCCAGCTTAATCTGATGTTTTCTTTCTTCTCATGATATCACCATGGATTTTGTTTTAGAGCTGCTTATGACCATCCCTCTCTTCTCCAGCTCTTCCATCCAGACTTGCAGGTTGAATTGGAGATGTGCATCTGATTTAGCAATCAGGGCAACATCATCAGCAAATGCCAGCTCTGAAATACAGACCTGTCTCATCTTCCAGTACCCCACTGAATACTTTCTTGCTCTCTCCTTACATGCCTTAATGACATCGTCCATGAGGAGTATGAAAAGGTAAGGTGACAGGATATCACCTTGTTATAAAACACACCTATTCATATCATTTATTATTTGAAGCAATTCATAAGATTCTCCAGTCAATTTCCCACATGTGTATGTATAACACATGTACCTACTGAACTAATGTATTTGTCACCTGTCTGAAAAAAATTGCATCCATTTTAGGGCCTGGGTAAAACCTAAAAACAGCCTTGGATAGAATGAGTTAATCTGTTTTTAACTATTATTTTCTATCAGGTCTACACTTCACAAGACACAGACACTTTTTCACATGACATAATAGTTTAATAACATTTTACAAGATTTATTAGCCCTGTTCCCATATTTTCATTCATAGAACATGCGACTACTGATTCAATGTAGGTCCTATATTTTTACCCATTGTTTTTAAAACAACATTAATAAATAAAATGCACCTACTTTAGATGCCCGTTTGTATAAAAAATATGTGGTTCTATTTAAAAAAAATTATATATGTGAAATGATAATGATACAAATATGTCAATATGTTTTAAACTAAATGTGTATTGAAATTCTAAACATATTACTGCCATAGATTAAACTAGAGCTAAAATATTTAAGTGAAGGACACAATTTTATTTTATTTTTTTTTTAAATTTTGTTATCACATCTGCACAATCACAAGGAATAAACGAAACATTTTCTTTTTTTTTAAAATGATTTAAAGCATTTCACAAGATTTCTCATTCAATTTCCTATATTTTTGTATGTATACCACAAGCAGCTACTGAAATAATATTTTATATCTAGGCTACTGCATATTTTTGTATGTATACCACAAGCAGCTACTGAAATAATATTTTATATCTAGGCTACTGCATATTTTTGTATGTATACCACAAGCAGCTACTGAAATAATATTTTATATCTAGGCTACTGCATATTTTTGTATGTATACCACAAGCAGCTACTGAAATAATATTTTATATCTAGGCTACTGCATATTTTTGTATGTATACCACAAGCAGCTACTGAAATAATATTTTATATCTAAGCTACTGCATATTTTTGTATGTATACCACAAGCACCTACTGAAATAATATTTTATATCTAGGCTACTGCATATTTTTTCTGCTGTGGTAGTGCAGTGATTAGTGCACAGGCTTCCTAGCTTGGTGGTCGATGGTTCAATCCCCATTTGAGGTGAGATTTTTTAGACCACAAATGGCTTCGAGGTTGACCCAACCTCATGAATTGGGTACAAAAGCAACTCTGGTAAGGTTAAGTCAGCTGGCATGATGCTGGCCGCATCACCCCTTGTCTGTTGATGGTCAAGAAAATGTTGCCCTTACATCATATTCCTAGTATGCTTCAATGCTGGCCACATCAACCCTAGTATGTCGATGATCAAGAAAATACGGGCCTTACATCATATTCCTAGTATGCTTCAATGCTGGATACATCACCTCTAGTCTGTCATTGGTCAAGAAAATACGGGCCTTACATTATATTCCTAGTATACCTCAATCCAAAAATTAGGCCACAAACGACTCCTGGGTTGACCCAGCCCCAAATGGGTACCAGAGCAACTCTGGGAAGGTTAAGGCAGCCGGCATGATGCTGACTACATCACCCCTAGTGTGCCGACGGTCAAGAACATATAGGCCTAACACCATATTCTTAATATGCCTCAATGGGCGTGTAACGGGATCCTTTACCTTTTTTCTTCTCATACCTCAATGCTGGCCACATCACCCCTAGTCTGTAGATGGTCAAGAAAATATGGGCCTTAAATTATATTCCTAGTATACCTCAATGCTGGCCACATCACCCATAGTCTGTGGATGGTCAAGAAAATATGGGCCTTTTATTATATTCCTAGTATGCCTCAATGGGCATGTTATGGTATCCTGTCCCTTTTACCTCCTGTTTTTAAAACATCACCTGAAGATACATTCTGCACCAATTTTTGGTGCCTGTTTTTTTACAGAAATATGTTGTTTTGAAGAGAAAAATAATAAAATTGCATCCTTGAACTGACTGATAACTATGTGTTGATAAGTTTCAAACTAAATGTGCACTGATATTCTGAACATTTTACTGCTTCTTCTTCTTCTTCTTGCGATCGCATCTTTGATGATTACACCGTCAGACGAGTTCTCATGATGAATTCGACTGTTGTTTGAAGTTCCTCTTTAACTCCATATAGCTTTGAGTTTAGTGTTGAGTCATTCGGCCAGTATATCTTTCTTAACTGGTCATACAGAAGACAGTCCTGTAGAACATGCTCAGCAGTTTGTTCGTTTAATCCACATGTGCACAGTGGTGAAGCAGACAATCGTAGCTTGTGCATGTGTTTATTCAGTTTGTTATGCCCTGTCCTGAGTCGAAAAATAGTTATCTGTCCCTGCCGGTCGAGAGTGTGATAGTCGTCTTTGGGTTGGTTCTGTTCTCTTCTGATAGTCTGGATAGCTCTCTTTTTCTCAAAGTATGTGACTTCATTATCTTCTTGTTCACATTCTCCTCCCTTTTTTGCAAGTTTATCTGCCTTTTCATTTCCGGGTACACCACAATGAGATGGTACCCACTGAAGTATGGTTCTCTTTTTGGCAGCTACCTTGTTTAGTTCATTTCTCAGATGCGGGAGTTTACCACCATTGAGAGCTTGCAGGACAGACAGTGCATCTGTGAGGATGACTACCTGGTGGCAGTCAGAGTTGGTGTTATAAATCATATTTGCAGCTTGCTCTAGAGCTTGAACCTCAGCTGTATAGTTGGAACAGAATTTACCAGTGGGAATGTGCCTAGTCTCATAGTGGTTGTCAGGATATGAGATAAAGATACCGGCACCTCCATTCCTAACAGCATTAGTTGCTGATCCATCTGTATAGGCATGTATCCATGATTGATCGGGATAGCTTTCTTGGATCATACTCAATGTAGCAGTTCGTTTTTGCAAATCATTATACTCACATCCACTTGTGAGACCACTGACTGATGTATTAATTTGGAGGGCACTGCTGGCCTGCTCCCATGGTACAGGGTATAGGGTGAGCTTCAGTGGTGTTGTCTTCATGGATAGGTCTTCTTGATGCTGTCTTATAAGTCTTTTCCCCCCGATGCACAAAGCTGCTACGCTTTAGACGTCCCAATGCCAGATCATCTAGTCTTGCCTTCATTGGGTGCATTGGCATACTGTTGTACTTTTCCATCTGGATCATGGTTTTTGTGTCTCTTCTATGGGACAATGTCTGTAATCCAGCAACCTTCTGCATCTCTGTTATTGGTGTAGTTTTCATGGCTCCTGTAATGAGCCTGAGAGCTTGATTTTGCACCTTGTCCAAAGACTGCAGATGTGAGTTAGCAGCTGATGACCATGCTGCTGAGCTAAACTCTAAGTGTGGTCTTATTACTCCATTATAAATCTTCTTTAGATTTCGTTCATTTGCTCCCCAGTTGGTACCTGCTAATTTTCTGAGTATGCCTAGTTGTCTTCGGGCCTTTCCTTCTGCGTTTTCAATATGCTTATTCCATGTAAGCCTTTGGTCAAATGTCACCCCAAGATAGGTGGGGTAGCTTTCTTCCTTGATCACGGTTGTCCCTAGGTGTATGTTAGCTGATTTGTCCTTGGGGGCGAGGGAGAACAGTGTTGTGGAGGTTTTGTCTGTGTTTATTGTGATAAGCCATTTCTCTGCCCATGATACTAGCATGTCTGCTGCCCGCTGCATTCTATAATTTGCTGTGGTGACATTTTCATCAGCGCACCAGAGTACTAGGTCATCTGCATATAAGGCAGCTTTAACTCCTGCAGGGAGATCTTTCACCAGGTCATTGATGTAAACAAGGAAGAGTGTTGGGGAAATTTACTCCTCCTTGAGGTACCCCCTGATGGAGCAACACTTTTCTGCTCTGCAGACCGTCAAGAGTGACTCTAGTTCTCCTGTTATGCAAGTATGACTGGATCCATTTCATCATGTTGCCTTGGATTCCACTTCTCCTAAGTTTTGCAATGAGGCCATCTTTCCACACCTTGTCAAAGGCCTGCTTGAAGTCGACCCAGATCGTTAGGACCTTTTTCTTCTCCTGGAAGGCATCTTCTATTGCTTGAGACAAGTAAGTAACTTGGTCTTCTATACTGTAGCATTCTCTAAATCCAGCTTGTTCCGGCACCAGGATCTGCTCAGACTCTAAATACCATTTCAATCTGTGGTTGACTATTCGCTCCATAGTCTTCCCAACACAGCTTGTGAGACTGATTGGCCGGTAACTTGCAGCCTCGGTCTTACATTTCCCTTTCTTTAGTATGGGTATTGTGATGGCTTCTCTCCATACTTGGGGTACTGTTCCTTTCAACCAGCTGTGGTTGAATATCTCAAGCAGTTTTGTCTTTGCTGCTGAGCTCAGATTTACTAGCATTTCGTTGCTGATTTTGTCTGGGCCGGGTGACTTTTGAAACTTAAGCTTGGAAATAGCCTTCTGTAGTTCTCCTAGTGTGATGGGTTCCCTCATTGGGGCAGGAGTATCTGTCTGTCCCATGGTTGCCAGTATTTCTTTTCTTATCTCTCTCTGATGATCTATGTTAATGGGTAAGTTGCTTTCTGAACTGTATCTTCTAGCAAACAAGTCTGCAGCTTGTTTTCCTCTGAAAAGTTTGCCACCTTCATCCAATGTGATAGTCTGCCTAGGTGAGGAACGCTCTTCATTTAGAGACTTGAATAATCTCCAAAGTTTCCTGCCGTCTTTCTCAAGGTTCAGCGATGCCGTTTTAGTTCTCCAGCTTTTCCGTTTTTCTTCTAGCTTTGTTCTCTGAAACTCTGCTACAGCCTTTTTCCATTTGTTGTGAGTTTCAAGTGAAGGCTGAGACTCTGCGTCCTTTCTAGCCCTGTCCATGGCTTCCTGACGTTCTTGGAGTGTGCTGGACCAGTATGGTATGTAGTTACGCCGGCATCCTTTGGGAATGGTTTCTTTTGCAGCTTGTAGTATGCATCTGTTGAAGTCTTTTACCACTTCATTAATGTCTCTGTTCTGTACCTTGAGGGTAGACAGCAGCGTGTTCACCTGATGCCTGAATAAACCCCAGTTGGCTTTTTTGTAGTTCCATCTTGTAATGGCTGGGCCTGTACTGAGAGTTGCACTCTGGACAGTAAGAAAGATTGGGCGATGGTCGCTTCCCCCTAGTTGGTCTCCTACTTCTCTACTAATAGATCCAGCTATATCTGGTGTGGAAAAGGCAAGATCTGGTGTTGAAGTTGTGTGCCATCCTCTGGAGTAGAAGGTAGGAGTATCTGGCATTATTGACTAGGATTAGGGAGTGATCATCTTGCCAAGTTTCAACCTCTTCACCTCTGTGATCCAGATGGTTATAGCCCCAGCTCTGGGAGTGGCTATTAAAGTCTCCAACTGCTATAAAGTTGGTGGCTGGTACCTGTATAGAGCTGAGACTCAGGGGTTTGTTGTTCGGACAGTAATAGTTCAGGAGTTCTATTTCCATCTTGTCTACCTTTATCTGCAACAGCTGATATTCTGCTCCATCCATGAAGGTTTTCCTTTCGTGTGCAGGAATGTTATTCCTTACAAGAGTAAGTACTCCTCCTTTTCGTCTATCTTTTCTGTCGGATCTGAAGCATTGATATCCCCTTATTTTAAAGGTTTGATCTGCTTTCAAGTGAGTCTCTTGGATACAGCAAACACTGACTTGCTTCTCATACAAGATGTTTTCCAGCTCTGTCTTTTTGCTGTATCCAGCCTGCTTGCTGTTCACTCCCTCTGCATTCCAGTGCATCATGACAAGTGGCACTCTGGGTTTCTCTTTTTCTGTTTTGTTTTGGTCAGTAGTTCTCCTCTGCCGTCTGCTGACTCCACAAGACGGTCTATAGAGTCCTCCAGTAGCTGAGGGTGGGCTCTGTCGAGGCTCAGAGCCCGGCACTGCACCTGCCTGGTGGAGCTCCACAGGGCGAGCACCAGTACGAGATTTATTTGACGGTGTACTCTCCATAGAAAAAAAAAAAAAAGCGAGTTGCGTGATACTGTGGTTTCCGGTGCGCCTTCTGGCCCAGTATCTATGACTTTAGCACCTGTTCAACGGGAGAGTGGGCTCATCCCTAATCTGTTTATGTTCCCAGTAGTAAACTATTCGCAAGCAGCCTGGGGGTGTCACTGCTCTGCGCGGACCTTGTTTACCGAGGCGGCGTCCGAGCTCGTATGGTGAAAATATGGTTGCATTATCTTCAAAATAGCCCTGTCTTTCCTGCCATCCTGCAACTTTGAGTTAGGGAGTTCTGAGCTCCAGTCTCTTTCCCAGGCATTTTATCCTGGCCTGGCACGCATACAGAGGACCCCACTTCTGGTTCTAAGTTAGCAGTTGGGGACAGGTGGGGTAGCACACTGTGCATTCCCCGTCATCCAGGGGGGCTCTCCAACTATGCAGAGCTTGCACAATGCTGTGCTCTGGTTCTGGGCTCACCCAAGGAATCCTCACGTCCTGCACAGAGCCACTTCCAGATACCCACCACCTGCCAACCCCCCATTGTAGAAATCTCCTGCATGCGGCCATCCAGTCAAGAGCCAGTATTAAGTCTGGTGCCCAAGTGATTCCCCCCAAGCTCAGTGTGCAATTCTGGGTTCTCATCATGCTGCAACACAGGGGGGATTGTGATGCTCAGCCATCTCTCTCAACTCTGCACCGATAAATGACATCGGGGACTTAACTGTGTCTCAGTACTGGGAGGCCCCGTTTCCGGGTACACCACACACAGCCAGTTGAGGCAACGGTCGCCGTGGGCGTGTCTTCAGTGGGGAAGTTGTGGAGTCTTCCTGTCCATGTTCTTGCACATCCTAACACTGCCCGCAAGACATCGGAGGTTTGGAGAGTGGCCTTCTCTGCTTTTTTGAGCCTGGGTGGGCTCCCCGGGCAAGTCTCGATGGGGATCAGGACGTGTCCACGCGCCAGTGGGCCCAGCATCGGCCGCATCTGTTGGAGGACTTGCTCTGCCAGGTTTGAGTTAGTAAATTCCAACTTTGTCATCTTCTTGGCATTGTGATGCTGGGGTGCCTGTGGATTTCCTAACGCCCCGGGTAGAAGCCAGAAGTGTACTGTGCCAGCTCTGGGGGAGATAAAGGGGGTGTTTCTGCGTCTCCTTGTGATACGTAGCCAAGGTAGGGCTCACAGTGCTCTTTCCCCGCCACCAAATTGCCTGCTGGTTACGCCGAATTCTCCGAGGCTCTAGGCATGTGACCAAGAGTTGAAGGCAATAGGATCGTCACGTCCTGAGTCTCTGTGCCTGTACGATGGGTTCCGATCTTCAGGGAGCAGTCCACACTCGTTCCCACTCCCAAGACTTGTTCAGTATCCATCTGGCTCCTTCCCACCCACAGAGGGCGTGTACGGTGTAGTGCACTGGTTTTATTATCGAGGTTTGCTCCTCTAGATCCGTTGTGTTTAGCCTGAGGATTCGCACCCTCAGTTACCAGGACTACCTCGAGGAGGGTGTGGCTCTTCACCACGCACAACGATCTTGGGGTATGAGAGGTTTTGCTAGGCCAAGAGACTAACACCGCAATGGTCGCTCCTTTCATGAACAGAATTCACTAGGCCTAGGGTGAAGCAAGGGGGGAAACCCACTACCCACAACACCAGCACATCATACCCCCTTTCTGTAGACTTTGCCCCCATTTTATTGCAATTATATAAGTGTAAGTTCACAATTTTACTTTGTTTTTTTAGGGTTTTTTTTCAGTCACTTCACAAGACTTGACAAATAGGACCTACTTTTTTTACACCAAATAACGTCTTATAGCATTTCACAAGATTCCTCAGCCAATTTCTCACAGACACTAAGTCTATAAAAGAACTAACACCATCTATCATGATAAAGCCCTGAAAAGGACTTGTCCTGAAAACGACTGCCAGCTACGCCAACGCTGCCCCACCTCCTCAGTGTTCAGCGAACTGGTTTAATATGAGAAGAAACAACGATTTCAATTTTCTTAAAACCGTAGGATATCCATTTTGGTAAATAGGTCAAATAATAAATACACAGTTGCATGTGACAGAAAGAGTGAACCTATCGCCAACACTTTGCAAACAAAAATAACGCTCGATAAACACTGAGGTCGCTTTGAAAATAAAATTACAAATCCAACATGGAGGCCTGCAGTAATATGTCTTTCAACCACGAAATTGATTAACAGCATCGAGCGAAATAAATTGTCAAACGCCATGGTCACCGACGCCAGCAAGCACAGTACTTGAAGATGTCAAAGGTACATATTCCTCGTATCTGTTTATAAATAATGACAATTTTCATAACTTACACATGGATCCTTCAGCCCTGGGCACAGGTTATGTAGTGCCAGTGTGGCCACTTTTTTTTTTTTTTTTTAGTAAAACGCAGTGCCATAAAAAATGAATGTTTTTTTTTTTTAAACCAAAGTATTCCGTTCAACCCTTGATGGGTTATAATTAGGAGGTAATTTCCTTTTACTCGTACCTTTTTTGCTCCGCAGTGAATTTGGGTATTTTACAGTTATCTCCCTTTGAAATTTCTGGTTCCGGGCATTTTGTGAGGTATCGAAATGGGTTTCCAATTGATAAGTATCGCACTACACGACTATTATATATTCTTTCGCTTTTATTCATTCTTCCATCGCTATATCACTTTTTTTTTTTTTTTGCTTTTCATCAGGTGTTTTTGCTTATGAAAGTTAGTTTGTAGTGTTTTTCTGTTATATATATATATGCATTGGTGCCAATTGTTGTCATAGCCAGGAGTGGAATTGAGGACGAGCTCTCAATATCTGACCAAATGCTCCTAAGGCGTGCGTAACACATAGCCTCTGACAACAAAAGTCCAGCTCCTGGCCTTCTCGTGGCGGCACCGTTTAATACTAACAGGAGAAAGGGCGAAAGGCGAGTATCTGGCGCCTTAAAACCAGATTGCTCCAGGTACATTTTTGTATGTACCTGCAAGGATACTTGGAGAGGAGACAGGCACCGCCAAGCAAACCTCTTGCCCACTGAAATGCTATGATGAAAAGTCAACTCAGTAATAATATGCCGGATCTACCGAGGCCCGGATTAACAACGACCGCGCTCTCATTGCCCCTTGAGAGTGATAAGTCAGTGAATGGGGTACAAACACTTGTCTTGAAACTTCCTAGAGAAAGTTTTGTTGTTGGAACTTGGAATGTACGCACGCTATTTGCGTGTGGAAAAGTCAGAGAACTAACACATGAACTTGTTAGATACTCGTGGGACATCCTTGGCCTAGCAGAAGTCAGATGGACAGGATTAGGAGAAACAATAACGGATGATGGTCACAAAATTTGGTTTAGTGGAGATGAGTCCAAACATCAGCATGGAGTAGGTTTTATTGTACATAAAGATAGATTGAACTCTGTCATCAGCTGCACCCCAGTAAATAGCAGGCTTATCACCATATGTATTGCAGCACATCCAAAGAACATCTCCATCATACAGGTATATGCCCTCACTACTGACTATGTGGATGAGTCAATTGATACATTTTATGAAAATCTGGATGAGACAATTAAGAAAATTCCAAAGAAAGATCTTCTCATCGTGTTAGGTGATTGGAATGCTAAAATAGGGCCAGATGCATACGGTCAGTGGGCTGGCACAGTGGGTAAATTTGGGACAGGAGAAACCAACGATCGAGGACTAAGGCTACTAGAATTTGCCAGCAACTATAAACTAACCCTTGCAAATACACTATTTCCTCATAAGTTATCAAGAAGAACAACATGGCATGCCCCGAAAACTGAGATACATGGCCAAATTGATTTTATTCTTGTAACCAAAAGATTCAAGTCCAGTATTAATAAAGCCAAGACTAGGACTTTTCCTGGCGCCGACATTGGTAGTGATCACTACATGGTATTGATGACGCTCAAGCTTAAACTCAAAAAGAACTGTAATCAAAACAGATGTTCTCAGTTAAGATTCAATTTAGACAAACTGAAAGATCCAGAAATCGCGGGAATCTTTGAGGCAACTGTTGGAGCACAATTCGCAGCTCTCAACTTTTTTCGAGGATGATATCAACTCTATCACAGAGAACATGAAAGACGTGCTCATTGAATCAGCAACAGAAATACTTGGTAAAAGAAAGAAAAAAACAAACCATGGGTTACAGATGACATTCTGAAGTTATGTGATACACGGCGGGAAGTGAAAAAGGTTAAGAAAGAGGTTCCTGAAGCAGCATGACAATACAGTATGGTGAATAAAAATATTAGAAAGAAAATGAAACAGGTCAAAGAAAAATGGGTAGCTGATCAGTGTGATTCCATTAATACGGGGCTAATAAAAGGTAACAGCAAGGCAGCTTTTGACACATTAAGAAGACTATCAAAACCCCAACAGACCAGGGTAACTGTCATAGAAGATAGCAATGGGGCTGTGCTCAATGAAAAAAACAGCTGTAATGAGAAGGTGGACAGAATATTGTAAAGAATTATATAACTGTAAACTCGACACTGACTATAGCATATTAAACAACATTAAGTGCGAAAACAGGGAACTCGGAAATGCAGCAATATTACGGGAAGAAGTGGAAGAGGCTATATGTTCGCTGAAAGGAGGGAAGTCACCGGGTGTGGATAATATCCCAGCAGAGCTCTTGAAATATGGAGGACCAGATATAGTAAAAATCATGACAACAATTTGCCAGAAGATATGGAGTACAAAAAAATGGCCAAAAGAGTGGACGCAGTCATTAGTAATACCGCTTCCAAAGAAAGGAAATCTAAAAATGTGCAAGAACTACAGAACCAGTAGCCTTATTAGTCATCCAAGTAAAATGATGTTAAGGATACTTTTGAACAGAATAAAACAGAAATCAGAAGAAATCTTGTCCGAGGAACAGGCTGGCTTTAGACCAAAAAGAAGTACCTCAGAACAAATCTTCAATATTAGATTACCCTAAGATGCAACAATAGTGAATGCAGTCAGCGACCCATAGCTTGACTGCTTGCATCAGGACCAGCGAACCAGAGCTGGTCAAGACCGTACTCCACCTCCACGTGGTGGTCCTGGAAACAGTCTGCAGCAGTGCAGTCTGGCTGAGCGAGTACGGATCGAAATGGGAAGGCAAACCCGGTCCCTAAAAAATGCCGTGCAGAAGTCGGATGTGTCGACCGAAAGGTGCAGATATCACAGCTTAGGCGCAAACAGACACAACGCAACCACCGTCCTTTTCAGGGCGAACGAGGAAGAAGAAGAAGATTACTGATCGAAAAACATCTCCAGCATCAACACGATTTATACCATAACTTCATCGATTTCACAAAAGCCTTCGATCGAGTCTGGCTTGAAGGCTTATGGCAAATAATGAGAAAATTCAATTTTGATACCAACATCATAGATATCATTGAAGCACTATACAAGGACGCAAGCAGTGCTGTTTTTGCAAGCAATGACATTGGAGAATTTTTCAAAACAACTGTAGGAGTTCGTCAGGGATGTATCCTGTCCCCAGTGCTCTTTAATATATATCTAGAACATATTATGCAGGAGGCTCTTTATGATTATAAAACAACCATATCGATTGGAGGCCGACCTCTTTGCAATCTACGTTTTGCTGATGATATTGATCTGATAGCTGGATCAGAATCAGATTTTCAAGACCTTACCTTTAGACTGAAGAAAGTAACAAGAACATATGGGATGGAAATTAATATAGAAAAAAGCAAGATATTGGTGAATAGCCATAAGAAACATGTTCCGACCAACATTACGTTAAATGGGCAAACGTTAGAAGAAGTAAACACCTTTAAATATCTCGGGTCCACTATATGTAGTGATGGAAGATCAAGTAAAGAAATCAAGACAAGACTTGAGATGGCCTCAGCTGCCATGACAAGACTGAATGTGATCTGGAAAAGCAACATCAGTTTTCATGTGAAGATCAAATTATACAAATCACTTGTATTATCTATTCTCTTATATGGGTGTGAGAGCTGGACACTCACTACAGATACGGAGCGAAGGATTCAGGCTTTTGAGCATAAATGTTATAGAAGAATTTTGCGCATTTGCTATAAAGAGCACAAAACAAATGTCTATGTTAGAGAGAAAATAAACACCTATGCAGGCCACCAAGAACCACTTTTGTCAGTAGTGAAACGTCGAAAGCTTGCCTGGTTTGGGCATGTAACTCGTCATGACTCCCTTTCGAAAACGATCCTCCAGGGAACAGTCGAAGGTAAACGGAGAAGAGGAAGGCAAAGAAAATCCTGGACTGATAACATCAAATAATGGGCAGGACACGGTTTTTCCACACTTGTACGCATTGCTGAGGATAGAGAGCAGTGGAGGACCCTGTCTGCTGATGCTTCCACCATGGCACCCCTACGACCCATGACGGGTTACGGGTTGAGATGATGATGATATATGCATCTGCCATCCACATTGCGTAAGTAGTTAGGTATCATAGCAGTAGTTTTTTTAGCGTATTTTCATTTATTTATTTTATCACTCTTAGCTACAGTTTTTATGGAACTAGCAGGGAATTATTTTCCTCATATCTTGATGAATTTATGTGGAGAAATTCATTAAGAGATGAAGACCCTTTCAGTTCATTTCTTCTTTGTGTTGCTGAAAGTTATGTTCTGTGATAACACAACATTGTGTATCAGAAGCTGCCCTCCTTGCAATACGTCTCCATGCAAGCATTCATGTCATCCTGCGTCATTGGTTTATGGAGACATACCTTTTGCATAATGTTAAGTATCAAACCTGGTTGCGATGCAGTACTTCTGTTATCTTTGATCGTCATTGAACAAGGAGCCACCACCGAAGCTGGTATTCTTGCAGGAAACTTGCTTACTTGCTTCCATCTGCTCTTGTGGTGGTAGTTTCTGTTTGTTTTACATGATGATGTTCCTAGTGACATGTACAATGTCATATTAATTGCCACTTCACATCACAATGTTTCACTTCTTGCTTTTGTAGTTATTTTAATATACAGACATAAATAAACAATGTGGATGTAGATGACATGCCAAGTGATTTTTTGTTTCTGGTATGAATATCAAATGCCAAATAATTTCTTTTTTTCATCCTGCATGTGCCATCATTTTCTGGTATAAGCAGATTGTTCATTACACTGCTTCAGATCACAATATGTCACTTATTGCATATGCATTTTTATCATCTTGTCACATATATGAATACTGTGCATGAATATCAAATGCCAAGTAATTTCTTTTTTCATCCTGCATGTGCCATCATTTTCTGGTATAAGCAGATTGTTTATTGTACTGCTTCAGATCACAATATGTCACTTACTGCATATGCATTCTTATCATCTTGTCACATATATGAATACTGTGCATGAATATCAAATGCCAAGCAATTTATTTTTTCATCCTGCGTGTGCCATCATTTTCAGGTATAAGCAGATTGTTCATTTCACTCTTCAGATCACAGTATGTCACTTATTCTTCTTCTTCTTTGATCCTTAGCCGCCGACCGTCAAAGCAGTCAGTGGCCATCACGCCTAGTGGCGTCTTGTAGGGCAACAACAAATTGATTCCACTTTGCTCGGTCGGTGGCCATCCTTCGTACAGTGCCCCAACTCTGGTTCATTCTTTGCATCTCAGCCTCCACAGTCCTCCGCCAGGTTGTTTTTGGTCGGCCTCTCTTTCGTTTTCCTTCAAGGGTCTCATTTCTGCCGTGACCTGTCTTAGTTTACCTGTCTCGTTCATTGTCCTGACATTCCAAAATCCTATTCTTGTATCCTGTTTTTCGGTCAGGACATCCGTTTTCATGTCAGTGGCTTCCTTTCGGCTTTCACCATTGACAGTCATACGAGCCACAGACTCCGAATGTCCATTCCGCAGCAAAGTTTGTTCATTTATTGTTGTTTCCGTAACTTCATTTTTTTTTACATAGACAGGGGTGTCGGCCCTGTGCTTAAACCCCCAACCTGGCGGACCAGGGTACCAGCTTTTGTCTGACCCCTACCCACACAGACCAGTCCAGCTTGGTTGAACCTACCAGGAGTAAAACTCCCACTGGCATAGCTCTGGGGATTGTCAGGGTATGCAAGCTGCCATACCGCTACAAGGTATAGGTACCATTGATGGCAGATGTCACTTATTGCTTATGCATTTTATCATCTAGTCACATATATGAATACTGTGCATACTTATTTCATCTTCTGACAAACGAGAATACGTATATCAATTATGTTTATGTATATGAGCTGCAGCAAAACTTCATTTTAAGTTCTTCATTTTAAATAGAATGTTGATTTTACTTGTACACATAACTTCTAATATATATCGTCCATCTACTGTTATTAACATGCCCAGATATTTTAATGTATTTTTGCGTTTTTTAAACTGTACCATTTCCATGGAAATAGCATTCTGGACCAGTCGTTTACTCATTGTTGATTGTAGCTTGTCATTTATGCTATTACATTAAAGGTCTTTATTTTCACTTTCTGCATTAGTATTGTTTATAAAGGTGAAAATAATGATACGTTTTACTGCCTTGGTCCTCTATAATATTTGTATTATAATATATTATCAGTTGTTTGTAGTTTAACCTTCTACAAAATTAAATACTTCATCACTAATTGGTGTTGTGTTGTGTCTTTTCTGTGCTGCAGTTCCATTATTTATTTACTTATTATAAGTCCCATTACAAAAGAAAGCAATAGGTTATCATAGGTTTTTGAACACCGCATTTGAAAGCTGGTGTTTTATGGTGCAAGGGATACCCAGTTCATCCCCATTTGGGTTATAATTTGGGTATATAGTATTCATCACACCATATAGTGTATTACTTTGTTCTTTGTCTTATGTGTTGGCTCTTCCATGATGTAATTTCTCTGCCTTTTGCTGTGGCAATGTTTAATGTATGTGGTTGTTATGATTAAAATGTCATGCAGCTTTGTGCAAAGTGAAAAAAACAACTGTATATCATTAATTTTTAAGGAAGGTGTTGCCAGCTCACTGAAGTTATGCTGGTACATGTTGTTTGACTACCCTAGTGTGTACTTTGGCAACGGAAAACTTCTCCCAACATTTTATATATATTACGACATGCATCAGTGGTGCCTGTAATGTTTCTTCTTCCATTATAACATATTGCTCTCTCTCTCTCACTATTGACATCTTTTTTTCTGCTGGGCTTTTGGTTGGTTTTTGTTAGTTTGGTTTTTATTTTATGTATATAATTCTTGTAGTGATATTGAATGTACTTTTTTTTTTGGTTTGTTTTTCCTTGTCATTCTAATTTGTTCTAGTTATTATATGTTGGTTCTTGTTCCGGTAATATACAATTTATTTATGTTGTGTAGCTCCCTGGGCAGGTCAAATTTCGGTAAATTTTCCAGTGACAGTGATGTCGAGTTTTGGGTTCTCAAATATTCCATTAGTAGTTTTCTGTGCTGTTCGTATTTTTTGCATGTTAACACATAATGTGTTATGGTGTTTTTCTCAGACATGTTGCACAGCAGAGTTCCTCCACCATGAAATAGCCTGTTCCTAGTTGAAGTCTACTTATTTTTCTGTTGCATGGTACTTTTTGGTTCTCTAGATATCTGACATGTTCGGGTTGGATCTTTTATCAGTTTCTAGGCATATCTGCCTTTCTGTCCAGAGCTCCCAAGGTTGAATCACTGGCGTGTGTATTTACTACTAAAGTCTATTGCATTTGCTATAATACTGTTTTCTTTGATTTCCTCCATGCACTTCCATCCCATTGGGTGTCTTATGGGTTCCAGAGGGGTGTCTCAGGTCAAAGGGACATTCTTCACAAACATTTCATTGGTTGTGTGGTTTTTGTCGATTTGGACTTTGCCCATGTACTTCAGTTCTTTTCTTCTTAGCTTGAGGGGTATTATTACGTGTGCTACCTCAACTGCTTCTAGTAATGTTGATCTTGAGGCTCCAGCTACTGTACATAGTGCCTGGTGCTGTAGTTTGTCCATTTTTTTAAAACTGCTGTGAGCTGCACAGTCATATACTATGCTTGCATTGTCCATTTTCCACCATTACAAATACAAAACTTCTTACAGGACAGATATTTTCCACTACAGGCAACTGATGATAAATGAGAGCTATGCGAATCTTGAATGCATACGTTTTTTTATACACACAGTGACAAGGACGCACTAAAAATAATAAAACGTAGGATTTACTACTGTAAATCTACTAGAAAATGCTATACAAGGAATTATAGCAAAAATTCCATTGTAAATTAGTAATAGTACGAGACTTCCATGCACATCACAAAACCTGGGGAGGAAACACAATAGATAAATGAGTAAAACTACTACAGTACTAGACTTTTTTTAAAAGAATGAAGTAGTAATAATAAAGAATGGGTTAGCAACTATAATCAACCCTTGCTCAAAGCAACCTGATTCAGCATTATACATCATCATAGTAACAGCAAATGTAGCCAAAGTGAAATGAGAGATACTGTGACCGGATGCCTTCCATGCTAGCATTATCCCTGCTACTACACTAGCATTTATACATGCTATAATGGTACATATAGGAATGACAGACATTACAGCAAATAAGACGTGAACAGAAATCCGGTTATGCACGCTTTTTCAGCGACAGTCAGAATCGTGAGTGAGGCAGTACAGATCACATATACACTAGAAAGACTATGGTAGCCATGTTGAAGGCAATAGTCAAGCAGAATGTGTTGTGCAAATTCTCAGACAACGAGACAAGATTGGGTGGTAATTAACCCAACATATTGACAATATAAATTCTTGACAGGACGGAAGAACGATGGAGCGAGTTAGGCTCCATTCAAAAGAAAAAAGGTACGTAGAGTGACATTATTTACATGTAGATAGAAGGGTAATGACCCTTCTACTTGAAGAGAGTTTTCACAAGATATTTTGAGAAGTCACGAACAATGTAGCCTTGGGTTAAACGTTTGTTAACGCATTATATATTTTCCGTCGCCTTTTGTGAACGATTACGCAATGTTTTTTTAGCCTCTTCATGCCCCCAGCTGAGTTAATTCAGCGAATTCCACTTATAATGGTATAGCTCTGTTATTGTAAATATCTGTTACTTGTTGTTATGATTAAAATTCATAACATTTGTGTCGATATCGTTAGGTAGCTGGACAGGGCTCCTTGTTTGTTTATTTTATACGGAGTCATTTGTTAATACGGGAAGTGAGGTCATGCCTCTATGGTGTAGGTTGGCAGATGTGAAACTAGGAATGCAGAAGGCAGAGATCGTCAGCAGGGACTCCTACCTTTGTGTGTCATGGCGAGTTGACGCACATGTTTGAACTCCTGAAAAATACATAATTATTCTACATCCCTATGTTGTTCCATTACTAGTACATCTAGATCTTTTGTGAGGTGTGTAAAGCTATTTTCGTTTAAATGGAGAATGGATTCTCAATGAAGATTCAAAATCACTTTGGTCTGGGAAATTATAGCAAATTCCTCTGATCGTGGGTGTTCTGTGAAATCACTGGCCTGGAAAAAACTTTGGTGCAATTCCTCTATGACTTGTGATCAAATTCCTAGGTTCCAGTAACTGAAGTCCTATTCCTTTTAAGTTTACAGTCTTGTATTGAAAATGTGGAATTACTTGTAAAATCCAAAAGTTGTTCAATACTCGATCTGTCTCTTTTTAATATAGGAATTCTAGGTCCGATCCATTTTTTCTGGCTTCTTGGGTTTGCTCGGTTGAAGTTGCGAAGCTGTCTATTCTGTGTTTCTGAGTTTGCTACATTACATCTCTTATTCTCAGTTAAAATTACAGATGGTGCTTCCGCCAAATGTTCCAATATAATTCATTGTATATTCCGTCATCTCACTTCAAATCAATCAAATTTCTAGCACTAGAAATGTATGGGTTTTAATATAATTATCCCTCGCGTGTTTGAAAATATAACTCCGCCTAGGCCGGTAGCATAGTGGTTAGTGCACTGGCTTCCTAGATCAGTGGTCTATGGTTCGATCCCCAGATGAGGTGGGATATTTTTAGGCCGCAAACGGCTCCTGGGTCGACCCAGCCACAACTGGGTACTAGAGCAACTCTGGGAAGGTTAAGGCTGCCGGCGTGATGCTGACTACATCACCCCACACTAGGGGTGTGCCGATGGTCAAGAAAATATGGGCCTAACACCATATTCCAAATATGCATCAATGGGCATGTAACGGGATCCTTTACCTTTTTAGGCCGGTCCCACGCCCTGCTGAAAAAAGAGGAGGGCGGCCTGCATGGAGGCCATAAAGAGGCAGTTCATCCACCATGCAAAGGCACAACAGGCCAATCACCTGTTTGCTTCAAATAAAGATTATGCAAAATACAAGAGAGAAAACCGTACTGGCTCTAAAGGCGACCAACTGGAACGTACTACGACTTATGGAACATGGAACACAAGAAGTATAAATTGGAAAGACGAGGGGCTGGTGGAAGAGATGGGTAAAGCAAAACTAGAAATCCTGGCTGTAACAGGAAACAAAGAAAAAAGGACAAAGAGCCATGGATCTTGATGGCGACACACTGCTCTACAGTGGCGTACCCACTTCTAAAAGAGTTAAAGGAGGCGTGGGTTGGATTGTGGCCGAAAACCAAAAAAATAGTATCAAAGGATGGAAATCAGTCTCGGAGCGAGTTATGGTTGTATAACTAAAAGAAGGAGAAACTATAGTCAACCTGGTCATAGTGTATGGGCTAAATGAGGACGAGAGAGTAGAGGTCAAGGAGGAATTCTTCGAGCTGCTTCAAAAGACAGTGGATGACTGCCTAGATGAAATTATCATGCTCACAGATTTCAATGCCAGAGTTGGAAATGACCATGCTAGATGAGGTGGAGTAATCGGAAGGTATGGAGAAGATACTTTCAATGACAATGGAAAGCGAGTCCTTAGATTCTGCAATGAGCAGAATATGATCATTACAAACACAAAGTTCCCACATAAGCACATACATGCATACACTAGGTGCGAACCAACAAAGAATGAGAAGTCAGTGATGGACTATGCCATAGTCATGAGGAGCTCATTCAAATATGTCCAGGACGCTAGAGAATGGAGGGGTCAGAGATTGGAAGTGATCACTACCTGATTACAATCAAAAGAACAACTGAAAGTTGCACAGCCTAGGAACTGCCCAAAATCATGCAAGAAACAAAGTAAACGAAAGGGAGAAATGAGCATTAAGACCTTCAAGCTGAAAGAGCCACAAATTAAGACCAGATATCATGGGCTTATTGCTACAGCGGTGAGAAACTCGGATGAATTGGAAACCCTCTGGCTTAAATTCCAGGACATCATAAAGACAGAAGCTGCAGAAGCATGTGGTGAAGTTCGACTCGGGAACAAGAGAAAGAGGACACCTTGGTGCACAGAGGAAGTGGAAGAGAAAATAAGATAGAAGAAAATGTCATGGAAACAATACTTAGGAGGTAAGTAATTAGTCTTGGGAAGAAATTGGAGAAAAGCTAGAAAAAGATGCGCATGAAAACCAGAAATTGTTCTATAAAACCCTAAAGAACACGAGGAAGGAAAAACAATGCCCTCTCAAATTTATAAAGGACAAGCAAGGCAAATTGCTTACTGCCCCAAAGGACGTAATGGAAAGATAGATAGAATATTTCTCAGAACTCCTTGATGGATGAGCAAGGTCAAGCATCAGAAATGATAACCACTAGCACAGAAGACAAAACCAATGGTGGTGAACATTCCATAAAGATGGAAGAACTTAAGGCAGCACTGGAGAAAATCAAGATGGGCAAAGCAGCAGGGCATGATGGTATAACACCAGAATTGGTTAAGTACATGGGAGCATCAGGCGACCTATTACTCTTAAGGGTCCTACAGGCAGCGTGGTACAACAAAGCCATGCCAAAGGATTGGGAGATTGCCAACATAACACAGATTTTAATAAAGGGTGACAATCGACAATGTGGAAACCACAGAGGCATATCCCTTCTCAGTGTCCCTTTTAAAATCTACTCTAGAATCCTAGAGCAGAGACTCCCATGCCTAGCTGAGCCCCAATAGGATGAAGTCCAGTGCGGATTCGGAGCAAACCGAAGTACTTAAGGCATAATCTTCACAATCAGACAGCTGAGTGAAAAGAACCTTGAGTATAAGAGTGAGATCCATCTTTGTTTCAAAGATCTGGAAAATGCATTTGTCAGGGTCCCCTGTAGCAAACTTTGGGACTGTTTGGAAAGGAAGAACATTCCAGTACCTCTGATTCATGCTATACAGAGCTTCTACAAGTCTTGCAGAAATTATGTGAAGACAGCAAACTATAAGTCAGAAGAGTTCAGGACCACCACTGGTGTAAGACAAGGTGATATCCTGTCACCTTATCTTTTCATACTCCTCATGGACGATGTCATCAAGGCATGTAAAGAGAGAACCAGAAAGTATTCAGTGGGGTACTGGAAGATGAGACAGGTCTGTATTTCAGAGCTGACATTTGCTGATGATGTTGTCCTGATTGCTAAATAAGAAGCACATCTCCAATCCAACCTGCACGTCTGGAAGGAAGAGCTGGAGAAGAGAGGATGGTCATAAGCAGCTCTACCACAAAATCCATGGTGATATCACGAGAAGAAAGAGTACATCAGATTATTCTGGGAAGACAGGTCCTGTAGCAGGTCGACCACTTTAAATACCTCGGAGCTATTATAGACCAAATCGAAAGCATCAGAGAAGAGTTGGCCACTCGAAAAGCAGCAGCTGGGAGACGTTTTCAGGCCATAAATCGAGGATTCCCTACCAAGAGAGAGGTTGGTAAGAAATCGAAGATGGATGTATACCGCTCAACCTATGTCCCAGTCTTGACATATGGATGCGAGTCATGGGCAATAACCACAACCCACAAAAGCCAGATCCAAACCTCAGAAATGAGGTGTCTGAGAAAGGTGGTTGTAGTAACAAGAAGAGACATGGTCCTCAACCAGACGATACGCCAAGGCCTAAAATGCCACCCCCTGCAGACCCAAGTAGAACAGTCCCAATTAAGATGGTTTGGCCATGTCTGCAGAATGGGAGAAGATCGGCTACCACGGCAAGCATGGGAAACAAGAGCCAGGGATCCAGACCCTCAGGACGACCCAGAGTCCGCTGGGAGGACAACATTAGACAACTTAGAAAGGACCGAGGACTAGAATGGGACTAGGCCAGAAGGAAGACAACCGATAGGACAGTCTGGCGCTCTCTATTTCAAACCTCTATACCTCACGGTATAAGGGGAACGACAAAGTAAGTATTTGACAGTTTATAGCTTGACGATGAGTATTGTCATGATT
The DNA here is from genome assembly GCA_024509875.1 of Oreohelix idahoensis. Classification (NCBI taxonomy): domain Eukaryota; kingdom Metazoa; phylum Mollusca; class Gastropoda; order Stylommatophora; family Oreohelicidae; genus Oreohelix; species Oreohelix idahoensis. The sequence goes on along the minus strand of JAMPIV010015983.1, from coordinate 564,468 downwards.
GCACGAAGTCTACACGAAGTGCCATGAGTTCAATGATATACTACTTGATGTTGCATCTTATAAGAAACATCATCATCATGTTGCTGTGCGGGCTGCTTTCTTATAACAGCAACGAGATCACTGTACAATCTAATTAGTGTCCTGCGATTACGTGATCTTTCAAGCAATAAGTTCTGGAGCAGGACATTACTCAGTACGTATCTGTGCTTGATTGAGTTACGTGTAAAATCAAGACCTGTAAAGTTGGTAGATGATGTAGGATGTCTTATACATCTGGAAAGTACATCTGCCACCACATTTAGACTTCCCTTTATGGCTTTAATAGTGTTGTCGTACGGTTGTAGAGCAAGCGAGGCTCTAGCTGTTTCTTGATTTGTGAATCTTGCAGTCTGTCGATACGCCAACGCCTTTTGATCTGTCTCCAGAGTGAATCGAGCTCCCATCAAATACCTCTGGAGTTTGTTGAACGAAAACATGATAGCGAGTCGCTTCCTCTCGGCAATGGGATATCGCTATTCTTCGTGTTACAGTTTCCGACTCACATACATAGTAGGGTGCATGGGGCCTTAAAATTATTGCATTAATATTCCGCCCACGGCTTTATTTGAAGCGTCAACTCTGAGAAGAAAAGTATAGCGAATGTCAGGTAACCTCAAAATTGGTGATTTCGAAAAGGCAATCTTAATCAAATTTAAAGCCACATAACACTCATGCAACCAAAGTACCTTATTTGGAGCGTTCTTTTTTACCAACGCAGACAAAACTGAAGTCATATCTGAAAAATTAGGCAGAAATTGTATATAAAAATTTATGAGGCCTTATAAACTACGAACTTATTTTTTTGTTCCAGGAATTTCAAGATTCAGAATTTTAGAAACAGTAGAATCTTCAGGTTTTAGAAACGCACCTACTAATTATGACCAAGAAAGGAAATTTTAGTATATCCTATTCTAGTTTTGGATGGTGTAGCAGTAAAGTTGTGAAAGCGTAAGGTATTCAACAAAGAATGAATTCCGTTAGCAAGATCATTCCAAGTATGATGAAACAAACAGATATCATCTATGTAAGTGATCAAATCATCACGATCATAGAATAGTCTACGCATCTTGCGAACTAATGTAGCAGGAGCGTTAACAAGACCGAAAGACATGTTACGGTTAGAGTTAGGGCCTAACTCTAACTCCGCACCTTTAGTCACAAAAGAATCATAGACATTACTCCTCCTAGATGTAATATCCTTATTGTAAGGTGCATCATGCCGGCTGGACTGAGCATGACACCTCTTTCTATTTATTCCTGTTGGTTTGAAGCATGTATGAGAAGACATCTTAATATGCATAGTGAAGCATGTTTCTCTAGATGCACTGGCAATAATTCGACTATGTACATTTTTTTCATTTCTATCATTATCCTTAAGTGTAACCCTCTGAGTCTTAGCAGTAAATTTTGTGTCTTCTTTGATAACTTCTTCTACACTCTTAATATGAGATGTAATGTGAACATGTCTCCACGACTCACTCCCAGAAGAGGCAGTATTGTTTCGACCAGAAGCACTGGTATCAGAGTGATGTCGAGAGAAGTTGTCTCTGCCTCGACAAGATATTTTTTACTTTTTCAGATCGTGCACCCTTAGTGTCACTGGCATGTTGTACACTAGTTTTGTCATAACTAATGTTGGGTAATACATTTTTGTGTAGCACCACATAAGCAAACCATCAACTCTTTTTCTTAATTTGTTAATTTCTAAATTTTTGAGGGAAATCTCTTTACTTTGCCTCTTATTTACCTCTGAAAAGTTCACATTTGTAATCTTCTCCTACGTGAGTTAATTGAAACCTCTGATGTCAGTTTATGAATCTGAGCCACATGTGTATGACATTCTATCTACAAAGTAGTATTGGGTGTATCAAGTTCACCTCCACCGACACTCTTTTCTTCGTCAAACAAATTCATTAATGATCTCACCTCATCCTCCAACTCCCTTCTTTCCATCTCAAGTTTATCTAGTCTTAATTTTTTCTCATGAGGAAGAGCTAATTATTCCATTCTCTTCATTTGAGCTAATTCTTCTGCTTTTTTTTTCTGCTAATTTTATTTCTTCAACTCTTCTTTTTTCAGCTAATGTTTCTTCCACCATATTCTCAATTCATTCTGAATCACATATTGTTCACTCTTCCAACGCACTGGATGCATAGGCTACTAAAGCCTCATCTTTCAAACCACAAATTTTTCCCTGCTCCATAAAATACTCTAGGGCAGCCATGATTCACAATTATTGTGCTTTTCAACAGCTAAACAATAATGCAGATATATTATATTATCCATATGTGAGTAATATATTCAATACTTATTTCACCACTTCAAATTCACCCAACTGCATGTAATAGTAGATAGTAATATAGATGTTATATATATATATATATGGAGCAAGAAAAGAGAATATCACAAACAGGATGACTGTGGTTTTTGTCCTTTATGGACTTTGCCCATGTAATTCAGGCTCATTTCTTTTCTTTTTAGCTTGAGGGGTATTATTCCTAGTGCTACATCTAGTGCTACTAGTGATGTTGATCTTGAGGCTCCAGCTATTGTACATAGTGCCTGGTGCTGTATTTTGTCCTATAATCCAAACCAATCAGATGGTATTACAGAAGCTGGACTAGCTTTGCACTTACTCCCTGATCTTACTTCGAACGTGCTGCGCATTTAATCTTGACCAGAGACGTGAGAACTCTAGTGGCTTATCTGCACAGAACCCAACAACATAGCGGAAGCAGAAACAGCCATTCGCAGATAAGTGAAACCTATAAGCTGCCACGTGACTTCTTTCATGAAACACTTTACCATCACAAGTTGTTGCGTATTTTATGTTAAAGATTATTCAATTTCTATTTAAAATTGATTCAACAAATGATTATTAAATCTATTAGTTGCTAATATACAAATTTAACTTCGATTTAATCATTTTCAATGTACTGCATGTTTGTCTCAGTCCATTTACTAAATATTCTAAAAATAGCTATTCTATAATAGTAAGAATTCCACCGAGTAAATCAGAGGTGGAAGCTTAAACGAGCTGAAATTAATCATTACATAAATCTTCATAAAAGGCAGCGAATCAGATATAATAAGTTAACAATTGCCCTGCCAATGCAGCATTGTTCTTGACTTCTGAAAAATATTATGAACACTACCTTGAGATAGAAGCATCATTATTCTCCTATCTATAACTCTACCAAAAGCAATCTTGTGTGAAGGTAAACACATTTGAAGCCCTATATTAGATACTCTTGAGTTTTGGCCACTGTAGGACCACTACTGCAAAGCAGGGGAAGAAGTTCCGTGCCACACGGACTTGATACGTGACTGAGTCACTACACTGTTGAGATAGGTGTAAGAGTTCTCCTGGCTGCATGAAATTATTCTTCTTCTTCCTCGTTCGTCCTGAAAAGGACGTTGGTTGCGTTGTATCTGTTTACACCGGAGCTGCGATATCTGCGCCTTTCGGCCGACACATCCGACTTCAGCACGGCAATTTTTGGGACCAGGTTTGCCTTCCCTCTTCGATCCCTACTCTCTCAGCCAGACTGCAGTGATGCAGCCTCTTTCCAGGACCACCACGGGGAGGTGGAGTAAGGTCTTGGTCAGCTCTGGTTCGCTGATCCTGACGCAAGCAATCAAACTATGGGTCGCTGCCTGTATTCTCTATTACTGCATCTTTGGGTCAGCTCACGCTGCCTGAAATGAGACTGACGTGTTTTAAAGGACAGTCAAGAACAAGGGTGCTTAACCCTTTGAGACCGCAGCAAACCTTTTACTTATACCCAGTCCCCGAGCTTCCTTGTCCAAATCGTAAAAATAGCTGCACTATTATTACATAATAGTGCTTACATGTTTAACAGTTTCTCACCTGAGCGACAGTAAATTGCAATCAGAGATCGCGACCGGGGTGACAGGGGGAACTCAAAGCGATCATACCGCTTCGAAATGTATCAAATAGCTAGGCTATTGTTATTTTATTCCGACTCGCAAAGAGTCCACGGTGAGTTTTCTCTGAAAACCGAGAAAATGTTCCTAAACGGTTGAATATTTACTAGTCCCTGTTCTGCTAACAACTCAAGTTGCTGGCCACAATAGCATTATTCAAATGTTGGAATAGTCCGTTGAAATAATAAAAAAGTCTCTCCCTCCTGCTTTTGTGAGATTACAGGCTCATAGGAAACAGGAATTCTGTATGGCCAGTATTCCCATCTTGGTCTCAAAAACTGTGTTCCTCAATGATGTCGTGGGGAGGTTTTGAGGAGAAGGACAGCTTGGATGGAATGGAAGAATAAAGATAATAATGTCTTACAGGAAAATCTTCCAGATTGCGGGTTGAATGCACTGTCTCTCCTCGGGAATTAGTGTACTAGAAATTTACTTAAAAGAGAATTCTGGCACCTAAACATGATATTTTCTTGGGTGGCCTTGCTGCAAATTCTATCTTGGTCCCAGGGGTATCGAGCAACTTCATTTTAACTCGCCCTAGTATCCCCGGTGTGTGCTTGATTTACGTGTTCGTGACAAAGGGTTGACGTCCGGACTGTTCGTAGCACAATTTTTCACCTTTCAAGTGGAATGACTTTCACTGGCTAATTGAATAATTTATTACATTTTGGCCGTGAGAATCAGCTAGCGAATACTGTGAAATATAAGACTAGAGAGAGAGAGACTTTTGGTTTCTTGTCTAATGATAGGAGAAATTTGTAGAGGGATAAAATAATATACAAAAGAAAAAGTCGGTGAGAAGTCGTTACACGATAAATGAGAACAACAAATATTGACGTTAGAGATATCTGAAAATTTACTAGTCACAAGTTTAGAAATTGCCGCACGTGGCTTACCGAGATCTCTGATGTGGCAAAGAAAGAATGGGATTACTGCTTCCTCAAGTATGTCGTATAAGACTAATGTGAGGTTGTGAAAATGTGAAACAAATTGCCACAGATACAATACACTGCTGCAAGAGTATGTAAATGTTTCGTGCAGGATTCAAGTAAGGGGGCCAGCTGGAGTGGTGGTTCTATGCTCCACACCACAAGGTGATCAGCTGTAGTGGTGGATCTATGCTCCATAAGTTGATCATCTGGAGTGGTAGTTCTATGCTCCATAAGGTGATCAGCTGGAGGAATGGTTCTATGCTCTATAAGGTGATCAGCTGGAGTGATGGTTCTATACTCCACACCACAAGGTGGTCAGCTGTAGTGGTGGTTCTATGCTCCATAAGGTGACCAGCTGTAGTGGTGGTTCTATGCTCCATAAGGTGGTCAGCTGGAGTGGTGGTTCTATGCTCCATAAGGTGATCAATTGTAGTGGTGGTTCTATGCTCCATAAGGTGGTCAGCTGTAGTGGTGGTTCTATGCTCCATAAGGTGATCAGTTGAAGTGGTAGTTCTATGCTCCATAAGGTGATCAGCTGGAGTGGTAGTTCTATGCTCCATAAGGTGATCAGCTGTAGTGGTAGTTCTATGCTCCATAAGGTGATCAGTTGGAGTGGTGGTTCTATGCTCCATAAGGTGATCAGCTGTAGTGGTGGTTCTATGCTCCATAAGGTGATCAGCTGGAGTGGTAGTTCTATGCTCCATAAGGTGATCAGCTGTAGTGGTGGTTCTATGCTCCATAAGGTGATCAGCTGGAGTGGTAGTTCTATGCTCCATAAGGTGATCAGCTGGAGTAATAGTTCTATGCTCTATAAGGTGACCAGCTGGAGTGGTAGTTCTATGCTCTATAAGGTGATCAGCTGGAGTGGTAGTTCTATGCTCCATAAGGTGATCAGCTGGAGGGATGCTTCTATGCTCTATAAGGTGATCAGCTAGAGTGTGGTGGTTCTATGCTCCATAAGGTGATCAGCTGGAGTGATGGTTCTATGCTCTATAAGGTGATCAGCTGGAGTAATGGTTCTATGCTCCATAAGGTGATCAGCTGGAGGGATGGTTCTATGCTCCATAAGGTGATCAGCTGGAGTGGTAGTTCTATGCTCCATAAGGTGATCAGCTGGAGTGGTAGTTCTATGCACTATAAGGTGATCAGCTGGAGTGGTAGTTCTATGCTCCATAAGGTGATCAGCTGTAGTGGTAGTTCTATGCTCTATAAGGTGATCAGCTGTAGTGGTAGTTCTATGCTCCATAAGGTGACCAGCTGTAGTGGTGGTTCTATGCTCCATAAGGTGATCATCTGGAGTGATGGTTCTATGCTCCAAAAGGTGATCAGCTATGGTGGTAGTTCTATGCTCTATAAGGTGATCAGCTGGAGTGGTAGTTCTATGCTCCATAAGGTGACCAGCTGTAGTGGTGGTTCTATGCTCCATAAGGTGATCATCTGGAGTGATGGTTCTATGCTCCATAAGGTGATCAGCTGTAGTGGAGGTTCTATGCTCCAAAAGGTGATCAGCTGGAGTGATAGTTCTATGCTGCATAAGCTGATCAGCTGGAGTGATGGTTCTATGCTTCTCAAGGCGATCAGCTGGAGGGATGATTCAATGCTCTATAAGGAATGAAAACGAAGATGAAAATGATAAATCTGCAGATGGCGCCACAGTTTCTGGTTCACACATTAGCATGATAAATATCTTGGGGAAATCTATCGAGATAAGAGGACAGTTTTACTAATCTGTTTTTACCAGCTGAAATTGGACATAAAATTCTATTCTCAGTATTATTACACTTTCCATTTTCGCTCACTTAGTAGCACAGAGCCAAAGTTGCAGTAGGTCCTTATAGCAAGTTTACACTACAGCGTGAATGTGCTCCTGCGATGATAGTTATTGTAGTACATTATTGTGCATGTACATTATTGTCGGCGTCTGTGGCCTAATGGATATGAACGCAGTTTCATAATCCAGATATACCAGGTTCGAAACCTGCTGCAGGCGGTTTGGTAGCAGATCGCTTTGTGTGGATTTTTAACAATGGTATAAGCGCCGTACCGTTCAGAAAGCAATGGCAAAATACTGAATGAAAAAAAAAATTGCCTAGAAAAATCACAAACAGCCAATAAAAGCTGGGGTTGATTGCCACGTCCTGTAAAGGATAAGCAACTAACTTTAACTATTGTGCATGATAAGGTTGCCAGTCCCATGCATAAACGTCATATTACTCTTACGACGTGAACGAGAGAAGTTCTTACTTACTAGTCGTTCCCCTTCTACCGTGAGGTGTAGAGGTTTGGGAGAGAGAGCGCCAGACTATTCTATCAGCTGTCTTCTTCCTGGCCAGGTTCCATTCTAGTCCTCGGTCCTTCAAAGATTACAACATTATAGTAAAGGCAATAACAGTACTCCAGACTTCCCTCCCTAGAGCTATACATCATTTGACATGTTACAATATTATAGTAAAGTCAGTCATTTCACTCCAGAACTCCCATACTTAGTATTATACAGCATTTGAAAAGTAAAAAGGTTCACGGTATCGACACGATTCAGTCTGCCCAGCAGTAAATGGGTACCAGACTTCTCTCTTGAGTTAGGGAAGGAAAAGGCAGCGAGGAAAGGTACTGGTCACCCCCACCTCTCTATGCATGACCTAGTATAGTGAGGTCTCTAACACTTCACCCCCTCTACGGTAGCATCTGCTATGGGACTACCATTTTACTCTCCCACTGAAGCAAATGACTATTTATCGATTCAGACATTACCATCTAGCCCGTACAGTCAGGTACTAAATACACGTAACTGGCTATGGAACTCTAGACGGTAAAATGTTTTAACGACAAGGGTTACTTTCGCAACAGCTGGCAGAAAACAGGTGTGAAACTTGGCAGCTGCAACAAAAATGGACTGGGTTCAATCCTCATCACTTTATGGACAGGAGGCTGTCACTTGGGTGTCATGACCCAAGTGGACCTGTTCCCCCCATGGAGTGTCCACCAGTCAGTCTGTCAGTTTATGTGTCAGTAAGTCCCTCCATTCAATCTGTCTTCTCAACTATAACTCTATCAATACATTGGTCAGATAGTTCGCCATCCATTCATTCAGTCCACCCATAAATCAATCCGTCTGTTACATCATTTTCAAAGTAGATCCTTGAAGTTCCCCGTCGTCTATCACTCAGTCAATCAAAAGGAGTACATCAGTCAATCCCTCGGTGTGTCAGTCAATACATGAATCAGTACGTTAATAAATTGGACTTTTAATATTTTTCGTCAGTCTGTTCTTCTGTGGGAAGGGAGGGGGGGGGGGGGGGGGGTGTTATAAAATATTAATAGTGACAAATAAAAGTGTATTAAACTATAAATCAAAAGCATCAAGCTTAAAAACACAATTATTTCCACATTTTGTTTCTAATTTCGTTTTTCCATATTCGATACTTGCACACTACGATGCATGTCCAGGAAACTCTTCTAAGGGGAGGAAGGGAAATAACTCCATTGAATATTCTGTGCGGAGAAAAAAGGTACGAGTAATAGGAAATTTGTTATTTGACCCATTTACCAAAATGGATATCCTACGGTTTTAAGAAAATTGAAATCGTTGTTTCTTCTCTTTTTTGAAATCGTTGTTTCTTCTCATATTAAACCAGTTTGCTGAACACTGAGGAGGTGGGGCAGCGTTGGTGTAGCTGGCAGTCGTTTTCATGACAAGTCTTTTCAGTGCTTTATCGTGATAGATAGTCCTTTTATAGACTTAGTCGGGCTAGCTGTCCTTTTCGACGCTATTTCAGCTAGCTGATGGATGGTAGTTAGTCATTTTCCGGGCTTATATTTCATCAACACAGCGTTTCAGTTAACAGTTCACTTATTTCTGAATGGCGAACTGTGCTCGGATATAACCAACGTACTTTAGTCTCGGTTGAAAGTAACATGCCTCGCCCTTAAAAAGCAAAACCTTAAACAACAACTACATTATTTTAGTAAATGCATATGTTATACATAAAAACGTGAGAAATTGGCTATAAAACGTTATTTGTTGTGAAAAACTAGGCTTCACAAGTCTTGTGAAGTGTAAACCTGACTGAAAAAGAAAACCTCACCAAAATAAAGTACAATTGTGAACTTACACTTATATAATTGCAATAAAATGTTCAGAATATCAGTGCACATTTAGTTTGAAACTTATCTACACATTGTTATCACAGTCAGTTCAAGGATGCAATTTTATTATTTTTTTCTTCAAAACAACATATTTCTGTAAAAAAACAGGCACCAAAAATTGGTGCAGAATGTATCTTCAGGTGATGTTTTAAAAACAGGAGGTAAAAGGGACAGGATACCATTACATGCCCATTGAGGCATACTAGGAATATAATGTAAGGCCCCTATTTTCTTGACAATCGACAGACTAGGGGTGATGTGGCCAGCATTGAGGCATACTAGGAATATAATGTAAGGTCCATATTTACTTGACCATCTACAGACTAGGGGTGATGTGGCCAGCATTGAGGCATACTAGGAATATAATGTAAGGTCCATATTTTCTTGACCATCGACAGACTAGGGGTGATGTGGCCAGCATTGAGGCATACTAGGAATATAATGTAAGGTCCATATTTTCTTGACCATCTACAGACTAGGGGTGATGTGGCCAGCATTGAGGCATACTAGGAATATAATGTAAGGTCCATATTTTCTTGACCATCGACAGACTAGGGGTGATGTGGCCAGCATTGAGGCATACTAGGAATATAATGTAAGGTCCATATTTTCTTGACCATCAACAGACTAGATATGATGTGGCCAGCATTGAGGCATACTAGGAATATAATGTAAGGTCCATATTTTCTTGACCATCGACATACTAGGGGTGATGTGGCCAGCATTGAGGCATACTAGGAATATAATGTAAGATCCATATTTTCTTGACCATCTACAGACTTGGGGTGATGTGGCCAGCATTGAGGCATACTAGGAATATAATGTAAGGCTCATATTTTCTTGACCATCGACAGACTAGGGGTGATGTAGCCAGCATTGAGGCATACTAGGAATATAATGTAAGGCTCATATTTTCTTGACCATCGACAGACTAGGGGTGATGTGGCCAACATTGAGGCATACTAGGAATATAATGTAAGGCTCATATTTTCTTGACCATCGACAGACTAGGGGTGATGTGGCCAGCATTGAGGCATACTAGGAATATAATGTAAGGCCCATATTTTCTTGACCATCGACAGACTAGAGGTGATGTGGCCAGCATTGAGGCATACTAGGAATATGATGTAAGGCCCATATTTTCTTGACCATCAACAGACTAGGGGTGATGTGGCCAGCATCAAGCCGGCTGACTTAACCTTACCAGAGTTGCTTTTGTACCCAATTCATGAGGTTGGGTCAAACTCTGAGCCATTTGTGGTCTAACAAATCTCACCTCAACTGGGGATTGAACCATGGACCACTGAGCTAAGAAGCCTGTGCACTAACCACTGCACGACCACAGCAGAAAAAATATGCAGTAGCCTAGATATAAAATATTATTTCAGTAGCAGCTTGTGGTATACATACAAAAATATGCAGTAGCCTAGATATAAAATATTATTTCAGTAGCTGCTTGTGGTATACATACAAAAATATGCAGTAGCCTAGATATAAATAATTATTTCAGTAGCTGCTTGTGGTATACATACAAAAATATGCAGTAGCCTAGATATAAAATATTATTTCAGTAGCTGCTTGTGGTATACATACAAAAATATGCAGTAGCCTAGATATAAAATATTATTTCAGTAGCTGCTTGTGGTATACATACAAAAATATGCAGTAGCCTAGATATAAAATATTATTTCAGTAGCTGCTTGTGGTATACATACAAAAATATGCAGTAGCCTAGATATAAAATATTATTTCAGTAGCTGCTTGTGGTATACATACAAAAATATGCAATAGCCTAGATATAAAATATTATATCAGTAGCTGCTTGTGGTATACATACAAAAATATGCAGTAGCCTAGATATAAAATATTATTTCAGTAGGTGTTAAGGTATTTTATTGGCATGGTCTGCTAGAGGTTAACAGCATAAGATTAATAGGTGACTACGTTTAATATAATGTAAATAATTGTTAGTTAGTGTACGCGATACACACGATTGATTATGACGTGTATGCGTTGGTATGTCACGCACCGTGACTAGGTTACCACACCCTTTTCTTAGATGACCGTCAAACGGATAAGACGTGTCCTATAATCCTTCCAGTGGTAGGCATGATATTGCCGCACATATGTTATTGCAGTACGGACATGGGTCAGTCCGATATTCTTATGAAGAGAGGAATGTATCGAGGTTAGTAATTTTAACTAAAGTCAAGGAAGGATGAAATTATGGTCCACATTCGTTTTATATCGCCAGACGTCTAATCTCATTGTCGGCCGTTGGATGTCCCAACCGCGCGTACATATAGTTACGACGTTCTGACTATAGTGTTGCATATTATTGGACCAGGACTATAATGCATGGATAGCATTTATGATGTATGATTCAATTCTAATATATAATGTTTTCATAATCAACCTCCATGGACTGTCTACTGTTTGAAATGTATATTAAAAATTGTGTGGACTCGAGAAGAGACTTATCACGTTCATTGAAGTTACAAATTCAACAATTATGATACTGAGTTCAAACCTTGTGACAGACAGAAAGTATTAACTCACATTCGCGTAACTATTCCAACAATAGCACGATCAAGAATTAATGAATCAAATGACCAGAACTAAGAAGCTTATTGAATCAATGAGAACGGTGGCTTTCCACAACGACCACTGAAATAGAAGACGGGGCCGCAACAACAATAAAAGAAGTGAATCGTATAAAGCCCCGCAACAAAGTGGTTGCCATTGCTGGGGAACGAAGGAAGAAAGAAATTTTTCTTGTTTACATACTTTCACGGACTGTTTACGATTACAAGAAAAACGTTCAAGTCACATGATTCCGAACATGACGTGGCTTGTGTAACTATGCAAAAATCAGTGACGTCACAATATTCCGTGTACAAGCCAACGATCGAAGGACGATGCCAGCTCACCTAATGTTTCATTCAAGAATACAACTTCTCAGTAGATCATAGGATTGAAAAGACATTATTTACCAACAAGGAGCAAACAGTCCTATCCTCTAGTCTAGGCCGTTGGTGAAGATCGCATCGGACGACGGGTTAAAAGATAAGTCTCAGTTCGTGACTGTTGTCATTCATAAGAAACATCACTGAGTCTAATTCACATTTTGCAGGCATGTCCGTTCTATATATTTTATATGCACGTTATATTTGTTTTTCATTGTTTGTGCTGTGCCTAATTTGTGGGAGGTTGGAGTGGAGATTCAGAATGAATAAATTATGGCTCTACGGATTGCCGATATTCATTCTGAACGGTCTTTAGGGTAGTGAATTAAATCGCATTTCGCGGAGAACGCGTCGATGACATTTCCGGGGCTTGTTTCGTTCGGGACTGCATTTAATTCACAGTATATGTTAGATGTCTAGTTTGGTGAAATAATCGGTGTATTTTATCGTATTCAGTTTAAATTCTATTTAGTTTGGTAACAATGTTAGTAATCTGTCTTGTTCTTTCTGATCTTGCTATTATTCAGTTCATTTTTTTTTGTATAACCGTCAATGAGTCCATGTTTGCGTCATTAATTTTTGTGTACGCAGATTTAACTCTATATTCAGTTAACCTTCACCCTACTCTATATTTCCGGTTTGCAGATTTGGTTTCATAATATCAATTTTTATTGTAGAAACGTCTTGTTTCGTGATAATATGGTTTGTTTATCCTTGGTTTACCCATCGTATCGTATGTCCTCATTTCATCTGTTCATGATTTAACACTAATAATATAATTTCTTGCTTAATAAGAGTGTATATGAATATAATTAAAATTTAATGACTTTTAAGGAGAATTAGGGACTTTGCACCAATTTGCAGTGGTAGTCCAAGAAATGGGCGATGCACTTTATAGCTCATGATTAAGGCATAATATAATAATAATATATATTTATAAAATAATTTGACTTTTTAGTCTGTCCTGCATATAAAGGACATAGTGTATATTATTTGGTACATTTTTTCCATTACTAAATGATTTACTTAGCACATATCACTGACTGAATGATATAATACTTGAGGAATAATACTATTTATTATTAGGTGCATGATAGTAATTCAGCACCCGAAATAGATAAATATCATAACTATTTATGATATATTAACGAGTATATATGTAATATTTTCCCAACATAGTATGTCTATGTATGGAATCTACAAATAATAGTTAGATAATATTACAATTAATTAAATTGAACATTCCCAGATTAAGTTCAATAATATTATGATTGTTTATATCGACTATTCATAAATTGAATAAGTATAATAATTACTTAAAATTTATTGGTGATTATTACATAACCATTACGTACAATATTAACGTCAAGATGCTTAACTTAGACTATTTTATTAAAAATGGTAAAGATTTTGGGAAAAAAGGAGAACTTCTCGAGGCTTATGCATTGGCTGAATTTGCAAAATATAAAGCAGAGATGGAAGAACTTGAAAGAAAACAGGCGGAAAAGAAGGCAGAATTAAGACAAGAAGAAGAAAGAAAGATAGCAAGAGATGAAATCCTACGGATTGAAGAAGAGAATAAATTGAAACGACAAGAAATCATACTGCAGCAAGAAATGGAATTGCAACGACTTAAATTAGAAACAGCAAAACTTAATTCACAGGGCGCTGCAGCAACCCAAAATGATACTGCTCAATCTGGATCTTCATCCACACGACTTAAAGGTAATTATTACTTTAAGCTGCCTCCATTCAAGTTACACGTAGATGACCTTTCATCGTGGCTCGCGCGCTTTGAGGACATATGTAAGGTGAATAACCTTGACAAAGCGGCATGGGCACTGAAACTTAAGGAATTTCTAGATGGCGAACCTGCAAGTGCAGCACAAAATATAGATCCAACACTATCAACAGACTATGAGGCCATTAAGACGTTGTTACTACGTCGTTTCCACTTGAACGAAGAGGCATGTAGATTGCGTTTTAAAAGTTTGTTGCCAGATAACAATAGAGATTTCACAGGTTTTATTGCTAACATACGCAATACTTTTAACAGATGGGTTGAACTGGCAGGTGTCAACAAATCCTACGACAAGTTAGTCGATTTGTTATTGAGGGATAAAGTATTATCGTCTGTCAGCCCACCATTCTTTGCTTATCTGCAAGAAAGAAAACCAGAATCTATTGATGAGTTAGAAAAAATTTCTTTAAATTACTGCACAGCTCATCCGAATGCTAATATTTCTGGCACATTGATAAGAGAACCACTTCCTGTAGCCTCCAATATGGCATATCATAATCATAACAAACCTAGAACACACAGTGTAGACAGGGGTAGGTTCAAAGGAAACTATGACATTAATTTTCATAAGGGACAGAATAACTTTAACAATAACTTTAATAGAGGACGACAACAAACCAGAAACTATTCACCTCAGTCAAGAAATAACAGTAATCCACGTAACTCAAGTTATAATCGATCATATAACTATAATAATGATTACAAGTGGAACAATAGCGATAATTATAACTCGAGACATCGAGATAACAGTTACAATAGAGGACAACGGGATAATTCATCTAATTATTCTCGTCATCGTTCTCATTCTCGTAGATCGACAACTTATAACCATAATACAGGGGCAGCTGTTACTACTGCTACAACCCCTAGGGTTCAGAGTTCAACTACTGATAACAAAATACAGTCATCGTCTACTTGTTTTGCAATGAATTATAACGTGGCAAATAGTTGCCCAACATGTAATCTTATATTTCAGAAAGCAAAAGAGACAGTTCTGAACTGCGGTCATATTCTACCAGAAGTCAGTCTAGCAGTCAATGACGGAACAGGATCACTGATCTTCAACAGAGGAAAAGTTAATGGATCCATCGTCTCAGTCTTAAGAGATTCGGGATCGACCACGATCGGAATCCGTCAGACACTTGTTCATCCAAATTGTGCAACTGGAGAACATGTCAGGTGCATGACTTTTGGGGGAACCATAGAATATTATCCAACAGCTATTATTTACATTGACACACCTTTCTTCACAGGCAATGTTAAAGCATGCATGTTAAGAAACCCAATTGCCGACCTTATGGTGGGATGCATACACGGGAGTAAAGATTGCACACCAGATGAGATTATTCAATGGGAAAAAAATAATCTATACATCGGAAATGCAGCAATAACCAGAGCACATACAAAACAATTAGAGACTATAGACACGGAAAACAAGGAAACAAATGATCATGAAAATATCGAGATTCATTCTGCTATTGACCGAGTATCATTTGCTGCAAAACAGAGGGAAGACAGGTCACTAACAAAATTTTTTACGCTGGTCAACAAAGATGACAATCTTTCTAGGAACATAAATTATAGTCAGTGGTTTAGTATTAAAAATGACATTTTATTAAGATGTTTTATGGATAAAACTCAGATAAGACAACAAGTCATGGTACCTTTTGCTTTTAGGCGGTACATACTTCAACATGCACATGATTCTAAGTGTGCAGGTCACATGGGTTATACTCGTACACGTTCACGAGTATTATCTTCTTTTTTTTGGCCGGGAGTATCACGAGATATTTCACAGTACGTACGCTCCTGTACGATATGCCAAGAAGTGAAAGCACGGGGAGCCTTTCACACGGCGCCTATTCAGGCTTGTGATATATCGGTGAGACCTTTCGACAAAATGGCCATTGATATCATTGGCCCACTTTTACCATCAGCCAGAGGACATAGGTTTATTCTCACTTGCATCGATTTATGCACACGATGGCCAGAAGCCATCCCATTAAAAACAACCACCACCACAGATGTAGCTGATGCACTACACTTGATCTTTTCTAGAGTAGGTTTTCCTAGAAAACTTTTGTCAGATCATGGTTCTCAATTTATATCTGAGACTATGACGGAGGTAATGAAGACTTGGCAAATAGATAGAAACCTCAGCAGCATTTATCACCCAATGAGTAATGGTGCTGTAGAAAGACTTAACCGTACACTCAAACAAATGCTACATAAAGTTACAGTTAACCATCCACAGGACTGGGACAGAGTGCTACCAGCGGTGTTATTCGCTTATCGAGAGGTGCCAAATGAACAAACTGGCTTCTCTCCGTTTCATTTAGTCTTTGGCGCTCCTCCAAGAGGTCCTATGGGACTGATAAAAGATTTATTAATCGATTCTGAGATGACTCAGGACACTCAGTCATCCTATGAATATGTAATTAATCTCCGGAATAACATTATTGATGCCTGTCAAATGGCAACAGCTTCATCTGAGGCTGCGAAAGAGAAAGCTAGAAACTTTCCAAAACAGTAATAGACGATTACGTCAATTATTTCCAGGAGATCAAGCTTATGTGTTATTGCCACATAACAATAATAGACTACTAATCTCGTGGAATGGTCCTTACCAGGTTATCAATAAGATTTCTGATGTTGATTATGTCCTGGACATTAAGGGACATCACAAAATATTTCACATAAATATGCTCAAGCAATTTCATACTCGACCTGAACATCTACAAGCTATTTTTCATGAATTAGATGACACTTTCAGACCTACATGTCACTATTCTAATTTATCCGTTATCCAGGAAGAAGAATCTTCTTTTCCTGAGGTACAGTTAGCTTTACCTGTACCTGTAGTACAATCTAGCGAATCTTGGCGGGACGTAACCATCTCTTCGTCGGTTACACCGCAACAGCATCAAAAGATTGCTGATCTGCTACAATCTTATCCAGATGTGTTGACCGATGTTCCAGGTCGCACATCAGTCATTAATCATGACATCACTCTTAACGAGGATACTCCAATTCGGGTACATCCTTATTCTGTTCCTATACACTTTCTTACTAAAACTACTAAGGAACTTGAACAGATGTTATCTTTAGGAATTATCGAAACTAGTAATTCCCCATTTTCTTCTCCATTAGTTATTGTCCGAAAGAAGGACAATAACATTAGACTATGCGTCGACTATAGAAAATTAAATGCACAAACGATAGTTGATAGCGAACCACATCCACTTCTCGATGACTTACTGCCACGTCTATCGACAGCAACTATATTTACTAAGATAGACTTAACTAAAGGTTATTGGCAGATACCACTAACCGAAAAAGCAAAATACTACACAGCGTTTTCAACTCCGCTAGGTCTATACCAGTGGAACGTGATGCCTTTTGGGCTGGTTAACGCTCCAGCTACCTTTGTTCGCATGATGCGACACATTTTTTCAGGTAGACCAGACATTATTACATATATAGATGACATATGCTTGTTTAGTTCATCTTTTGAGAACATTTTTTGGGTCTTGGATACGTTTTTGATACCTTGAGAAGGTACAAGTTAACTGCTAAACCTACAAAATTACAGGTAGCATTTCATGAGATCACTTTTTTGGGTCACATTATTGGAGCTGGATATATCCGAACATTACCCAGTACAGTTTCAAAAATTTTAAACATTTCCGTTCCTCAAACGAAGAAACAAGTGAGAAGCTTGTTAGGTCTAGTCCAATATTACAGTAGATTCGTACCTAACTTGTCATCCATCACTGCTGTATTGTCCTCATTACTAAAGAAGAACATGCCAGTGAAAGTGACATGGACTGACGAATGTGACAGAATTTTTCGGCAAATAATTTCTATATTTTCAAATCCACCTATTTTGAGATTAATTGATGCTTCTAAAAAGTTCATTCTTCGTACAGATGCGAGTAACTACGGAATTGGCGCATGTTTGCTCCAATACCATGACGACATCCTCCATCCAAACTTGTACGTGTCACGAAAACTGAAACCACCAGAAGTGAAGTACTCTACGGTTGATCGCGAACTCTTAGCCGTCGTGTGGGCGATAACCAAACTAGAAAAATTCCTACTGGGAGCCCCTTTTGTAGTACAAACCGATCAAAGGGCCGTAGCATCACTACAACGAGCAAATCACAAGAGTCCAAAATTGACCAGATTTGCTATACTCCTCCAACCCTTCGAGTTTTCAATCGAGTACATCACAGGATCCGACAACATCTTGGCAGATACATTATCTCGAAATCCTAATGATGTCGATTCCTAATTTACGTTGTTTGTCGCAAAGACAATACTATGTACAGAGAAAACTTAATCAAAGAACATAGCACCATCGTTGCTTTTTGACACATGAATGAACCATTTACTCAGCTGCTTTCTATAGGCAAATTATACGCAAAGTGACTGCAATCAATTGACACTATATTCGTCTTTACACCGGGACTTTCCTGGTTTACATTTGTCACAACATTGTTTCAAAACACTTCGGAGAAAATAAATGACATTCCAGTCGAACTAATTCGTTATATAACGTGATTCAGAATACTTGAACATTTTGTCTAATGGAAATTCAAGGATCAAGACTACGAATGGATCTTCATATCCAATGTTAATTACTTTAATTTATTCTTTAAAACTAATCCACATTAAAATGACAAGTGAGTTGAATTTTAAAAAAATGAATGAAACTTAAAAAAATGAAAGAAAGAAAAGAAAACTCACATAATTCTTTGATTATATTCTTAGAATTACATGATTATATTGCATACTATTGTTTAAATTAGTTAGAAAGGTATTAATAACTTAATACTACACTTACTTGATGTTCAACACACATAACTTAGTTAAATTTATACATCATTTTTTTTTTCTTTCTCTAATTTATTCTTTATTCGTTATTATGTCTTTCTTTAACAGATCCTCTCATTTTTCTTACATTAGATTTTCAACAACTTATTCTTATTCCATACCTAGTATAGTTATTTAGTTTAATTTTAACACTTTAAATTAGTCTGACATGACATTTTATCACGACATATTTTAAGTTAATTAATTATTTAATTAGAGATCGACATTACCATTCTCTTTTAGTTCTTATTACCATTTATATTTATTTATGATATAAATAATGAATATATTACATGACTATTGGTTAGTCGACATGACCACGACATTGGTTCTAGACAGAACGTCGTAGGCCATATGCCGCAATCTCGTTAAATTTTTTTTTTTTGATATTGTTAACATATTGGTATTTTTTCAGATGGGTTTTTTGTTAAAAAAAATCTATCTAATAGATTTTTTTTCCCCCAGTGGACAGGGAATTGTTAAGGTATTTTATTGGCATGGTCTGCTAGAGGTTAACAGCATAAGATTAATAGGTGACTACGTTTAATATAATGTAAATAATTGTTAGTTAGTGTACGCGATACACACGATTGATTATGACGTGTATGCGTTGGTATGTCACGCACCGTGACTAGGTACCACACCCTTTTCTTAGATGACCGTCAAACGGATAAGACGTGTCCTATAATCCTTCCAGTGGTAGGCATGATATTGCCGCACATATGTTATTGCAGTACGGACATGGGTCAGTCCGATATTCTTATGAAGAGAGGAATGTATCGAGGTTAGTAATTTTAACTAAAGTCAAGGAAGGATGAAATTATGGTCCACATTCGTTTTATATCGCCAGACGTCTAATCTCATTGTCGGCCGTTGGATGTCCCAACCGCGCGTACATATAGTTACGACGTTCTGACTATAGTGTTGCATATTATTGGACCAGGACTATAATGCATGGATAGCATTTATGATGTATGATTCAATTCTAATATATAATGTTTTCATAATCAACCTCCATGGACTGTCTACTGTTTGAAATGTATATTAAAAATTGTGTGGACTCGAGAAGAGACTTATCACATTCATTGAAGTTACAAATTCAACAATTATGATACTGAGTTCAAACCTTGTGACAGACAGAAAGTATTAACTCACATTCGCGTAACTATTCCAACAATAGCACGATCAAGAATTAATGAATCAAATGACCAGAACTAAGAAGCTTATTGAATCAATGAGAACGGTGGCTTTCCACAACGACCACTGAAATAGAAGACGGGGCCGCAACAACAATAAAAGAAGTGAATCGTATAAAGCCCCGCAACAGTAGGTGCTTGTGGTATACATACAAAAATATGCAGTAGCCTAGATATAAAATATTATTTCATTAGCTGCTTGTGGTATACATACAAAAATATGCAGTAACCTAGATATAAAATATTATTTCAGTAGCTGCTTGTGGTATACATACAAAAATATGCAGTAGCCTAGATATAAAATATTATTTCAGTAGGTGCTTGTGGTATACATACAAAAATATGCAGTAGCCTAGATATAAAATATTATTTCAGTAGGTGCTTGTGGTATACATACAAAAATATGCAGTAGCCTAGATATAAAATGTTATTTCAGTAGCTGCTTGTGGTATACATACAAAAATATGCAGTAGCCTAGATATAAAATATTATTTCAGTAGCTGCTTGTGGTATACATACAAAAATATACAGTAGCCTAGATATAAAATATTATTTCAGTAGCTGCTTTTGGTATACATAGAAAAATATGCAGTAGCCTAGATATAAAATATTATTTCAGTAGGTGCTCGTGGTATACATACAAAAATTTATAGTAGCCTAAATATAAAATATTATTTCAGTAGGTGCTTGTGGTATACATACAAAAATATGCAGTAGCCTAGATATAAAATATTATTTCAGTAGGTGCTTGTGGTATACATACAAAAATATGCAATAGCCTAGATATAAAATATTATTTCAGTAGCTGCTTGTGGTATACATACAAAAATATGCAGTAGCCTAGATATAAAATATTATTTCAGTAGCTGCTTGTGGTATACATACAAAAATATGCAGTAGCCTAGATATAAAATATTATTTCAGTAGCTGCTTGTGGTATACATACGAAAATATGCAGTAGTCTAGATATAAAATATTATTTCAGTAGGTGCTTGTGGTATACATACAAAAATATGCAGTAGCCTAGATATAAAATATTATTTCAGTAGCTGCTTGTGGTATACATAGAAAAATATGCAGTAGCCTAGAAATAAAATGTTATTTCAGTAGGTTCTTGTGGTATACATACAAAAATATGCAGTAGCCTAGATATAAAATATTATTTCAGTAGCTGCTTGTGGTATACAACAAAATTAAGATTTTATCAGAGCTGTGTGCTTTCTGTGCTTCTCTATGGTGCGGAATGCTGGAGAGCTACAGAGAAGGAAATGTCGAAATTGTCCTCTTTTCACACAACATGCCTAAGAAAAATTCACCGAATCTTTTGGCCGAATACCATCACTAACCAAGATCTGCTTACTCGTAGCAAGCAAGAGGACATGCACACCATCATAGCTGGCAGACGCTGGAACTGGGTTGGTCATGTCCTCAGAAGAGACTCCGATGCCATCACAAGAACAGCTATGTTTTGGACCCCTGAAGGAAAACGAAAAAGAGGCCGACCAAAAACAACCTGGCGGAGGACTGTGGAGGCTGAGATGCAAAGAATGAACCAGAGTTGGGGCATTGTACGAAGGATGGCCACCGACCGAGCAAAGTGGAATCAATTTGTTGTTGCCCTACAAGACGCCACTAGGCGTGATGGCCACTGACTGCTTTGACGGTCGGCGGCTAAGGATCAAAGAAGAAGAGAAGTTGTGGTATACATACAAAAATATGCAGTAGCCTAGATATAAAATATTATTTCAGTAGGTTCTTGTGGTATACATAGGAGGTCAGTACCTAGATATAAAATTGTTATTTCAGTAGCTGCTTATGGTTTACATACAAAAATATGCATTAGCCTAGATATAAGTAGCTGCTTGTGGTATACATACAAAAATATGCAGTAGCCTAGATATAAAATATTATTTCAGTAGCTGCTTGTGGTATACATACAAAAATATGCAGTAGCCTAGATATAAAATATTATTTCAGTAGCTGCTTGTGGTATACATACAAAAATATGCAGTAGCCTAGATATAAAATATTATTTCAGGGCTCTTGATACATACAAAAATATGCAGTAGCCCAGATTAAAATTATATTTCAGTAGCTGCTTATGGTATATCATACAAAAAATATGTGTAGCCTAGATATAAAATATTATTTGCTAGGTGCTTGTGGTATACATACAAAAATATGCAGATAGCCTTAGATATGTGGATAAATTGCTTGTTTCAGTAGCTGCTTTTGGTATACATACAAAAATATGCAGTAGCCTAGATATAAAATATTATTTCAGTAGCTGCTTGTGAAAGGATACAAAAATATGCAGTAAAATGATATAAAATATTATTTTTAAGCAGTAAGCTGCTCCTGTGAAAGTGGTATACATACAAAAATATGCAGTAGCCTAGATATAAAATATTATTTCAGTAGCTGCTTGTGGTATACATACAAAAATATGCAGTAGCCTAGATATAAAATATTATTTTAGTAGCTGCTTGTGGTATACATACAAAAATATAGGAAATTGAATGAAAAATGTTGTGGTAATGCTTTTGTCATTTGCATTTGGTATTAAAATGTGTCTATGTCCATCCTTTTCCTTGTGCATATGTGATAAAAAATAATTCTTAAAAATAAAATTGTGTCCTTCACTGAAATATTTTCATCTGATAGTTTAATCTATGGCAGTAATATGTTTAGAATATTAATACACATTTAGTTTCAAACATATTGACATATTTGTATCATTATCACTTCACATATAGACATTTTTTTAAAGAGAACCACATATTTTTTTATACAAACGGGCTTCTAAAATGGGTGCATTTTTTTCCTAAATGTTGTTTTAAAAACAAGCTGTACAAATAAGGGACCTACATTGAATCAGTAGTTGCATGCTCTATGAATGAAAATATGGGAAAAGGGCTAATAAATCTTGTAAAATGTTTTTAAACTATTATGTTATGTGAAAAAGTATCTGTGTCTTGTGAAGTGTAGACCTGATAGAAAAGGTCTCGTTAGAAAAGTGATTAAGCTTTAGTTTTCCAAGGCTTTTTTTGGAGACCAACTTTCACACCATGTGAGATGACATGAAATGATTTATTGCCAGCTTGGCTAGATATGTTTATAATTATCCATTCAGAATTGACATATATCATCTGGAAATCCAGGTACCCCAGGAATTTTCCATTTGAAAGGCCTATCTTGCATTGTGGTCCATTTCTGCAGAATGACCCAATTAAGTAAATGTGCATCCATTTTAAAACACATCAACCCTTTCTTGTCACAATCACTTCACAGATATAATTTTTATGATTCTTTTTCCAAAACCAACTATTTCTGTAAAAGCCAAAGATGAAACTAATAAAAACTAATATTATTTACATATACCAAATTCTATTTTATGTTTCCCAGAAGAATGTTGCCACTAATCATTCAAGCCTGGGCGTCTCTGCTTGAAGGAGTGTCAACGACTGGGATTTTGACTGAATAATCTGAACGGCTCCTGAGATAAACCCTCTGTGGAAAGGGAAGGAGCAAAGCTTCTTACCGGGTTGATTCTTCTAAAGTTCTTAGGTTGAATATTTGATCAATACATGATCGTTTCGGCATGAACCCCGCTTGTTCTTCTCTGATCTTTTCGTCAGCATGCAATTTAAGTCTTTCTAACATCATGCAACATAATAATTTTCCAGGTACAAATAGAGATATCAGTAGCCAGTTTTACTTGAAGATCACCTTAGTGTTCGGTAACTGTACAATAATACTGTCTTTCCATTGTTGTGGTGGTTGTTCTTCTCTCCATACTTCATTTATAATATCTAAAATTCTCAAGAGGTTGTTGTCATTAACTGCTTTAAGCATTTCCCCTGAAATTTCGTCAACTCCACTTAAAATTTTAAAAAAAATGTTCTGTTATGTACATCATAACAGCCAACTTTTAGTCTAGGATCTCATACAGCGTGAATTCATTGAATTGTTGTATTCATCTATGGAATTTTCAGCTTTACAATCAGTTCTTACATGTGGTGGTGGTCTCTGTTTAGGTCCTCCATGAAAAACTCACAAAAACTGATTTGTTAGCCTTTTTCTCTTAAAGGTATTGAATTTGCTTGTTTACCTCATGTACCATCTGTTTTCAAAATAACTAAGGTGCAGGGTCATAGTTTTTTGGGAAAATTTGATAAGATAACTGTTAGGAGTGCCGGTGCAGCATTTTCAGCTTCTTCGGCCAGTTCATTGAAAATGTCAGTGAGTTTTCTTCGAGGTTTGTTCTTTCCTTTATTTAAAAAAGTTAGTTTGCAAGTATCCAAAGGCTGCATTATGGTACTTGCTGAACTAATCTTTACAGCTTTGCCCACTGTTTGAATCCACTTCAGTATTTTATGATATATCTGAAAAAAATCCATTTTTGAACATGTTTACTAGGTATCCGGTGGTCGCTTACATATCCAGTTTGCTGATTCATGCAAACCAAAGTATCGATTGTCTGGTGGTGATATCGTTGTCAATTTTGCCTATATTGCATCGAAATATTGCCATCATTTTTGTAGCCTTATGCCCGTCTTCATCCAAACTGAGATTTTGGAACGTGTAAATCATTCTTCTATTTTTGTATCAAAATGTTCATAAATGGTTCAGTCTTTTCTTTACCTTGTGAAAGTCATAAGAGACATGAAGCATAATATGATATGATGCTTCATTTCTATTTCTTGAAAACACGTGAGTAAACCAAGGTGTATAAAATTCTGCAGATGTAGACCAGTAGTCATGGATGAATGCTTTCTTCTGAATCCCAAATATTTATTAGCACAGCAGTAAAGTTATCCAGTTCAGGGCATGTGACTTTGGTCCATTGAGCATACATTAAATATTGTTTCGAAGGATTATTCTGAATACACATTTGAGTTTGGCATAATAACTGATGCACTGACACATGTAATCTTTAATTTCATCAGTAAATAAAACACTATATCATTTCAGTGGGGTTGACAGGTCAAGCAATTAAGTCACACCTTGTGACAAAACTGAAATGCATTTTGTGTCATGCCTTCATCTATTTCTGGGACATCTTGTGAGACTGTACTTGCCTCTCAACTTGTAGCTATACTGTTAACTTTACTGGTTGTTTTAATTGAGTTTTACGCTTTACTGACAGAAAGTTTAGCAGTTGTTATGCTTTCTCACACCTGTTCATTCAGCTGTTCAGTATCCCCTTTAGAATAATCACTTTCATGAATATTCTAACATGAAGTCTTAGCAAAGTCTTCATCTGAATAACTAAGACTTACTGAAAAACTACTGTCGCTATAATTCTCTTCTGTTCACAGAAGCAGCCATTCTTGATCAGCATATAGCCAGTGTTAAGAAGAGGAATCTATTGCCATTGCTCATAAACAAATGATTAGCAGCACTAGTAATGGATATAAAGAAGTATAAAATTTCAGCTTCATAAAATATTTTTCCCCCATTCCAAAATGTTCACACACTTGTTCCAATGTATCGAAACAATTTAAACCAGCAAACTGCCAGGTATTTTTACATTTTCATTTCAAATTCAGACATATATCACGCTGGTGCAAGATATGGCTCGCAGATAATTATAAAGGGCAAAGTGGTGTGTATTACTACTTGTGAGTTAAAGGTGTTTGACAAATTTGAAACTGACTTGTGGTAAGGTTAAGTCTAACTATAATGTAAGTACCAACAGCCAATCTGGGCAACATAAAAGATGCAGTCTCCTTATCCAGATTTGTATCTTTTTTTAAAATGTATAAATAAAAATATTCAGTTTAGCCTCAGTTATAATTATGATATAGGCCCTATGGTGTCTCTAAGTCCAGATAATTTCTTCAGTTTCCAAAACCTGATGTGGCTTCACTTTTCCTGTCCAATAGCTGTAAATAATGTCTATTTAAATTTCTAAATTTTGCAAGTGTTTGTGTGTGTGTTTTTTTTCTTTTCCTAACAATTGTCTGTTCGTACCTGTCACAGTGTAACAAAACAAAAAATAAACAGGGACGGGAAGGAAATAGAGTAATGTGAAGGCTTGAAATGTTTGAGCTGATATTTTTATGTGATTTTAATTTTTCATCAGCAATATGTAGCACTTGTACCTCACAAGATCTTCATTTTCCCCTACCATGCCTCACTAATCATTATATATTTGTTTTCGTTCTTGCTATAATCATTTATTAGTTGATTAATTTCCAGCTCTACTTTTCCATGACCTCAAGCTCTGCATTCCCTACCAAAGCTGTTGATGATTTGCTGATATTTTAATAAGTTCTCACCTTACTTACTTCACTCTTCCCCCTTGAACATATGTTTAACTGTGATCACCTGCCCTATTGTTCCCTCTGCCATTCATGATATCCCTCTTTATTCATACTCCTTTTATGCCAGCTATGTTCCCATGGAGGAGGTGTCTTCTGTCTGTGGTTATCAGCATATAGGCTTTTTGTCATGACCATCACATATCTGGATCTAATCAATACCACATGCCAAGTCTTCCTATCCTGTGCCATCTGCTCAAGTTCTTTCCATGTTTTTCTAATCATTTTCACCTCTGTATCAAGTTCTCTTCTCCATGTGTTTTTTGGTCTAACTCTGCCTCTCTTTCCCTGTGGATTCCAGAACAAGGACTGTCTTGTAATGCTATCAACAGGTTTCCTCAATGTGTGTCCTATCGATCGTCAACATCTTCTTCTCAACTCTGGGGCCACTGGCACTTGTCTGGTTCTTATCATCAATTCCACATTTGTGACTTTGTCATACCATTTCAGACCTTCTATTCTATGCAAGCACCCGTTTATAAAAATCTGTAGCTTTTTGGTTGTTGTTTTTGTTGCTCTCCATGTCTCAGAGCCATACAATAGGACTGACTTGACATTTTAGCCATTTACATTGTAATATTGACAGCATGAGTATTCCCAGCTCATATTCGATTACTGACATGACTAGCTAATGATATAGGAGAAAAAATAGTCTCTGCTCCAAGAGCATAGCAGTCTTTGTTTGTAAAGCTGCCAGACCTCACCAGCACTTTTGTATGATAAGCTCAACATGGTACTTGTAAGATGGCCTATATTTGTTCTATAATTATTAAATGATTCTGTAATGAAAGGGAAAGATGCCATTAATTAGCAAAATTGTCATGTTTAAAGGCTTAAAGACAAAAAAAAAAGTGCAATTGTTGTAAATTTATTCTTGTGAGAACACATCTCCTGCATTACATTTATTTCTGTGAGAACACACCCTCTATTTTACATTTATTCCTGTGAGAACACACCCTCTGTTTTACCTTTATTCCTGTGAGAACACACACCCTACTTTACATTTATTCCTTTGAGAACACACCCCCTTCTTTACATTTATTCCTGTGAGAACACACCCTCTATTTTGCATTTATTCCTGTGATAACAATAGTTTTTCAATTATGTGAGGTCCTCATTAGTGCTTCTCTAACATAAAATGTGACCACACTGTACCTCACAAGGAGATAAAAGGTAAGGAACAGAAGAGATCTATTGCTGACACAATAAAAGAAAGTTGCAAAGTGGGAAAATTTTTATCAAATTACCTTCATTTATTTCATTATTCTGTGATAGAATTTACTAAAATGTAGAAATTTCTGGCAAAATTTGTAACTTGCCTGTATATCTGATGTCAAGAACAGTATTTAAGCAAAAAAAAAACTTGTGCAAAAATTCCCAAATGTTTATATTATATGATTTTAGCTATCAAATGGAACAAGTTACATTTTCCAAACATGATCTTACACAAATTTAGTATACATTTGAAAATCTCTGAATCACTCAAATAAATCAGTATTGCATAAAATGCCATCACAGACATACTATCATCAAACATGTATAACACTCTTTTTTAATCTGCTAAAACCTTCCTATGCAGCTACTTATTGTCATAGCTGATGTTTGTTACCAGTACATGTTGTTTATAATTCTCAGGTCCTTACCATCGATGTTGATGCTTTCTAGCATTTTTTATAATGTTCTCATGTTTTACTGTCTCAAATGCCTTAGTGTAGTGTATAAAGCACAAGTATAGATAGATTATAGGTAGAAGGTACAATTTTTAAAAATAATTGTATACACATTTTGACGCAATTGACAGCTCTGAATCATTCAGAAGAAAATCAGTATAGCAAAGACTGTTGAATGTGACATTGGACATACTACCATTTAACATACTCTCTTCCTTATATTTTCAGGTTGTTATGTTTTTCACCATTATTTAAAAACAAAAAATTTGAGTGAAATTTCTTTTGATATTAATATCTCAAATAACTAGCATGTAACAAATTGTCTAAGATTTTGTTATCTATAATTCGTTTTTCTTTTCAGATTACAAAAAAAAAAATATGGAACAGAAGATCCCATTCCTGGATCAAAAAATAAAACAGGACATCAGTACACATTTTAAAGTGAATATTCTTTTTAATTCTTGATAACAAATTTGTATACAGCCACAGTGAGTTAAACTGAGAAATCTGTTAAAATATTGTCCATTTACATATTTTTTTACTTATTGCAAGGTTCTTTGTGTTTTTTTTTTTCTGTAACAGTGTAGTATATGTAAATGTAATATAACATCTTCATCAGGGGCATAAACAGTTGAGAATAGAAAGTAATTTAAATACATAAACATGTATCATGTAGTTGTCAAACTGGGGCAATGTTTAAGACTGAAGTGGTTTATTTCAAACTTGAATATGTTCAATATTATGTTTTTAGGGACACACAGTGAAGATAGTTGTCAAACTGGGGCAATGTTTAAGACTGAAGTGGTTTATTTTAAACTTGAATATGTTCAATATTATGTTTTTAGGGACACACAGTGAAGATAGTTGTCAAACTGGGGCAATGTTTAAGACTGAAGTGGTTTGTTTCAAACTTGAATATGTTCAATATTTTATTTTCAGGGACACACTGTTAAGATAGAAAGTGAAGGTGAGGAAGATGGTCATGTTCCTGCAGGGAGAGAGAGTATGAGGAGCAGTTCCACATCTGTATATCCTGCTGGGGACAATTTACTCAGTAATGCTTTTACTACTTTTTAACATAAATGTAACCTGTGCTCAATATGTTACCACTTTCAACAAATATGTAACATAATAAGTGTTATTTATACACCTCCACCACAAGCATCATAATGTGTTTGTACCCTATATGCACACATGTGTGTGGTTTTGTTTTTTTTTTCTTCAATTTTTTTGTTTGTTAGGCTACCTTTATTCCGGACAGAAAATCCCTTGCAGCAAATTTTACATGTTTAGGGCAGTGGCATACCAAGGATTCTTAGCACCAGCGGCGAGCAAGGAGAAAATGCATACCCGGTATCCACCAGATAAAATTCATGTTCATTTTGTAGACAAATCAAAAGACAGTCTAAAGGACTATATCAAATACGGTCATGACTTTTAAATTCTATTAATAACACACAGATGAATTTAAGAATTAGGTAAACACAAAAGAAAAGACATAATGATGATTACTTGGTGTAAAGGTATATAGAGCAGATGTAGTATCAGATCACCATCTTCTGTTGCTTCATCGTTTGTTCCAAAAACAAAAATAAAACTCAACTAATTTTGTATAATGTAGAATATCTAAGAAATAAGAGACAAAGTTTCAATCGCACGTGTCCAACACATACCAATTACTCCAACAACTGGATGATGAAGCAGATACAGAAGACCACTGGCAACAAGTACAAAATATATGAAATGAGACATGTGGAGAGGTACTGGGAAAAAGTGAACATCAGCATAAACCATGGATAACAACAGAAACCATGGATAACAACACAAACCATGGATAACAACAGAAACCATAAACAAGATAGAAGACAGGAAAAACAAAAAAGCAGATAAATCCAGAAGCTCCAAAGTCAAGGTTCATGAAGTGTACCTAGAAGAAAACAAAGAAGTAAGAAGAAGCATCAAAAGAGACAAGAGGAAGTATATTGAAGACTTGGCAAGGGAAACAGAGGAAGCTGTCGCCAATGGAAATATGAGGAACCTGTACAACAACACAATAAAGCTAAGAGGGAGATATAAGCAAGCAAATAGCCTCATCAAAGATAAGAATTGCCCGACCAACACAGAGTGCTCTGTTCGTGTCAGAAGCAGCTTGCAGCATAGGGGAACCTACCGCCAAGAGAAGAAATACCAGCAGAATGGAAGGAAGGTTATCTAGTAAAGTTACCTAAGAAAGGAAATTTACAAGAATGCACACATTATAGAGGAATAATGTTATTGTCAGTGCCAGGAAAAATACTTACTTAGTCATCCCTCTTCTACAATGAGGTGTAGAGGTTTGGTGGAGGGAGCACCATACTATCCTATCTGCTGTCTTCCTTATTGGCTGGTTCCAATCTAGTCCTTGGTTCTTCACAGACTGTCTTATGTTGTCTTCCCAGTGGATGCTGGGTCATCCTGGAGGTCTGGATCTCAATTTCTCATAATTGCCATGATAGCTTTGTTGCGAGTTGATCCTATGAAAGGGCAGTGATCCTGAATATGTTTTTGAGCAATGTAGATTTTGAGTTATGGTGCTTGAACGCTCGATTAAGCTGAGGCTTGTTTAACTATGATGCTGGGTGAAATATTTATATTAAGAACAGAGGTATGACCGCTACTCACGGCGTTGAGCCCCGCCTGTGAGGAATTTATCCCTGAGTTGTGTGAGCGGTGTTTAGCTCGTGGCTATGCTGCATGTATTAAGAGCTGTGTTCAAAAAACAGCCGAGCCCCGTGACTGTTGGGCGGGAGATGTGTGATCCAAAATAGATGAGTGTGTTTTTTGGCGTAGACCGAGGTGGTCAAGCCCTGATTTTTCTAAGTGTATGCCTACGTAGTGCTGAAGATTATGAAATGTCGACTTATGTGTTTTTGCTGTGTGTAAAGCCTATTTGATTAACTGCAGTGTAGAGATTTGTGAAGCTGTTTTGAAGCTATTATAAGTCCAGGATTAGGACAGGCCATATTTGATTAACTGCAGTGTAGAGATTTGTGAAGCTGTTATGAAGCTATTATAAGTCCAGGATTAGGACAGGCCATATTATGTATTAACTGCAGTGTGGAGATTTGTGAAGCTGTTATGAAGCTATTATAAGTCCAGGATTAGGACAGGCCATATTTGATTAACTGCAGTGTGGAGATTTATGAAGCTGTTATTTATAGCGCTGACATTATTGTTAACTGCCGAGTGTGCAGTCTGTTGAGCGTTGGGGATAGTTCATACTTTTCACTGTGAACTTTATATTTATGCCAACGTGTTCGTGTTGTAATGCAAACTGTACATTAATGTAAACGTGATTGTGCCGTGCCTTAATAAATCGTCATTAAGTGTCACCAGGCGTTTACACCAGTTCTATGACTATTATGTACGTGCCTTGTGGTGTGAGTGTCTACCCCATCACACACCCACTTGCAACATTCTACACAGTGACAGGAGAACAGTAGCACACATATTTATTACTAACATGTGTGGCTGCAGTAGAGTGTGACTTGAGAGAATATTCAACAGTTGAAAGAATAATATTTATCAAGCTTATCATCTTCCATTCTGCAGACATGTCCAGACCATCGTAGTTGGGACTGTTCTACTTTAGTCTGCAGTGGCTGGGTTTTGAGGCTTTGCCATATCGTCTGGTTGCTGACTATTTCTATTCTTGTTTCTTCAACCACCTTCCTCAGATACCTTGTTTCTGAAGTATGGAGCTGGCTTTTATTTGTTGTAGTCATTGCCCATGACTTGCATCCATATGTCAAGACTGAAATATAGGTGGAGCGGTATACAGCTATTTCAGTTTTCTTGCTAACTTTGAAAAATCTTTGATTTATGGCCTGAAAAAGTCTCCCAGCTGCTGCTCTTTGGGTAGCTAACTCTTCTTTGATGCCTCCCTTCCAGTCTGTAATAACTGCGAGGTATTTAAACTGGTGTACTCACTCCAGGACCTATTCTTCCATCTTAATCTGATGTCTTCTTTCCTTTCATGATACCATGTTGGTTTTTTTTTTTTTTTGGAGCTTCTGATGACCATCCCTCTCTTCTCTAGCTCTTCCTTCCTGACTTACAAGTTGGACTGAAGATGTGATCTGATTTAGCTATCAGGGCAACATTGTGGGCAAATGCCATCTCTGAAATAAGACCTGTCTCATCTTCCAGTACTTTTTGGTCAGGAAAAGTTTTAAACAGAATCATCCTTGGGAGATTAAAAAAGTCCATAGACAAACAATTGAGAGATGATCAAGTATGTTTTTGGCAGAATAGATCCTGTGCAGACCTGATAGCCACATTGAGAATAATAGTTGAACAAAGTCTGGAATGGAATTCACTTCTATACATTGAATTTGTTCACTATTAAATGCAGGGTTTGTAGTGACCTGGAAAAGGCTGGAAAAAATATATAAAAATTCCAGGCCTGGAAAAATGGCTAAAAGCCTTGAATTTCACACATCGGACCTGGAAAAAAAATACGAAATCGAAAGTTGGATGCTTGGCGTTCATTTTTTGGTTATTAATAGTATCTTTCGTTATACTTCAGTTACCGTAGAATTTTTTTCTTCCCTATGCGCACTAAATCCATTTCCAGACGTTTTCGACGGTTTGCGTTTTCGGCGCTTTGCGTTAATGATGTGAACGCACATATTTATTTTTAGCACTCGTGTCTGTTGTAACTCGAATGCTACTGGGAAAAAACACCAATACTCACTAGCTCGGGCATTGGCGTAGCTGGCGAGTCCTTTTTAGGACTTTATGCTAGCAGATAGATAATGTTGGTCCTTTTTCAGGACTTTAGTATCTATCAACGCTGATCAGGTTAGCAGTCAACAGAGTTGACTTTTTTTTTATTTGGATGGTAAATGTGCTCTGATATAACCACGTAGGTTGAAAAGAATGCGCCTCGCCAGAAGAAGGCCAAAAAAAAATAATAATAATAAATAAAATAAAAAAAACCAAGAACTTGTCTCTGTACATTCAAGTTGTATTAAATCGTTCATTTCAACTGAGGTAAGTAATAAATTCAGTTATCTCATTTATAAAACATTTAAATAAGTCCAGTTTATAGATAGGCCTACTGTACTTGCATCAATAATTTACAATGTAGGCCTATTTACAGTTTTATTTTTAACCATGGCCAAAATTGTAGTATTTG
This sequence comes from Oreohelix idahoensis, assembly GCA_024509875.1. NCBI lineage: Eukaryota > Metazoa > Mollusca > Gastropoda > Stylommatophora > Oreohelicidae > Oreohelix > Oreohelix idahoensis. The sequence continues at coordinate 531,390 of JAMPIV010015983.1, read as the reverse complement.
AATGAAATTTCTTGGTTTACAACTGCTTACGGGAATACGTTTGACACAGTTTAAGGTTGACAGGAATAGAAATTTATGGCGATTCCATATCCTATAGCCAACACTGTTATCAGACCTATGTCCCACTGTTCATTTCACCACATTTTTTGGAAATAAATATATTCTGAATGCTTTTTTTAAAATTATATTTATGATGAAGAGACATATCCCATTCTACCTCTGAAGGGTTATAATTAGGATAGGCTACCTGTTTTCAAGTCCTGATAACATGAATAACCGCCAGTACATGAAAGTGGCATCACATCTGTCAAATCACTAATTAGGATAAATGAAAATTACCAATTTTGTGCATAGGCCTATGTTATTTAAAAAAAAAAAATTTAAACAAACAGAAACGAGATAAAACAAAACCCAACAAAAAATAGTAAAGATTGGGGGGGGGGGGGGGGGGAGGGGGGTGGTGGGGGGGGGGGGGGTAAAGGCCTGCTGTTTCCAGTTAGATATTTATAGATTTTCACTTATCATAAGTATTGTTTGACTATATTATGTATGCATTTAGAACTTTGACTTGGTAAATATACATAGCTTAGGCCTACTCAAAAGTTATTTGTGTGTTCCAATTTTTATTTTTACAGAAAAGAATACAACCCCAAGGAGCAGTTTTCCCCTCAGAAACATCAAAACCGTCTAACACTACTCCCTCGGACACATATTCTCTTCTGTTGTAGTTTTTACTCAGCCTTCAGCTTTATTTCAAGACTGAAAGAAATTCAGATTAGTGCATTTGGAACAGTAGCTGAAAATAGGAAGCATTTTCCTGAAGCACTGAAGAAAAAGCAACTCAAATTGAAAAAGGCAAATCATCCTTTGTTTTGTGCGACAGAAGATAAGGCATGATACGAAAAGATTTAACCTTATATCTACTGTTCACTCCAATGATAATATAAACAAGACAGTTAGAAAAACAAATTGTTTAGGGCAGGACAATTCAGAAGCCAGTGCTTGCAGAAAAATACAGAAAAAGTATGGGATGTGTCGACCACATCAGCCAACTAGGTGTAAGCTACACAGATCCTATTTTTATATCATTTCTTAGTTGAAACTGCCCTGGTCAATGGGCACATAACCTACAACACCGCAAACTTTACAAAAAAGATCAAAGAAAAGATCAGGATGTCAGTCTGACTCTTATTGAACCTGCTATTCTTCGACACAATGTGACACCATTCAAAACCACAGGTCACAACAACACGACTTACTGAGCACCACTTCATTGATAAATATGAAAGGGCAAGGTAAAAACCAGACTGTAAAGTATGTAAGGCTGCGGGGAACAGAAGCCAGACTTGCATGTACTGCCCAGATTGCAATGTACCTCTATGCCTGATACCCTGCTTCAAGTTATACCACACAGTCAAGGATTATTAACGATCCAGACAAAGAATCTTGGAGAGGCCTACAGCTGCAATTTCAACCCCAGTTAATGAAGGAAGCAGCTCAGACTCCAACTAGAGGTACTTACTACTCAAACATTCAGAAACATTCATTGTCAGATGCCACAGACGCATAATACATTCAAAAAAGACAAACACAAAAATTAAATTTTTTTTGTTGCATTTTATTCACAATTTTTGTTAGCCTTTTATGTTGAAAAATGTGGTTAATTATTAAAACAATACATCAATCAAGCTTATTTTATTAATTGCCATCCACGTCTCTAACATTTTATTGCACTGACATTGAACAAATTCACTATAAAGTGGAAAAAGAGCATTGTTTTAAAACATCTCCTGACATTTCTATAAATAGCCACACAAATTCGAATCGACCGCCATGATCATGTGACCAATTTGCATAAAATATGTTATTTTTTTTTATGTGGCAACCATTCATAATGGTGCTCTGAAAATTTCAAAGGACTATGTCTGTTTTTCAATTTTTTATGAATTTTCAAAAATAACCAGTTGTTTTTAAAGAAATCTGCAAACACCCTTTTTAATGGGAGACAGTAATGCTCCAGATTGCTGGTCAGCAAAGTGATAATTATATCTGAGAAAATTAGATGAGGAATATATTAGAGTTTCTCATCCTTGAAAAATGTACTTGGACCTGGAAAAGGCTAGAAAAAAACTTGGAAAATGCTTGAAGAAATTTGCTATGAACCCTGTAAATGGCATTTGACAGTGTAGACAGAGGATCACTCTGGAAAGTGAAGGAGCATGATAGAGTTCCTACGAACAGTCCTATTGTATGGCTCTGTCAAATCAGTCCTATTGTATGGCTGTGTCAAGTCAGTCCTATTGGTTGGCTCTGTCAAGTCAGTCCTATTGAATGGCTCTGTCAAGTTAGTCCTGTTGTATGGCTCTGAAAGATAAAAAACAGTAAGAAAAGTTACAGACTTTCATAAATGGGTGCTTGCATAGAATATAAGGTTTAAAATTGTATTATAAAGTCGCAAATGGGGAACTGATGACAAGAACCAGACATGTGCCAGTAGAACAGGATATGAGAAAAACATGCTGGTGATGGATACAACACACATTGAGGAAACCTATTGATAGCATTACAAGGGAGTCCTTGTTCTGAAATCCCCATAGAAAGAGTTGCAGAGGTAGACTTAAAAACACGTGAAGAAGAGAGCTGGAGACAAATGAAACTGATGAAGAAAAAATGGAAAGAACTTGAGCACTTGACAGGAGGACTTGGCATGTGTTTGTTGAAGGCCTATGTGATGGGAGGACTTGGCATGTGTTTGTTGAAGGCCTATGGGACAGGAGGACTTGGCATGTGTTTGTTGAAGGCCTATGCTCCTATGGGAGATAAAGGGTATATTGATTATTGACCACCAATCACAAACACTTTAATCAGTATCATTTAGCAGCCTCAGAACACATACAAATTCTTAACATTGGCATTGGCTGCAAAAGAGTGACAAGATCAGCAACCGTTGTTCATCAACAGCAACAACCTCTTGTTAAGAAGTATTTTTACTGAGTTTACACAACTATAGATTATATACATTTTTTCAAACATTCTGTACTTTATAATAACTGCTTGTCAAACTGCATTAAAGAATCTGTCAGAGTGTATGTCATAAGTAAAATGTATCATGTACTGTAATCAAAATCCAGATTCTGATGAATGTAAACAGGAATGTAATGGAAGCTTCCAGAATCATGATGCTAATACTGAGGTGGGATGTTGTATGGACCATTGTTTAGACCAACTATACCAGCCTGTTAATTAGCCTTCTATGTTGTATGTAACGTTGTTTAGACAAACTATATTAGCCAGTTAATTAGCCTTAGATGTTGTATGTACCATTCTTTAGACAGACTATATCAGAGAGATAATAAGCCTTTTATGTTTTGTGTACCATTGTTTAGAGAAATTATATCAGACAGTTAATTAGCCTTATATGTTGTATGCACCATTGTTTAGACAAATTATATCAGACAGTTAATTACCCTCTTATGTTGTATGTACTATTTCTTAGACAATCTATCAGACAATTAATAAATCTTATAAGTTATATGTACCGCTGTTTAGACAAACTATGTCAGACTGTTAATTGACCTTACATGTTGTATGTACCAATGCTTTTTTAAACAAACTAAATCAGGCAGTTAACTAACCTTACATGTTGTATGTATCATTGTTTAGACAAACTAAATCAGACAGTTAATTAACCTTATGTGTTGTATGTACTGTTGTTTAGACAAACTATATCAGACAGTTAATTAACCTTATCTGTTGTGTGTACCATTGTTTAGACAAACATTATCATACAGTTTATTAACTGATTCCGTACGCAAGATCTAATAATAGATGCAAAGGCCGAACGCTGTAGACGTAAGATCTTTTAAAAGACGCTGATTTATTTCATTGTTTCTTTCTATTCTGATATTTTATACTGCCCGGAATTTATCTCGAACGGAAGTAAACACAAAACTGGGCAAATTTCAGCAAGCTTCAACGTCTTTTATTTGCGTTTGAAGGGATTTTTTCACATTTATCTTCATCTTTAATCGTGTTTTGTCGTATCGCCATAATGGCCGAAAAACACACAGGATATGTTACTAATATGTGAACAGTGAACAAACTGTGTGATCAACCATAACTTTCTTACTTTTTCTGTGTTTCTAAATGGATTACCTGCACAAAGAGAGCAGTGAAAATGTATTGTGATAACAATTTATGTTACAAGCCTTACGTAAGTCGAAAATTTTTTTTCAAAATTTCAAGTTATCTTTTTTCCGTGTACATGTTATCTGTTATAACATAAACATAACATAAAATTAGCTAGAAAGGCATATGGATTTATATTGTTCATCCAATGTACTTTAATTTGATATATAATATGTTATACTTAACTCATGATTAGACACACATTGTCAGTAAACGTAAATTATGTATGTGTAAATTTTTGGGGCTTAAAAATAATTCCGTCCAGAGCTGAAAATAATTACGTACGGAATCAGTTAACCTTATATGTTGTATGCACCATTGTTTAGACAAACTGTATCAAATGGGTCAAAAACTTTATATGTCACCATTTTCCTGGTCATCCCTTATGGAGGATAGAACCACTACTACAGGAAGCTTACACTAAACATTCACAAGCTCTTACTGTGATGGTATCTGTAGCTATTTGTTTGACATAATGATGTTGCTGGCCTCATGATCAACCTTATAATAGTGCCTTGTACAAAATACTAAGGGAGCATTATTTCTTTGTCTGATCAGAGATCCCAGAAACTATGACAGGCCTTATAAAAGTGCTTTGTACAACATCCTGAAGGTTGTATGTACCATTGTTTAGACAAACTATCAACAGTTAATTAACCTAATAGGTTTTATGTACCATTGTATAGACAAACTATATCAGGCAGTTAATTAACCTTATATGTTGTATGTATCAATGTTTAGACAAACTATATCAGACAGTTAATTAACCTTATATGTTGTATGTAACATTATTTAGACAAACTATATCAGACACTGCCATCACCGGTGTCAATACCTTGTTGATGTATGTTGGCTTGCTTACCCTGATTACCCCCCAGAGCTATGCCAGCGGGAGTTTTACTCCTGGAAGGTTCTACCAAGCTGGACAGGTTTGCGCGGGCAGGGTTCAGACTAAAGCAGACACCCTGGTCCTACAGGTTGGGTGTTTTAGCATAGGGCTGACACCCCTGTCTATGTTAAAATAAATTGAAGTTACGGAAGCAACAACAAATAAACAAACTATTCTGCGGGACGGACATCCAGAGTCTGAGGCTCGTATGACTGTCAGTGGTGAAAGCCGAAAGGAAGCCACTGACATGAGAGTGGACGTCCTGACCACAAAACATGACACAAGAATAGGATTTTGGAATGTCAGGACAATGAATGAGATGGGTAAACTAAAACAGGTCACGGCAGAAATGAGAAACTATAGGTTACACATTCTAGGGATAAGCGAGAGCAGATGGACAGGGGCAGGAAAGTTAAAACAGCAACAGGAGAAACAGTACTTTACTCTGGAAGAGAGGATGGACAGCACAATGAAGGTGTAGCCAATATTCTACAGAAAGGAATAGAAAGGACATTACTGGAATGGAAACCCATCAACAACAGACTGATAAGATTAAGATTGAGAGGTAGATTCACCAATACTACAATAATACAATGCTTCGCACCAACGAATGACAGCGATGAAGAGGTCAAGGATGAATTCTATCAACAACTGCAGAAAGAAATGGAAGACACACCTAGATATGATCTTATTTTAGTAATGGGAGACTTCAATGCAAAAGCTGGTACACACAATACATACGAGAGGCGTTCAGAAAGTAATGCACCACATCGTTTTTCTCAGGAGCTGTTTATTCAAAAAGCATGAAATTTATACACAATATACATGGATACTACCAATGCTGACTGACAGTTGTAAGGCCACTTGTTGAGTAGTGATTCGCCTATCAGTAAGAATAATGCCCTCAGCGCATTTCAATATTTCTGCATTGGTGGCTGTGGCAGGACGTCCACAGCATGGCCGATCAAGCAGCTCTGTATTCCACTTCCTGATTCTTTGATTCTCTGAACCCAGCGACTGACTGTACTCCTGTTGACTGCAAAACTTCCATATACATCACATAGACGCTTGTGAATGTTCACAACAGTTTCCTTCTCTGCAACGAGAAATTCTATCACAATTCGCTGCTTATAACACAAGTTGCTAACACGCTCCACATTCAACAGTTTAGGGCAGCCGTATTATTTGGTCGGTTGCGGTGCAATTTGGTGCACACAATTGGCACATGCCATATTTGAAGTATGCAAAATGTCACGCTTCTATCTTCATTATTGTCTGAGAAAAATGATGTGGTGCATTACTTTCTGATTGCCCCTTGTATAATGAAAGAGTAATGGGGAAATGCGGCAGTGGAACAGCAAATGAAAATGGGGATAAATTAATAAGTTTCTGTAGTATTAACAACCTGGTCATTAGAGGTACACTTTTCCCACATAAAGAAATTCACAAATTAACATGGGAATCACCAAATGGTCGGGACAGAAACCAGATAGACCACATCATGATTAACGGTAGATGGAGATATGCATTACAAGATGTGAAGGTAAGAAGAGGTGCAGATGTGGGAAGTGATCACCATTTAGTAGTCGCAAAACTGAAAATGAAACTAAGAAGGGCTGCACCAACTGTAACTACACAGAAAAGGTTTGACATCAGCAAATTGAAAGACACCCTTACCAGAAAAGCTTTTGCGGCTGACATAAAGAAACGATATCAATTTGCCAAAAGTCAGGAAAAGACATTGACTGATGATATAGACCAGAAATTCAACACCATTTCAACATTATATAAGGAAAGCAGCAAATCATGCTTGGGATTCCAGGAAAGGAAGAAGCAAGACTGGATAACACCAGAAACAATAAACACCATAACACTGAGACAGGAAATGAAAAGAAAGAAAACAGAAGTGAAGTCCCCCAGGTTAAAGCAACTATATAGTGAACAGTACAGTCAGCTGGACAAGGAAGTTAAACGCCAAACCCGAGCCAACAAAAGGAATTTCCTAGACAATCTTGCAAGACAGGCAGAAGAGGCAGCACTGAGAAATGAACAAAGCACAGTATACAAAATAACTAAATTCATCAGCGGAAAATGAGGTGCAAACAATATTACATTAGTAAGAGATAAGCAAGGAAATCTCATCACGACAGCAGAGGGACAGGAAACAAGATGGGCAGAGCACTTCAGAGAAACTCTGAACAAGGAACCACCAGAGACACAATTGAATGTTCCTGAGGCTGAAAACGATCTAGATGTAAATACAGACATTCCACAAAAAGAAGAAATCATCACAGCAATCAAAGGGTTAAATAACGGAAAAGCTCCTGGCCATGATAACTTAAATGCAGAGCTATTTAAGACAGACCCTGAGCTAGCAGCAGAACTATTAGAGCCACTATTTGCACAAGTCTATAAAACGGGGACAACACCATCAGAGTGGAACAAAGGAATAATTGTCAAATTGCCCAAGAAGGGAGATCTTGCAGACTGCAATAATTGGAGAGGAATCACTCTTCTCTCAGTTCCCAGCAAAATACTAGACAGGATAATTATACAGAGAATTTCAAAAGCAGTAGACCACAAACTGAGGAAAGAACAAGCAGGATTTAGAAAGAACAGAAGATGTGTAGATCATATAGTCACTCTCAGGAACATTATAGAGCAGTGCTCAGAATGGCAAAGACAGCTGTACATTAATTTCATTGATTTTGAAAAGGCTTTTGCCAGCATACATAGGGACAGTTTATGGAAAATACTGAGGGCTTATGGAATTCCAAGCTGCATAGTGTCAATCATAAAAAGCCTCTATGCCAACTTTACGTGTAGTGTTGGGCAGAGCAACCTAACCTTTGAGGTGAAGACAGGAGTACGACAGGGATGCCCCTTATCAACCACTCTGTTTTTAACAGTCATAGATTGGGTGTTCCACCAGACAACAGAGGGCAGTCCAAGAGGAATAAGATGGACTACATTTTCTACATTGGAAGATCTGGAATATGCAGATGACATTGCACTGCTAGCACATTCACATCAACACATCCAGGAAAAAACGGATAGACTTAATAAGTTTAGCCAGCAGGTGGGCTTGAACATCAATTTAAAGAAGTCAGAGGTCATGACGCTCAATGTGAGCAACCCTGAGCCCATATCAGTAAGGAATCAGCAACTGGTACAGACAGACATCTTCACATACCTAGGATGCATAGTAACACCAGACGGCGGGGCAGGCAAAGACATCAACATCAGAATGAATAAGGCAAGAACAGCCTTTTTTAGCCTAAACAACATCTGGAAGTCCTCTCAGTACAGCACAAGCACAAAATTAAGATTATATCAGAGCTGTCTGCTTTCTGTGCTTCTCTATGGTGTGGAATTGTGGAGAGTTACAGAGAAGGAAATGTCAAAATTGTCCTCTTTTCACACAACATGCCTAAGAAAAATTCACCGAATCTTTTGGTCGAAAACCATCACCAACCAAGATCTGCATACTCGGAGCAAGCAAGAGGACATGCACACCATCATAGCTGGCAGACGCTAGCTGGGTTGGCCATGTCCTCAGAAGAGACTCCAATGCCATCACAAGAACAGCTATGCTTTGGACCCCTGAAGGAAAACGAAAGAGAGGCTGACCAAAAACAACCTGGCGGAGGACTGTGGAGGCAAAGAATGAACCAGAGTTGGGGACTGTACGAAGGATGGCTGCCGACCAAGCAAAGTGGAATCAATTTGTTGTTGCCCTACAAGATGCCACTAGGCGTGATGGCCACTGACTGCTTTGACAGTCGGCGGCTAAGGATCAAAGAAGAACATCAGACAGTTAACCTAACATGTTGTATGTTCCATTGTTTAGACAAACCATATCAGGCAGTTAATTGACCTCATTTGTTGTATGTACCATTGTTTAGACAAACTATATCAGACTGTTAATTAACCTTATATGTTGTATGTAACTTTGTTTAGACAAACTATATCAAACAGGTCAAAAACCTTATATGTCACCATTGTCCTTGTCACCCCTTATCAAGGATTGAACCACTATTACAGGAAGCTTACACTAAACATTCACAAGCTCTTACTGTGATGGTATCTGTAGCTTTTTGTTTGACACAATGATGTTGTCAGCCTCATGATCAGCCTTATAAAAGTGCCTTGTACAACATCCTCAGGGAGCAATATGTCTTTGTCTCATCAGAGATCCCAGAAACTATGACAGGCCTTATAATAGTGCCTTGTACAACAACCTGAAGGAGCAATATGTCTTTATCTCATCAGAGATCCCAGAAACTGCAAGAGGCCTTATAATAGTGCCTTGTACAACATCCCGAGGGAGCAATATTTCTTTGTCTCATTATAGATCCCAGAAACTACAAGAGGCCTTATTAGACATGCTTGTTTGTTATTTCACTGTTTTATTTATTTTTGACACAAACAATTAAAATGGTTTTTTAGTGTTTGAAAGTTCACTGTGCCCATATAGGGTCTTATTTCATGTAACCAATAATTGTGTGCTCTGTATATTTGTGTATATATGTGTTTATAAAATAGTACATGAGAATGTGTCTGTGCATGTATACATAAGTGTATGTGTTAATTTATGTATGTCTTTGTATGTGTTCATGAGTGATGGCAATAATGAGAAAATGATTGCAGAAAAATGTTATCTCCCATACATTTAAAAACTGTGTATTACAAGTGTCATAAATACACTTGTACAAAGAGAAATCAAGTCCAACACAAAAATATCAATCTTCAACTCCAGTGTCAAGGTTGTTCAATTATATAGCTCTAGTTTAATAAACCAGGATAAAAGAGGTTTTGAGAGATTCAAAAACACACATAATAAAGAACTGGATACAAAAGTCAAAGATATGAGTCAGTCATGGAGATACCTTGAGCTGATAGTATACAACAAGAGGAGTTGGCAGACATCATGGAGACAACCTTGAGCTGATAGTATACAACAAGATGAGTTGGCATACATCATGGAGACAACCTTGAGCTGATAGTATACAACAAGATGAGTTGGCATACATCATGGAGACAACCTTGAGCTGATAGTATACAACAAGATGAGTTGGCATACATCATGGAGACATCTTGAGCTGATAGTATACAACAAGATGAGTTGGCATACATCATGGAGACACCTTGAGCTGATAGTATACAACAAGATGAGTTGGCATACATCATGGAGACATCTTGAGCTGATAGTATACAACAAGAGGAGTTGGCATACATCATGGAGACATCTTGAGCTGATAGTATACAACAAGAGGAGTTGGCATACATCATGGAGACATCTTGAGCTGATAGTATACAACATGAGGAGTTGGCGGACATCATGGAGACATCTTGAGCTGATAGTATACAACATGAGGAGTTGGCAGACATCATGGAGACATCTTGAGCTGATAGTATACAACAAGAGGAGTTGGCAGACATCATGGAGACATCTTGAGCTGATAGTATACAACATGAGGAGTTGGCAGACATCATGGAGACATCTTGAGCTGATAGTATACAACAAGAGGAGTTGGCATACATCATGGAGACACCTTGAGCTGATAGTATACAACAAGATGAGTTGGCATACATCATGGAGACATCTTGAGCTGATAGTATACAACAAGAGGAGTTGGCATACATTTGTTGAAGACCTAGGCTGTTTAGAGAGCTAGAAGTGATAATGATGATGTGTCATAAATGCCTGGATTGATCTAAATTTGTTTCAGGCTGATTGTGACAACAGCTGTACTAAAACTGAGATACAGTATACTGACTTCTTGGACATGCCAGAAAGTCAACAACAGTTATGCTTATTTGGAGATGAGAAAGGTATATATAATAGCAATGTTATTATTTTAAATTCATATTTTGGTTACATAAGTTTACATGATTTAAATATCTGCACCGTATAACATTTAATACTAAGCAGCGAGTGGGTCTTTAATGAAATCTATTTACAAAGCGGGGACACTGGTCCTGCACAAGGGAGAGATACTGAGGACAGTTAATGATCATCTGTTAGAAAACAACACTGCAAAAGATGAATCAACAAGGCTAAGATAGCTGGAATGTGGCATCAAACATAAGACTAGCAGGTATGACGTATGAGAGGATGCATCCTACATGTATACAGCTCAGGATGCTACAGTACAGTAAGCATTCCACACTTCAACATTTGCTGAGGAAGACTTAGCACCAATGGGTTTGCCTGGATTGCAATGATGTTGATCCTGAATTACAATCACATGATTATCAGGAAATTAAGCTTATGAGTCTGTTTACTATATTTTGCTAACAAACTTTAACTAAACATATAAGACATGCAATTCATTATTTATCTTTGCTTATTATTTTTATTATTACAGGTGTGTATTCTTGTCACCTGTGCAACACTCATTTCTTCCAACTTGATGTCCTGGATAAGCATATGACAACAGTACACAGAGATGGACGCTGGGAGTTTGATAATAAATGCAGTGATCTTCAGAATGTGTTACCACAATACAGTCTTGATAACATGAATGAAGCAGTGAATAAGACTGGAGATGCCACTTCTACTGAAGTAGCAAGAGAAGATAGCATCAACCTGAGTATCACTTGTAATGAAGCATCAGTGAACCTCATCAACAGTCAGGAAAGGACAGCTACAATGTTTGACAACCTACATAGTAATACATCAGTTTGTAAAAATCAAGTCTGTAACATAAATTGTTGTAAACCATTTTCTGCCAGTGAGATAAATGTTCAGCTTTGTGTGACTGGCAGAGCTGTTGCTGCTTGCAGTGATTTAAGCACTCAGTCTCACAAGAATATAGAGAAAGACAAATCCTACAAGTGTGACATTAATGTTCCATCTTTGACTGTAAAAGATAACCTACAACAACATAAAATAATGCATACAGGAGAGAAGCCTTACAAGTGTGACATTTGTGGTGCAGCATTTACTCAAAGCAGTAATCTACAAAAACATAAAAGAGGACATACAGGAGAGAAGCCTTACAAGTGTGAAGTTTGTGGAGCAGCATTTGCTCTGAGCAGTAGTCTTCACAAACATAAAAGAATACATACAGGAGAGAAGCTTTACAAGTGTGATGTTTGTGGAGCAGCATTTACTGTGAGTGGTAGTCTACAAAGTCATAAAAGAATACATACAGGTGAGAAGCCTTTCAAGTGTGACATTTGTGGTGCAGCATTTACTCAAAGCAGTAATCTACAAAAACATAAAAGAAGACATACAGGAGAGAAGCCTTACAAGTGTGACATTTGTGGTGCAGCATTTACTGAAAGCAGTAATCTACAAAAACATAAAAGAAAACATACAGGAGAAAAGCCTTACAAGTGTGATGTTTGTGAAGCAACATTTACTCTGACAGAGCACCTACAAAGTCATAAAATAATACATACAGGAGAGAAGCCTTATAAGTGTGATATTTGTGGAGCAGCATTTGCTCGGAGCTGTAGTCTTCACAAACATAAAAGAAGACATACAGGAGAGAAGCCTTACATGTGTGATGTTTGTGGAGTAGCATTTACTCAGAGTGATAGTTTACAAAGTCATAAAAGAATACATACAGGAGAGAAGCCTTTCAAGTGTGACATTTGTGATGCAGCATTTACTCACAGCCGTAATCTACAAAAACATAAAAGAAGACATACAGGAGAGAAGCCTTACAAGTGTGATGTTTGTGGAGCAGCATTTACTGTGAGTGGTAATCTAAAAGGTCATAAAAGAATACATACAGGAGAGAAGCCTTACAAGTGTGATATTTGTGAAGCAGCATTTACTCAGACAAGCCATCTACAAAGACATAAAAGAATACATACAGGAGAGAAGCCTTACAAGTGTGATGTTTGTGGAGCAGCATTTACTCAGACAGGTCACCTAGAAAGTCATAAAATATTACATACAGGAGAGAAGCCTTTCAAGTGTGAAGTTTGTGGTGCAGCATTTGCTCTGAGAAGTAGTGTACAAATACATAAAATAATACATACAGGAGAGAAGCCTTACAAATGTGATGTTTGTGGTGTAGCATTTACTCAGGCAGGTAGTCTACAAAGTCATAAAAGATTACATACAGGAGAGAAGCCTTATAAATGTGATATTTGTGGAGAAGCATTTGCTCGGAGCTGGAGTCTTAGCACACATAAAAGAAGACATACAGGAGAGAAGCCTTTCAAGTGTGATGTTTGTGGAGTAGCATTTACTCAGAGTGGTTGTCTACAAAGTCATAAAAAAATACATAGAGGAGAGAAGCCTTACAAAAGTGTCGTTTGTGGTGCAGCATTTACTCACAGCTGTAATCTACAAAAACATTAAAGAAGACATACAGGAGAGAAGCCTTACAAATGTGATGTTTGTGGAGCAGCATTTACTGTGAGTGGTAATCTACAAAGTCATAAAAGAATACATACAAATTTCAGGATGTTGCACAAGGCACTATTATAAGGCCTCTTGTAGTTTCTGGGATCTCTGATGAGACAAAGAAATATTGCACCCTCAGGATGTTGTACAAGGCACTTTTATAAGGTTTATCATGAGACTGGCAACATCAGCATGTCAAACAAATAGCTACAGATACCATCACAGTAAGAGCTTGTGAATGTTTAGTGTAAGCTTCCTGTAGTGGTGGCTCTATCCCCCATAATGGGTGACCAGGACAATGGTGACATTTAAGGTTTTTGACCCGTTTGATATAGTTTGTCTAAATAATGGTACTGTTGCATGTCTTTTGATGAGTATTTGTTTATTCGGAGTGGATCCTTCGCTACTCTGGCCAATGTTCAACTAGGGGTAACGTTAGTAGACCACGCACACAACCCTGCAACACGAACTCATAAATGTCACCACAAAAGCAGCGTGGACAAAATACAACATAGTTTATTGTACAGGACATTGCTCCACTCCATAATCTTGACATGCATATATATATATATATTATGCCATTACATATATCATCTTCAGTCTAGCTCTGTTCCGTCTATAGCTAGGACACTGTCCTCGACAGATTTATACATTTTAATATTGTTCAACTCACGTTCTTTCCAACATTCATAATTTCTTTTACAAATATACTGGCAGCATAACACGGAGGTATATGGATGATCCATTGATGGAATACATAGGAGCATGTTAATGAAATACTATAATTCTCAGGAGCTCAGAAACACACGTTCACTTTCCACAATGAAACACACAGAAGACCCTAGCAGACGATTGTACACTTTTGGCGATACCGACCGTATGTTCTGCTAACTCAACCTTGAGGTAGTGACGTAACTTCCTGTTACCAAGGACTACCATTAATAAACAAATATGAATCTTTTGTCAAACCAATTTGATATCAACACACATGTTATGAATTTTAATAATAACATTGCTCCATCCCCTGTAAAATAATGGAAACGAAGTTTGCATTATTTCTGTGGTGTGAGTTTACCATCACCAGAGTGAAAGATGGATATCATGATATTTCACTGTTGGCATGAACTAGCATAGTACCCAGGTTTGTGCTACTATATCATATCATATCATAACCCTCCACTCCCAAAGGAGCATAGGCCTTCAACAAACACATGCCAAGTCCTCCTGTCACGTGCCATCATCTCAAGTTCTTCCCATGTTCTCATCATCATTTTCACCTCTGTTTCCAGCTCCTTGTGCTTTTTGGTCTACCTCGGCCTCTCTTGCCCTGGGGGTTCCAGAACAAGGACTGCATTGTAATGCTATCAACAGGTTTCATCAGTGTGTGTCCTATCCATCTCCATCGTCTTCTTCTCATCTCTTGTTCCACTGGCACTTGTCTAGTTCTTGTCATCAGTTCCACGTTGGTAACCTTGTCATACCATTTTCATCCCTCTATTCTATGCAAGCACCCATTTATGAAAGTCTGTAGCTTTTTGGTTGTTGTCTTTGTTGTTCTCCATTCTCAGAGCCATACAATAGGACTGACTTCACATTTGAGTTGAAGATTCTTATTTTCGTGTTGGATTCGATTTCTCTTGATCTCCATATATTTCCCAATGCAATGAAAGCTCCTCTTGCTTTTTGTATTCTTATTTTGATATCACTGTCTGTCCCTCCAACGTTGTCTATATTGCTGCCAAGATATGTGTATGATTCTACATCTTGTATTGGTGCTTCTTCAAGTTGAACCCTGTTATCATTACCTGCATTTATTCTCATTATCTTTGTCTTTGCCATATGTATTTTCAGACCCATATGCTGTGACCTCTCATCGAGTGTTTTTAATTTGTCCTGCATCTGATTACGATTATGAGACAGAAAAGCCAAGTCATCAGCAAAATCCAGATCATCCAACTGCTTAGTCAGATTCCACTGGATTCCATTTCTGTTGTGTGTTGTCGATGATCTCATTACCCAGTCTATTGCTAGTAAGAAAAGAAATGGAGACAAGAGGCATCCCTGTCACACTCCTATTCTTATCCCAAACGGTTCTGTAAGCTGTCCTTCATAAAGAACTCTGCATGTCATGTCTTCATATGTGTCCTTTATTAAATTAATGATCTTCAGGGGAACTCCATAATGCCTCATCAATTTCCAAAGTGATTCTCTGTCTACACTGTCAAATGCCTTTTCGTAGTCCACAAATCCAATGTATAGTGGTGAATTCCATTACAGACTTTGTTCAACTATTATTCTCAAAGTGGCTATCTGGCCTGTACGTGATTTGTTTTGTCGAAAACCTGCTTGTTCATCTCTCAGTTTCTTGTCTATGGACTCTTTTAATCTTTCAAGGATAATCCTGTTTAATACTTTTCCTGGCACTGACAATAACATTATTCTTCTATAATTTGCGCACTCTTGTAAATTTCTCTTCTTAGGCAACTTAACCAGATATCCTTCCTTCCATTCTGCTGGTATCTCTTCCTTTTCCCAGACTTTACCAAGTAATTTATATAACATCTCTGTAGCAGTGTTGATATCTGCTTTGATGGCCTCTGCTGGAATGCCATCAGATCCAGACGCTTTTCCATCTCTTAGAAGCTTTATGGCTTTGTTTATTTCTTCCTTCGTTGGTCTTTCACCATTAATTTGTAGCTCTTCTTCTGCTTCCTGGATGTCCGGGGGGTTTTTTGGAGCTGGTCTATTGAGAAGGTCCTCAAAATATTCTGTCCACCTCTTCATTTGCTCTTGTATATTGCTGAGCAGTTTTCCATTCTTGTCTTTTTTGATGCAACTTGTTTGCTTGTATTTCCCAGTTAGCTTCTTTGTGCTGCTATACAGTTCTCTCATATTTCCTTTGGCTGCAGAACAAGGACTGCCTTGTAATGCTATCAACAGGTTTCCTCAGTGTGTGTCCTATCCATCGTCTTCTTCTTATCTCTTGTTCCACTGGCACTTGTCTAGTTCTTGTCATCAGTTCCATGTTGGTAACCTTGTCATACCATTTTAATCCCTCTATTCTACGCAAGCACCCATTTATGAAAGTTTGTAGCTTTTTGGTAGTTGTCTTTGTTGTTCTCCATGTCTCAGAGCCATACAATAAGACTGACTTCACATTTGAGTTGAAGATTCTTATTTTCGTGTTGGATTCGATTTCTCTTGATCTCCATATATTTCCCAATGCAATGAAAGCTCCTCTTGCTTTTTGTATTCTTATTTTGATATCACTGTCTGTCCCTCCAACGTTGTCTATATTGCTGCCAAGATATGTGTACGATTCTACATCTTGTATTGGTGCTTCTTCAAGTTCAACCCTGTTATCATTACCTGCATTTATTCTCATTATCTTTGTCTTTTCCCTATGTATTTTCAGACCCATATGCTGTGACCTCTCATTGAGTGTTTTCAATTTGTCCTGCATCTGATTACGATTATGAGACAGAAAAGCCAAGTCATCAGCAAAATCCAGATCATCCAACTGCTTAGTCAGAGTCCACTGTATTCCATTTCTGTTGTGTGTTGTCGATGATCTCATTACCCAGTCTTTTGCTAGTAAGAAAAGAAATGGAGACAAGAGGCATCCCTGTCGCACTCCTGTTCTTATCCCAAACGGTTCTGTAAGCTGTCCTTCATGAAGAACTCTGCATGTCATGTCTTCATATGTTTTCTTTATTAAATTAATGATCTTCAGGGGAACTCTATTAATGCCTCATCAATTTCCAAAGTGATTCTCTGTCTACACTGTCAAATGCCTTTTCGTAGTCCACAAAACCGATGTATAGTGGTGAATTCCATTCCAGACTTTGTTCAACTATTATTCTCAAAGTGGCTATCTGGTCTGTACATGATTTGTTTTGTCGAAAACCTGCTTGTTCATCTCTCAGTTTCTTGTCTATGGACTCTTTTAATCTTTCAAGGATAATCCTGTTTAATACTTTTCCTGGCACTGAAAGTAACATTATTCCTCTATAATTTGTGCACTCTAGTAAATTTCTCATCTTAGGCAACTTAACCAAATATCCTTCCTTCCATTCTGCTGGTATCTCTTCCTTTTCCCAGACTTTACCAAGTAATTTATATAACATCTCTGTAGCCATGTCGATATCTCACTTTGATGGCCTCTGCTGGAATGCCATCAGGTCCAGACGCTTTTCCATCTCTTAGAAGCTTTATGGCTTTCTTTATTTCTTCCTTCGTTGGTCTTTCACCGTTAATTTGTAGCTCTTCTTCTGCTGGCTGGATGTCCAAGGGGTTTTGTGGAGCTGGTCTATTGAGAAGGTCCTCAAAATATTCTGTCCACCTCTTCATTTGCTCTTGTATATTGCTGAGCAGTTTTCCATTCTTGTCTTTTATGAATCAACTTGTTTGCTTGTATTTCTCCGTTAGCTTCTTTGTGCTGTTATACAGTTCTCTCATATTCCCTTTGGCTGCAGCATCTTCTGCCTCTCTTGCCAACTCCTCAATATACTTCCTCTTGTCTCTTTTGATACTTCTTTTTACTTCTTTGTTTGCTTCTGTGTACACATCTTGAGCCTTGGCTTTGGAACTCCTGGTTTTGCTGGTGTTTAAATCTGCTTTCTTGTTTTTTCTGTCTTTTATCTTATTGATGGTTTCTGTTGTTATCCATGCTTTTTGTTGTCGTTCCCTTTTCTCCAGTATTTCTTCACATGTCTCATTCCATTAAGTTTTTATTTGCAGCCAATAGTCTTCTGTATTCAATATATCTTCCAGCTGTTGGAGCACTTGGAATTTGTTGGATACTGTGACCGCAAATGTGTCTCTTGTTTCTTAGATGTCCTACATTAAATTGTTGTCTATAATTTTGCATTGTTGCATATCTCTTGAGTTTCATTTTTACTTTGGCTATCAGAAGGTGGTGATCTGATGCCACATCTGCTCCTCTATATACCTTCACATCCTGGAATGATGATCTAAACTTCTTGTTTATGCATATATGATCAATCTGATTTTCTGTTCTATGGTCTGGTGATATCCATGTGGCCTTGTATATTCTCTTATGTGGAAACATGCTTCCTCCTATAGCCAGCTGATTTGAAGCACAGAAGTTTGAGAATAGTTCCCCATTTTCATTCATTATTCCTAGCCCATGTTTTCCCATGACTTCTTCAAAGCCGGTGTTGACTGTACCTATCTTTGCATTCATGTCACCCATCAAAATTGTGATGTCTCTTCTGTTTACTTTTTCCATAATTTCTTGTAGTCTAGTATAAAATGCTTCTTTCACAGACTCTTCTTTGTCATTAGTTGGTGCATAACATTGGATGACATTTACATTTATTTTCTTTTTAGCTGTTTTAAAAGTAGCTGTTATTATTCTGGGTCCAACAGCTTCCTATTCAATGAGTGCTTTCTGTGCTTCTTCATTATAGATCCCAGAAACTACAAGAGGCCTTATTAGACATACTTATTTGTTAAAAAGTAGCTACCCCTTCACTGTGGTGTGAACTTTCGTCTACATGTCCTGAGGACAGCACCAATTCCCCTGTGATGAGTTTCTTCTTGTCTATCCCCTTCCACTTTGTTTCACACATTCCCAGAACCTCGATTTTATATTCCCTCATTTCTGCTGCTACTTGTGCCACTTTACCTTGTTTGTCTAATGTCTGAACATTACAGGGGCCAAATTTGGAAGTTCTCCTAGAAAAAAGAAGGTTAGTCAGTAACACAGACTTCTTTCGGCTTTCTATGTGTTGCATCATACGCCTCCCTGCAAGAGGACCTTCCCCTGTCTTGGATGGCTGTGTTTTATTTTCTTTAATTGACTTGTCCGTGTTTGTTGAAGTTTTTTTGTAGTTTAAAATTTTTTTTACTGGATGGGGTAACCAGCCCCATGCCCAACCCTCCTTAGTCGCTTTCTACAACATGCATGGAAGGGAACAGTGTTACTATTCTTCTCTCCCATTTCAGGCCCCGGTAACACATGGTGTTTGTTCCACTAAGTAAGCAATTAAACATCCAATGTGTGGACATTAGCAAAAGATACTAAAGTCATTGACTACAAAGGACATAAATCGTTTTAACAGCAAAGTGAGGTGACCATACTATGATAGGAAACTCTTTACAGAGCGATACAACAGGAAGCAATCTGATCATCAGAAAAAGTCTCCCCCCCCCCCGTCCGATAAGTGTTTCGGCCCAATTACTCCTTTACACTCTAAAGGGGGCGGGCCCACTTGGGTCATGACTCCCAAGCGTCTCAGCCTCCTGTTGTCTTGTATCGAAAATGAACCCATTTCACTTATGGTAGCAACTTTAAAATCCACAACGCCAGCCGTGGAGGCAATTGTGAAAGTAACAAAGAGAAGACAAAATTATTCCGTTCGTTCCGTAGCACATTACAACTACGGACACACACTGAGTCACCTGCACGAAGCCGACGAGTCTAGCCACTGCGCGCCCGCCACTGAGATTCTACCTGACACCCTATAATATACACTGCCTGTCGCCTCTCAGCCACAGCCCTTTCACTAGTACACCAAAAAACTCAGCGTTTTGTGGACTTAGAAAAATTCCTGGTGTTTTCTGTACCGCAGCATTTATTGTCACGATTTCCATTGCCCATTGCGGTTGTTCCACAGCCAGCCTGATGCCTTTTTGGCAGTTTCACTAAGCCTCTTCAGTGCCCTTGTTCTCGACTGCACCTCAGCCCCAACAGTTTCAATAGATCATACACTGATGCAGCCACAAGCCCTCTTGCGCCCACTTCAACAGCCTAGACCCGTGCAGTGAACCCATTGTGTCTCAGATCCGCGGCCAGATCACTATACTTGGCCGCTTTGAACGAATGTTGCTCGTCTAATCTAGATTCAAATGGCACGGTCAGTTCAATCAGTATGACCTGAAGCGTTGCTGAAGAATGAAGCACTATATCCGGCCGTCTCCACGACTTCCTGATACTCTCTGGATATGCCCCTCGTCCAGGTAGGTCTACCGCCATCTCCCAGTCGTTTGCACAGTCAAGAAGAGATGGTAAACTGCTACCAGGTTTACCCAGTTTTGGGTGTCTGAATTTCCTGCCCTCAGAAAGTATGTATTTGCAGTGCTCGGCCTCGGTTTGCTATTCGCCTTCATCCTTGCCAGATCTATTGTCACAGCAAGCTCATTCAGCACTTTGTTATGGCGCCAAGTGTATCGCCCTTGCCCTAATGACACCTTACACGCTGAGAGCACGTGTTCAAGTGTCTGCCTCCGCTGGCACAGGGGCACTGCTCATCATCCGACTTTCCCCATTTCACAAGGTTGGTAGCCGACGGCAGCAGGTCATACATTGATCTAACAATGAAGCTGAGCCTAAGAGGTGCCATATGCCATGTATCATTCCATGTCAAGGAACACCCAACATAATAAAACACGATGTTAGGAATCCATGCACTCTCATACCTCACACCATCAAAAAACACCTACGGTATTTGTCAAGTCCCGTATCAGTAGTAAATTAATATATTAATTAATAGTTATAATGCAAAGCATTAAAATTAATACCATTATGTAATAGAAGCAATAGATGAAATGAGGCAGACAATCAACTAAGAAAGTGACTGAATGCAATCCCATCCGTTAAAAGATTAAAAGTATGTGTACCTGTAAAGTACATGTCATCAACATAACATAGTGATGTTAAGAGAACCAATGTAATATTGTATCAAACACACTTGTGTGAGCAATAGTTAATACTATGTCTGTGTGTTGTACGACTTGATAATAGTATGGCATATTAGCCATATATAGATTAAAATATAGTGTGAGTGTGAAAATGATTTGTATCAAAGATCAAACCAAATCTGGCGAATTAACATTAAATAACACTCAATTTTAAGCACAGTACCTAACACGTGAAGTGTAATGGTAATATAGTCATTAATCAAATATCCAACATAGTCTATTGAAGTATGTTCAAATAAATAAATGTTATGATCCATGATTGACTTCCATGAATTAGTATGTTTGAACGAATGCAAATGTTAATATCCAAAGACACTGTGAATCAAAAAACCATCAGATAGGAAATGTTTTTGTTACTTCCCTTGATTATGCAAATTATTCTAGAGTTATGTCCCTTTATTTGTAGACGTCTGTTTTCCAATTAAAAATGACAATACATGTCCGTACGGTATATCCATAAGTCACAGTATTTTCAACATTCCACATACTTTGCATGCGTAAGCTGTTAGATCGTATATAAGCACTGTCAATAAGGCACAATATATACCTGTCACAAAAAGTAGGGGATATTTTAAGATGGTATGTATTATTTTACAAAAGAGTGGATTTCGTAATTTAGTGGTTGTATGGACATATCGAGCACGCTCTTCTCCACTCTCACGTGCAATATCATGTTTACCTGGTGACTCATGATGAGTCCATTATGTGTGCTTGACGTAGCCAATTAGGTCTATTCGTTGAAGTACTTTACAGAAGCACAATGAACGTATATTGATATGAAACCCGCAGGATGGCGGTACGTTTCAGCATGGAAGATAATACATGCCTATGAAAAAAATGCACAGTTATTTATCAACCAGTATAAGGCCCGTCATTACGGCCTATAACTTTGAGCAGAAGAAGAAGTGCCTGGCGGATGAAGCCAGATGAAGTCTTGACTTTATTTACAAGTTCACAGACTTCTATATTAAGCAACTATATTTGTTAAAGGACTACCTGACGCGTTCAGTCAGGGGCCCTGAGCTACAGTAGGAAAAGAATATGTTGTCAAGCCAGCGTTATTAGCATCATACCTACGAGCTATACAAAACTGATTTTTTTTTTTCGTACGCCCGCTAATACTCGAGGCGAAATCTCAGGTTATTATTAATGTCTAACCTGACATTGATTTTAGTTGAGTATCCCTTTTCTTGTACAGAGACAGGTGTCCCTCGCCATTCAGACAGATACTCGCCGATTTCGGAGGTACCCATTAGAGCTGGGTCGGCTCAGGAGCCGCCAATCCCTGGTCGACGACACTCCTTCAAATGTCATCGCCAGGTCTCGAGTTCATCCAGTCCAAATCCCGGTCGACGAAAAATCCTCAAATGCCGTCGCCTGGGTTTGATCCTGAATCACCCGGTCGCCAGAGCGGTGTTGTAACCACTACGCTAGCGCGGCTCCTACACAACTGATGATGCTCGATGTTACTAATTATTATCTCATATGGACAGTTGTTAAAGGACAGACCATTGTCGATAACGTCCTTATAGATGAGTGGTTCAAGCTTTATAATGCCAGATGTTTTGCCAATCATTTCGAATATATATGATGTCCTTGATTCTCGTCCATTTGACTGTAACTGTTGATGTCACTGTGTCTCGTAAATAAATGGTTGAAAGTTCCAGCAGTTTCTACAATTACTGACTACTGCATGTGAGTGAGTGGGTGCCTTGTTTATCTATCAAAGAGCCTAAACGCATTCGTGTCTCTACACACCCACATCACTTGTCAACCACACAAACTTCGAGTACCTCACATACAAGAAATGTCTGATGTTCGGATGTCAACATGACACCCTGTTAGCGCCTGAACGCCTGGTGAGCTAATCACGCATACCAAAGCTGTTTGGCACAGGTCAGACTGACTACAACAGTACACAGAAAAGTTATTGTTACGTTCCTACATAACATAACGTAAATCCCACCTTAACATTTGTGGTGACCGTAAATATGCGGTAACAACAGCACATATGATCAACTTCAGCATCGTCAGCAGGTTCAGAAGTCCAACTATGACAAATGTGCTAAAGACTTACCACCATTATATCCTGGTCAGCATGTGACAACCTACAACCACAACAATGGCACATGGTCAAAAGCAACAATCATTTCAAGAAACCTTGAACCCAGGAGCTATACCTTAAGACCAGACTGCAGCAACAACCTCCTGAGGCGAAACAGAGTGGACATCAGAGAAATCCCACAGAATACAACAGAGAAGAGAATTCCCATGCTTTCAACAGGCAATGCAGTAACTCCAGACCTTGGTACCCCACAAAACCAACAACCACCAAGGACGAAATCACTACCAACTCAAGCTAAACCAGGGACTTCCATAGAACCACCAGCCCTTTGCACCACTCGTTCTGGCCGTACAGTGACACCTCCCAGCCGATACAGACAGTGACATATATGCTCACACTGAACATTACACATACTTATTCTTTCTCACATGAAACATTTCGTGTAATAGTTTTTCCCAACTTTTTTTTTTTTTTCAAAAAAGGGGGATGTAATATAATACATTAAAATGCGAAACTACACATTGTAATATAATACATTAAAATACGAAACTACACATGTACGAGCATTCTGTAAATAAAGATGGCTGAAAACTGATCACGCTTTACTGTGTGAATTGTGAAACTTGTGTGTGCCTGTGAAGAGGACGTAGTAACGCTTGTATACATACATCATAATATTACACTGGCTACCACGGTGTCATTGACATCCAGGTGAGAGCCATCAGATCTTGTTCCTCGGATGCCAACAGTCGCTATATATATATATATATATATATATATATATATATATATATATATATATATATATATATATATATATATATATATATATATATATATATATATATATATATATATATATACACACACACACACACACACACACAGGCATACCTCGACATTCGTCGCTTCGAGTTTCGTCACTTCGCTCTTTCGTCGGTTTTCAATTATAACCTCGTTTCCAAAATTCGTCGCTCGCTTTGCTCTTTCATCGCATGTCGTCACAACCGCGGGTCATCTTGTTTCTTTCGTCGTTCAGTCTTTGAACAGAAGTCGTTCGGTGTGCACTGTTTTTTTAATTTGTCCGCATTGAATCTCTTATATTACTTGCTTACTTAGTCGTTCCCCTTCTACCGTGAGGTGTAGAGGTTTGGAAGAGAGAGCGCCAGACTATTCTATCAGCTGTCTTCTTCCTGGCTTGGTTCCATTCTAGTCCTCGGTCCTTCAAAGATTGTCTAATATTGTCCTCCCAGCGGACTCTGGGTCGTCCTGGAGGTCTGGATCCCTGGCTCTTTGTTTCCCATGCTTGTCGTGGTAGCCGATCTTCTCCCATTCTGCAGACATGGCCAAACCATCTTAGTTGGGACTGTTCTATTTGGGTCTGCAGCGGGTGGGATTTTAGGCCTTGACGTATCGTCTGGTTGCGGACCATGTCTCTTCTTGTTACTTCAACCACCTTCCTCAGATACCTCATTTCTGAGGTTTGGATCTGGCTTTTGTGGGTTGTAGTCATTGCCCATGACTCGCATCCATATGTCAAGACTGGGACATAGGTGGAGCGGTACTGAGATCAGCTGTGAAGGTATATATATATCTAATAAGAGTAGTATATTATATATATAACCTTACTTGCTACCACATATCTATATATCTCAGTCAGAATTATTCTGGAATAGTGTGATGCTACGTTATGTGTCTAGGGTATGTGTATGGTGAAGTGTAAGTCACAACAACAGACAGATAAACAATTTAATTTAATCCACTACTCTTAACAACACTGTGACACTCACATACATATAACACTCTATGAGAATATCTTAAAGAAGTCACTAGTAACGTTTCAAATAACAATATGTATTCATTACTGGCATGAATGAATATGTGTCCTGATTCAACTACAAGGGAACCAGGAATCACAATCAATTTAAATTACAAGTTATGTACAGAATGTATTTAATATGAATATTGTAGTGACATATATTATTACCAATGTTCTATGTGTGTCATTTGTGTAGTGGTAAAATGAGGTAATACTGGTTTTGTTTTGTTCAAGCTCTGTTGGTATTTGTCATCATGACTTCAATAGTTTGTCTTTAGGGACCATTATTGTAGATGTTCACAGTTCCTGATTTTAAGACAAGTAAATTCCCCTCTGAATAGTATTTTTATAAAGTTATTTCAAGATGAGGGGACATAATGTTGAGCTCAGCTGGCCAATTCGCTTATCTGGCGTGATGGCGGCAGGAAAGGACTCCTCTGCTCGAATTCTCCTCTGGGCTCAGGAGACACCTCCCTGATAGCTAAAAAAGACCAAGGAGTATGCTGTCCGACTCTGGATTCAGCAAATCTCTGACCAGGTGCTGCTCACTACCATCAAGACCACTGTCCCACAATTTCATGGAAATAAACACAGATACGTTGATTAGCAATGAATTCTGGCACAAACTGGCACAAATTCCGTTCTGCCTATGTTCCAGGCTTTTATTTTAGCAAAAATGTGAGCTAGCTTCAACGTACTGTCGCTTTATCAAGCTTATTTGAATTAGTGGTCTCGAACTAACGCTCCCAAGTGTGTATATCAGCGAGACTGGCCAATGAGCCACGTTTCGACAAGTGTTTGAAAAAAATGTTATCTTTTCCCGTCTCCCCCAACAACCAAGATAGTATTTATAGCCCGACCAATCGTGGTTAGGCTTTCATTTGTTGCGCTCCAATCAATTTGGAGTTTACATGGTAGGCTATTTATGTAACGTAAGGTTTTTTTCAAACACGTTATAAAAAAAATTTTATGAGCAGAAATGATTTTATGCTGTCAGGCACCCCCAATATTTTATTTTGGGTATAATTTATTAATTCCTGGACTATTTGCGTAACGTTTTACATATTATTTGTCAGCAAACCCTAAGGAACCCAAAAATACTAATTTAAAGGAGCTACGTGGCTGCGTTCAAAATATGCAATTTCTTCTATCTCCTGTTTAGAAGATGTGCTGTCTGGGTACTGTTATGTGTTCAAACGTAAACCCATATAATGTTGTCTTTTCTAATAAGAGTCTGTTATGATTTATAAACCTAACTCTGGGAAAGGGTAGTGTATTTTATCACTGTCCGTCTGAAAAAAAATTAGTGCATGTAGACTTACACGCGTGATGGTAGTAATTGTGTATCGCGCGAAGCGGGTTTAGTGTTCGGCTTTCTGCCTCTCCCTTCTCTTTTTATCCCTTTAGTCCATCTGTTCGTTCGTTTTGGTAACGCAGTATAATTAATGTTAGGGTTAATTTAGGTCATTACGCAGTACGTCTCAATGCTTTTCCAAGAAATACAGCACACGTTTCATTGAAGAAGGCGGGTAATAATACAGTAAGCTTTACTATCAACGTGAAAGCGTTACAATTTGCAGACGAAGCAGAAAACAAGGGGGATTTCGAGTACATTCTTTGTGACAGCACTGTTATTTTTCCATTGCTCTTCTCTTTATTAATTTTATTTGTTAGGCTTCATATTTACCTAATAATTTATATATGTGGATTAGAATATTTCATGACACTTCCCCTCTTAAAACAGACATTATATGTCAGTCCTTTATTCTATATACACATAGAGAAATTTATTATTATTTCTGGGGTTTACGGTGATTCTCATCACACGGATGGCGGCTTAAAAAATCCGCTCCCAGATTTGTTTTTTCCAGATATATATTCAATGCTAAAATTATATGGAGCCAGAAGCAAAGACCATCGGAGTAACCTAGAGTTCTCATGCTTAGCCTGTGCTAAAAACGATAAAGGTTTGTGGTCAGTTTGCAACTTAAATGCCTTCCCATATAGATAAATATTGAATTTCTTTATTGCCCATATTACTGCAAGACATTCTTTTTCGCTAGTTGAGTAGTTGATTTCAGCTTTATTCAACTTTCTGCTAGCATATGCCACTGGGCTTAATTCCCCATCCAATGCATCTGATTTCTGTAGTAAAGTTGCACCTAGCCCAATATTACTTGCATCCGTCCTTACTATGAATTCTTGACTTAAGTCAGGTAATTTCAAAATGGGTTTACTTGTGAGCTTTTCCTTCAATTCTTGGTAAGTCATTTCACATTGTGGTGTCCATGTAATGCGATCTGGAAGTCCTTTACGTGTCAATTCCGTTAAAGGTGCACATATGGAATTAAAGTTTTTGATATACTTCTGGTAGAAACCACATAATGAGACAAAGGATCTCACGTCCTTCTTGGTTTGTGGTCTCGGGGCTTTCTGTAGTTTCTCTAAATTCTTTGGGTCAGGGGTCATGTTTCCCTGATAAACTGTGTGTCCCAAAAAATTCCAATTCTTTACATCCAACGCAACATTTGGTTGGTCGGGCTGTTAAATTTGCCTCCCTAAGTCGATCAAACAGCATGTTCAGAGAGTCAATGTGTTCCTCAAATGTTTCTGTTGCTATAAGGATATCATCCATAAAATTTGTTATACAGGGATTATTCAGAGGATCCAATAATTTTCTCATCATTCTAGAGAAGACACTAGGCGCATTCTTCAATCCAAATGGCAATCTATTAAACTCATAGTGTCCTTCTGAGGTACTAAAAGCTAGGTATGGTCTAACCTCAGGCTTTACTGGAATCTGATAGTATCCTTTACTCAGATCCACTTTTGAGAAATATTTAGCTTTATTTAGTCTGGCAAACAGCTGATTTGTATCCGGCAATGGATCCACCTGTCCTTCTGTAATAGCATTCAGTCTCCTGTAATCTATACAGAGTCTATGTTCTCCAGAGGGCTTCCTTAAGAGTACAACACCGGAACTATACGAAGACTCACTGTGCGAAATAATTCCTTCCTTCAACAGATAGTCTATCTCTTCCTTCAAAGCTTTTTCCTTAGCAAACGGAATCGAATATGGTTTCATACAGACAGGTGTGGAGTCTATGAGTTTCATATCATATTCCAATAGGTTTGTATGCCCTGGTCGGTCTGTTAACACCTCTGCATGATTATTTAGAACCTGTTGCACTCTCTCTTTCTGAGTTTTCGTTAAATGTGTACTGATTTTCACCTGTGCTGCTGTCTCACAGGGGTGTAATGGATATTCAAATGATGAAAGTGGTTCCTTTTTCATCTCCATGGCGATGGACAAGGTCAACAAGTGTGTCTCTTCCTGATGTTCTCTTTCCAAATATTTCTTCAGGAGATTCACATGATAGATTTTTTCTTTCCCCTTCTTATCTATCTTATAATTTGTTCTAGACACCTTCTCTAGAACTGTATATGGACCCTGCCATCCAATTTGTAACTTATTCTGACTCCCGGGCAAAAGAAGCAGTACCTTCTCTCCCACAGCCAAATTTCTGTCTTTCGCCTTCCTGTTATAATAGGCAGCATGTTTCTTCCTGGCTTGTTTCAAATTTTCATTGGCAAGTTTCCAGCCAGTTTTTAACCGAGTGGTCAGCTCATTCACATACTGGTATGAAGATGTAATGTTTTCCTCTGCCTTTTCATCAGTCCACGTTCTTAACAAAGCTACATATGGACCTTTAATTGTGTGGACCTATTTGTCCATGCACCGGTATTGTCTCTTCCACTTGAAGCTTTATAGTGATGATTTTTCCTCCCAGAATTATCATTCACAAAACGACCCCTACCCATTTTTCTTTTGGGGCTTTCTCCCCACTTAAAATTCTTGATGAGAGATTTCATCTCTACATCCTCTTCCTCCAGTTTGTTTAAGTCCGATTGAGGGATTGTCGGCTTATCCTGGGGTAAGACATCTTTTTGCACTCTCCGCATAGTGGCCATTGTAAAACAGTTAAGTGAAGCTTGTCCGTGAAAAGGGGCTTCCCATTCCATTTGGTCCACTTTATCAAATCTATTTTTCCTTTTATTGTCAGGCCTGATTTTGCCCCGGGGCGTGTCCAGGTCCTGATCCATGTTCCCACTTGTGGGTGTTCCCTCATGTGCTATGCTACACCTTTCTACAAAATTTTCAATGTCCCATCTTGCTTTGGGCCAATAATAATTGTGAGCCACCTTTTGAATGATGGTACCTATCTTCTCATGGTCCCCATCTGGTTTCACATGTAGGCTCCTTATTAAGTCTGCCCTATATCTTTTTGGAAGAACCAGCTGTCCGTGACCATTGGATCTAGCTCCAGTCTTCATGTAAATCAACTTGTTTTTCATGTAAAAATCTCCCTTGCCTGGAGTTGTATGACAAGTTGACAATTTTCTGAAACAAGGCTTGAGTGTTTTATCCCCAGCCTGTGCCTTCCTCATCTCTTCTGGAGTGGTATCTAACCTAATATCCTCCTCCTGTCTTGAGGTCGACCTGACCTGAAGGGTTGCCATATACACAGGTTTCCTTCTGCAACGGTCAGTGTCATGATTGTCCATCTGACAATTCTTACACCACCTTTTTCCTTGGTTGAAAGATTTTCTTTCATCATATTTCCTTTCATCGAATTGTGGGAATTTATTTTTATTGTCATACCGTGGCCTATCAAATTGGTGCTTACCTTTATTTTGATCCCTAGGATCAAATTTATTAAGTTCTGTGGTGCCCTAAAGTTGTCCACCTGTTTCTTTTTATTACCTGTTACCTCTGCTTGAGCTGCTTGATACCTTTCAGCAACATTTAGCAACTCATCCAGCCTCTCTGCACCTTGTTCCATGAGAAACTTTCTCAGGTCTGGAGCCATGGACTCTCTTAGTTGCTCTATAAGGACCATTTCCTTAAGATCTTGGGTTTTCCCCAGAGAAGTCCATTTCTCCAAGTATGTCTCTATTCGTGCAGAGAACTGGTGATAGGTTTCACCTGACAGTAGTTTAGCATTCCTAAATTTTTTCCTGTAAAACTCTGCATTCTTTTCATACCTTAACAAAAGAGCCTGCTTTAGCATGTCATAATTTTCCTGATCACCTCTGCTCATTTTTGCAAAAACTTCATAAGCTGCCCCACGAAGTCCCTGAGATAACTTTAAGCTCCACCTTTCTCTCTCTAACCCATACGTGGTAGCTAATAGTTCGTACCTATTTATATAGCTCTCAATATCATCGTCTTTCTCAACAAAATGATCTAAATGAAAGTTCATAGCTGAGATTGAGGCTCCTTGAGTAACCGTAGCATCAGAGGCAAAGGGGCTGGCACCATTTTCAGGAGCATGGCCTTGAAACTCAAACTCCCTTAGTCGTAACTCATGTTCCCTTTGTAATCTCTTCTCCTCCTTTTCTGCTTCCCTTTCTGCAGCTTGTCTTCTTTCCTCGGCTTCTCTTTCTGCAGCTAATCTTTTGTCTTCTCTTTCTGCCTCCAATTTCTTAGCCTCAGCCTCAATCTGCAACCTCTTAGTCTCAGCCTCAGCTTGCAACCTCTTAGTCTCAGCCTCTAACTTTCTTTCGGCTTCTTTTTTCTAATCTTCTTTCTTCGCGTTCAATAAATTTGTCACATTCCGTTGTGACATAGGCAACCATAACTTGCCCATCTAATCCTAACTCTTTTGCAGTCTGAACCGCAGCAGATCGAAATTTGGCCAGGTCCGCCATTGTCTATCAGGTAACTTAATACAATGTCTAACCAACAATTCAATCTCTAATGGACAAAACAGGCACCGTGAGCTCAACCTTATTTAATTCCACCCAAGGATACCTTTTAATTCTTATATTCCCTGAAGTGAATTACCCCCAATATTTTTAATAGTTAAAGATTCAAAATCCCGAGAGCGAGACCCCAATATATGTGGTGAAGTGGGATGTTATAAATATTTATAAGGGACTTAGTGTACTGACTGAGATCAGCTGTGAAGGTATATATATATCTAATAAGAGTAGTATATTATATATATAACCTTACTTGCTACCACATATCTATATATCTCAGTCAGAATTATTCTGGAATAGTGTGATGCTACGTTATGTGTCTAGGGTATGTGTATGGTGAAGTGTAAGTCACAACAACAGACAGATAAACAATTTAATTTAATCCACTACTCTTAACAACACTGTGACACTCACATACATATAACACTCTATGAGAATATCTTAAAGAAGTCACTAGTAACGTTTCAAATAACAATATGTATTCATTACTGGCATGAATGAATATGTGTCCTGATTCAACTACAAGGGAACCAGGAATCACAATCAATTTAAATTACAAGTTATGTACAGAATGTATTTAATATGAATATTGTAGTGACATATATTATTACCAATGTTCTATGTGTGTCATTTGTGTAGTGGTAAAATGAGGTAATACTGGTTTTGTTTTGTTCAAGCTCTGTTGGTATTTGTCATCATGACTTCAATAGTTTGTCTTTAGGGACCATTATTGTAGATGTTCACAGTTCCTGATTTTAAGACAAGTAAATTCCCCTCTGAATAGTATTTTTATAAAGTTATTTCAAGATGAGGGGACATAATGTTGAGCTCAGCTGGCCAATTCGCTTATCTGGCGTGATGGCGGCAGGAAAGGACTCCTCTGCTCGAATTCTCCTCTGGGCTCAGGAGACACCTCCCTGATAGCTAAAAAGACCAAGGAGTATGCTGTCCGACTCTGGATTCAGCAAATCTCTGACCAGGTGCTGCTCACTACCATCAAGACCACTGTCCCACAATTTCATGGAAATAAACACAGATACGTTGATTAGCAATGAATTCTGGCACAAACTGGCACAAATTCCGTTCTGCCTATGTTCCAGGCTTTTATTTTAGCAAAAATGTGAGCTAGCTTCAACGTACTGTCGCTTTATCAAGCTTATTTGAATTAGTGGTCTCGAACTAACGCTCCCAAGTGTGTATATCAGCGAGACTGGCCAATGAGCCACGTTTCGACAAGTGTTTGAAAAAAATGTTATCTTTTCCCGTCTCCCCCAACAACCAAGATAGTATTTATAGCCCGACCAATCGTGGTTAGGCTTTCATTTGTTGCGCTCCAATCAATTTGGAGTTTACATGGTAGGCTATTTATGTAACGTAAGGTTTTTTCAAACACGTTATAAAAAAAAATTTTATGAGCAGAAATGATTTTATGCTGTCAGGCACCCCCAATATTTTATTTTGGGTATAATTTATTAATTCCTGGACTATTTGCGTAACGTTTTACATATTATTTGTCAGCAAACCCTAAGGAACCCAAAAATACTAATTTAAAGGAGCTACGTGGCTGCGTTCAAAATATGCAATTTCTTCTATCTCCTGTTTAGAAGATGTGCTGTCTGGGTACTGTTATGTGTTCAAACGTAAACCCATATAATGTTGTCTTTTCTAATAAGAGTCTGTTATGATTTATAAACCTAACTCTGGGAAAGGGTAGTGTATTTTATCACTGTCCGTCTGAAAAAAAATTAGTGCATGTAGACTTACACGCGTGATGGTAGTAATTGTGTATCGCGCGAAGCGTGTTTAGTGTTCGGCTTTTTGCCTCTCCCTTCTCTTTCTATCCTTCTGTCCATCTGTTCGTTCGTTTTGGTAACGCAGTATAATTAATGTTAGGGTTAATTTAGGTCATTACGCAGTACGTCTCAATGCTTTTCCAAGAAATACAGCACACGTTTCATTGAAGAAGGCGGGTAATAATACAGTAAGCTTTACTATCAACGTGAAAGCGTTACAATTTGCAGACGAAGCAGAAAACAAGGGGGATTTCGAGTACATTCTTTGTGACAGCACTGTTATTTTTCCATTGCTCTTCTCTTTATTAATTTTATTTGTTAGGCTTCATATTTACCTAATAATTTATATATGTGGATTAGAATATTTCATGACAGATGCCTCCCTTTCGATCTATAATAGCTCCGAGATATTTAAAGTGGTCGACCTGCTCCAGGACCTGTTCTCCCAACTTAATCTGATGTTTTCTTTCTTCTCGTGATATCACCATGGATTTTGTTTTAGAGCTGCTTATGACCATCCCTCTCTTCTCTAGCTCTTCCTTCCAGACTTGCAGGTTGGATTGGAGATGTGTCTCTGATTTAGCAATCAGGACAACATCATCAGCAAATGCTAGCTCTGAAATACAGACCTGTCTCATCTTCCAGTACCCCACTGAATACTTTCTTGTTCTCTCCTTACATGCCTTGATGACATCGTCCATGAGGAGTATGAAAAGATAAGGTGACAGGATATCGCCTTGTCTTACACCAGTGGTGGTCCTGAACTCTTCTGACTTATAGTTTGCTGTCCTCACATAATTTCTGCAAGACTTGTAGAAGCTCTGTATAGCATGAATCAGAGGTGGTGGAATGTTCTTCCTTGCCAAACAGTCCCAAAGTTTGCTCCAGGGGACCCTGTCAAACGCCTTTTCCAGATCTATGAAACAAAGATGGATCTCACTCTTGTACTCAAGTGCATTTTCACTCAGCTGCCTGAGTGTGAAGATTAGGTCTTGAGTACTTCGGTTTGCTCGGAATCCGCACTAGGCTTCATCCAATTGTGGCTCAGCTAGGCATCGGAGTCTCTGCTCTAGGATTCTAGAGTAGATTTTACCAGGGACACTGAGAAGGGATATGCCTCTGTGGTTTCCACTTTGTCGATTGTCACCCTTTTTGAAAATCGGTGTTATAATGGCAATCTCCCAATCCTTTGGTATGGCCTTGTTGCACCACGCTGCCTGTAGGACCCTTAGGAGTAATAGGTCGCCTGATGCTCCCATGTACTTAACCATTTCTGGTGTTATACCATCATGCCCTGCTGCTTTGCCCATCTTGATTTTCTCCAGTGCTGCCTTCAGTTCTTCCATCTTTATGTCATCTTCATCACCATTTGTATCCTCTTCTGTGCTAGTGGTTATTATTTCTGATGCTCTACCTTGCTCACCATTAAGGAGTTCTGAGAAATATTCTTTCCATCTTTCCATTACTTCCTTCGGGGCAGTAAGCAATTTGCCTTGCTTGTCCTTTATAAATTTAAGAGGGAATTGTTTTTCCTTCCTCATGTTCTTTAGAGTCTTATAGAACAATTTCTGGTTTTCTTGCGCATCTTTTTCTAGCTTTTCTCCAAATTCTTCCCAGGACTTCTGTTTTGCTGCTAGCATCTTGTTCTTTGCATCTGTTCTGAGTATCGCATATTCTCTATATTTCTTTATTTGTCCTGCTGTGTTTTTAGCTCCTATGTATTGTTTCCATGCCATTTTCTTCTCTCTTATTTTCTCTTTGACTTCTTCTGTCCACCAAGGTGTACTCTTTTTCTTGTTCCCAAGTCGGACTTCACCACATGTTTCTGCAGCAGCTGTCTTTATGATGTCCTTGAATTTAAGCCACAGGGTTTCCAATCATCAGGTTGTTCTTCTGTGTTTCTCACCGCTGTAGCAATAAGCCCCTGATATCTCGTCTTAATTTATGGCTCTTTCAGCTTGAATCTCTTATATTTTTTAAACATTTTAATACTACTTATTTTTGTGATTAAAATAACCAAATTATTCTTACTTTATAATTTTCGTGTTTATACTGTAAACAGTTCACAGTTATTTTTATGATAACAGTATAATGACAGCGTTCATATCGTGGTTATAAGACAAGTGTACAGTATTCATACTGTACTTTTTTGTGTGATTAGGCCCTATACTACTTATTTCTGTGCTTTAATATACTCAATATGGGTCATGAGTGTAGTGGCAAAGTTAAAAGAACTCAAAAGGTTCTCAATTTGTATGAAAAGCTTGAGCTAATCAAGCTTAATGAACAAGGCATCGTAAATGCTGAAATAGGCCACTTGCTAGGTATACATCGCACTACAGTTACAACACTTGTAAAGAACAAAGCTAAAGTGTTAGAGGAAATTAATTAAAAACGCTACACCAAGTAGCCTGTTACATAAAACTTCTTATGGAGAGGAAGAAGACATCAATGAGGCAAACGTCCTTGCTTTCCTTTTTCAAGACGCAACCGACACAATCAACTTCAGTCACCCCTCCCTCTAACCTTTCAGATTCCGAGCCATAAATATCAGCCCCAGTTAGATCTCATTCAAAGTCCCCTTCTCCTAAAAGAATTAGATAGAGTTCCTCCAGTTCTGAAGGTGAGTCTCCTAAATTGTCTCCATCTGATATTCTAAGTCTAGAATCCCCCTAAATCCCCAACATTCAAAACTTTACATACTGTATATATTCATCGTCTACTTGCCCAAGAATGATTTTATGGTAAATTTTATTTACGTATTTTTTTTATTGATTGCTGTATTTTTTTAATTCTTATATTTATTTCTGTTTATTTAGGTGTTGCACGCGTTCGCAAGTGTTATATAGTTAGTAATTTACGTTTTTTGGCGGCCCTAATGCATTTGCAAGCTAAATAAAGGCTTTGCTTCGACTTTCGTCGATTTTCGACTTTCGTCAGTGCTCTGGTCCCTAACCTGTCGAAAGAGTGAGGTATGGCTGTATATATGTATATATGTATATATGTATATATGTATGTATATATATATATATATATATATATATATATATATATATATATATGTGTGTGTGTGTGTGTGTGTGTGTTAAGGGATAGAGAAATTGCCCGAATTCTTTCGTTGTCTAGGGTAATAGATGTTTCGTCCGGATGGATGGACTCAATTTTATTACAATTTTGTTGATTTGATTACACTGACAAACAACATTTTTCTTTCTTATATAAGAATAAGTGTTCTTAGGTCAGTTTCTTGCGCTGATTTCAAATCTGAAATCCGTTTATCTCTATCACGTCGGGTTCTTAAGATATTTGTGAATAAATATATTTTTGGGAAACCGTTATTTGTTCCGTTTCATTTTTACTATATAGCTTATTAAAAATTAATAAAAAGCAACATAATTCTACTTTTTATACTGCTAAAAGATGCATGACATATGTTACGCGATTTTTCAAATAGTTACTGTATTTTGAAATAATTCTGAGCAAAATATGGCTTCTAGAAGTTGTAGAAATTCGGCTGATCTGTTCTGTTACGTGTGCGGATATTTTACCGATCGTGTTGACCAGAAAAACTTTACACCATTACTAAAGAAAGCATATGAACTTTATTTCGATTCGAAAGTTGATGATGCAAATAAAACTTGGAAGCCAAATGCAGTTTGTTCGATACATTGGCAGGTTGGTTACGAAAATCGCCGAAGCATAAGTCGATGCCTTTTGGAGTGCCAGTAATATGGCGTGAACATACAAATCACACTACTGATTGTTACTTCTGCTTGACAAATATCCATGGTTTCACTTTTAAAACTAGAAAGTCTGTGGTTTATCCAAATATTGAATCGGTTTCGAAACCAGTGCCTCATGATCCAATCACGTGTCCGATCCAAGTACCACCAGAACAATATCCGTTGGACGTAAATGAACCATCAGAAAGTGATAGTTTACCTGCTTTAGAAACTAATTCTGACTCAGATTACATACCGGTGAATGATGGTGTTTACTTAATTAACCATTCAGAACTTTCAGATCTAATACGTGATCTCGCTCTTACCAAAGGACAAGCGGAATTACTCGGTTCGCGACTCAAAGAATGAAATCTTTTAGCACCCAATACTCCGATATCTAAATTTCGTCATAGACACAGAGAACTTGTTCAATACTTTGAGATGTGTGATGACATTTGCTATTGCAAAGATGTAAACGGTCATGAGCACATAGTCAACGAATGGCGATTTTTCATCGATTCTTCCAAGACTAGTCTAAAAGCCGTGTTATTGCATAACAGAAATTTTTTTTCATCAATTCCAGTCGCCTACTCTGTTCATATGAAAGAAACTTATGACAATATGGCTATACGTTTGGAAAAAATAAAGTACAATGACTACCAATGGCGGATTTGTGGAGACCTAAAGGTCATTGCAATTCTCACGGGCATGCAGACTGGGTATACTAAATTTTGTTGCTTCCGATGTGAATGGGACAGCCGCAACAGACAGGAACATTATGCAAGAAAGGTGTGGCCTATCAGGGATCGTATGCAGCTCGGGCATAAAAATGTAATACGCGAGCCATTAGTTAACAAAGACAGCTTCATTTTACCACTGTTGCATATAAAGTTGGGGCTCATGAAGAATTTTGTAAAAGCGTTAGATAAAACGAGCAAAGCTTTCACTTATCTTCGAGAAAAGTTTCCGCAAGTTAGCGATGCAAAGATAAAGGAAGGTATCTTTGTAGGACCTCAGATTAGGAAAGTTATTGCAGACAAACAATTCGAGAACTTGTTACATGGTAGTGAACTTCGCGCATGGATGGCATTCAAATCGATCGTCGATAACTTTCTGGGAAATCACAAATCTGTCGACTATGTTGCATATTGTTAAGCAGTGCATAGATGCATACAGAATTATGGGCTGTATCATGTCCCTCAAAATCCATTTGCTCGATTCGCATCTTGACTTTTTCCCTGACAACCTTGGTGAATTCAGCGATGAACATGGAGAACGATTCCATCAAGATATCGCCGTAATGGAGTCACGTTATCAAGGATGGTGGAGTGTGACCATGCTTGCCGATTATTGTTGGATGCTTCATCGCGATGTACCACATGCCATTCACCGACGAAAGTCGACTGCAAAGAAATTCAAGCCTACATAACTGTTATACTTCTTGTACGAATGATGTTGTAATACTGTATGCGTTGTTAAAAAACTTCAATTGCATATTTCTAGAGATCCCGACCTGATAGAGAAAAACGGTTTGCAGATTTAAAAACAGAGCATTAAAATTGACCAGAAAAACATAGAAATGTTAGAGAAAGAAAAAAAAAGTTTTTTTTTGTTAGTCAGTGTTATTCTTGATAATTGCTCTTCTTCACAATTTGTATGTATATCTGTCTTAATGCCCGATGCTTTTCATTGGATTGCTTGTCTGTACGTTGTCTCTGTAAGTGAGGTTGCTAGTAATTGTACCCTGCAGGATCCTGAGCGTTTCCTGAAGTAAACGCTCGGGAGCGTGAGAGGTAATGTTGAGGCTACTTCATGGTGTGATTTTTATCGCGGCAACTTTTTATTAACACCGGATTTTTGTCACACCATGTCGTACTTCAACTTAATGCAAGAGATACATGAAAGCGGTCGCTGTGAGACAAGTATCTTGGTATGACGTAAAAGAGCAGAGTTGGATGTGACGCCATAGCGTCAAGCTGTGTGTCTATATGGCTTGAGTGTCAGCCAGTGTACAGTATTATGTATTCAACAAATATCAGATGATGGTAAGCAATGCATGCTTTAAATGATATGCATAAGACAATGCCATGATTGTAAATAAAGTTAATGCGGGACGATAATTCCCATGAGAAAGAAATGTGTTAGAATAAAATTATATGAGTAAATATTATTGAATATTCGTTATACCGGGTCGCCCCATTCCCCGAGGTCAATGGATTATTAAAAATGAATATTGGTTATACCGGGAGGCCACATTCCCCGAAGTCAAAGGAGTAAAATAAGTGAATATTTGTTATACCGGGACGCAATATTCCCCGAAGTCAATGGATTGATATAAATATAATGTGTGAATATTTGATGTATCGGGACGCCTAATCCCCCGATGTTAATGGAAAAATTTAGTTGAACTTTTGTTATGCCGGGACGCTAAATACCCCGATGAAAAATGCAAATAATGAATGAAATTTCATTCATTATTTGCATTTTTCATCGGGGTATTTAGCGTCCCGGCATAACAAAAGTTCAACTAAATTTTTCCATTAACATCGGGGGATTAGGCGTCCCGATACATCAAATATTCACACATTATATTTATATCAATCCATTGACTTCGGGGAATATTGCGTCCCGGTATAACAAATATTCACTTATTTTACTCCTTTGACTTCGGGGAATGTGGCCTCCCGGTATAACCAATATTCATTTTTAATAATCCATTGACCTCGGTGAATGGGGCGTCCCGGTATAACGAATATTCAATAATATTTACTCATATAATTTTATTCTAACACATTTCTTTCTCATGGGAGTAAAATAAGTGAATATTTGTTATACCGGGACGCAATATTCCCCGAAGTCAATGGATTGATATAAATATAATGTGTGAATATTTGATGTATCGGGACGCCTAATCCCCCGACGTTAATGGAAAAATTTAGTTGAACTTTTGTTATGCCGGGACGCTAAATACCCCGATGAAAAATGCAAATAATGAATGAAATTATAAAGGTATAGACAATGGAAAAGTTGAATGACACTGTAAGAAAGTCGAACCAAGATAAAGCAAGACTGTAAAACGGAGAGGGAGCATACATGTCATATTCGTAATTGTGACGTTGTGAATTTGTACTTACTGGTTATTAAACTGTTGCCAAATCGCCTAAGCCAAGAAGTTTCTCCAATCAATCCAGGTTCGTTCAAACAGTTGTTAACCTTATTCAGTATTTGAAGTTTTGACAGAAAAAGGTTTAGATACGAAGGGTGATATCAATAATATTCAACAATACAAACCAAATCAAGATAAATGAACTTTCACATCTTTATTAACAACGATGTACCCTAGACAACGAAAGAATTCGGGCACTTTATCTATCCCTTAACAGAGGAGAATTATCATCTGGGAATGTTCATTTTTTGCCTTTTGTAAACATACTGAGTAGAAATACTGTTAGAGTACAGCACCAGGGTTGTGCTAGTAAGATACTGTGCTGTGAAAGCTAACTTACTGTGCAATTTTCGTGGCAGTGCCACTTACAGTTGTGAGGTGGTATAGTACCAAGTGGTATTATCAGCTAGTAAAATACAGCTATCGACTATAGTAAAGGTGTTTCTGTTGTATCACAGAGACTAAATGGTCGTTGTTACGGTGGGATATATTAGAGGATCATGCATGTATACGCGAATGATAGCAGGTGTTCATTCAGGACAAATAATGTCAGTACACATAACAAAGCCGGTAGGTGAACAGGTCCACGGGAAAACATGGTTGACATTTAATACATAAAGTCACTTCACAATAGTATCCATCAACACATCAAAAGTACATAGCAATGGATAAGCGTAGTAGATTACCCCTCGTCCGTCAATAAGTTTCAAACGTTAGACATCTTTACGTGGCATATAATATAATAATGATACACTACTCTCATCTCCACTCAATCCTGGCCGTTGTACTAAAGGTTCGGGCAATCCACGAAAACCAAAGTAATGCGGCAGAAGAAATCAGGGCAAACCAAATATTAGTTGCCTCATATCTAGAAGTTACACTTGTAGTAAATTATGGTATGAACTTCTAGATAAGTTCGTGAACCATCTTACACATAACGTGGTGGCCTCATAAAAATGAATAATGCCACAATGGATATATTCATATCACGCTCCATTATCCCGGAGCTCGAAAAATTACATCTCTCTTGGACGCAAACACAAAGACGGAAGCCCAATTAATTTACACACTGAACGCCACGACATGTGACAGAAAACGTCACTAGTTGACCGTCGCTCAACACGGGTGAACGCTTCGCTCACCACGGGTGGACGCTTCATGCAAACCGTAGTTTGCCTACAGGCGAACACAATTCCTCACATAAAATGGAAATGTGCTAGCGTGTAGTAACATGCCACACTATTTTATCTGCATCCCAAATCTATCCTTAACATATCACCCCCTTCGCGGTGTAAAAAAAACAAATTTTTTTTTTTTCAATTCAAATTTCTTTTTTTTTCTATACCACCTATTTGAGGTAACCAGTTGAATTATTATCCCCGCACAGATGCTTGTTCCAGAGTTTCGTTGCTTCGCTGCTGAAAGAATTTGAGAGGACGGTGCTTGAAACCTTCCATATCTCAAGAACGTTGACTGATGCCGAGAAAATATGATATTCAAGCCATCCCAAGTTCATCAGATATAGTCACCTATAATGTATCGAGGTGCCCAAAGCTCGAACCTGAAGTTTCATATTGACGTAGTTAATTGACTCTATATTACACGTGTGTGAAGCCATGGTGTTTATCCACTACTAGTCACTATGACTATCCTTAACAGTCGTAAGCACGAAACTTAGAGAGAAAGGAGACATTAGCCAAGTGGCAGAGAAGGATTATATGTACATTAAAGAGTGAAGAGGATTATATATACATTGAAGGGTGAATTGGACTTTATATATATATATATATATATATATATATATATATATATATATATATATATATATATATATATATATATATATATATATATATATATATATAATACATATAATATATATATATATATATATATATATATATATATATATATATATATATATATATATATATACACAGTAAGTGGTGAATTGGATTATATTTACATGCATATGTTTGTACTGTGAGCAATAATATTGCTATTTATGTAACATTACTGCATACTTTACAAGCAGAGAGGTATCTGTTGAAATAAGTGAGGTAATTTTTAGTACATGTTATTGAGTAGTTGCATATAAGCAATGAATTGGACTTGCATACAGTGAAACGGTATAGCAAAATAAGCAGAGAAAAGATAATACTGAGTATCGTGAGTATACATCATGGACTTTGATGGTTTCATGAGGCTGGGCAAAGAATGTGACTACACAGGAAAAGAATTGGCGGATTCTGCCAAGGCAGAATTCCACTCACAAGAGAATCAGGATGCCTTAAGAGATTTACCTGCCGAGGAACGAAAACTCAGGAAAGCAGAGTTAGAATTTCAAGAAAAGAAGATGGAACGAGAATTACAAGAAAAGAAGATGAAAGAAGATAGAGAGTTATAATTTCAAGAAAAGAAGATGAAAGAAGATAGAGAATTACAGGAAAGGAAGATGAAAGAAGATAAAGAATTACAGGAAAGGAAGATAAAAGAAGATAGAGAGTTATAATTAGAAAAGGAGAGAATGAGGATTGATAAGGAAATACAATTGAAGAGATTATAATTGGGAGCGAGTGGTCAGAATTTGACTCCGAGTGAATCTCATCGTCCCTTTAGGCTGCGTCTGCCGAACTTTAATGAGAACATTGATAGCTAAGATTTCCTCCTTGAAAGGTTCGAGGCAGATTGCGTGGCCTGGAAGGCTAATAGAGAGAAGTGGCCATCTCTGTCATTCACAATGCTAGTGGGGCCGGCGATGGAGACTTTTTATAGCCTCCCGGTGGAAGAGAGGGCGGATTACGACAAGGTGAACGAACGGTTGCTCCGGAAGTTCCGGTTGACGGTGGACGGGTAGCGTACGCGGCTCAGAAACACAATGCCAAGTGCAGACCACGACTTCGAGGACTT
This sequence comes from Oreohelix idahoensis, assembly GCA_024509875.1. NCBI lineage: Eukaryota > Metazoa > Mollusca > Gastropoda > Stylommatophora > Oreohelicidae > Oreohelix > Oreohelix idahoensis. Next base: position 488,979 of record JAMPIV010015983.1, on the reverse strand, counting down.
CATCTTGAAGACCAAGCTTCTGCTGAATAGATGGATCGAGTTGGAAGGAATTCCAAAGGACTATAATGGTTTGGTTGACCTAGTGGTACGGGACAAAGTAATGTCGTCGTGTTCCACTGAGTTGGTGGCATTTTTCTTTCAGGAACGGCAACCGAAGGACGTTGATTCCATGTCTCAGTTGTTCCACCATTATGTCCTTGCCCATCCGGGCAAACCCATCCATCGTTCTGGCCTGGCAGACATCTTAGTTGCAGGCGTGGGCAAAGTACAGCGTCAACCATGTCAAAATCAGTCAGGCAATGCAGATTGGTTCCAAGAGCAGAAGGACGATAGGTCTTCCTGTCCCTTCAGCCTTTAAGAGGCAAATATAATAATTTTTTTTAGAACGCGTCAGAGGTTCCAGCCAAAGTGGAACAACCATCACTCTGTTAGCGATAGTGTTGGAGAAGAGCGCCAAGTGCGTAAACCAGTGTGCTTCGAGGAGTCTTGAAAGGAAGATAGGCACTATAAAGAGAAACAGGTCAAGCGGAGCAGTGGATCCTCAGAGAGTCGATTTTCCGACTTCGATGCGTCAGCTAACAGCGTCAGCAATAGTCCACGCGAGGAAGCAAAAAGGGAACGCAGATGTTCCAATTGTAATGGCATGGGTCATTATGCTGACAGGTGTCCTACCCCAATTGAACATGCGAATTCTGCGATTGTGTTGGACACAGTCAACAGCGAGGACTGTGTGTGGTGTCGTCCTCTATTTAACTCGGGTGAGAATATAGTATTACACTGCGGACAAGTGGTACCATGTCTGTCGTCGGTCCATGAGACTGGCGAGGTGGCACTCCACAAAGATGTGGTAGAGAAGAAACCAGTCTCGGTGTTGAGGGACTGTGGCGTGAGGTTTTTATTTGCTGTAGGATCAGTATAGTACTGACAATTACAGAAATAGAATTTCTGTAGAAAAAGGTGAGGTCCCAGTGTCTGAGAGGACTACTGGTATCACACAATAGTTACGGCTGTGAATGATCTGATCTCGAAAAATTAGTAGAGAGGAGACCGACATAAATTGCCACCTCCGCTGTGTAACTAACTGTGATAGTAAGACAAGAAAACAGATTTTACTTAACAATGATAAAATTGACAAGTCTTCAAATACAATTTCCTTATTATTTATTTAGTATATACACTATCTACTCTTGTGTTGAAACAATGGAATGTAATGAATTTGTAAGTTTACAAATGATTCACATATATTTATATATTTATATATATATTACAAGTCTTCCAATTATAGGAAACAAATTTATATCAGCTGGGCTGTTAATCACTTATAGTATATGTATCAGCTGTGCTGTTAATTAAGTATATACAATTTATCAGCTATGCTGTTATTTTTGTCTCTTGCTATGCTAACTCGCTTTCTCGTCACTGACAGTTACTTTGCTCACAATGCTGACAGAAATGGTACTAATGTGTACTCATCTCTCAAAACGTTCTGTTCTCCTTAGTTTGGTTCACACAACACCTGCTGAGGATCGTTACTTTAGCCAACCCAAGACTGAGGGGGACTAAAGATGTAGCTTCTGTGCAATCTCTATGCTCCTGCGAACTTCCAGGCAGCTGGAATGACTCGAACATACGACCTCAGGTTTGATGACACGAATAAAAACCTGTAACAAGTAAAAATAGAGGCTAATTTCTGTCATCAAGTCCACCTATTTCTAGTGTGGGTGAAATGAGCGTGTGTCTCAGGTGTCTGCATGTAGGATGAATGACAACAGGGCTCAGTATGAGTTAGCAATAGCGAGACAAGACAGGTGTCTACTTGCAAAACATTCTTTCTGATAAATTAATACATGGGTACATCCAATAATATGAATTCAATACATGAATACATCCAATAATATAAATTCAATACATGAATACATCCAATAATATAAATTCACTACATGAATACATCCAATAATATAAATTCAATACATGAATACATCCAATAATATATACACCTAGGTGTGAAACAACCATTTCCTTCCCTCTATAATATTCCAGGCACTCTCTGATAAGTGCTATACTAGCTGGTAACATATATCCTAACAATATTGTTATGTTCTTAGGATAGGAGTATATGAGACGAGGACTGTTTGGTTATATTTCAGGTTGGAGTTAGATGAGACAATAGATTGATGAGTCCTAACAAGGACTGTTTTGGTTATATTTCAGTTGGTCTGAGATAATAGATTGAAGTTATAGGAGACAATAGGTTGAAGCATGAGTCCTATTAGTCTTCGTCTTCATCAATCATATCAGGAAATACAATCATTATACCTAATTCCCCAAGATACAATCAGTAACCTGATACGTTCATAATGAAACAATTTATATTAAATATATACAGGTGTAGGTAGTATAAATGACACACAACAAATACAAACATTATATATCTGCTGTAGGCCTATTTTCCTACAAGTTATAGTAATTATATATTTACCCTCCAAGATTTAAACCGACCAGTGACTCGACTAGGGAAGCAGTCTGCCAGGTCAATGCACTCAGGTAAGCAATAAATCAAGGTTGACAGCTTCTCTTCTTCAGTCGGTCTATCTGGGTTCGTGTTGGTGTTGCGTGTTTTTGCATAAAATCTCGTCCGATTATATAGGCAGGTGAGGTAACTTCTACTGCTTAAGGAAAGCGTTTGGTTGGTTCCTGGCGGGGCAAGCTGATTGGCTGTATGAGGTTTTGTACCATCCGCCGTACCATCCTTCGTACCGTCCTTGACCTAGATGAGTTCCGAAAAAAACAGGGCTTATGCCTAATTTTATTCTGTTTTTTCCGCCATATTGGGTGAATGGATGGCCGCAACCGACATCCGAAAAACAGGGCTTAAAATTTTTCCTGGCGTAACTTCTTGTAATTTATTCCAGCTCAGCAACTGTGCGTTGATTGGCTGGGGCAAATTTGTATCCCGACATAATGATTAAACTAAGAAGTGGGTTTAAACACTCGTTTCACGACAGGGACAATACGATCTAGACCCTACACTGCTCTAGACTTAACAACGTAATTATTAGCAAGGTCTGAAAATATGGAATGCACTCAGTTTACAGTCTACAATATAAACCACACAGCGATCCCGCTGGCATAAGGGAAAACCGTCCTTCCCGGACAAAGCCCAGCTTCTCACTGACCAATTTTCCGCCTTTTTCCCCCCGACTTCTGGTAGTCACATGACCCACCAGTTCGGCTAACTGTGGTCTCTCCCGCCTGGCTTTCGCCGAATATAAGACATTAGATGCACTGTGAAATAATTCTCTGACATCCACCCCCTATCCCCGCCCCCCTCCCCCCTTAAGAAAGAAAACGTAGTTTTTTCCCATCAGGAGGAAGCTTCTCCCGTCCCCCGTAGGAGTCTGGACGACCATATGCCACTAACAGCACATCCTCATAAGAAAAGAGAGTGCCATAGTTCTCCTCTTCCATTGCCGTTACTGCATTCTCCAACCAACCAAAAACACAACATGAGTTCGAAGTATGTTACCCAAGGTATCAGCAGGTGGTTATGACGCAACAACATGTGCTTTCACCTGACTGCATCACGCGCACCCCACCTATTCGGGAAAGTAACTCATGCAACCTTGGTATTGTCTCGCAACGACAATACCTCAACGAACCTAACCACCGTGACCTCATTAATTGCACGTCTGAGTGTGCGCCAGGAGGGGGGATATTGCGGATCCACACCTTGCGGTCACTAGCTATCAGGCCCTCTTCTATGCCTCTACATTTCCTATGCTCATCCCTCGGCATCGGACTGTGAGTATTAGTGTGCCCCTGCCGCGAACCCCGTTTAAGATGTATTTTCTTCTCGTGTATCCGCCTCGGGATTTCGGTGTAGCTGAGCCCCTGATCCAGCCTCTCCCGTAGCGTTATGCACTCCTCGTACATTGCCGACGATCTAATCAAATCGACCGGGTTCTCGAGGACAAACGCGCTCACTCTCCCTGATAGGAACGGGGTGTCCACATTAATACACGCCTGGGGTAAGACTCGACTTTACCACCAAACGTGGTGCACTTTACAGTTTTCCCTGTGAGGCAGGACTCATCGATGCACGAACGACGCACCCCGACTGTGGTACTTCCAGTGTCTCTCAATACCGAGACTAGTTTTTTTTCTCCACCACACTTTTTGGAGTGCCACCTTGCCAGTCTCATGGACCGCCAACAGACATGGTACCACATGTCCACAGTGTAATACTATCTTCTCGTCCGAATGGAATAGAGGTCGACACCCCACACGGTCCTCGCTGTTGACTGTGTCCAACACAAACGCGGAATTCGCGTGTTCGATTGGGGTAGTACACACGTCAGCATAATGACCCCTGCCATTACAATTGGATCCTCTGCGTTCCCTTTTTGACTCATCGGGTGGACTTTTGCAGGGGAAGACAGCGCATCTGAGTCAGAAGTTTGGTTATCTGCAGATCCGTTCCTCCGCTTGTAAGGTTTTGATTTTTAGTAAAAGCGATCTTCATCTCGAGACTCCTCAACGCGTACCTGCTTCCACGTTTGGCACACTCCTCCATCGCTATCTCTGCTCCCCTGCCGGTTGTTCCAGTTCGACCGACCATTCCGGTGAGATCAGAAGTTAACGTAATTCCCTCTACATGTTTGATAGGGACGGGAGTGCCTATCGTGTTTCTGTTCTTCGAAGCTATCTGCACCGTCTGACCTATTTTGCCCCGGTTGACGCTGGACTTTGCCGACGCCTGCAAGTAAGGCGTCTGACAGACCAGACCGATGGATGGGTTTGCCCGGATGGGCCAGGACGTAGTGGTGTCCCAAATGGGCCATAGAAGCAATATCCTTAGGTTGTCATTCCTGAAAATATGCGACCAGCTCTGACGAGCATGACGACAACACCTTGTCCCGTAGCATCAGGTATATCAAACCATCATAGTCCTTGTTAATCCCATTCATCTCAATCCATCTATTGAGCAGAAGTTTGATCTTCGAAATAAAATCTTCAAAGTCCTGGTCTGCACTTGGAATTGTGTTTCTAAACCGCGTCCGGTACCCGTCAGCCGTCAAATGGAACTTCTTGAGCAACCGTTTCTTCATCTTCCAGTGGGAGGCTATAAGAAGTCTCCATCGCAGGCCCCACTAACAATGTGGATAACAGAGATGGCCACTCGTATCTGTTAACCTTCCAGGCCACGCATTCTTCCACAAACCTCTCAAGAAAGAAGTTCAAACTATCTATTTTCTCATTAAAATTCGGCAGACGCAGCCTAAAAGGACGATGAGACTCCCTCAGAGTCGTGACCACTAGCACACGCTTCTATTCTCTTTAATTGTATTTCATTATCAGCTTCCCCTGCAATGTACACTCACGATACTCATTATTGACTATAACTCTGCTCCTCTTGCTATAGATTCTCACTGTCTGCAAATCTAATTCAGTGCTTCTATGCAACTACTCAATAACATGTACCCTAAACCACCTTTTAGTCATTCCCCTTCTACCGCGAAGTGTAGAGGTTTGGATGAGAGAGCGCCAGACTATCCTATCGGCTGTCTTCCTCCTGGCCTGGTTCCATTCTAGTCCCGTCCTTCAAAGATTGTCTAATGTTGTCCTCCCAGCGGACTCTGGGTCGTCCTAGGGGTCTGGATCCCTGGATCTTTGTTTCCCATGCTTGTCGTGGTAGCCGATCTTCTTCCATTCTACAGACATGACCAAACCATCTTATTTGGGACTGTTCTACTTGGGTCTGCAGGGATGGGATTTAAGTTTGTTAGTACATATGATCTTCCTGGATGCACCCTCGCTCAAAGCATTGACACTTAATTGACTATGTAATTGTTAGGAAGAAGGACAAGCAAGATGTCCGGGTGACCAAGTCTATGTGTGGTGCTGAATGCTGGACTGATCATCGCCTCATTGTGTCTAAACTTAAAATTCGTATCCACCCAGCCAGGCGCCATCAGCTGAAGAAAACTCATAAAAGGCTGGATGTCACCAAACTAAAGAAGACAAAAATCAAACAGTCATTTACTGACACCCTAGAAGACCGTCTCAAATCTATCTCGTTAGACGACCAAAGTGTGGAAACAAATTGGGCAGCCCTAAGTGAGCAGATCTACAACACTGCTACAGAGGTCCTGGGTCCCGCCATCAAGAAACAAAATGACTGGTTTGATGAGAACTCAGATGATATAAAGAAGATGTTGGCTGAGAAACACCATCTCCATAAAGCATATTTAAATGATCCAAAATCTACATCATAGAAAGACGCTTTCAACAACATGCGTAGAATCGCCCAACATAAACTACGCCAGATGCGGGATTCATGGCTGAGTAATAAAGCAGATGAGCTCCAAGGCTTTGCTGACAGCCATGACTTGAATAACTTTTACCATGCACTCAAAGCGGTCTATGGTCCAACATCATCAGAATCATTTCCCCTCCTTAATGCAGATGGAAAAACACTAATTACAGGCAAGAAAAAAATTCTCCAACACTGGGTCGAACACTTTAATAATAATCTGAACCAGCCATCATCTATTAACGACGAAGCCATAATCCGCCTGCCCCAAATTCCTATAAATGAAGAATAGATGATATACCAACTCTGGAGGAAACTCAAAAAGCGATTCGTCAACTTTCTAGTGGAAAGGCCTCCGGCTCCGATTCAATTCCTGTTGAGGTTCATAAAGATGGCGGTACAGTTCTGATAGAGAAACTTCACATGATCTTCCAGCAAATGTGGCAGAGTGAAACCATCCCACACGATCTCGAAGATGCGTCATTATACATCTATATAAGCGTGAAGGTAATCTCCAAGACTGTAACAATCATCGAGGCATCTCTCTTTTATCAAGCGTTGTGAAGATATTCGCCAGAATCCTTCTGAATCGCCTTACGGCTCATCTTGACAAAGGTCTTTTACCTGAAAGTCAGTGTGGATTCCGGAAAGAACGTGGAACCACCGATATGGTGTTCGCTGCAAGACAGCTACAAGAAAAATGCCAAGAACAGCACTGTGACCTGTACACAGCTTTCGTCGACTTGACAAAGGCGTTCGACACGGTCAGTAGAGAGGGTCTATGGAAGATCATGGCAAAATACGGCTGCCCAAAGAAATGTATCTGAGTAGTGTAGCAACTGCATGATGGAATGCAGGCTAGAGTTCAGGAAAACGGTGAGCTGTCGGAGCCTTTCCCCGTCTCAAACGGAGTTAAACAAGGGTGTGTACTTGCACCGACTCTGTTCAGTATCATGTTTTCTGCTATGCTGACTGATGCTTTCAGAGACGGGGACACAGGAATCGACATCAGATATCGTATTGATGGAAAATTGTTTAACCTTAGGAGGCTTCAAGCAAAAACCAAGGTCAAATCACACACCATCAGAGATCTTCTGTTTGCTGACGATTGTGCCCTTAGTGCTGGCTCAGAGGCTGATCTGCAGCACAGCGTGGATAGATTCTCCGAAGCCTGTGCCAACTTTGGGCTTACCATCAACACGGAGAAAACAGAAATCATGTACCAACCAGCTCCTGGCACAGTTTATACTGAGCCAATCATCAAGGTAAATGGTGAGAAACTGAATGTTGTGAACAGATTCACATACCTTGGTAGCACACTTTCCCAGAACATCGTCATTGATGATGAGGTAAACACCAGGATCTCCAAAGCCAGCAGCACATTTGGCAGACTATACACCAACGTTTGGCATCGAAGTGGCATTAGTCTACAGACAAAGCTGAAGGTGTACAGAGCTGCGGTGCTTCCAGTGCTGCTTTATGCATGCGAAACATGGACTGTATACAGGTGCCACGTAAAGAAGCTAAACCACTTCCATACAGTCTGTCTCAGAAGATAATGAACATCAAATGGCAAGACAAGATCCCAGATACCGCCGTTCTTGACAGAGCTAGTATCCCTAGCATCCATACTATTCTGATGCAGTCACAGATTTGCTGGGCAGGTCATGTAGTCCGCATGCCAGACCATCGACTGCCAAAGATACTCTTTTATGGTGAGATGCAGAAGGGTAAACGCTCCCATGGTGGCCAAAAGAAGCGCTTCAAAGACACGTTAAAGACGTCATTGAAAACCTTTGACATAAACCCAGACATATGGGAAGCTGCTGCGCAAGACCAAACTGCTTGGCGCACATCTCTTCGTAAAGATGCAGTGGCATGCGAATCATCCAGAAGAGCAACAGCGGAACAGCAGAGACAAGCTAGAAAAGACCGTGAAATAAAACCTTCACATGAAGCAAACATTCCCTGCCCAAGATCTTTCAAGGCCCGCATCGGGCTCATCAGTCACCTTCGTACCAATAGAGTAATCTAACATATTCCTAATAATTGGATGAACAGAGTGATCTTCAACACCTGTGATGGACGAACAACACACATATGATCTATGAGATTTTGATTTGATTGGTTGATGTGTAACTGTTTATGGTTGTGAGTACATGTGATCTATAAGATTTTGATTTGATTGGTTGATGTATAAGTGTTTGTGTCTGTGAGTACATGTGATCCATACAAGTTTGATTTGATTGGTTGATGTGTAAGTGTTTATAGCTGTGAGTACATGTGATCTATGAGATTTTGATTTGATTGGTTGATGTATAAGTGTTTACGGTTGTGAGTACATGTAATCTACAAGATTTTGATTTGTTTGGTTGATGTTTAAGTGTTTATAGCTGTAAGTTCTACTTTGTGGTTTGTAGGCTTCAGAACTTCTGTCACTTGTTTAGCCTGGATTATGTGGTGTGTTGTTCATTGATAGATTCTGTCTAACCATGCAGCCCTGTTGTGTGTTTTGTTTTCATGTGTGGTTTCTGAACCTTGTGGATGTGTCTGTATCAAAGCGTCTATTAACCTGTGTATACACTCAGATCTGTATTACGACTATCTGATGTGTGTCATCGCTGTTGTTGATCTACTGTTTGTTCTAACGTCTTCACTTACATCATCTACATCTGTCAGATCACAGTTAAAGTCACCTTCAGATATAATATTGTGTTTCTCTGTATGATAAGAGCCCCTCCCTAGTGCCCGGGGGTCTCGGGGGAGATAAAGGGAAAATAGGATTACTGCTTCCTCAAGCATGTCGTAAAAGCCACTTATGTGAAGTTGTATCTGGGTTTGACAATCTCCCACAAGCATCCCGTAAAAGCCACTTATGTGAAGTTGTATCTGGGTCTGACAATCTCCCACAAGCATGTCGTAAAAGCCACTTATGTGAAGTTGTATCTGGGTCTGACAATCTCCCACAAGCATGTCGTAAAAGCCACTTATGTGAAGTTGTATCTGGGTCTGACAGTCTCCCTCAAGCACGTCGTAAAAGCCACTTATGTGAAGTTGTATCTGGGTCTGACAATCTCCCACAAGCATGTCGTAAAAGCCACTTATGTGAAGTTGTATCTGGGTCTGACAATCTCCCACAAGCACGTCGTAAAAGCCACTTATGTGAAGTTGTATCTGGGCCTGACAATCTCCCACAAGCATGTTGTAAAAGCCACTTATGTGAAGTTGTATCTGGGTCTGACAATCTCCCACAAGCATGTCATAAAAGCCACTTATGTGAAGTTGTATCTGGGTCTGACAATCTCCCACAAGCATGTCGTAAAAGCCACTTATGTGAAGTTGTATCTGGGTCTGACAATCTCCCTCAAGCATGTCGTAAAAGCCACTTATGTGAAGTTGTATCTGGGTCTGACAATCTCCCACAAGCATGTCGTAAAAGCAACTTATGCGAAGTTGTATCTCTGTCTGACAATCTCCCTCAAGCATGTCGTAAAAGCCACTTATGTGAAGTTGTATCTGGGTCTGACAATCTCCCACAAGCATGTCGTAAAAGCCACTTATGTGAAGTTGTATCTGGGTCTGACAATCTCCCTCAAGCATGTCGTAAAAGCCACTTATGTGAAGTTGTATCTGGGTCTGACAATCTCCCACAAGCATATCGTAAAAGCCACTTATGTGAAGTTGTATCTGGGTCTGACAATCTCCCTCAAGCATGTCGTAAAAGCCACTTATGTGAAGTTGTATCTGGGTCTGACAATCTCCGTCAAGCATGTCGTAAAAGCCACTTATGTAAAGTTGTACCTGGGTCTGACAATCTCCCTGAAGCATGTCGTAAAGACCACTTATGTGAAGCTGTACCTCGGTCTGACAATCTAATTAAACGGCCAGTTATGTGAAGTTGTACCTGGGTCTGACAATCTGATCAAGCATGTCGTACGGGCCAATTATGTGAAGCTGTACCTGGGTCTGACAATCTCCTTCAAGTATTTCGTTCATGTGAGGCTGTACCTGGCTCTGACAATCTGATCAAGTATGTCGTAAGGGCCACTTATGTGAAGTTGTATCTGGGTCTGACAATCTCCTTGTGTAAAATATAGTGCTACAGAAACAACTACAGCCAGAGTATATTTGTGTTCTGGCTAGTTACATGGAGACTGTCTTATTGTATGGCTGTGGAACATGGAGACTACAGCAAGGGTGTATTTGTGTTCCGGCAAATATATTTCAGAAGAAAAAAAGCAAATTATATACTCTGGTAGTAATGATAATCGTCACACAGAGGGAGTAGCCATCTTAATGACACAGAAAGCAGCAGCATCGCTTATCAGCTGGGTACCTATCAATGAGAGGCTAATATTAGCTAGATTTCAGACACGATTTTTCAAGCTCTCAATTGTACAATGTTATGCACCAACTAACGACGCTCTTGATACCACAAAAGATGACTTCTATGAAGCACTTCTAAGTACCATCAACACAATACCCAAGCATGACATAATAGCAGTCATGGGCGATTTTAACGCCAAAGTAGGTGACAACAACGATGGAGTACAAAGATATCTCGGTACTCATGGCATAGGCTGTATGAATCAAAATGGCGAAAGACTTCTAGAACTTTGTGAAATATCAAACCTCGTTGTGGCAGACACCATCTTTCCACATAAGAATATCCACAAGATAACATGGAATTCACCTGATGGCAGAACTAAGAACCAGATAGATCACTTCTGCATAAGCGCAAAATGTCGCTCATCAGTTCAAGACGTCAGAGCATACAGAGGTGCAGAGATCGGAAGCGATCATAACCTCTGCATAGCTAAACTGAGAATTAAACTGAAGAAGTTATACCAACAGAATAAAAATAGAAGAATAGATGTACACAGACTGCAATCAAATGATATAAAGGAGGAATATAATGTCAAAATGAACAACTATTTCGATGCTTTAGGCAAAATTGACAACGATATCACCACCAAGACAATCGATACTAAATGGGAACAACTAAGAACAGCAATGACAGAAGCAGCAGTAGCGACCACCGGATACCTAGTACATAAAAAGAAAAAATGGATGAGAGAAGATACTTGGGATAAAATACAAGAAAGGAAAACAGCAAAACTTAAACTACTAGCGGCAAGTACACATAATGCAGTTGAATCTTGCAAACCAACTTATAACTTGTTAAATAAAGAAGTGAAGACAAAAACTCGAAGAGATAAAAGACATTTCATCAATGAACTGGCCGTAGAAGCTGAAAATGCTGCAAGAACTGGTAATAGTAGGTGCATTTATCAAATTACAAAACAACTATGTCACCAGCCTACTGCTATGGAAACACCTGTTAAAGGTAAATTAGGGAATTCAATACCAACAGAAAAAGAACACATGAAGAGATGGGCTGAGCACTTCATGGAGGTGCTAAACAGACCACCACCAACAGTAACACCTGATTTTAATAATGAAACACCCACGACCACCTTGCCAATAACTTGCGATGAATTCACGCTGGACGAGATCAAACAAGCCGTTAGAAGATTAAAAAATTTTAAAGCTGCTGGAGTTGACGAAATTTCAGGGGAAATGATTAAAGCAGTTAATGACAACAACCTCTTGAGAATTTTAGATATTATAAATGAAGTATGGAGAGAAGAACAACCACCACAACAATGGAAAGACAGTATTATTGTAAAGTTACCGAAGAAAGGTGATCTATCAGACTGTAATAACTGGCGTGGTATATCTCTATTATCAGTACCTGGAAAATTATTATGTTGCATGATGTTAGAAAGACTTAAATTGCATGCTGACGAAAAGATCAGAGAAGAACAAGCGGGTTTCAGGCCGAAACGATCATGTATTGATCAAATATTCACACTAAGAACAATTATAGAAGAATCAGTGGAAAGGCAATCGCCACTTATTATCACCTTCGTCGATTTTCAAAAAGCCTTCTATAGTCTACACCGCCCATCATTGTGGAAGATACTTACAATCTATGGTTTTCCAACAAAATATGTGAATATAATCAAAGCGCTATATGACAATGCAAGATGTTGTGTTAGAACAAATAAAGGGAATACAGAATGGTTTACAGTAGAAACAGGGGTGAAACAAGGCTGTATTATGTCACCACTACTTTTTGGAATAGCTATTGATTGGATTATGAGAAACTATACCCAAAATGAACAATTAGGTATAAAATGGACAAATGGAAAATTCCGGGGGGACCTGGATTTCGCAGATGATGTAGCATTCTTAAGTTCAACACCAAGACAATCCCAAGAAGCAATAAATAATTTGTGTCATCTCTCGGTTAAAATAGGTCTCCAAATAAATGCCTCTAATACTAAAGCTATGAACTTTTCTAACGAGACCTTTGATATCATCTTGAACGGGGAAAAACTACAGAAAGTTGAAAGTTTCAATTATTTAGGCAGTAAAATGACTCAGGATGGTGACACAACAAGAGAAATCCATACTAGAATTGCTTTGGCAGCTAGCGCCTTCAATAGATTATCTAACATTTGGAAATTACGATAATTGAATATGCATACCAAGCTTCGTCTGTTTAATTCAAATGTTATCTCAGTGTTAACATACGGCTGTGAGAGTTGGAAAATAACAAAATCATTGGAGAACAAGCTGAATACATTCGAGAACAAATGTCTTAGAAAACTCATGAACATCAGTTGGAAAGAATTCAAGACTAATCGACAAATAAGAGAAGACTCTAGGCAGAAATATGTCTCCGACTATATAAGGAAAAGACGATGGTCATATATCGGTCATGTCCTACGAATGCAAAACAACAGAATACCACCACAGGCGCTCACTTGGGTTCCTGAGGGTAAGAGGAAAAAAGGAAGACCAAAAGAAACACTCAGAAGAACAATAATAAGAGAAGGAAGAATGTTGGGCCTAAATAATGTGCAAGAGCTAAGAGGAGTGGCGTCACAACGAACAACCTGGAGAGCACTGGTTTCTGCCTTATGCGCCGTGTTTGGTGCTTAAAGAATTTATTATTATTATTATAGTTACACAACAATAAGTAACTATTTTGTTGAGGAGACCTGTCTTATTGTATGGCTGTTAAACATGGAGATTACAATCAATCAATACCCTAATGTTTTCCTTATCATTTTCACCTTTGTATCCAGGTCTCTTCTCCATGTGTTTTTTAGGTCCACCTCTGCCTCTCTTTCCCTGTGGATTCCAGAACAAGGACTGCCTTGTAATGCTATCAACAGGTTTCCTCAATGTGTGTCCTATCTATCGCCAGCGTCTTCTTCTCAACTCTTGTTCCACTGGCACTTGTCTGGTTCTTATCATCAATTCCACATTTGTGACTTTGTCATACCATTTCAGTCCTTCTATTCTACGCAAGCACCCGTTTATAAAAGTCTAGCTTTTTGGTTGTTGTTTTTGTTGTTCTCCATGTCTCAGAGCCATACAATAGGACTGACTTCACATTTGAGTTTAAGATTCTTTTTTTTCGTGTTGGACTTGATTTCTCTTGTTCTCCATATGTTTCCCAATGCAATGAAAGCTCCTCTTGCTTTTTGTATTCTTATCATTGTCTATCCCTCCAACTGTGTCTATATTACTACCAAGATATGGGTACAATTCTACATCCTTTAATGGTGTGTCTTCAAGTTCAACCTTGTTTTCATTTCTTGCATTTATTTTCATAATTTTTTGTCTTTTCCCTGTGTATTTTCAGTCCCACTTGTTGTGACCTCTCATCGAGAATTTTCATTTTCTCTTGCATCTGATTATGGTTATGGAACAGAAGAGCCAAGTCATCTGCAAAATCCAGATCATCAAGCTGTTTAGTCAGATTCCGCTGGATTCCATTTCTGTTGTGTGATGTCGATGTTTTTATAACCCAATCTATTGCTAGTAAGAAAAGAAATGAAGACAATAGGCATCCCTGTCTCACCCCTTCTTATCCTAAACGGTTCTGTAAGTTGTCCTTCATGAAGAACTCTGCTTGTCATGTCTTCATAGGTCTTCTTTATTAAATTAATGATCTTCATGGGAACTCCATAATGCCTCATCAGTTTCCAAAGTGATTCTCTGTCTACACTGTCAAAGGCCTTTTCATCATCATCATCATCATCAGTTGCCATCTCCACAACGGAGGTTGGCTGTAATGGATCTCCAACGTCAAAGGCCTTTTCATAGTCCACGAATCCGATGTAAAGAAGTGAATTCCTTTCCAGACTAGCTAGTTACACAACAATAAGTAATTATCATGTTGGGGAGACCTGTCTTATTGTATGTCCGTGGAACATGGAGATTACAGCAAGAGTATATTTGTGTTCTGGCTAGTTACACAACAGTAAGTAATTATCTTGTTGGGGAGGCTGTCTTATTGTATGGCTGTGGAACAGGGAGATTACAGCAAGAGTATATTTATGTTATGGTTAGTTACACAACAATAAGAATCATCATGTTGAGGAGGCTATCTTATTGTATGGCTGTGGAACATGGAGACAAAAATAAGAATTACCATGTTGAGAAGGCTGTCTTATTGTATGGCTGTGGAACATGGAGACAACAAAAATGACAATAGAAAGATCTAGACTGTCATTCAGACTTTCTTATCTCCCTTGTTTTTATTGGTTCTGTTTTGCTGTCGTGTTACGTCATCACTTCTATCGTTTGAGCTGTCTGGGGCTGAGTGTCTTTGCTTCTTTTTCTTGGCTTGGAAGACTATCTGGACGTCGCCTTCTGTGGCTGAAGGCTTTGTGGAACTGTCTCAACGATTGATGGTTATTTTACCCCAATATAGAGTCATGTTTGAAAGTTTCTTTTCCAGGTATTCTATTGTGATGTTAAGGTCAGGGTTTTAGAGGTTTAACATTTTTCCGTGTAGCTTCTGGTATAACGTGTAGGTGTCCAGTGAGAGATTGAAGAACCATCTTACAAGGTTCTCGAATCTGTATAATGAAGCGATGCCGTTAACTGGGACACATACTGGGCTGATCAGAACACCTGTAAGAAAGGATGACGACGCCTTCGCCGCTGCCCGGGGTCCCGAAATCACAAACAACAGAGTCCCTGGTTTGTAGAGATGTCCTCCTTCCAGAGCTTCGTTGTCTAGGTGATCAGTTGTGATAAATCTTCTTGATTCCATGGCTGGTAGTTTCGGTATGATCTAAGAGCAAATCTACGCGAATGATCACTGTTGAACGAAGACAATAGCAGTTAGGTGCGTGTGAGAAATGAATTCAAATCCTCTACGTTAAAGGTATTGCAGGTATTTAAATTAATACCGTTAAGGGCTCCTTCTTTTAAGAATATGTCAATATTAATGATAAAAAAATGATTGAGAAAAGTCGAAATGAATTATTTTTAAAACTTTTATTTACATATTTTTCCAATTTAGAAAAAAAAAAAAAAAAAAAGGTTCATTTGAAATGGAATAGAAGGAGAATACATTGTATAGTACAAATGAACACTCGCGCGTAGTCACACTTTCATTTGCATATTTAAACAAATTAAAATTTATTTAAATAAATAAATATTAAATTTTAAGATTTCAAATAAATTAACAGAGTAAAAATGGACTAAATAAAGTTAAATAAACTACCAGGAGTAAGAAATTGTGTACTAATGTGTACATAACAGCGGCTTGTTTAAAAACAGTTAAATATACATAAATAAATATAAAATTAAAACACATTTAACGTAAGAAACCATTTAAATTTACAAAACCCTATTTTAAAGTATTATTGCCAATTTTCTACACACACAAAAAAGGCAAAGGCATTTCCTCCTGAATTAAGTATGAACATTTCCTAAATATGAAGTTAAAAGAAATAAAGGATTTTTTTCCCCTACAAAATAAAAGAAGACTTAAAGAAAAGAAAACAGGTAAACACACAAGAAAGCCAAACACGGCTATAATTATTTACATATGTACAATCAGTTCTGGGTTTGAATTAGCTTCCTGCCTACCTACCCCCTACCGCCTCCCCTTCACAACTCTACTATTTTGTGTTTTTTATAGGTATAATTGTGAGAATAAGTGGCATTGTACTGTTTCCTAGGTATAATTGTGAGAATAAGTGGGCATTGTACTGTTTCCCTTCAAACACTGTGAAGTTCCTACATATCCAGACTAAATATTTAAATTCCACTAGCAGGGTCAAAAGTTTCAGTTCTACTTGTAATGTACACTTAGGTAGGGAATTCAGCATGATAGCTCTATACATGTCAATAGTGCGTGGAATGTCAAACACTATTTCCTTTTTCACAATTTCTATTGTAGAAGTAATTGTACTACAGTGGAAAAACAAATGATCTTCTGTCTCCTGTGTGTTGGTGTTACATAATTTACATTTTGGGATGTTTTTCCATTGTGCAACAAGTTTGTGACTAATGGCTGTCTTGCTATATAGTAATTTAAAGGCGACTTCCTTTGTGGATGGAGCAACTGGTAACTCGTGCAGGCTTCTAAAAATAGGTTGATCAGTTATGAAATAATTGTACCCACGATTTATCCTTGTCGCTAATGACGGCTCATGACGTCAGACTTGCCTCTCTCTTGTTGTACTACTAGCATTATAACTAGACCACAAGGTATTTTATATTTGGGCAAAAGAAACACTCAGAAGAACAATAATAAGAGAAGGAAGAACGTTGGGCCTAAATAATGTGCAAGAGCTAAGAGGAGTGGCGTCACAACGAACAACCTGGAGAGCACTGGTTTCTGCCTTATGCGCCGTGTTTGGTGCTTAAAGAATTTATTATTATTATTATTATTATGTCTGCAAAAAAAAGCAATGTAAATAAGAATGTTGAGAATAATATTTTCACCAAAAGCCAACAACAACAACAACAACAGTTATTAACAATATCTTACAAAAACACAGAGAAGTGCTATAAGACCACGTGACGACAGCCTCTCTACAGTAAAGAGACGAAGCGGACATGTAAAATGGTCACATATCAAAATCACATAGGATACCAAATATGTTTCTTCGCAGCGTAGTACTAAGTAATAGAAGATAGGTCAAATAGAAAGAGAAATAAATTGACAAAAACGATTAATGGACATGTGTACTTGTGACGGAATTAAACAGACTAACCCTGAAAATATAAAAGTAGTGACTACAAGGCACGCTCTCATCGTCTGTGGTGATCAAGAGTTATGGGACATGTCAAGTAAGGTCACGTGTAATATTAGCTACATCAGTCACGTGGTCCATTATTACCAAAGACATAAACAATTTCTGTACAAAGTTTAATAATTTTTTTTTTCCAATTTATAATTTCCATCTTTCAACTTATTGATTTCCATGTTGATTATTTCTGTTATGTCTTTTACGTATATTTGTTCATCAAGCAGCAACTGATTCTATTAGCAGAGAGACAAGATAAAATTACAAACCATGTTGAACTGAAGAACTACAAAAGTTTGATGATGAACTACAAAACAGAGGGAGAGAGAGAGAGAGAGAGAGAGAGAGAGAGAAAGAGAGAGAGAGAGAGAAGAAACAGCCGAAGATATTCACAAACACTGGTCACGTGCGAAATCAGATTTCTTTACGCCTTACCACAAATTTATAAGGGGAGGTAGCAATTTTTTTTTTATTGCAAGGGCAACAACAAAAGTGAGAAAACAAATATTAAATTAAATAAAGATTTAACTTTTAAGTATTTTATATATCTACATAATTTAACAAATAATATAAAATCAATATAGTACATAAAGAAAATTATATAGCCTTTAAATTTAATAATATATAAATGTTATTTCTTGTGTTTTGTCAAAATAGTTGTAGAAATATATTGCCGGATACAAGTTTTAAAGAAATGAAAACTTATATGGTCTGTCACTCTCAATGCTAGTTCCTATAAATTTAAAATGCGGATTTCGTTGTTTTGCGCACCAAAATGTGTCGTCAGCGCTGAAGAGTGCTCTTCATCGAATTATGAACACACTAAATAAAAAAAAACAACAAAAAAAGACATCCCAGAAAAATATCTTTACTACAAGAGTTCTTATTTATACTAGACAAACATAAAGGTATGTTTTCAGGCCTCGTAAGAAATAAAAATAGAACACGAGACAACAGAAAAACAACAGACCTGAGTGGCTTACCCAGGACTCAAATCCCAGGACCTTCCGTGCGACAACGCCAAGCTATGCAAGCGAATCACACTATCCTCCCTGCCATCTATGATGCTTTGATGACGGGTCATTAGTGCGAACCGCAAGACAAAACACTGGAAATGTACCATGGGCAGTCCAGCCTATTAATAACGCAATCACTTCTGTTGTTCCCCTATTATACATTATAGGTCAGTCCACACGACAGAAAGACCTTAATTATAACATACCTTTATGTTGTCTAATATTTATTTAATGTTTACAGGCCTCGGGTTTCCCTTCAACTCCGTCAGAATCAACTCCGCCATGGCCGGTCCCAAGCCCGGCTGAAAAAGAAGAAGGGCGTCTTGCATGGAGGCCGTAAGGAGGCAGCCCCTCCGCTATGCAATGGCACAACAGGCCAATCACCTGTTTGATTTAAATCTCGATTACGAGCAATACAAGAGAGAAAACTGTATTGGCTCTAAATACGACAAACTGGAACGGACTACGACTTATGGAACATGGAACACAAGAAGTATAAACGGGAAAGAAGAGGAGCTTCCTGGATATTCCTGAGGCTGAAAATGATCTAGATGTTAATACAGACATCCCACGAAAAGAAGAAATCATCACAGCAATCAAAGGGTTAAAGAATGGAAAAGCTCCTGGTCATGATAACTTAAATGCAGAGCTATTTAAGACAGACCCAGAGCTAGCATCAGAACTATTAGAACCACTATTTGCACAAGTCTGGAAAACAGGGACAACACCAACAGAGTGGAGAAAAGGAATAATTGTCAAATTGCCCAAGAAGGGAGATCTTGCAGACTGCAATAATTGGAGAGGAATAACTCTTCTCTCAGTTCCCAGCAAAATACTAGGCAGGATAATTATACAGAGAATCTCAAAAGCAGTAGACCACAAACTGAGGAAAGAACAAGCAGGATTTAGAAAGAACAGAAGATGTGTAGATCATATATTTACCCTCAGGAACATTATAGAGCAGTGCTCAGAATGGCAAAGACAACTGTACATTAATTTCGTTGATTTTGAAAAGGCTTTTGACAGTATACATGAGAGAGCAGAGGTCAAGGAGGAATTCTTTGAGCTGCTTCAAAGGACAGTGGATGACTGCCTAGAAGAAATTATCATGCTCGGAGATTTTAAAGCCAGAGTTGGAAATGACCATGTTAGATGGAGTGGAGTTATCGGAAGATTTCGAGAAGATACTCTTAATGACAATGGAAAGCGACTCCTTAGATTCTGCAGTGAACAGAATCTGATCATTACAAACACAAAGTTGCCCCACAAGCGCATACATGCTTACACTAGATGTGAACCAACAAAGAATGAGAAGTCATTGATCGACTATGCCATAGTTAGAAGGCATTCAATCTTGTCCGGGATGCTAGATTCTGGAGGGGCAAGAGATTGGAAGTGATCACTAACTTCTAACTATTAAAGAACTACTGAAAGAGTTGCTCAGCCCAGGAACTGCCTAACATCACGCAATAAACTATGTAAACGAACACGAGAAATGAGAAAACCCACAAGCTGAGAGAGCCAGAAATTAAGACCACATATCAGAGGCTTAGTGCTGCAGCGGTGAGTAACACAGAAGAACAACATGATGACTTGGAAACCCAATGGCTTAAATTCTTCTTCTTCTTCTTCCTAGTTCGCCTTAGAACTTCCACATTTATGACTCTAATAAAGGCAGTAGTCAACTCAAGGTTCCCGACATCTCCAAACAGTTTTTCGATGACAGAAGTGGGTTGTTGCCATATGCTACTCCGTTCATTACTGTAGGTTAGGCAGTACTGCAGCAGGTGTTCGACTGTCATCGGGCTGGTACCGCAGGTGTATATATCTGTAGCACCAATTTTGTATTTGTGGTATAGATAGTATCTCAATCTGTTGTGTCCAGTCCCCTTAATAATAGGTTTAGAATAATAAAAGTTAGCTAGTTTGATAGCCTATCTTTTCCTGACAAATAATATGCTTTCAAATAAAAGGACGAACAGATGAATCAGAAGTTATTGACAAAAGACTGATTTGTTCGATGCAGACTCGCAAACACATGTTAATTTTGCATTCACTAAAGTTACATTTGACGCGCCCTTGAGACGAAGGCAGGAAAAAAGTACATGTAAACAAGGGGGAGACAAGGAGGAGAGAATCTAAAAATATCTTCGCAGTAGAAATCTAAGCAGTGGGTGAGGAAAAATTTGTGTATTTTTTTTTTTTGTAGTTGGGCCCAAAACCAAGTCCAAACTTGGTAAATGACAAGTTCGGACAGACCGACCGACAGAAATACACTACACACTAGACCAAAACTGGACCCAAATTGGACATTTATGTTTGAAATTTTAAACTGTAGAGGGGAAGTACTCTCATTGGACGAAATAGTTAATGTTATTGAAAAAATTTGCCGGCAAGTTGCCATTTTGTCAAAGACTGTCCACATAAGCAGATCGTTGATGCTAAGAAGTTTGTCGTCCATTAACTATATGTGATAATAGTAGTGGGACGCCCTAATCTAGCCAGCAGCTCAGCTGAGTTTGTGCTAATTCAACGTTTCTGTGTATTTCATTGAATTTTGTGGTAAGATTGAACATATTAACCTTTTATTTAACATTTTAAGGGAGAGATACTGCTATGTAATGAAAAATGATTACGACAAGTAAGTACATATTCTAGGTCCCCAGCCAAGTCTACAGAGTCTAGAGGCGGATGAATAATATGAAAAAAAAATATTCAAAAAAATGTAGAATACAGATCTTTATTTCAGGAGATCATTAGGAACATATCACCCACCTTATTGTATAGAAGAAAGAGATTAATGATAATATTTCAGATGCAGTGCAGCCCTTGGAGGAGAGGAATAGGAATTAGTGTTACCTGTTACATCATTGATGTAGATGTTCTGGATTAGTCAGGGAGATCTGACTCATGTCTTTATTTTATGCCATTGTTGTTTATAATTACGGTGGAATAGGTATTATGCTGAGACTAGCTTAATTATGTGGTTTCAGGGGTTCTTGTCTGGTGCTGAGCTGGTGCCAGGTCTCCCAAGTGGTCAACACTGTTTGTAGAACTGCCTCCTTTTTGTAACTCTGAGCCAAGGTGGAGAGAGCTGGAGTTTCATCTATCGTCCCCAGGCTAGATAAGTGATTTTGGCCTGGCTTGCGTGGATTCATCAATCTAGTGTATAATTAAATAACCACATTGTGAACAAGCAAACTATTCCACCTATAAACTGTACAACAACACCCATAAACTTGATAGGTGGGGACATGAGGATGATGTAAATACCCGACCAGACATAGAGAACTATAGAAGAAAGACTCTAGATTTAAAATCAGTATTAGTGAATTTTAAAGTATATGTATAACCATTGCTTCTGTTGTTAATTGATTACTTGTAAATATAATATCATTGATTGTTTTGAGTTGAAAGTCCTGGCTAGAAGATTCTAGGTCAGGACATAATAAATTTTGGAAAAAATTGTATAATACTACACTTTACACAGAGTGTTAGTCAATTTAATCATAGGAAGTAATATTTGTGTATGTGGTTGTGTTAGTGTAATAAATTGCCTACATACCATACTTTCATTACCCTAGACATTAGACGTAGCTATCAGACATAATAGTCAAGAATAAGCCTGATTGAGGTCGTAGGTGGTAGTAGCAAGGTACTCTGTAAACTCTCCAAAACTGTTATCCTCAGGGACCTTCACAACTGACCTCATTCAGTACACTAAGTCCCCATATAACATCAAAACCCACCACAGCCCTGGATATTACAATATCATTATTTATTAATTATTTCCTACTCGGCTTCCCACATAGCATAGGCCTTCAATAAATCTAGGTCAGTCACACTGTCACGTGACACCTGCTCGATGTATTTCTTTGTCCTCTTTATATCTTTGGTATTTGTCTCTAGTTACCTGATCCAGGTGTTTTTACGTTTCCCTCATCCTGTTAGTTACCTGGTCTATGTGTATTTAAGTTTCCCTCATCCTGTTAGTTACCTGGTCTATATGTATTTAGGTTTCCTTCATCCTGTTTGTTACCTGGTCTATGTGGTTTTAGCTTTCTTTCATCCTGTTAGTTACATGGTCTATGTGTTTTTAGGTTTCCTTTATCCTGTTATTTACCTGGTCCGTGTGTTTTAAGGTTTCCCTCATCCTCCTAGTTACATGGTCCACGTATTTTTAGGTTTCCTTCATCCTCCTAGTTACCTGGTTCACGTGTTTTTTTAAGTTTCCCTCATCTCCCAAGTTAACTGCTCCTTGTGGTTTTATGTTTCCTTCATCCTCATAGTTACCTGGTCCATGTATATTAAGGTTTGCCTCATCCTCAAAGTTACCTGGTCCATGTATATTAAGGTTTGCCTCATCCTGTTTTCAAGATTTAAGATCAAGAACTGCCTTACCATGCTAGCAACAGGTTTCCTCAGTATATGACATATCTATCGCCAATGTCTACTTCTCATCTCTTTTTCTTCTTCTTCTTCTTCTTCCATCCTTAGCCATCAACCGGCAAAGCAGTATGTGGCCAGTACGCCTAGTGGCGTCTTAGGGCAACAACAAATTGATCGATCTATCGCTGTTTCCACCACGCCTAGTGGCGTCTTTGTGGAACAAAAACAGACCAAACAATCTATCATTGTTTCCGTAATCAGATTGGTTGGCAAGCAGGTGATCAGCCCACTGTGCGAAGTTTTTACGGGATGGGGTAAACAGCCCCATGCCCATACCCTCCTTAGTCGCTTTTTACGACATGCGTGGTAGGGTGCAGTGTTACTATTCTTTGCTCCCCTTTCGGGCCCCGGTAACACACGGGTGATCTCTTTTTCTACTGGTACATATCTCGTTCTTGTCATCAGTTCCATATTGCAGATCTTGTCACACAACTTCAATTCTTCTACTCTAACCAAGCACCCATTTATGATCGGGAAAAAGATAAACTCAAATAAAATGACTCGGACGGAAATATAAATAAAATAAAAAATTAGGTTTCATTAGTGGCCCGATACTTAAAAAATGCCGAAAAATGGCAATATTCAGGTTTGTTAAATGTTGTTCTATTTATATTTTTAGTTAAAGCGTCAACAATGCCCAGGCCTACATTATTCTAGCGATGACAAGTATTTACCAAGCCCCATTACTGTCAGTAACACTTCCTAAATATTAAGACACAAGAGAACAATCAGACAGTGATATTCGGTACATCCAGAACTAAAAAGAGACTTCCCTTTTGAGTTTGTTATCTCTCAGTTAGCCTTATTGTGCCAACATACATTGGTTATATCACAACGCAATATGCAGTTTCAAC
Organism: Oreohelix idahoensis; assembly: GCA_024509875.1. NCBI lineage: Eukaryota > Metazoa > Mollusca > Gastropoda > Stylommatophora > Oreohelicidae > Oreohelix > Oreohelix idahoensis. Next base: position 465,218 of record JAMPIV010015983.1, on the reverse strand, counting down.
AAATAAATAATTACACGTATGTGCCTTTAATCTCCTACAGTGTCGACTAGTATTAACTCCTGAATGGAACAACTAGTGCCTGTCTGAATCCTCTAGCACGAGGACATTCTGAAAAGTGTTTGTTTTGACATGGACAATCAGCTCGTCATTGGATGAGTTAGTGTTTTTTTATTTTTTAATAATAGAAGTTGTGCTCATCTCCCAGATTAAAAAACCACTTGTGGTCGGTTACAACCAGCCTTATGGGCAGCAAATAGTCTCTGTGAAGATTTTACTTTTCTACAAATATCTATACAGAATTATTTTCTTAGGATTGCCTTGTGATGCTTTTAACATGTAATCTCAATGCATGTCTGGTTCAGCGTCAACTAATATCAAACCCTGAATGGAACTATTAGTGTTTATTCAAATCCGCAACGATAAAGAGTTCATTGGAACTACACTACCATTGAGGGCTTTTCCTTCTTGGAATATGCAGCGTTTAATGATAACAAAATGTTTGATAAACTACGTATCAAAAAGAGAACGAAGGAGAATATTTATTTTAAAACAGAGATGAACTCATATATATCCTTATTAATTTGCTGCAAGCAACATTATTTACATTTCTATAGCTAGATCATTCTAATCCACGTTTAAAAAAGTGACCTTCGAAGCATTTCTTGTCACCCCCAATTAGCGTATTTAGTTAATTCCCATGTTAAGCAACTTTTTCTTGTTTGATTATTTTTATAGATTACTTCCCTTCCAGTTAGCACAGATGTATGTGACAAAAGGATGCTTTCTATCTATAATTGTACGTTCAGTGTTCACATCCGTATCTACTGTTTATTCTATTAACGTCAACATTATCTTAAATGATCAAATTCGTGTCTAATGATTATCGTTCGTGTGTGGGATTTGACAAAGGTTACCTTCCTTGACGGCGATTTAACTTATAGTCATGACCTTTCTAATAAGGGGGCATCCACATTGCTATTATATGACAGGGCTCCAATCAGAAATGTTGTATTTTAACATCTCAAACGCCAAACCAATAGCAGGCAACTTATGTGTTTTGGTAGTGGAATATCACTACTACCCTCTCTGTGAAAATTCTTACGTGACACATACAATGTGATTTTCTCAAGTCACTTCATAGATCTATCACAGACAACATCTTCCCAGATGGACAACTTATCGTAATTATTCCCCGTTACAAATCTTCCAGGAAATGATTATATCATCTCCTGCGTGATATTTACCGACACGTTAGTGTGCACGTAAAGAGTTATCAAGCAACTACATGGCCAGGCAGAAATATTATCAGTGTTAAGATAACTGACTGTGGCCATCCCAAGGTTGTTTACATATTAATTCGTCGCGCTCATTCATGTCTGATCGGAAATGTGTTACGCATTCGTAAAAAAATTTCACTCTATAGATCCAAGACTCCATATGGGTTCAAACGAATGTGAGTGATTACAATAATCAGTAAGGATGTTCGATGCAGCTGCGACATGACAAGAATTGAAGGAAGGAAATGTAAACAGTGAATAGAAAATACTAATACTGTCAGAGGTTGTCTGCATCAGGAGGATCTCACTATGGACCCAGTGAAAGGGAGGGGGATCTAAGAAGTGGCTTTGTGCAGGACGTGACAATTCCTTGGGAAAGCCCAGCACCAGAGCACAGTATTTTAGTTGGAGAACCCACTTGGATGGCGGAGAATGCACATTATGCCATGAGCTTCTTACTCCTATCTTGGGATCAGATGTGACGACCCTTTAAGTACACGCCAAGCTTGAGAAACTGGAGCTAAGTACTTCAACTCGGCACATTTAGAAATGGTAGAAAAGTCACTGAATCTGCGATGTAGAAAATACCAAGGAGTTTTCAAGTTGTTTTTTTGGCAGAAAAAGAGCGCAAAGCTCATGAGTCCTTGTTAATCAACAACAACAACCCCAATTAACTTTGTGAGATACGGACTTCTTGCTCAGGTAATAGTTTGAACAACTTGGTTACAATGCCTCGTACATGTGGTCTGGGGTATTACTTTATTTTAAATACTACTATGTATGTGTATTTAGGTTCCTACGATTCTGGGTATTCTGTGTTAGTAAATGTAGCGTTTTCTTACTGTGTAAGTCAAGAAGATGCTCAAATACGTTGTCCGGTCCTTTAAATTAGTATCCTGATTCTATTCTTTATCTTGTTTTCTTGACGAGTTGAATTGTTACTGTGTAGTCTTAAAATATTGTAGATTTCAAGCAATCCTCACCCCACGCGTTCACATTGCTATGGGGAAGTGAAGTTCAATAAAAGATGTTGTATTTTAACACCTCAAATGCCAAACCAATAGCACAAAACTTGCATATTTTGGTACTGGATATTCCCCCCCCCCCCCCCCCCCCCACTACACTCGTATCTTCTCCAAGATAAAATTAAGCTTATGGTTTCTGCATGTCATCATTGAATTCATGCCTGACTCATAAGAGCATACAAGGTTTTGCGTCTTCCGTTGAGTTCCATCATCTTTACACTCACGACTTCATAGTTCTATTACGGATAATCTCTGTCAAGATTTCATTTTGTTGTGATGATTCATCATAACTAATTCTGGCTGGTGATGATTACATTGCTGTCAAGCTCCAAAAATCCCATTCGTTATCTTAAGTGCGTGTCTTTAATCTGTCACCAGTTTGATATCTACCGTGTGTTTTTGGGCATGGCATTTGCAAACTTTAACAACTGATCAGGCAACAAACCTAGGTTGTGGCAATTATTTCGGCGACTATGTCCCCAACTCCCGGTTTGTTATGTATCATCCCAGACAGAACGTCGGGGGTAACAATAACCGTATTAGCGATAAGACAAACTCACTGGGGCCATCTCCGCTTTTGCATGTTAATCCGTGCGCTCCAAATAACTGTCGACATGTTCCTGTTAACACCTGGTATCACTACACGACACTGACCATCATGATATAAGGACAATATTACCCCACCGGTGTCTAATCTCACAAGATTTTTCAATTAGGCCCACACACGTCATCAATTGAAGGAAGAAAGTGTAAACAATGAATCGAATATAACAAATACTGTCAGAGGTAGTAAATTGAAAGTGAAGTGTACAGAATTAATTAAAAGATGGTACAGGAAAATGTAACGAATGATGTTATTTCGTCACTGTCAGCTTGACGAATTGGATTTTTCCGACGACCTTGCTCTTCTGTTTTATAACCGAAACCAGATGTAAGACAACGTGATAATACTTGATGAGAGGTCACAGAAAGTGTATACAAAGAGAATAAATGAAGGAAAATACAACAAGATTGAACTACAAATAACTCTCGTGTAAGATGAATGAGGTAGATAGAGATTTTATCGTTTATAATAAATATGAATTGTGCTTCGTTTTGGTGAGGTGATGTAGGGAAGACACAAGTTCCTTCGATTATATTAAGATGCAAATGCAAATAACTTTGAAAAAAACCAAGGCTGTCACTCATGTTTTAGAGATAAACCCAGATTTTCTTCTTTAAAAAACCCAGAAATACCTAGATTATTTTATGCATCAAATACACGGGATAGACGATGCTTACACAATCTTTCAGTGCAACTTTAGTACAAATAAGCTGTGTGCTACCAAATTTTATTTATTTCTTCATTTTCGTTTCATTTTTTATTACCAAAAATTCACAATTATATAAAAATGATTTTATTAACACCCCAATATATCACATAGGCAGCCTTGGTGCGCTTCAGTGACATTTTTTTTAGCAATTGTGCTGTCTGGAAACTTCTGCTTGCAACATTCAATCAAATGATCAGCTTGCGAAAACGGTGTATTATGTTCTGCCATGAAAGCCGACAACAGTATTTCCACTTCAGCAATTTTGTCTTGGAGACAAGGCTCTTTTGGTTTGATGAAAAACTTGTTAATATTCAGAGTTTCGCTTTTGGCTTCGAAGTTTTTCATGTACTTCAGTGTGCTTTTATGTGTCAATAAAGCTATGTAGTTGGCATTAGTTAATGTACGGGAACAGACCGTACAAATCGCAGCATAGCGATTGCCAGAGTCTAGCTTTATCCAATCATTCAGTTCGCTGTCTATTAGCCATTCCTCACAGAAAAGCCTGCTGATACCCTGGCTTTACTTTTTTTACGCGGTTGCGTGTGTGTCGTCATGCTGCTACAACTACCTAGCGTACATTCATTATCGCTTATTTTTTAATCTTAATTTTAATTTTTTTTTTCCCCCCCCCCCCCCCCAAAAAAAAACAAACAATATGCTGTTTATCTGATTAAGTCTAAAATTTAAAAAGAATACTTTAAAACACATGGCAAAAATGACTGAGTATTGTAGATGACAGCCATTAACAGAATAACAGGAAATAGATAGCTGATGTAAATGAGTAAAAAAAAACAACGGCATTGATGTGGTTAAAAACAACAATTAAATTTAAGTGGAATAAAAAATTCTTCTTCTTCTTTGATCCTTAGCTGCCGACCGTCAAAGCAGTCAGTGGCCATCACGCCTAGTGTCGTCTTGTAGGGCAACAACAAATTGATTCCACTTTGCTCGGTCGGCGGCCATCCTTCGTATAGTGCCCCAACTCTGGTTCATTCTTTGCATTTCAGCCTCCACAGCAGTAGACCACAAACTGAGGAAACTAACGGGGAATAACAAATAAATAGCACATAATATTTTACATTTAATTATAATATAAATATAATGTATAATGGTCAGTGCACAGAATATACATACATTGTAAATGTCAATTGTCAAATATATCCGGATTAATGCAGGTTTTGAAAAACAATACCCAGATACCCAGACGGAAGACAAAAAACCCAGATCTAGTAAAAAATACCCAGCTGTGGCAACACTGATCGTTGTAATTAAGAATTTAGCCTCGTTCTGACAAGGCATGTGCCATTCAACTTTTTTTTCTCATTTTTTTTTTTTCAATCTTTATTCGCATTCCATTTGAGTTAACAAAACATGTTCATTTTACATATTTTCAAAAAGAAATTTAAGTGAAAAGACAATTACACAATAAACAGTTGTATAGAAAGAAAAAAGAACTTTCACTTCCTCGCACACACTCATTTACAAAAAACTCTTTCTTGCACATTTAAAAGGGTTATACATTGTAAATTTTTTTTTTAATGATAGTAGTGATTAAAGGGAGACGGGGAAAAGGGATAAAGGAACCATACTACCTTGTTCTTGAAATTATAATGCACACTCGTTTTTATAGTGATAACAGGGAAGGGAAAGAGGGGGGGGGGGGGGGGGGGGGGGGGGGGAGAAATAAGGAGGTAAAAACTGAATAAACAAAACTTCCACTAAAATGTTTCGGTGAAGATACAATTAAAACCCTTCTTTCCCGTTTTGCTTTCTAAAGTAACGCTGACTTTCACTTTCCGATTCCATTTTATTTCCTCAATCGCGGTCGCCTTGCTTTGTACTGGATGAAAAACAATCCTTCTTTCATTCATTTAGTGACAGATACATTCTTAGTTATACAAACATTTATGTAAGGCAGTTACGCCGTCAAAAAAAGTTTCGTGTTCCACTAATTAATTTTTTTTATTTTTTTTATTCGTATTCTGTTTGAATTTCCAAATATGTTCATTTTACATATTTTAATAAAAAAGTTTCAATAAAAATACAATGAGCAGCTGCATAGAAAACCTTTCAATCCTTCGCACACACTTATTTACACACTCTTTCTTGCACCCTGAAGTTGTACATTTTGTGTGATGATACTATTGATTGAAAAGAGAATGAAAAAATGAAAAAAGAATTCATACACCCTCGTTCTTGAAATTATAAAGCGCACTGTTTGTTATAGTGATAATAGTCAAAACAAAGGGATGAGGAAAAAAACAAACACCTGAACGGACTAAGAAGTTTCAGTGAATGGACAATTAATACATTTTTTTTTTCTTTTGCGTTTTAAAAAAGTAATCCTGTCTTTCTTATGTGCGATTCCATTTTATTTCCAGAGTGGTGCTCTCCTTGTTTAAAGCTGGATATACCATAAATAACTCGTCTATGTCACAGACAGCATTCAGTCAGATTTGATTTCACGGCCGATCGGGAATTGCTTCCACATTCCGTGGAAATTTACAAAGCCATTTGAATTGAAACCTGAACTAGTTTTTTTTTTTTTGTACATTTTTTGTAAATGATAGTATTGATTAAAGGGAGACGGGGAAAGGAGATAAAGGAACCATACTACCTTGTTCTAGAAATTAGAATGCACACTCGTTTTTATAGTGATAACGGGGTGGGGGGGGAAGGGGGGTGGGGGGGGAAATAAGAAGGGAAAAATTTACTAGATCAACCTTACACTAAAATGCTTCGGTGAAGATACAATTAAAACTCTTTATTCCCGTTCTGCTTTCTAAAATAACGCTGACTTTCTCTCTCCGATTCCATTTGATGTCCTCAATCGTGGTCGCCTTGCTTTGTACTGGATGAAAATCAATCCTCCTTTCATTCATTCAGATGTCCCTGTCTCTGTAATTACGGGGGCCGGATATCGTTGGTCTATATCTTCAACGTGTCACAGAAACTGGGGCGAGCATCCGGGGTTAGCATTAACGTTTCTTTACAACATTTGTGCGTGTGCGTGTGTGTGCGTGCGTGTGCGTGTGCGTGTGTGAGTGTGTGTGTGTGTGTGTGGGTGTGTGTGTGTGTGTGTGTGTGTGTGGACACCTACGTATTCTGCACGATCTGCTGTTGACTTGTACAAATTTATCCTATAAAAAGCTAACTTCTGCATCATCCGTTTTAAAAATAATAATAGAATAAATAAACTACACATGTACATATGCATTAAAAATTAAAATTTATAACAATGATAATTGATACAAAGACAATAAAATAATAATAATTTAAAGTCAAGCTTCTCTCTGCGGACATGACAAAAAGGTGTATGAAACATTTTGAACCTGCAAACACTCTCTTTAACGTTGTGTGTGTGGGGAGGAGGAGGGAGGATGGGGATGTGTGTTAAAGGGGTGGGGAAGTTAGGGAAAGAAAGAAAAAAGTCACATTTGTATATATATACATACACATACTATCTATACACACACACACACACACACACACACACACACACACACATATATATATATATATATATATATATATATATATATATATATATATATATATATATATATATATATATATATTATATATATATATTTTTTAATTTTTAAGTTACTTGTTGCTATCCTTTACATGACGTGGCAATCAACCCCAGCTTTTATTGCCTGTTTGTGATTTTTCTAGGCAATTTTTTTCATTCAGTAGTTTGCCATTGCTTTCTGAACGGTACGGCGCTTATACCATTGTTAAAAATCCACACAAAGCGATCTGCTACCAAACCGCCTGCAGCAGGTTTCGAATCTGGTATATATATATATATATATATATATATATATATTATATATATATATATATATATATATATATATATATATATATATATATATATATATATATATCGTTGCCTTTTACACCATATTACAAACATCATGCGCATTATTAAAATACAAGGCTAAATTGAAATACAGATAAAAGTCATATACACTCGTACATACAGGTTCCTACTAAAGGTCTACTTTCATTAACATAATAATAAAACAGCTAACGTGTGATTTATACATTTATGATTAGCAGTGCAATACCAGCGTTAAAGACTTCCCACGAACACACGTAGGGATCGGCAAGGTCAGACCTTGATACTTTAACTACCTCTAGAACTGTAGTCAACATGACCTCCCGCGAATATATGAGTAGTTTAAAAGGTCGAGCTGAAGTACTTGAGATGATAGGGAGACTGAGGAAGGGAGGGGGCACAGAAGGCCGAAAGCGGACTTACAAAATGTTAGAATGGACAGAGAATGAGATAGTAGTGAGATGGAGGGAGGGCCGTTGGGGAAAGGAAGAGTCGTTTTACGAATCAAGGCTGCCTTGTTATGGAAGAGGTACCATCTCAGGGGCTATTGATGAAACTTTCTGACGAAAAATGTGCAGAAATAAACCAGCGTGGAAAATACGATGATTAAAAATGGCAAGATTACGAAAACACCAAATCTGATTCCGAAATTCTGATAAAATAATCAAGATCAATGTGTGTGTGTTATCTGCTGTTTTCGGAATTATGTTTAACATGATTGCTTGGTATATATCTGATTTTTGTGTTGTTTGTAAATCGATGATTTTCTGCAGTAGTTTCATTGTAGGTGTGATTGTACTGCATTAAAAAACAAATGATCTTCTGTTTCTTGGATGCTTTTCCTACATAGTTGACATTTTGTTATTTGGTTGGATCTGTGTGCTTCTCGTTTTGTTGTGGGTGTCATGTTGTATAATAGTCTAAAAGTGACCTCTCTTGCCTTAGCAGTGATTTTTGGGTTGTGTAAGTTAGTGAAGGTTTCGGTGTAATTTTTTATAGCATATTTCTGTCCTCTTTTAGTTCTTAGGAGTAAAGGTGGTGCTTGGAGTTTAACTAAATGTTTATATATTGCATTTGTTTTCTGGTGAATTAATTTTTCATGTCCTTGGATGGCTTGTATGCATGTCTTATAAAATGAGGGCATAGGGCCGACGTGATGGGGGATTGCATTGTCCAGTGGTCTCAGTTTGGAAAGTCTGAGTCCCATGCAATAATGAGCTAGTGTGTGTCGTTCTGGGTGTTTGATGATGCTGCCTGTGTGTTTAATTCTGAGTGAGTGGATCTTTGTTTCTATGTCTTGAAGGGCAATCCCTCCATGTTTCTTTTCTTGTATAAGTGTCTCGTGTTTAATGCTGTAAATTGTGCGCCCAAAAACCACTGTTCTGACCTGTTTGATGAAATCTGTGATAGTCTGTTTTGGGGGTCGAAAACTGTGGCAATGTAAAGTAGCTTAGGGAAAATGTATGTATTTACAATTAAACTTCGTCAAAAAATCTTTGTGGTTTTGTATTTGTATCTGTGCAGCATGTCTCGTATTTTGGATGTTAAATTTTTCCATGTGTTTCTGTGTGTGCGATTTGGGTGTGAGGGAAAGGTTATATCATAGATTTTGATGTTGTTTGTTGATGTTAGTCCAAAGGGAAAGTCTGCTTTGTTCTTCCATTTGCCTATGCCCATTATTGTTGATTTTTAAACATTTACTTTTGCTCCGCTACCTTTGCTAAAGTCTGATTTGTGTTTAGGATAAATTCTAAAGACTTTTTGTTTGGTGGGAAAAAGATGGTGTCGTCTGCATAGGCGAGCAACTTTTGTTCACCTTTCCCTTGTATGAAAGTGCCCTTAATAGAGCTGTCTTTTCTGATGTTCTCTAGTAGTGGTTCTAGTGCAAGAACATACAGTAAAGGAGAGAGAGTGCATCCCTGCCTTTCAGATCTTGTTAGCCTTAAGGTGTTAGTTAATGTATGATTTACTAACACGTTGCTCTCGGGCTTCATGTACAGAATATTAATCCATTGTCTGAAGTGTTCACCTATGTTGCAATGTACTAATGTTTTGTAGAGGTATGAGTGTGATATTCTGTCAAAGGCTTTCTCCTGGTCAAGGGAAAGAACCGAAGACTGACAATCCTTCTGGTGTGTGTAGGTGATTATGTCTCTTATGAAATGTGTGTGTTGATGGATGTTTCTGTGCTGGACGCTACACTGCTGGTCTTCATGTATGAGGGTCGCCATGAATGGTTTCAGTTTGTTTGTTAGAGCTTTTGTTAAAATTTTATAATCTACGTTTAAGAGTGATATTGGTCTGTAGTTTTTAAGGAGTGTTTTGTCGGAGTTTGGTTTTGGTATTAGAGTTATGTAAGACATGTTTAGGCTTGGTGGGCGTTCCTTATTCTCAAAGGCTTCTTTGTATACTTGTAGTAAAAGAGGCCCTAAGGTAGAAAATAAATGTTGGTAAAATTCTTCCGTAAGTCCGTCAGGTACTGGTGATTTGTCTTTTTGCATTGCATTCACTGCGAGTGTTGTGTCTGTTAGTGTCAGCTCAGTGTCTAGTGTTTGTTTGTCTGCGTCAGATAATTTTTTTGTAAATTGCATAAATCTATCTTGTATATATGGTTGAACATTTTCTTCTGTGTACAGGTTCCTATAGTAACTTTCGAAAGCCTGTACTATGTGTTGTGTTTCCGTCTGTGTGGTCCCTTCTAAATCCACTATTTGGCCTATCTGCCTGCAGCGTTGTACATTTTGTTCTATCGCCATGTATTGTTTGCTGGGAGTCTCTTGTGTGATTGTGTTGAGTTTTGTCCTTAATAGGGCTCCCTGGAACCTGTGGTGTTTAAATTGTTCTAGTTCATTTTGTAGCGTGAGAATGGAGGGAGAGTTTTTGTCTGTTTGTTTTGTTAGTTGTATAGCTTTCTCTATCAATGTCTCTTGTTGTATGTGGTGTCTGTGTATGATGGATGACATTAGCTGTGTTCGTTTGTGTATGGTGCTTTTAAGTGTTTCCCAGTGTTCGTGAATGTGTTCTATTGGTATGTCGCTTGTGTATGTAAGAATTAGTTTGGTCATGTGTTCTACGTATGTTTTGTTTTATAGGAAAGTGTTGTTGAATTTCCAGTGTGGAGAACGTTTGGAATGCGTGCTTGCTTGTGTAGTGCTAATGGCTGCGAGTACTGCTTTATGATCTGTGAACTTGAGTGCTTCTTGCAAGTGTTTTGCTTTAATTATGTGGTGTGTTGACGGCACATATATTCTGTCTAATCGTGCAGCTCTGTTGTGTGCGGTGTGTGCATGTGTTATTTCAGTACTGTCGGTGTGTGTGTGACTGTAGGCGTCTAATAAGCTGTGCGTATCCATTATGGTTTGTATTATGTCTAGTTGGTGTGCGTCTTCTATGTTTGCTCTCCTTATCTGTATTCTAACTACTACACCAACACCGTCTATATCTGTCAAAACGCAGTTAAAGTCGCCTCCTAAAATAATATTATGTCCTCTTTATGACTGAGTGAGTAAGTTGTCTAAGTTTTCGTAAAATTGTTGTTGTTGGTTGTAGTTTGGTGGAGCGTGTATATTCACTATTTTGTATGTGTATTTGTGGTTTCCTACCTGAGCGATGGTTATTTTACCCTTGCTGTCTCGGTTTGTCCTAAGTATTTCCCACCTGTCTGATGTTTGTAATATTGCTGTTCCTTAACCTGTGTTGTGTATGGCTAAACTAAAACAGGAATGTCGTAGCCCTAACTGGGTTGTGATTTGTAATGCATGTTTGTCTGTGTGTATGTTTGTTTCTTGCAAAAGTTTATGTATAAGTGTTATGATGTGATCTAGTTTTGAACGAAGTCCGCTTACATTTACACTTAATTATCAAAATTTCATCTGCCATTTTGGTTCTTGTGTGATAATTCACCGGCGATGAAAATTGTTGAAATGTTGAGGGTAAACGGAGCATCATACTTTTTACGCAAAAAAAAAGACTTTTGCCACCCCTTTACGCGACGTCACAAATTTCTTCCTCCCCCCTTTCCCCTTCATATTTTTAACATTCTGATTGTATCCGTTATCTTGTTTTTTAATGAGTGTCCGATTGACAGAGTGGTTAAAGCGCTAGTCTCTTGCGGCTAAGGTACCGGGTTCGATTCACGGTATCATCGTGCTCCAGTCGTCCTAGCTGTGAATGGGTACCTCACTTTGTCCTTCAGTTAGGGAAGGAAAAGGCAGCGATGAAAGGAACTGGTCACCCCCACCTCTCGATGCTGGACCTAGTTTAGTGAAGTCTCTAACACTTCACTCCCTTACGGCAGTATCTGCTATGCGACTACCTTTACCTTTTTTCATCATCATTATCATGTTCCTTTGCGATCTGTAGGGCAGTGATGATAAAGATATACGACCTATTTTCATGTCTCTTTTTGAATACTTTCAACGATTTAACGTGTAGTTCTCAAAATTGTCTTGTTAAGATGATTGTCAATAAAAAAAACTTTTTTGGTGAGGAGGGGGGGGGGGGGGGGGGGGGGGGCGGGGGGGGGAAGAGAGACAACAAGGGGGGGGGGGGAAAGAGAGGAAGGAAGAAAGAGAGACCAGAGAGACGGGGGGGGGAGGGGGGGGGGGGGGCGGAGCGGGGGGGAGGGAGGGGAAAAGCAGGATGGGAAGGGGGGAGGAAGCAAGAAGGGGAAACAGAAGGATGGGAAAGGGAAAAGGTAGAAGTGAGGAAAAGAAAAGAGAGAGAGGGGGGGGGGGGGGCGCGCAGGGGGGGGGGGGGGGGGGGAAAAAAGAGAAAAAGAAGAAAGAGAGGGAAGGGGGGGGGGGGGGGGTGGGGGGGGGGGGAGGGGGGGGGTGAAGGGAGGGGGGAAGGGAAAGAGAAAGAGAAAGGGAGGGGGGGGGAGGGGAAGAGAGGGAGGTCGAAGAGGAAAGCGGGGGGGGAGAAAGAGAGGACAACTATAATGGAGGGGGGGGGGGATGGGGGGGGGGGGGGGGGGGGGGAAGGAAGGGAGAAAAGAGAAAAAAGGGGAGAGAGGCGGTGGGGGGCGGGGGGGGGGATGGGGGGGGGGGGGGGGGGGGGGGGGGGGGGGGGGGGGGGAAAAGAGGGGGGGGGGGGGGGGGGGGAATAGAGAAAAAGAGACAGAAAAACAACATGGTGGAGAGGGGGGGGGGGGGGGGGGGGAGAGAGAGACAACAATAATATTCATCATCATCAGACATATCAATATCTTAGATCGGCTGAAATGGATCTCAGGCGTGTTCTGTTTTTACTCTTGATATTGTGATGGACTATTTCTTGTCCATCTCTTGATGTTACATTTCCACTAATAGCACTGTCTTCCTCTTGCACGTTTGCCTTTAACTCCGCCTTCTATTATGGTCTTTAGTAAGGTGCTGTGTCTTTTTACAAGGCCAACATATTTTTTACTGATACCCCCATGGAGAAATACGGAGAGTTCAAAACAAGCTAAACAATTGACCGGAGGATACCTGGAAGCACCGAAAAGAGAAATGTTATACACGGACGGCACAGAATATTATCAGAACACCCGCAAATATCGAACACGAAGACAACCAGAAATCGATTATCAGTTTAAATACCCAGATATGGTTGATCAAGAGATCATTTTACAAGCCTATCCGAATACACAGTCTCCTAAGGAAAAACGTAGCCCCACGAGGAACACTGTAAACCTAGTTATACAAGATCAACACAGGTTGCAAAGATGTAGAGTAAGCAACCTTCGCAAAATCCCATACACTTCGAATCGATGTAGATCACAGAACGGTCGAGCTGTTTCATTCCCTACACAGGACCATATAAACTACATTGCTACAAATCGACGTCACTTCAATCCACAGAAGACAGACTCTTACCACCACCATCACCCAACCAGACGAATAATCCCTTTGATGTCCTGCCACACAACCGGATGGATAAATTGCCGTAGTGAAAGAGAGAGCGCACAAGTACATTGCCGTAGTGAAAGAGAGAGCGCACAAGTACATTGCCGTGGAGAAAAAGATAGCGCACAAGTACATTGCCGTAGCGAAAGAGAGAGCGCACAATCTTGGCAGACTGAGATAGAGATTTGCCGCGCGGAGACGGTGTTAGATTTTTCGCTCGAATTTAAGAAAGAAAGATGTAAGAAAAAAAACGTAAGAAAAAGTACGGTGCTCGGTTTGGCCTATAAATGTCAACAATTTTAATTTCCCGGTGAATAAACACACAACGTATAACAATGAATAAATTATATAAAAGTCTAAACAATCAATTTGATAACGTACCCTAAGTAATGGTCCTAATGTCTGTATTGCTTGATTTCCCAGATGCTATCATTATCTTTCCAGTCAATAATAAGTCTGGGGGGTGTCTGGTGAACCCTCTTCTTCTGGAGCCGTATTGTTTATTTCCTCACGTGTTAGTGTGGATGTCTGGATGGCTGGAGCTGTGGCAGTGCTAAAAATGTTTTCTTCAATTTGGGATGTTGGTCTTTGTCTCATTATTGATGAATATGTTGGTGGTGGTTTCACTTGTGGTTTTGTATTTTCTGGTGCTTCAGTGGTAGCTTTTGGTGTTGTAGTGTTGTTTGGGCTGTCTGGGGCCGAGTGTCGTCGTTTCCTATCGTTCCGGTGTGTTACCACTTGAAACCCATCGTCTGCAATTTGGGGCTGTAAGGGCTTAGGTGTTGTAGCCGGTGCTTCTGGTGGGCTGTTCGTCGGTGGTCTTGTCAGTGGAACGATTTCTTCTCTGGTTTGCTTTTTGTTGCATTTGTTGGCCCAGTGAGTATCTTCACCGCAATGAGTACATACCGTTCTCCGCCCTTGCTTGGTAACTAGGACCTTATGTTTTTGTGCTCCAGTTATTCGGAGCTCTAGATAGTGCGGAATGGCCGTCGTGGCTCTACAGAGTAGACCCCATTTGTCAGGCGCGTTGCGGATCTTAAAATCTTCCACCCTTGGATCGCCTGTGATTTTAGCCGCAATGGCTTCCACTGCTTCTTTTTTTTTATTGTTGGTGGGAGCCAGTTTTGATCTTTCTTTTTCCAAATTTTCTATAGTGATAGTGAGTTCGGGGTTTGCCAGTTGTATGGTTTTGCCATGCAGTTTATCATAATGCTTTGCATGGGCTTCCGTGGTCAGATTGAAGTACCAGCGCACTGGATTTTCGAACCGGTACAAGGAAGCTAGTCCGTTTATCGGTAGCCTGCCCGGGCCAACAAGTGCACTTGATAGAAAAGGGTGAGGGGGACGCCTTCGCCGCAGCTTGGGGTCCCGATACCAGCAGGAGTAAAGTTCCTGTCCGATGCAGGTTTCCTCCTTCTAGGGCATCCTTCCCTGGGTCCAGAGTAGTAATTAAAATTTTGCTTGCTATAACAGAAGCTTGGAAGTATACAGTTGAATCGAGCTGGCTTTCACTATACGTCCGTAAAAACTTCGGAAATGCAAAGTTGGTGATTTGGAATAAAAGATATTTTTCACAAAATTAAGCACTTGTGTATCGTTTACGAGTCAAATGAACTTTGATCAAAATAACTCGCACAATTTGAATTAAAAATAAATTTTAATAGGATAGTTAACTGTGGAACACTTTTGAGGGGGTTTTTAAGGAAAGGAAATCATCTCGTTATCTATAATATAAAATTAGCATTGAGAGTGACATACCACATAAGTATTCAGTTCTTCCAAACTTGTATCCGGCAAAGAGTTTAAAAAAAAATTAATGATCAAATACAATAAAAAACATTTAAAAATCATATTCATTAATTGCCATATAATTCTCATATGCACCCGATTTGTCTTACATTATTTGTTAAATTAACAGATATTTTTAATGAACACAAGTAAAAGCTTTATTTAATTTAGTATTTGTTTCCTTAAATGTGTTGTTGCCCTTGCAAAAAAAAAAAAAAAAAACAATACTACCTCCCTTACAAATGTTCGTGTAGTCGTTAAGAAATCTGATTTCGCACGTGACCAGTGTTTGTCTTCAGTTATTTCTTCTATCTCTGTTGTGTAGTTTATCATCAAGCTTTTGTAGTTCTTCAGTTCAACATGAATTGTAATTCTGTCTTGTCTCTCTGTTGTATAGATCATCATCAAGCTTTTGTAGTTTTTCAGTTCAACATGTTTTGTACTTCTGTCTTGTCTCTCTGTTGTGTAGTTCATCATCGAGCTTTTGTAGTTCTTCAGTTCAACATGTTTTGTACTTCTGTCTTGTCTCTCTGTTGTGTAGTTCATCATCAAGCTTTTGTAGTTCTTCAGTTCAACATGTTTTGAAATTCAGTCTTGTCTCTCTGTTGTGTAGTTCATCATCAAGCTTTTGTAGTTCTTCAGTTCAAAATGTTTTGTAATTATGTCTTGTCTCTCTTTTGTGTAGGTCATTATCAAGCTTTTGTAGTTCTTCAGTTCAACATGTTTTGAAATACTGTCTTGTCTCTCTGTTGTGTAGTTCATCATCAAACTTTTGTAGTTCTTCAGTTCAACATGGTTTGTAATTCTATCTTGTCTCTCTGTTGTGTAGTTCATCATCAAGCTTTTTTAGTTCTTCAGTTCAACATGGTTTGTAATTCTCTCTTATCTCTCTGCTAATAAACTCAGTGGTTGCACGCAGTACCGTTTTGTTTAGGCTTTCAACCATTTTTTTAAACTGATGCGTGCATAAGTGTGTACGTGTCTTAATACTTTTGTAGAACCTGTATGTCAGCATTAGTGGTGATGCCACAGTGAAACAATATTATTTGTGTTAGACAAGAAAAAATATACGTAACAGACATAACAGAAATAATAAACATGGAAATCAAGAAGTTCAAAGATGGAAATTATAAAGTCCCCCAAAAAAGTATTAAACTTTGTTGAGAAATAATGTTATATCTTTCGTAATAATGGTAAATGATGTAACTAATATTACACGTGACCTGACTTGACACATCCCATAACTCTTGATCACCACATAGGATGAGCACGTGCCTTGAAGTCGCTACTTTTATATTTTCAGTGTTAGTCTGTCTAATTCCGTCACAAGTACACATGTCCATTAATCGTTTTTGTCAATGTATTTCTCTTTCTATTTGACCTATCTTCTATTACTTATTACTACGCTGCGAAGAAACATATTTGGTAGCCTATGTGATTTTGATATGTGGCCATTTTGCAAGTCAGCACCCCATCGAGGCCAGCTCCTTGACGTGGAGATGGGGCTCAAGTACAGCCATCAGCGGCTGAAAAACCAAGACTGGCCAGGCCCTCCTACACTCGAGCAAGACCACAGTCTGCCCTAGCAAGTCAAGGTGCTGAAGACGGAGGCAACCAGCCAAGAGGCGCACCACAGCAATCAGGATGCCACGCACACGCGCTATGGAAGTATGCCTATATCTGCAAAACGTTATGGCACTCGCCCTGTGACGGACACCCAGGCAGGCGCAGTGCCGGGCCCTCTGCCTCGGAAGGGCCCAACCCCTACTACTGGGGGTCCTTCTCAATTGCCCCGTGGAGCCAGGAGGCATGAGAATAGAATGAACTACAAAAAACAGTGAAGTTTATACAAGAAACAACATTGCAGATATAGACAATATAGTTCAAGCGAACGAAAGAAGAAGAAAGAAGAAGAAGAAGCAAGTCAGCTTCGTCTCTTTACTGTTGTGAGGCTGTCTTCACGTGGTCTTATAGCACTTCTCTGTGTTTTTGTAAGATATTGAACTGTTGTAGTTACGTACTTTTGGTGCCAATATTATTATGTACATTCTTATTTACATTGCTGTTTTTTGCAGGCATGCCCAAATATAAAATACCTTGTGGTCTATTTGTAATGCTAGTAGTAAAACAAGAGAGAGGCAAGTCTGACGTCATGAACCATCATTAGTGACAAGGATAAATCGTCTGTACAATTATTTAACAACTGATTATCAACCTATTTTTAGGAGCCTGCACGAGTTAGCAGCTGCTCCATCCGCAAAGGAAGTCACCTTTAGATTACTATATAGCATGACACCCATTATGCAAAAACTTGTTGCACAATGGAAAAACATTCAGAAATGCAAATTATGTAACACCAACACACAGGCGACTGAAGATCAATTGTTTTTCCACTGAAGTACAATTAGTCTTAAAATATACATTTTGAAACAGGAAACAGTGTTTGACATTCCACGCACTATTGACATGTATCATGCTGAATTCCCTACCTAAGTTTACAGAACAAGTAGAACTGGAAGTTTTGACCCTGCTAGTGGAATTGAGATATTTAGTCTGTGTTTGAAGAGAAACAGTACAATGCCCACTTATTCTCACAATTATACTTAATTCAGAAAGAAATGCATGCCTTTTTTTGTTTTGTTTTTTTTTGAAATTTGAAAATAAAGCTTGAAAAAAGAGGGGGCAAAGCAAACGCAATTCCCCGAAAATCAATAAATATTTTGTCAACAAAAATCATCAAGTGTCACGAAGGGTGTCAGTATTTTTCATCAGCATTTATTTTTTAACCGTCTACGTTTCTTTCATTTAAGCTTCCCCTTACCTTGTACAACATCTTCTGCTCTTTAATATTTACGATACACTCTGATGAGATTTCTAAACTTGTGTCTCTATTTAGTAGATGTATGCTGTTGTTCCAATAAACGTGATGATTTCGTGTTCAAAATGTTTCTTAAGGTAACATTAACAGCAGCCTCTCGTATATCTCGTCTCGTATACCTCCATCTTCTTCTTCTGTGTTTTAGAGCCATAAAAAAGGAATTCACGGCCATTTGAGTTCGAAAGTCTTCTATTTGTGTTGAAACCGTGTTATTTTGATTATGAATTTCCGATAAAATTAAAATCACTCTTGCCGTAAAAAAAAAAATAAAAAAATCCGAGCCACCAGGCTGTGGCGAGACGATCGATTTCTAATTATTAATTAAACGTGCTAGTATCTCCAGGCGGGATATCATCAAACGTGCTAGTATCTCCAGGCGGGGTATCATCAAACGTGCTAGTATCTCCCGGCGGGGTATCATCAAACGTGCTAGTATCTCCAGGCGGGGTATCATCAAACGTGCTAGTATCTCCCGGCGGGGTATCATCAAACATAATAGCTTCGCTATATGTGATATAAAAACCACAGTCTGCTGGTACTTTAACTTTATGTCCCTGTCGTACGGTAGGTAAAGTGTTTTATTTGGCCCGTCTAAGTAAAGAGTGAATGTTGTCAGATACACGCGAATGTATAGAAAATAGATTTCACAGATGGTAGGTTGAGGGAAAGATATGTCTCTGGAGTGAGTAGGTTTCTCTCCTCCAGCCTATCCGTACAACTGTGCTTTGTTTACAAGACAGTCTTTACCTCCATATCTAAAATAAGACAAGTTACTCTACACACTCACAAATATGTTACAACAAGACACACAAACGTGAAGAACTAAGGATAAATGTGTATGGGTCTGACCAACACTTCTTCTTCTTTGATCCTTAGCCGCCGACCGTCAAAGCAGTCAGTCGCCATCACGCCTAGTGGCGTCTTGTAGGGCAACAACAAATTTATTCCTCTTTGCTCAGTCGGTGGCCATCCTTCGTACAGTGTCCCAACTCTGGTTCATTCTTTGCATCTCAGCCTCCACAGTCTTCCGCCAAGTGATTTTTGGTCGGCCTATCTTTCGTTTTTCTTCAGGGGCCCATAGCATAGCTGTTCTAGTGATGGCATCGGGGTCTCTTCTGAGGACATGGACAACCCAACTCCAGCGTCTGCCAGGTATGATGGTGTGCAAGTCCTCTTGCTTGCTCCGAGTAAGTAGATCTTGGTTGGTGATGGTATTCGGCCAAAAGATTCGGAGAATTTTTCTTAGGCATGTTGTGTGAAAAGAGGACAATTTCGACATTTCCTTCTCTGTAACTCTCCAGCATTCCGCACCATAGAGGAGCACAGAAAGCCTACAGCTCTGATATAATCTTAATTTTGTGCTTGTGCTGTATTGAGAGGACTTCCAGATGTTGTTTAGGCTTAAAAAAGCTGTTCCTGCTTTGTTCATTCTGTTGTTGATGTCTTTGCTTGCTCCGCCGTCTTGTGTTACTTTGCTTCCTAGGTATGTGAAGGTGTCTGTCTGTACCAGTTGCTGATTCCTTACTGATATGGGTTCAGGGTTGCTCACATTGAGCGTCATGACCTCTGACTTCTTTAGATTTATGTTCAAGCCCACCTGCTGGCTATACTTATTAAGTCTATCCGTTTTTCTTTGAGGTGTTGATGTGAATGTGCTAGTAGTGCAATGTCATCTGCATATTCCAGATCTTCCAATGTAGAAAATGAAGTCCATCTTATTCCTCTTGGACTGCCCTCTGTTGTCTGGCGCATCACTCAGTCTATGACTGTTAAAAATAGAGTGGTTTATAAGGGACATCCCTGTCGTACTCCTGTCTTCACCTCAAAGGTTAGGTTGATCTGCCCAATGCTTCACGTAAAGTTGGCATAGAGGCTTTTTATGATTGACACTATGCAGCTTGGAATTCCATAAGCCCTCAGTATTTTCCATAAACTGTCCCTATGTAAGCTGTCAAAAACCTTTTCAATATCAACGAAATTAATGTACAGCTGTCTTTGCCATTCTGAGCACTGCTCTATAATGTTCCTTGGGGGTAAATAAATGATCTACACATCTTCTATTCTTTCTAAATCCTGCTTGTTCTTTCCTCAGTTTGTGGTCTACTGCTTTTGAAATTCTCTGTATAATTATCCTGCCTAGTATTTTGCTGGAAACTGAGAGAAGAGTAATTCCTCTCCAATTATTGCAGTCTGCAAGATCTCCCTTCTTGGGCAATTTGACAATTATTCCTTTGTTCCACTCTGATGGTGTTGTCCCCGTTTTCCACACTTGTGCAAATAGTGGTTCTAATAGTTCTGCTGCTAGCTCAGGGTCTATCTTAAATAGCTCTGCATTTAAGTTATCATGGCCCGGAGCTTTACCGTTCTTTAACCCTTTGATTGCTGTGATGATTTCTTCTTTTCGTGGAATGTCTGTATTTACATCTAGATCGTTTTCAGCCTCAGGATTATTCAATTGTGTCTCTGGTATTTCCTTGTTCAGAGTTTCTCTGAAGTGCTCTGCCCATCTTGTTTCCTGTCCCTCTGCTGTCTTGATGAGATTTCCTTGCTTATCTCTTACTAATGTAATATTGTTTGCACCTATGAAATGTTTTTTGTACACCTTTGTTTTCCAGTACTGCATCTTCTGCCTGTCGTGATGAATTTTTGCTAGTTATTTTGTTCCTTACTGTTCTGTTCGCTTTCCGTTTCGCTTCCGTTTTCTTTCTTTTCATTTCCTTTCTCATCGTTATGGTGTTAAATGTTTCTGCTGTTATCCAGTCTTGCTTCTTCCTTTCGTGGAATTCCAAGCATGATTTGCTGCTTTCCTTATATATTGTTGAAATGGTGTTGAATTTCTGGTCTATATCATCAGTCAATGTATTTTCCTGACATTTGGCAAACTGATATCGTTTCTTTATGTCAGCCGCAAAAGCTTTTCTGGTTAGGGGGTCCTTCAATTTGTTGATGTCAAATCTTTTCTGTGTAGTTGCAGTTGGTCCAGTTCGTCTTAGTTTCACTTTCAGTTTTGCTACTACTAAAAGATTATTACTTCCCACGTCTACATCTCTTCTTACCTTCACATCTTGTAATGCATGTCTCCATCTACCGTTAACCATGATCTGACCAACACACACATGTTAAATTTCTTTGTTGTTTATTATCACTAAAATTTGTCACAACATCAAATACCCAAAAGTTAGCAAGAAATCATTTACATACAGAGGAAATAAAGAAGAATAGAGCGCCATCCTCATATGAAGAAAACCCAAAAAATATTAACCCAAAGGTTGAAGATTAGCACTTGGTTACAAAATAAACAATATTGGTACATTATAAGACCAATTAAAGTAAACAAAAATCAGACAACCAAATTAATAGATAGTTTCTAGCTAAAACAAAATCATCACAAGCTCTCTCACTCATTGGCCACTTCTCAATCTCTTACCTATTTGCTTTTTTTTAACTTGTGGGTCTGTGGTATCCCGTGGCAACAGATATATTCCATGAACATAATACCTATTTCACTGTGATTAATATACGACCCCAGCTGTCGAGGATACAGATTGGCCCCAGTTCATCCCAAAAAAAGAACTAATGAGGTGAACGCCGAATATGTTAATTCCACGATGAATCCTGGTAACGATATAAATCGTAAAGGTTGTCTTCACTGTTCTAACACTATCACTGTTCCTCCGATGGGGTGCACAGGGGAATGTAAGTCTAGACACAAGAACTACAGCTGAATAACTTCGTTGCGACAACTCTTGCAGTGTTGGGCGGGCGGGGAAAAACATGCTTGTTTCCCGCTCGGTCTGGAACTTCTATATGGATACAGGTTACATTACACATAGGCGAATAGTGTGAGAATCCTTGTGGTTTACCATTTAAGAGAGGGGAATACTTCTAGGATCTGGAAAAATCCCGGTTGCTTCAAATGTTAAAAATTATGATGATGGATTTGTATATCGGCCAACTCTTTGCCAGAGGGCCGGTTCTGCACAGTGTATAAAAATAGGTACTCCACTGGAATACAACTGTCAGGTGTCGGGGGAAAATAATAATGTTATCAGGTATACTCCACTCTGGGGCTATTAAAACATATCCTGGATTTGGTAAGTCCAGTAGTATAATTTATAGTCACACAATATCACCTGGCTAGTCATCATCATCAGTTGCCATCTCCACAACGAAGGTTGGCTGTAATGGATCTCCAACGTCTTCTGTCTCTTGTCTTGATGGTGCACTCTGATAGACTCTTTCCTGTCCATCTCTTGATGTTGTCTTCCCACTTATAGCGCTGTACCTGGCTAGTACACACTTATAAATGATAACGAAAAAAGACCGCTGGTCGTCCGCTTGGGGATCAGGTCTGCGAAAAATACAAGAAAACATATGTGGAAAAATGCTACCATTCTATATATATATATATATATATATATATATATATATATATATATATATATATATATATATATATATATATATATATATATATATATATATATACAAGGGGATTGACATAAGTCTTGGGCCTGACCATGAAGGAGTCACAGGAGGAAGATGAAACTTGGCACATTTAAAGTTCATCTTATTTGCACTGAATGTGTAAAGTACGCGTTTGTTTCTTCAATGGGTTTTTCCGCTACGGTGCACGGCGCAATGTACCCTATTGACCGGATCTGCTGCTCCAAAGATTTGATAAAACAATGGAAAAGAAGGAGGCCAGAGCTGTGATAAAATTTTTGATGTTTCAGGGAAAAACACCAACAGAAATACACAAGAAGATGGAACCAGTGTTTCGTGAGTCTTGTTCTTCATATAATTCGGTAAAAAAGAACTGGTGTAAACAGTTTAAGTGCGGCCGCTCAAATGTTGCTGATCTGCCAAGATCTGGTAGACTAGCCTCAGAGTGCAACGATGAAAATGCAACAAGAGTGAAGAAAATCATTGACCAGGATCGAAAAATGACAATTGTGGAGATAGCTAGTAGAGTAAAACTAAATGAAAGAACAGTTTATAGAATTTTACACAACAGACTGAACATGAGAAAAGTGTGTGCACGCTGGGTTCCGCGACTGTTGACACGTGAACAGAAGCAAACGAGAGTACATTGCTGTCAACAGTTTCTCAAAAAGTGTCAGTCAAAAATTTTTTTGGAGACAATGGTGACAGTAGATGAGACTTGGGTACACCATTATGACAACAAATCCAAAATTGCCAGCATGCAATGGAAAACCCCGGGCTACCCAACATCTGTCAAACCGAGAGCTCAGAAATCTGCAGGAAAAGTGATGCTGACTGTTTTTTGGGACGGCAAAGGTGTCCTTTTGAAAGATTATCTGCCTCGTGGCAACATAGTTAATGGACAGTACTATGCAGATTTTCTCACCAAACTAAGAAAGGTTGTGACCAGATAAACAAGGGATAACGCGCACTCAAAACCTTCCTTTGCTTCAAGACAACGCGCACTCTCACAAAGAACGGCTTGTGCAGTTAGCAGCCAACGATTTAAATATTGAAATTCTTTCACACCCACCATATTCTCCAGATTTGGCTCCATCAGACTTTTTTCTATTCCCAAATCTTAAAAAACAGCTAAAAGGAAATCATTTTGACAGCGTTGAAGAGGTTATACTGGCATGTGATGACTGGTTTTGTTTGAAAAAAAGGTTTTCTACTCCCACGGTCTTTTCAAGGTCAAGCAGAAATGGCAGAAGTGTGTCAATTCAGACGGTGGCTATATTGAAAAGGAAAAAACACTATACAAAATTTCAGCTCTCTGCGACATGTCCTTTATGGTCAGACGCAAGACATATGTCAATCCCCTTGTATGTATGTATGTATATATATATATATATATATATATATATATATATATATACATATATATATATATATATATATATATATATATAGGGACGGGACAAGACAATCTCTCATTCGCTTTGTCAATCCAAAAGAATTTGAAAGATACACGTTGTTTGTTCTACGCCTATACATAGACATTGCTGGCCGCGGATTTTAGTGGGATCGAGTCGATGATTACTCACCCGCCCCGTATCGCGGTTGGCTGTCATTCGCACAGATATTTACTTACTAATCTTTTTTCTCACATTGCACCACGTACAAGAAAATCATCTATCATTTAGTAGCTATTAAATTGTTGGTGTCTGTTACTTTGTCGTATGGCATTAAAAAAATAATAGACGCTATAATAACAATAAATTACTAATGAAATATTAACATGTATTCTTTTCTCCCACTGTCAGTCGTCTAACGCCTCTAAGTCTGGTCTGCTTAACAGTCGTGTTTATCTCTCTCTCCAGGAGAGTTAAGTACAACGTCCCTACACTTTAAACATAATTACGATCTCGTCTCTGTTACGTAGCTGTCGAGTAGGGTGGTCTAACTTTTTAATTGAATATCTGGTTATGAAAATCTCTACGCGTTATTTAATTTAATTTGCCTTACTAGCAAGAAAATCTAAGTGAAGTATAAGTGTTTGACTTTAAATGGCTATCACAGTAAAATACTTCTAATACTTAGAAATATTTACCAGAAAATCCAGTATGAAATCTTCACGAATCACTTATAAACAATATCCAAACAGAAATGGTTTATGACTGCGACCTAGACTCTTCAAATTCTTAATGATGACTGATGGTTGGGTTTTAGAAACAGCGATATATATATATATATATATATATATATATATATATATATATATATATATATATATATATATATATATATATATATATATATATATATATATATATATATATATATATATATATCATTAGATTCCTCTTGATGACTAATGCGTTATTTCGCACTAATGTATGGTACAAAAATTCAGAAGCCAGAGGTTTCAAGATGAAAGGCTTTACGTGTCGGGCTCTCAGAGTTTCTTGTCTGGAGCTTTTATCGATATCAAACGACTTTCTGTTCTCCTAGCGGGGTTCCCTTAAAATGCCCGTGTTCCAAGATCAAAAGGGACTATGGGAGTTCTAGATTTTCCCTGAGTAAACTTCAAAGGGTCTGTTTCGTTTCTGTCTCACGTGCTGTCTGTCTGTCGAGTATTAAATGATTGACAGATGAGCTTGCGTGAGTTGGAACGAAGTAAAATGAAAGCGTGATTTGTTTCCTGTTATGACTGACAGGTCACGAAGATTGTAAAAACTGCGTTAGTCCGTGTTTAAAGAAAAGAGGGCGGGAACATATGGGTGAGCTACAGAAGTAGCCTGCCATCAATGGTACCTATACCTTGTAGCGGTATGGCAGCTTGCGTACCCTGACAATCCTCAGAGCTATGCCAGTGGGAGTTTTACTCCTGGTAGGTTCAACCAAGCTGGACTGGTCTGTGAGGGTAGGGGTCAGACAAAAGCTGGTACCCTGGTCCTCCAGGTTGGGGGTTTTAGCATAGGGCTGACACCCCTGTCTATGTAAAAAAAATAATGAAGTTACGGAAACAACATTAAATGAACAAACTTTGCTGCGGGATGGACATTCGGAGTCTGTGGCTCGTATGACTGTCAGTGGTGAAAGCCGAAAGGAAGCCACTGACATGAAAACGGATGTCCTGACCGCAAAACAGGATACAAGAATAGGATTTTGGAATGTCAGGACAATGTACGAGACAGGTAAACTAAGACAGGTCACGGCAGAAATGAGAAACTATAGGTTACACATTCTGGGGATAAGCGAGAGCAGATGGACAGGGGCAGGAAAAGTTAAAACAGCAACAGGAGAAACAGTACTTTACTCTGGAAGAGAGGATGGACAGCACAGTGAAGGCGTAGCCATTATTCTACAGAAAGGGATAGAAAGGACATTACTGGAATGGAAACCCATCAACAACAGACTGATACGATTGAGATTGAGAGGGAGATTCACCAACACTACAATAATACAATGCTACGCACCAACGAATGATAGCGATGAGGAGGTCAATGATGAATTCTATCAACAACAGCAGTAAGAAATGGAGGACACACCTAGATATGATCTTGTTATAGTAATGGGAGACCTCAATGCGAAAGTTGGTACACACAATACATATAATGAAAGAACAATGGGGAAATGCGGCAGCGGAATAGCAAAAGAAAATGGGGATAAGCTAATAAGTTTCTGTAGCATTAACAACCTGGTCATTGGAGGAACATTTTTCTCACATAAGGAAATTCACAAGTTAACATGGGAATCACCAAATGGTCGGGACAGAAACCAGATAGACCACATCATGGTTAACGGTAGATGGAGGCATGCATTACAAGATGTGAAGGTAAGAAGAGGTGCAGATGTGGGAAGCGATCACCATTTAGTAGTAGCAAAACTGAAAGTGAAACTAAGAAGGGCTGGACCAACTGTAACTACGCAGAAAAGGTTTGACATCAGAAATTGAAGGACCCCCTTACCGGAAAAGCTTTTGCGGCCGACATTAAGAAACGATATCAATGTGCCAAAAGCCAGGAAAAGACATTGGGCTGATGATATAGACCAGAATTTCAACACCATTTCAACAATATATAAGGAAAGTAGCAAATCATGCTTAGGATTCCAGGAAAGGAAGAAGCAAGACTGGATAACACCAGAAACACTAAACACCATAAAGATGAGAAAGGAAATGAAAAGAAAGAAAACAGAAGCGAAGTCCCCCAGGTTAAAGCAACTATATAGCGAACAGTACAGTCAACTGGACAGGGAAGTTAAACGCCAAACCCGAGCCAGCAAAAGGAATTTCCTAGACGATCTTGCAAAACAGGCAGAAGAGGCAGCACTGAGAAATGAACAAAGCACAGTATAAAATAATAACTAAATTCATCAGCGGAAAACAAGGTGCAAACAATATTACATTAGTAAGAGATAAGCAAGGAAATCTCATCAAGACAGCAGAGGGACAGGAAACAAGATGGGCAGAGCACTTCAGAGAAACTCTGAACAAGGAAATACCAGAGACACAATTGAATAATCCTGAGGCTGAAAACGATCTAGATGTAAATACAGACATTCCACGAAAAGAAGAAATCATCACAGCAATCAAAGGGTTAAAGAACGGTAAAGCTCCGGGCCATGATAACTTAAATGCAGAGCTATTTAAGATAGACCCTGAGCTAGCAGCAGAACTATTAGAACCACTATTTGCACAAGTGTGGAAAACGGGGACAACACCATCAGAGTGGAACAAAGGAATAATTGTCAAATTGCCCAAGAAGGGAGATCTTTCAGACTGCAATAATTGGAGAGGAATCACTCTTCTCTCAGTTTCCAGCAAAATACTAGGCAGGATAATTATACAGAGAATTTCAAAGGCAGTAGACTACAAACTGAGGAAAGAACAAGCAGGATTTAGAAAGAACAGAAGATGTTTACACCATATATTCACTCTCAGGAACATTATAGAGCAGTGCTCAGAATGGCAAAGACAGCTTTACATAAATTTTGTTGATTTTGAAAAGGCTTTTGACAGCATACATAGGGACAGTTTATGGAAAATACTGAGGGCTTATGGAATTCCAAGCTGCATAGTGTCAATCATAAAAAGCCTCTATGCCAACTGTACGTGTAGTGTTGGGCAGAGCAACCTAACCTTCGAGGTGAAGACAGGAGTACGACAGGGATGCCCCTTATCAACCACTCTACTTTTAACAGTCATAGACTGGGTGATGCGCCAAACAACAGAGGGCAGTCCAAGAGGAATAAGATGGACTACATTTTCTACATTAGAAGATCTGGAATATGCAGATGACATTGCACTGCTGGCACATTCACATCAACACTTCCAGGAAAAAACGGATAGACTTAATAAATTTAGCCAGCAGGTGGGCTTGAACATCAATTTAAAGAAGTCTGAGGTCATGACGCTCAATGTGAGCAACCCTGAGCCCATATCAGTAAGGAATCAACAACTGGTACAGACAGATACCTTCACATACCTAGGAAGCATAGTAACACCAGACGGTGGGGCAGGCAAAGACATCAACATCAGAATGAATAAGGCAAGAACAGCCTTCTTTAGCCTAAATAACATCTGGAAGTCCTCCCAATGCAGCACAAGCACAAAATTAAGATTATACCAGAGTTGCGTGCTTTCTGTGCTTCTCTATGGTGCCGAATGCTGGAGAGTCACAGAGAAGGAAATGTCAAAATTGTCCTCTTTTTACACAACATGCCTAAGGAAAATTCACCGAATCTTTTGGCCGAATACCATCACCAACCAAGATCTGCTTACTCGTAGCAAGCAAGAGGACATGCACACCATCATAGCTGGCAGACGCTGGAGCTGGGTTGGTCATGTCCTCAGAAGAGACCCCGATGCCATCCCAAGAACAGCTATGCTTTGGACCCCTGAAGGAAAGCGAAAGAGAGGCCGACCAAAAACAACTTGGCGGAGGACTGTGAGGCTGAGATGCAAAGAATGAACCAGAGTTGGGGCACTGTACGAAGGATGGCCACCGACCGAGCAAAGTGGAATAAATTTGTTGTTGCCCTACAAGACGCCACTAGGCGTGATGGCCACTGACTGCTTTGACGGTCGGTGGTTAAGGATCGAAGAAGAAGAAGACAGAAGTAGCAGAATGCGTGTTTCAGCTAGCAAATCAGAGAGCATCTAATAGGTTACAATAAGCTGTCAGATTACTGTAGACTCTTTTCCATTACTCGTCACAGTCCCCGACAATTTCTAATGTTTACCCACGAACTAAAATACATGTCAAATTGTTTGTCCTCACGGTTGACGTTTTTAAAACAAAGAGAAATAATACACATTTATCAGAAAGCATCTTATACAAATGTTTACAGAATCGATATCAATTAGCTGACAAATATTTCAATGTGTTATAAGTATTACATACAACAACAGCACAACAAATGACTTACCTGTTCAAATGTCTGTAACTGTGAGGCCCCTTGAGTTGTATGACATTGTGGGTGAGGGCAGTGAGCAGTGCGTATGTGTTGATTTCCAAATGTTAAATGACAGGTCAGTGGGCGGTGTATTCTTACTGCATTGATGCGTTGATTTCCACATGTTAAATGACACTGGTGAGGAGGGAGGGCAGTGAGCGGTATAGTCCGTAAAATGTGGTGGCGTTAATTTTGAAATGCAAAAAAACGATTATAATTAAAAGTTGAAGTAGGTATCCCTGAAGGTAGTCTTGACAATAAGACAACAACAGTTGTTAATGGTAACTAAAAACGGGACCTCGACGATGAGTTAAATAAAGCAGCATGTACATCCTTGCCACAGCGTGTAAATCCTTTCTACATCGTGTACTTCCTTGCTACATCGTGTACTTCCGTGCTACAGCGAGTACTTCCTTGCTACAGCGTGTACATCCTTGCTACAGCGTGTACTTCCTTGCTACAGCGTGTACATCATTGCTACATCGTGTACTTTCTTTCTACAGCGTGTACATCCTGGCTACATCGTGTGCCTCCGTGATACTGCATGTACATCCTTGCTACAGCGTGTACATCCTTGCTACAGCGTGTACATCCTTGCTACATCGTGTACTTCCTTGCTACAGCGTGTACATCCTTGCTACATCGTGTACTTCCTTGCTACAGCGTGTACATCCTTGCCACAACGTGTATATCCTTGCTACATCGTGTACTTCCTTGCTACATCGTGTACTTCCTTGCTACAGCGTGTATTTCCTTGCTACATCGTGTACATCCTTGCTACAGCGTGTACATCCTTGCTACAGCGTGTAAATCCTTGCTACAGCGTGTACATCCTTGCTACAGCGCGTACATCATTGCTACATTGTGTACTTCCTTGCTACAGCGTGTACTTCCTTGCTACAGCGTGTACATCATTGCTACATTGTGTACTTCCTTGCTACAGCGTGTACTTCCTTGCTACAGCGTGTATATCCTTGCTACAGCGTGTACTTCCTTGCTACAGCGTGTATATCCTTGCTACAGCGTGTACATCCTTGCTACATCGTGTACTTTCTTGCTACAGCGTGTACATCCTTGCTACAGCGTGTATATCCTTGCTACTACGTGTACATCCTTGCTACACCGAGTACATCCTTGCTACAGCGTGTACATCATTGCTACAGCGTGTACATCCTTGCTACAGCTTGTACATCCTTGCTACAGCGTGTACATCCTTGCTACAGCGTGTACATCCTTGCTACAGCGAGTACATCCTTGCTGCAGCGTGTACATCCTTGCTACATCGAGTACTTCCTTGCTACAGCGTGTACATCCTTGCTACAGCGTGTACTTCCTTGCTACATCGTGTACTTCCTTGCTACATTGTGTACTTCCTTGCTACTGCGTGTACATCCTTGCTACCGCGTGTATATCCTTGCTACTGCGTGTAGATTCTTGAAAAGTGTCCTTTAATCAGACCCAGTTGAATAGTACACGGGGCCTCAAACTTATTTGTTGATTGATTACAAGACACTAGTGAGTAGCATACTCTTCACTTATACGTAGTTGTTCTTGATATTCATTGTTTCGTGAAAACAGAAAGAAATCTCACAAAGTCCAGTCACAAAAATCGACAATGCCTGGCTGACAGTAATGGACTATACGATGCCTGAGTTCTTACGGCGCAGCAGGCTATCTTCGTGATCTACATCGGATGGGCAACATTTCTAATGACTTACCCCACATGACACACGCTACCCCTTCTCTTGTGACACTGTATAGTATTGGTGTGTGTTGTTGTATTATATGTTGTATGTGCGGGGGATGGCACAACCTGTGTGATGACACGTATGATTGTCAAGAGTATGAAAGATACTTGTAGATTACACATTCACTCCTGAATGAAAGAACAACTCAGAGGTTCAGTTCCATATACACATAATAATGAGCAATGTTATGAACATTGATATTATCCAAGGAATACGGATAAAACAGCAAATCACATAATACGTCGTAATTCATAATCCTATTCCATTTTTCCACTTCTGAATAACTAAAGATTCAGTAAGCTCGTCCAGCATTCAGCCCACAACTCTTCTCAACTTACATTTACGATCCAAAATCATTGAACACTGAAACTCCATTGTCACGTGATGTTTGTTGACAACTTTTACAACTACAAGACAAGATCACAATCTATTTATGTACTTTCTGTTAACCAACCTGAACAGTACTCATTTAGATTTACAACACACACATAGGCCAACAACACAATGTACCGTTTCCACTAGATACCTCTCCATTCTTTGGTTACCACGTATACACACAAGGGATGTAGGATAAAGAGAGAGAGAGAGACAGTACCTCACGGTGAGAGACAGCCATGTTCTTTTTAGGATAGTCAGAATCCTATTTGGTTTTCCTCTCTTTATCTAGCTCATGTATGGCTCCAAGAAGACCGCCTGTGTTCGGTGGTGGCCACATCCCGGGCAACAGTCTTCATTGAAAAAATACAACGGTTAGCCCCCATGGAAGGGATTGGGGCCTTACCACGTACATCCTACAGAATGTAATGAGATCACAACCAAAAGACAAGAACCGATGTGTAGAGAACTCTCTGTCCCCTGTGGAAGAATCTATTGTACAAATTCACAGGGAAGAGGCAACTCCTCTAATGAGTAAGGAAGTATATAAAGACGAGTGTTCTCAAATTCTGTTGAAAGGGAGCATTCTGAGAAAGACCATCTACAAACTAGTGGGAGGAGCCTAAAAATAGGAACATGGAACGTTAGAACTCTAAACGGAGAAGGAAAGCTTGACAATCTAATATTAGAAGCAACAGACAGTAAAGTCGATATACTGGGAGGTGCAGCGACAAGACTATTGGATACTGGCTACATAAAAAGAGACCAATACACGCTTATACACTCAGGAGGAAAAAACATGAAAGAGGATTAGGAATGTTGATAAAGAAGGAGTTAGAAAAATACGTATGTGGATTCCGGATACACAATGACAGAATGATGATACTAAAGATGAGAGCAATGCCACTCGACATATCAATCTTACAAACTTATGCACCAACTAAAGATCACAACAAGGATGAAATAGAAGAATACTATGAAGAGCTACAACACACACTTAAACCAGTCAAATCTACAGATGTGTTGATAGTAATGGGTGATATGAATGCAAAAGTAGGAAAAGGAAAATACAGGAAAATAGTAGGACAGAATGGATTAGGGACAAGAAATGATAGAGGAGACAGACTTATCCAGTTCTGTGAAGAAAACCAGCTGGTCATATGTAACAGCTTTTTTGAACACCATCCAAGTAAATTATACACATGGAAAAGCCCAGGAGATGTAACAAGAAATCAATGGACTATATCGTGATAAAACATAGATTTAAGAACAGTGTCACAAAAGTGCAAAGACATATCCTGGCGCCGACATAAATTCAGATCACAATCCGGTCGTCATCAAAGTAAATATAAAGCTGAAAAGAACAGGAAACCAGGAAACAGAAGACAGGACAAACCCCAAATAGAAATATCAGCACTGAAATAACCAGATATAAAACAAAAATATCTAATCGGCGTCAAAAATAAATATCAACAGTAACCACAACATGGGAATGCTTAAAAACAAGCATACAATCAGCAAATGGAAATTTACCTAAAAGGAAGCCTAAGAAAAATCAAATCTCGATGACAGATGACGTCTTGAGTAAAATCGCCGAAAGAAAGAAAGCAAAAACACTCCAGAATATAAAACAATAGACAATGACATAAGTATTATGTGTAGACAAGCAAAAGAACGGTGGATAGAAACAAAATGTAAGGAAATAGAAGACTTGGAAGCAAAGCACATGACAAGAGATATGCATGAAGAAATAAAGAAATTATCAAATAGGTCGCGATTTGCACAAGGAGGAAGCTGTATCAAGAACAAAAATGGTGTAATATTACTGGATGAGAAAGACATTTCAAACAGGTGGGCAGAATACGTAAAAGAACTGTTCGAGGACAACAGAGGAAAAACCCATCACCAGATTCTAATGAAGGCCCAAACATTCTCAGATCAGAAGTAAAGAATGCCACACATATGATACAAACAGGAAAATCAGCAGGCACGGACAACATAAAAATTGAAATGATAGAAGCCCTGGAAAGCTTTTGTATAGATACAATCACAGATCTATGCAACGATATATACAATACAGGATATATACCACACGACATGAAGACATCAGTTTTTATAACATTGCCCAAAAAACCAAATGCAACAGAATGTTCAGCCTTCAGAACAATCAGCCTGATGAGTCATGCAATTAAGATACTGCTCAAAATCATACAGGAAAGAATACAAAATAAGGTAGACAGCGAAATCCAAAAAGAACAGTTTGGTTTTTGACGGAACAGTAGAACAAGAGAGGCAATGTTTTGCATAAGAATATTAGCAGAAAAATATACAGAGGTCCAAAAAAGTATGAACATGTGCTTCATTGACTATAAGAAGGCTTTTGACAGAGTCCATCATGAGAAAATAATTGAATAGCCCCAGTAACGAAGACATAAGGTTATTGATGGGTGTCAAAAAGATAATAACTGAAGAATAAGCATTTGGAAGAAAGAATTGAGGCTCCTGAAATGTGGATATAGAAGAATGGGGCGTATCTCATGGAAAGAGAAGAAAACAAATAAAGAGGTCCTAGAAAATCTAGGAATGAAAAGAGAACTAATGAGGGAGATCAAAGTTCGACATCTAAAATACTTTGACCACATAAAAATGCATAACACCTTGCAGAAGACCATAATAGAATTGAGAGGTGACGGCAAACGTGCAAGGGGAAGACAGCGCTATAAGTGGGATGATAACATCAAGAGATGGACAGGAAAAAGTCTATCAGAGTGCACCACCAAGACAAGAGTCAGAGGACGTTGGAGATCCATTACCTTCGTTGTGGAGACGGCAGCTGATGATGACGATCCGTCAAAACTTGTTGAGGGAATCCCAACCGTGTGAAAATCTGCACTAGGGCTTCTGCGACATGCTTGGAATCCATGCATGTTAGCGGTATAGCTTCGGCCCACATAGTGCACGTGTCGACCAAGGTCAGGATAAACCTGTTCCTTCTTTTAGTCCTTTCTAGGGGTCCTATAATGTCGACTGCTACCCGTTCAAATGGGGTCCCCACTAATGGCATTTCTCCCATAGGAACTGGGGGTGTCCAATGCTTGGGTGCCACACGTTGGCACTTGGTGCAGGATTTAACATATCTGATGATGTCAGTGTACATTCCTGGTTACCAATAGTGATTAGATATTCACTGTATAGTGTCGTTTTGTCCCATATGTCCGCTAAAGGGAAGAGAGTGTCCCATTTCTAAGATTCGGTCTCTGTACTGCACCGGTACTAGGAGCTGACTATGTCCCTGTTCAGGGTGGCCCGTTCGTCGATACAGCACTCCATCCTTAGAAAAAATGTCTCCGTTGTATCTGAGGTCCTTAGCTATGAGCAGTTTCTTAAAGTGGGGCTCCAAGGTAGGGTCCTTTTGTTGCGCCTCTTTCAGTTCCTTAGGTAACATGTTATTTTCCCCTCCCCCTCTATCTTTTTGGTTTGCACTCTTGTAATTATTGCTGCCACAATCGGCTCTTTCGGTCTCCCTATAAACACGTATCTGCAACCAAGTATGATTGGGTAGATCGGATCCTCCATTATTGCTGCTTTAATAACACCTCGGACGAAATCCGAGTGTATCTCCACCAGTGTGACTGTGAGCGTTATGGGTGCATCTCCTTTAAAAATTCCATAAGTTGACGGTTTCTTCCGTTTCTTAACCTGGTTTGACCAAATGCCTCGCTACTAGACAGTCATAGCTCAAACCTGTATCAAACAAAAATTAAGTGGAAGTCCCGTTCAATATAACAGTTCCTCGCGTAGAATGCCTCTCACCCTCAGGTTGAAAATCACTGATCTTACTATTCCGCTGTGAGGCTGTTTGTTAACAACCGATCCGATTCGGGCCAGTTTGGTTTCACTGATGAGATATCCCTGGCGCAGGGGTTTTCCTTTGTTGTATCCTTTGTGGTCGTGTTGCTATGAGGGTCGCTTGGGATGATCATGGGTTTCGGTGGGATAACGGGTTTTAAAGAATTTCGATTTATTTTTTTTTATTTTTTTTTTGGGGGGGGGGGGGGGGGTGGGGGGATTCAGTTTCTCTTGGTTTTTGGTGGGACGATGCCCGGGAAAACCGTTCTAGATTATTTTTGCGAGAAGGCTCATCTGTAGGTTTGCGTTTAGAGCCCGGAAGCTTGGCGAGCGCGTTTGTATAACGCTTGGACTTACTCAAGATATCTTCAAGCTTTTCTGCTCCCTGTTCAGCAAGAAATCTACGGGTTTCGTTTGAAAAAGCGCTTTTGATCTGTTCTGTTAGAATAAGCTCTTCTAACCCTTCAAAAGTGCAAGGAAGTTCTGAAAGCTCCAAACACTTAGTTAAATATCCCTTTAGACGAGAAGAGAACTGATCATACGTCTCGGCTCCCTCTTTCCTGCTGGTTTGGAAAAGTTGCAAATATTTGCGAGTGTTCATTTCGAAGCGCTCAAATAAAGCTTTCTTAAGCATGTGGTAATTGTCTTGATTGCTGCATCCCAGTTTCCCATACGCATTGCCTTTTAGGGCCTAAGATAGGTTCAAGCACCATCGCAAACTTTCCAAATCGTACTGTGTTGCCATTCTCTCAAATTTTTCTAGATAAGTATATATTTTCTCATTGGGGCTTGGGGAGGATTCTAGTGCAAACGACATAGCAGCTAATTGAGAAGAGTGGCTACTGGAGTGGTCAGCAAAGGGTGACTGGGGTGACGAAGACTCTCCGTTGCTCGAGCTAGACGCCGCACCAAGACTTTAGACCTCTAAAGTCTTAAGCACCAATTCGTGCTGACGTCGTTGGACATTCTCTTTTTCCTCATGTTGTCTCTCTCTCTCTTTCTTTCCTCATGTTGTCTCTCTTTCTCTCGTTCCATGTCTCTACGAATCTAAATTTCTGCTTCAATTTTCCTCTGTTCCAATTGCCGTCCTTCTCTTGATTTCTCCATTCCCCCTAGCTTCTGCTTCCTTCTTCTCTGCCTCATATTTGGCTGGTTCGTCGTTCACAAAAGCTAGCAACTCGTCTCTTTGTAATCCTGTTTCTTTTGCTTCCTCTCTTAGCATTGTTTTAAGTTTTGCACGCTCAGCCATGGCAAATAACTGACTGCGAATTACCCGAGAAAGAAAGAAGAATAGGATACACTGCTCCTAACCAATTAAGAGAATACAAAAAAAAAATAATTCTGTTTTTACTGTGTTTCCTCCCCGTTTATCAGTTGTCGAATCTATCGCTGCTGTTAACTGGCAAAAAGGCTCCTAACGCAGACGACTTAAAACATAGAGATTGTAGATCAGGCTAAAACTGTAAATCTACTATTACGACTGTGGGAAAAAAAATAAAATTAAAGGGAGGAAAAAATTTCCTTATATTAATTCCACCACTCCCACCCACACATGGAGTCAGTCTGGGGCTAGGGAAGGCGATTAACTTGACAACTGCCCAATGCACTTCCTTCGCGGAGCTCACGATTCTCTGCTCCAACAAAATTGTGATTGTTAAACAACCACGCTTACAAGGATGACACATGCTGGGGTGATGCATGCTGTCACATTAATTAATCCTCAAAGATGCTTACTATCTTATTACACTATAACTGGCACATCCATTCCTGAGT
Organism: Oreohelix idahoensis; assembly: GCA_024509875.1. Classification (NCBI taxonomy): domain Eukaryota; kingdom Metazoa; phylum Mollusca; class Gastropoda; order Stylommatophora; family Oreohelicidae; genus Oreohelix; species Oreohelix idahoensis. The sequence goes on along the minus strand of JAMPIV010015983.1, from coordinate 428,573 downwards.
AAACCAATCAACACCGAAATTTAGCCCCAAACTGAACACTGTATTACGGAAATGTCATGAAACATGAACATTATGTGAAATACAAATATCCAAGGTAATAATCCGTAATTCTTCCTTCAGAATTAAACAACAAGATTCAGCCATGACATCTAGCCGTCTTCTCCCTCTACACGCAACCTTCTAGTTCACCTTCCTGTCCGAAACTAATCACTTCGCACCTTGAAATATTCTCCCGTGTTTTGACCACAGTCTCGCACGAGTCATACTGACGTAAAACCAGACTGACCACTTTTCATTTGCACTTAACATACACACAGGCCTTCGCAATTTACTGTTCACGCAAACAACCTCTCTTACTTTATATTTGTTTACACACACACACATTGACCATAATCATCATCATCAGCGTTATCATCATCATCAGCGTAATCATCATCATCATCATCAATACAATATACGCTTGATAATTGTATTACACTGAAATCATCATCATCATCATTACACCATATGCTCGATGTCTGTATTATACTGACATCATCATCATGTGACATTTACCCTTTTCTCCAGACGAAAACACAGTTTTCTCATAGAGTAAGGCAAATGTCTGGAACAATAAAAGAGTGTACTACATGTAGTTACAGGTAAATTAGCATAACCTAATATCATCCAAAATTGTCTCATAAAAAATCTATCTGTGAACATATTATACGTTATAGACTATATGCTAAAGGTTTATGATCTATGTTAAGAGAAAAATGAGCTCCCATCAGATACTTGGAAAGCTACGCAACACACTATACTGGCTAGGCATTCTCTCTCGATGGTAGCACAACCGGTTTCTGTTGGAAATATTTTCCGACTTGTATATAAAACCGGATGCAGAGTGTTTTGGTGTTCTTGCATTAGGCAACCTCCTATGCCCACAGAAGGCGCATCCGTCCTGAGGACAAATGGGAGATGTGCATTAGGCCGCATCAAAATTTGATGTTTTAAGAAATTACATTTTAACATTTTTAGTGCTACATCGCACTCATCCGTCCGTATCAAGCTATATGGCATCCTCCTGCGCATCAAATACCAGAGGATAGTAATCAATATTAACAAGTGGGGAATACAAATGTGGTAAAGGATGATGACAATAAATGCGTGAGACATCATCAAGATTGCATCTGATGAACCAAATCCACGAGATGAAGAATCGTACCCACATCTTGACCGCCGTATAGACAGCATTGGATGGACCAATAGTGACGCCAACGTAAGGATACAAAGTGCAAGATGAGAATTCATCTCACTCGGAAATACATGAAAATCAAGAGAAATCCAGTATGCACTAAAGACCAGAATCCTGAATTCAAATGTTAAGTCAGTTTCCATGTATATTTCTGAAAAATGTAGAATCTCATAATCAACTATAAAAACAACTGATTCCCTGCATTGATAGTCTTTGAAAATGAGAAAGACCAAAGTGGCATAACAATGTCACTTATAAGGAGCAAACGAATAAGATCAGACAAACATTAGAAGAAAAATTGCTAAGAAGAGGACTCCACCGTTGAGTTAGAAACACCCCAACGAAACCCGTCATCTGCACCATGAGACAGTTCCAGCACTGGAATACCAAAGATAAAATAATCAGTGACTTGTTCAAACACGTCTGGAGAAGTGGACACGCAATCAAAACCAAAGTGACAAAGAATACACGCAAAAACCTTGTGCCGATGACATTCGACAGTGGGGCGTAGTTATGTCTGCCGAAGACGCATGCTCCACGGGATGTAAAATGGTATATCTGGTAAGACTTAAATCCCTTACAAGACTCAAAGGACCTTGGGCAGAAACTGCATTTAAGGGTTCTAGTGGTGACATCCCTTTATTCTCTTGTGCTCTTTCAAGTAAACTAGGCAATACAATTTGCCGCGTTAGAGAATGATTTCTGGCAAAACATCTGGTTCGTATTTCATTCTTTAATTGAAACGTATATCTCACTGATTTAGGGTGTTTAATATCAGCCTTCTCATCAAAATCGAACAAAGGTCGTAGAGATAAGTCAGCATGCTGCTGTTCTATAAACGATGTACAACGATCTTCGGGATCTTTGTTTGGCTTAGCAGCATTATTATCAAGTAATAGTACCGGATCCTTATACCCCTGTTGATCCTCAGCCTTTTCTGTGCCCTAGTAGTGACTGCGTTGCTCAGAAAAATCCTAGCCGTGAAAACAAAACCACATACAACAGACTCACTGCACAGGTTAAGCTAGCGAGCAAAAAAGCCAAAATGGAAACCTGGAAAGAAAAATGCGAAAATCTAGACCTAAATAAAGAAGGGAAGAAAGCATGGAAACTCATTGACAACATGGCAGGGACATCCCAGAAAAGAAACCTAATCCCTATAAAACTTCCAAACAGTAACACAGTTACCTCCAACTGGAAAAAAGCACGAGTCCTAAATCGATTCTTTGCTGAAGTCAATAAAACATATAAAAGAGCCAATCTAGATAAAGCCATCAAGACACTTACAAAACGCATGCTAAAAGCTCACAAGGCTGTCGACAGTATCTTTGATCAGGAATTTACGATAGCCGAACTACAATCCAGTCTCCTAAAGACCAAACTCAAAAAAAATCACTAGGGCCAGACCAGGTTACCAGCGACATGATAGTCAAACTTGGGGGAAAAGGCTTGCTGACGATCCTTTAATTCATAAACAAGACGTGGAGAAGCAGTACTGTACCTACAGGATGGAAAACGGCTAACATTATCCCAATTCTCAAAAAAGATAAACCACCAAGCGTAGTCAGTAGCTACCGGCCCATCTCCCTGACTTCGTGCGTTGGGAAAATGGCAGAACGTATAATAAATGCACGCCTCTACTGGTGGTTAGAAAAAGGGAAAGCCCTCCATCCTAACCAAGCAGGATTTAGAAGAGGAAGACAGACTGTTGACCAGGTAATCCGATTGGTACAACAGATTGCCGATGTTTTCCAGGATAAAAATCATGTGGCCGCAGTTTTCGTAGACCTCAAGTAGGCATACGACTGAGTATAGAGAGACGGTCTATTTTTCAAGATGCAGAAGATGGGCATAGAAGGAAGAATGTTCCGTTGGATAAAAGATATTCTCACAAATAGAACCATCTTCACAACGTTCAACGGAGCAACATCAGGGAAAAGAACCATTTAAAAAGGCCTCACACAAGGCTCGGCCCTAAGCTGCACCCTCTTCCTCATATGCATAAACGATCTGGCAGACTACCTTGAATTACCTAGCGACTTGTTTGCTGATGACCTGGTCTTTTGGGCAGAAGGGAAGTCCCATTTGCAACTGCAAAAGAATCTAAACCGTGACCTGGCTGCTCTAACAACCTACTGCAGCTTCTGGAAAATGGTGATCAACACGAGTAAGACAGTCTACACTATATTCACACTCAGCAACAAAACAGTAAAGAAATAACTGGATTTAAAACTTGATGATACAAAGCTAGCTAAAGAAAACAATCCGACTTATCTAGGGATACAGCTAGATACCAGACTCACATATAAAACACATGTTGAGTCCCTAACTGCAAAGGCCTCTAGAAGGCTAACCCTCATAAAGCGTTTGGCAAGCACTGATTGGGGAGCCAATCAGAGCACCCTACGACAACTGAACTTGGGATACGTGCGCTCAGTTATGGATTACTCTCTACCCCTGCAAGCCACTGCTAGCCCAACACTTAGACTGAAACTAGATCGCATACAAAACCAGGCACTCAGATTCATCTGTGGAGGCTTGCGAACTACTCCGACCAGCGCATGCGAGATTTCCGCCAATGTGGAACCCCTAGAACTAAGGAGAGAGAAATCAGTTATCACCACGGCAGAAAGATTCTTGCGAGCTGACAAAGATGACCCTTGCAAAAATGTTATCGGTGACCACAGCTCCAAGTACCGAATTAAAAATACATCTTTCACTAGAAGGTACCAAGAGCTTTCAGGGAAGCGCTACATACCAGAGACTAGACTGCCTACGCAAGCTGTACCTGACCTACCACCTCATGTAGAACTAAAAAGACCAATAATACGTACAAACCTTCTGCAACCCGCAAATAAAAGCCTCATACCTACACTGCTGAAAACACTTGCCATGGAAACCATCTGTCAGTACGATGAAGACATTATCCATGCCTACACAGACGGATCAGCTTTCAAAGCAGTCATAAATGCTGGATACGGGGCCATAATCATCCCATCCAGTACAGAAGAACCCATCAAAATCGCAGGTCCTTATGGTACCTGGTGCACAAACTACGAAGCCGAAGTAGTCGCCATCCAGAAACCCTAACTAGAATTTTTGAACTCTTTGAGTCAGACGAAATGGAACCAAATGATGTTGTAGTATTCTCAGACTCGCAGGCTGCCCTCTTGGCAATAGGAAACTGGAAAACCAACTCAATCAATACTTTCCAGAAGGTCCAAGAAACATGCCACAAAATTAAGAACTTGTACGGAACAGAAATATACATGCGATGGATTCCTGGCCACACAAACATCATATTGAATGAAGATGCTGATAGACTGGCAAAGAAGGGAGCAAATATGTCACAGATTGATCAACCATTGAGTATACTAACAGTTAAACAAATGGTCAAAAACAACTGTAAAGAAGTTTGGCTGAACACGTGGGCACAGTCTAAAACAGGAAGAAGACTCTTCATTCACCAAACAGCCCCAAATAAGAAAGATGCTATGAACGATATCGAACGACGATATCACACCAAAATCTTCAGATTGAGAACAGGTCATTCTACACTAAATGGCCACAGAAACAAACTATGTTCACAAAATATAGCAAAATGTAGACACTGCCCTAACCCGTTGGAGACAGTAGAACACCACCTACTACAGTGCCCTGCACTTCAAGGACTGAGACAACAACTGCTACCACACAACTCATCCATAGACAATACACTGTATGGCAGCTCAGAACAGCTTATACGAACTGCGCAGTACCATATAAGGGCATCAAGGTCACCAAGAGCTGACGCTCAGTGACAGTGGATCAAAGAAGAAGAAGAAGCAGAAGTGACTGCGTTTGCTACATGTGAGTGTTGCTGATTCAAGTCATCTATATCTTGATGTGTGCAGTTCTGCACTTTCGGTAAATTGACTATAATTAAATATGCGACGGGAGTGCAGAGCACGCATGCGCGAACTGTACCGGATAAGAAAGGAGTATCTATTTCGATAACCGCTAAGGGGTAGTACTCTACTCTGCCTCCAAAAGTAACGCATCTGGCAGTTTTCCCGACAAGACACAACTCGTCAATGCATGAACATCTCACTCCAATCGTCGTACATCCAGTGTCTCGTAGCCCACTTACTAATTTACCGGTTACCAAACCTCGGTGTAAAGTCAAAGTGCCACCTTCCTCAATCAATGACAACGCAGGCAAAGCGTGACAACAGATCAGTATCGCTTTACAATTTGGTTCGAATAAAGGCTAACGACCTAAACAATCTTCACTGTTAAATGTTTCCAATACCGATGTAGTTTTTGCAAGCTCTGTCTTCCTGGTCGGTCATTCTTTTTGGAAATGATCCATCGCATTACAAAGGTAACAGTGAGCTTCACGACGGTAGCTATTCCTTGGACTTCGCTTTGGGTTGGATAGGGGTGTGTAAGTAGGGATTGGACCTGTTTTGTCACAAAATTTGGATGCGTGGCGCCAGGAACCATATCTATGACACCCCCATTTAGAGCTATCTGACCTACGCTGATGAACACGCTTGGGTGGGGAATATCCCAGTCTGGAATCATAGTTAAATGTCCTATCAAATCTCGAACTCATGTCGTATTGCCTGTTCACATTATCAAATCGCGGTCAACGATATGGTGCAGTGTTTACTTCCCTTGCACAACATACCGGAAAATTATCAAGTTCCACCTCCTTATGTTCTGACCTCCCAGGATGGACAGTCATATACAACCTCCCTAGCTCTAACATGGTGTCAAGATTCTTTGGGTCACGTTCTTGAAAGAACGCAACTAAGTCCAAACTACAGGCCGAGAGGACTTTATCTCTCAAGATGAGATCTTTGAGGCCTTCAAAATCTTTACTAATTCCAGATAGATCAATCCAGCGAGTAAATGCTAGTTTTATGATAGCGATAAAGTCACCAAAATCCTGATCTTTACTGGGTTTCTCGTTTTTAAAACGCATAGAATAACCATGTGATGTAAGACGGTATTTGCGAAGCAATGCTTCTTTTACCACATCATAGCTGAGCCGGTCATTTACAGGTAATTAAAAAAAAGATTGTAACGTCTGGCGCGTGAGCAGATCGCATAACATGGAACTCCATTGTTGTTTCTTCATCTTAAATGATATCATCTTTATTTCAAAGCGTTCTAGGTACACGTCGTTCAAGTCGAAGGAATCCTTAACATTTGGTAACTTTAATTTATATGTATGTAATGGTTCCTTCCCCGAGGACTCTCTACAAGAGGACTCATGACTAGAAGCTTCCAATTCTAATTTCTTTAAAGCAATGGCCTTTTCCTTTTTAATCTCTATATCGTTTGGTCATTTCTTTCTATTTTTCTGCTTCATCTTCCTCTCCGTTAACAGTCTTTCATCATATCTTTCTTTTCGTTCCTCGTCCTGTTTTCGCTATATTTCTGCCTCTGCCTCTTTGAACTGCTCCATTGCCCATGTTTCTAGTTCGAGGCCTGTTTTGTCCAACTATTTTCCCATATCAATAAAGTCTCTGAGACTTGCCATCTTGCCTTCGACTAATATTGAGGTTATACAACCCAGAAAAAAACTATATTTATACAAGGTAAACTGCTCTGCAAACGGCAGTATGTACACGAATTACTAACTACACAGTGAAATATTTGATATTCAAGACACAGTATGATACAGTTGATGGATGAAGAAAACAGTCGCTACAATAAGGACAACGAAAACTAGCAGGCTGGTGGTGGATAATAACGTACAGAAAAGAATAGAGAAACAAATAAATAGAAAATATAGATTTATATTCAACACCGATCCTGAAAGACAACCAACCACAATGGGACTAAAAAAAGAACGTATGTACAATGATAGTAAGAAAAATAACTGAAGAATACAACATGTAAACTGGACAGGAAAGAGACTTTATACGATTACAACGCTTTCTACGAACTAAACCAACACAACTGACGTGTATTATGTTCAAAGAAATCACTCAGGGCGCTCCATATCACCCGATCCAACACAGATGTGGCCCCTTAAGGGATTCATTTAAACAAAATCCTAATAGATTAACTCAACATCAGTTCCTCTATAAAGAAGACTAAACATTGAATCTAAACATAATTTAAGCAAACATGTAAGTTACGCACAATAACAACAAGCAACGGATGAGGTAAAGACAGGAATGCCAACAGTGTGGTACGCACGTACAAAAGGAACGATAGCACAAAAATGACTTATCTGTTTAGCAGCCTGCCTATGTATGGTGCCTTGCTTAGTATGCGTTGTAGACTTCACTGTCCAGAAGTATTCATGCACAAGGGAGGAGGCAGTGAGCTGTACTGACGAGTCATCTTGCTGTAAAGATGCCTTGGTTTTCAAATAATCAGTTCCACTGCACAGGATGCGGCAACCGTCGTAGACTTTACCGTAAGGATGTCTTGAATTAATGTTCCTTGATACTGCAAAAGATGCGACAAGCAGCGTAGACGTTCTTGAAGTAGGAATGTTCACTGATACTTCACAAAATGCGGCAAGCGAGTAGATTTTCAATGTTGAAATCTGTTGTACATATCACTGATGGTAGTCCTGACACTATGGCAAGACGTATGTCAGTAAGGACCACAAACAAGACGATAACTATGGATATATAACCGTATTTAAGTCATCGGAAACAGCGTGCAGCTGTACAACTAGCCACCATTCAAGCGTTGATGAATGTCAACAAAGCATATAAATTCTTGAAACAGAGTGTAGCTTCCTCCGTTCGACACAAACTCAAGCGTTGATAACCGACACTAGTGGCAATACATTTTGCTCTTACATGCAAATGTCTTGAATATTAAGTGTTGCGTGAAACCAGTAATTTAAATCAATAATAGGCTGAACACGGCCTTGTCTTTGAAATTCAGTGTTGTGTGAACACGCCAACATACATGAACAGGAATATAAGTATATATTTCTTGACTGGCAACCCTGGATTGTAAAATGGCTGAATACTTTTGGCACGGCTGGCTAGATTCTTCTGGCGGGTACAATTTCCCTCAAAGAGCCCCCAAATGACACATGCTAGGTGATGCATGCTGTCACATTAATTAATCCTCAAAGATGCTTACTATCTACTTACACCATAATTGACACATCCATTCCTGAGTAAACCAATCAACACCGAAATTTAATCTCAAACTAAACACTGTATTACGGAAATGTCATGAAACATAAACATTATATGAAATACAAATATCCAAGGTAATAATCCTTAATTCTTCCTTCAGAATTAAACAACAAGATTCAGCCATGACATCAAGCCATCTTCTCCCTCTGCACGCAACCTTCCAGTTCACCTTCCAGCCAGAAACTAACCACTTCGCACCTTGAACTATGCTCCCGTGTTTTGACCCACAGTCTCGCACGAGGCAAACTCACGTAAAACCAGACTGACCACTTTTCATTTGCACTTAACATACACACAGGCCTACGCAATTTACTATTCACGCAAACAACCTCTCTTACTTTATTATTTGTTTACACACACACACACACACATTGACCATAATCATCATCATAAGCGTTATCATCATCATCAGCGTAATCATCACCATCATCAATACAATATACGCTTGATAATTGTATTACACTGAAATCATCATCATCATTACACCATATGCTCGATGCCTGTATTATACTGACATCATCATCATCATGGGACAAAAGATATATGCATTGTCGTACGGATAGGTTTTTAGTTGTCCTTTTGCCCGTCTGAGTAGAGTAGATGGTGATAGGTGCGTGAGAAAGATGTGAGAAATAGATTTCACGGGTGATATGTTAAGGAACAAGATATGTCTCTGGAATGAGTGAATTTCTCTATTCCAGCTAATCTATACGACTGTAATTTCGTACAAGACAACCTTGCCCTGCTCATAGATATAAATGTAAGTTTAACTACACACATACACAACTATGTGACTACCAGACACACAAAGGTAAAAAACTACGGTTTCTTGGGTACGGGTCTGACCAACACACAAAGTTAAGTTCTTTTTGTTGTTTGCTATAATTTAAACTTGACAAACAAATATCTAAGAAGATCAAATAAAAGAACAAGATTTACATACATATGAAATAGTAAAATAAATGTGCCCTCCCCCTATGGAGAAAAGAACCCAACATGTTAATAACCCAAAGGTCTAAGGTTAGCACTATGTTACAGAATAGACAGTAAAGTAACAAAGTTCTTATTATATGCTACCCAGTAAAGTAAACAAGTTAAAGCAAATCCAATTTTGGTAAAGTTCCTGTAACAAAGAAAAATATTCACTCTCTGTGTCATACAGTGGCCACTCGATCACTCTTACCTAGTCTTGGTGATATCCCTTGGAATTACAATGATTCCTGAATATATAAACTGTCAGGGTTTATTTTCCAAATTGGCCCCAGTCCATCCTCTAACAAATCAATACTAATGAGGTGGACGCTGAATTTGGTGTGGGTTTTTTCCTGGATGAACAATATGTCATCGCAAATTGTTGTTGTAGAAACGTGATTTTGGGGTTCACATTTAAAAGTAAAGTATTGTGAAACATCTGGTTGCTAAAATAATGTTACAACAGATGATGATAATCCTATCGGCTGTCTCTGTGCTAGAGCGACGATTCTGAAACAGCGTAACTTTCTGGATAAATCCGCTTGAATACGACTGTCAGAAGTAGGGAAAAAAATTTGTTTTTTGTTCGCACCAGTGGGCTGGTAAAATTGGAAAAAATATCTGGGTATGGTAAGTGTAGCCTCGCTTTTACTGGGGTGTGAACCGCTGACTAAAGGATGTTGATTGTGTCGTAGTGACAACGGTCCAACACGGGCGATGCTATTTGGATTTGACAATAATAACGCGAATGTTTCTTTCTTGGAACGTGAAGGAAGGACTTCAATAACAATCACGCACGTCAACGAGTGCCAATGTGTATAGGGACGAACTCGTTATGTTTACTGACATCATAATTTATTTAGGACGAAATACGTTGACGACAACAGGTTACAGTACTTCAACATGGATTCCACAGCAAACGTACATGTAGCATATATATAGGCATGGTACAGGCATCATAATAACTTCCTCACATAAGATCAGGGTTTGACCTTGCGTCAATGTCATGACCGTTAGGACTATTCACCTATAAAATCTTGGAATGAATATATTGATTCTGTCCTACAATTCTGGTCGGGTACTTTAGTAGCTTGGTACCCCTGACATGGCAGATCCATACATGCTTGCATATAATATAAACAACGAAGGTTATGTCCTAGTGCTTGGCTAACCTCTCTTCGTCGCCGTGACTCGTGCGACGGCAATCCACATAATATTACAAGCCAATAAACCGTAAAGGATGAAGCCTTGAATCCTTTATAATATTAAAATGCTTTCAGTGAAAGTCCCCGTTGATCCATTATAACACCCCTTTGCAGAAAGGTGCTAGCTAGATGCCAACGAAGGATGGTGACACGAAAGTTCAAGTAAACAATTCACTTCTTACCAAAACTGGTTCGGACTTACGTGTAGTGTAAGCCGACAATGGCTTCTACCAAGAAGTCATTGTACCAGAAGAATACCTAACCCAACACACTGGGTATATATAGGAATTTAGGCAACAGACTCAATGTCTGGCATGAGATGCTGGCTTTCATTTTTAACCTCTCACGTCATCTGCCTTGCTTGGACACCAGCGCGCACGAATTCCCCTACACCAAATTGTGCATATTCGTGCGTGACAGAAGACATTTATAAAAAACAAACATCAACATAAGTTGGTGTGTACTCACTCAACCGAAGTAGAACCTGATGACTACCCGTGAGTGTTTAGAATACAATAAAGGAGGCATCAGCTTCCTTCACACCGTCCGCAAAAAATTTAATTCTATTAAATTTTTTTTTCTTTTAATTACCGCGGAGAGGTGAAACAAGCTTACAAATATGTATTATATACTAATAATACTAATAATGCAAGAGAGGCATATTAATCAATAAGAGGAGAGTGAACGAACAAAATCAAATTCAACTCAACTCAACACCAAATATGCATAAAAGCATATCATCACAATTGACCAACTTTGGAACAATGTGGAAGAGATGAAAGAAAATCAAAGCATAAAGGATGATTAATTGAACCCAAATGCAATAAGAAATAAAGAGATATGGTAATACATGAACTTAAAGGAAAAGATGAAAATGCATAAAAATTAAAAAATGAGAAGTGGCAAAAATCAAAGAATATGAATACAACACTTGAAGTTATCAACACACTTAACCGTGTCTAAGGATGAGTAGTATCATTAAATAACTACCAATGACGTATCACTATCTAAAATGAGTGATAGTTACCCGATGTAATCATTAGGATTAAAATATTTATAGTTAATTATATTAAACTAATTAAACTAATTAAATATGTTCATTAATCAAAATGTACTGAATAATGTTTCAGTTTATTACACTGCTTAAAGTTCAATTAGTTCTTGAAGATTCTAAGTTAACTTCAAAACCAGTTCATAAACACGAAGATCCTTTAAAAGTTTGAGTATGTTGAAATACCATAGATTCCACAAAATATTGTTAAATCATTCACGATATACTAATGTTTATCTAAATTCACAATGTATCTTTACGCAGATAATGTCATAAATACTAAAAGTTATGTGATCCTCACTGTTATATATATATAATTCACTGTTTTTTTTTCTTTTTTCCGCTTCAAGTAATTCAACGGAATGTTACAACTTTATTCACTTGACCAAGTATGCACAAAAATGTCACTGATTCACAAAGTAAAGTTCAAAGAACGTCATGTTTACAAATGTGATGTAGTATGTGTAGAGGCATCCACATTTGTAGGGCGTACCAAGTCGCATGATTCACTCGGGCAGCGGGATAAAATGTCAGCGAAAACATTCTGTGATCCAGGTATAGCCCGGATCGTGAAACAGTAGGGTTGCAATGAAATTGCATATCTGGTGGACTTTGCAGATCTGACGTCTTTGGTGTTTAACGCAGTAAGTGCTTTCTGATCAGTCTCTACAAAGAAATGTGATCCCAGAAGATAACGCTGGAGTTTAGTTATAGACCACACGAGAGACAAAAGTTCCTTATCGAGAACGGAGTACTTTTGTTCAGCCGACGTAAGTTTCCTTGAGACGAACAGTACTGGGTGCAAGGTGCCCGCATACTCCTGTAGTAAAACGCTTCTAATACCGTAGGCAGAGGCGTCACTGCGCAAGATGAAAGGGAGGTTTGCATTAGGCAATTGTAACATAGGAGGTTTAGAAAAGAATGCCTTAATGGAGTCCAACGCGATTTGGTGTTCCTCCGACCACCGAATCACGTTAGCCGCGCCCTTTTTTAATAACGAAGAGAAAGGTGCAGTAATAGTGGACAGATGAGGTATGAACTTAGCGTAGAACTGAACAAGACCCAATAATGACCTCACTTGTTTCTTAGTTTTGGGAGTAGAAATGTTGAGGATTTTAGAGACATTACTGTCCTCAGTATATAACCGACCGTGAGCAACGCGGTGACCTAAAAATGAAATTTCGTGAAAACCCACGAAAGATTTAGAAGGCTTAGCAATTAAATTACATGACCGTAAAGTGGACAGTAATGTTTTCAATCCAATAATGTGTTCATCCCATGTGTCATTAAAGAGACAAATGTCGTCAATATATGTAAAGACATCGGGACGATGAGACAGTACGCGACGCATCATGAGTACAAATGTAGCCGGTGCATTTACTAAACCGAATGGCATGAAATTATATTGGAATAACCCCCGTGGAGTCGAGAAAGAAATGATCTCTAGAAAAGAAAAGAAACAATGATTAGTAAAGAAAAGAGATGATGACTGCATAGGCTGAGTCATCAAAGAATGTGATATCAAAATCCAATATTAGTAGGTTACTATCTGCGTGACGCAGAATCGGGAACCAATTGTAATCGGAGAGAATGGTGGTGAAAATACACACCATTGTCCCGCTCGATAGCCATGCGAGCATCTTTATTGGTTCTGAATGTAACCACGGCGTCACCATACCTGTTCTTGGTATGTGGTAATAGACGTACGAACTTAACGTCCGCCGTGTGATTGAGAAAATCTCCCAGTGCCTGCCAAGTGGTTCGTTGTGGCAGATTTTGCACAAGGATGGTGCGAGAAGATGCACCTCTACCAATATAAGTGGTAGCGTTGTCACAAGAATGTGAATAAGGTTGATGGGTAATCTTAGCCCTCTTAGGTAAGTTATAGTCTTTATTATTTACATGTATAGAATTATTGTTCTTAAATGAACCATACTTTTGTACTTGAGTCTGATAACTTACACTAGGCAAAGGTGGTGTACGGCATGTCGTATACCCCTGCTTGCTGGACAAATTGACAAATTTGTCGACAACCTTATTGGTTTTAGTTTTCCCATTTGAGTTACAACTCTTATTTTTATTAGGAACATCCTTTACTTTTCTCTCAAACGTAACATTTTTCTTACGATCAGTTGCCTGCTGATCAAGTCGAGGGAAGGTATATGTCTCGCGGAATGACTTACTAGTCTTCACAGGTTGCGTTGAAACCTTAATATCATTCTTAAGAATGGAAGCATGTCGTAAAGGTTGCAACGAATTAGCAACAGTTGCGTAATGAACAATGGAATCGTTCTCCATGCTAGATTCCAATACCTTAGCATTGCATAACAGGTTAGTAGTATGTGTATGTGACACAACTCTAGGTATAGACTTAAATGCATAGGCATCCTGTATATGCTGCTTTTCCCATTCAGCAATTTGCTGTGGAGTACACTCTTTTATACCGTGTATGCGACCAAGGATGATATCAGAAATTGGATTCTGAAGGAGACAGGCGTGGATCTTTCCTGAAAAAAATGGTGTTTTCAAATCAATAATAGCTGTGGGAAAAGTTTCCACAGTTCCGCCAAAAGTCACACATTGGATGGTCTTCCCAGTTGCATATGCAGGGTTTACCAAAGAGTTCCTGATGCCAATCGTGCTGCAGCCTGAATCTAAAAGAATGGAACAAGGGATATCGTTAACAAATCCTCTATCTAATTGAAGACACCCTTTTCCGTGATGTGTAGCAGCCGACATGGCCGTGCATCCCTCCGGAATACTAGGTAACGTATGTCCGCAGCGCAGCGTCGTGATCGCTTTGGGCTGGAAGAGGGTCGTGCACTCGTCACACGCCTTAATCTGCTCAAAAGACATGGCAACATGCGTGTCATTATTCGTATTATTCTCTTTGTTACCTTGTGTGTCAGCAATAGCTACATTAGTTTGATGGCGTGACTCTCTGCTAGAAGATCTATCTCTACGTAGCGATCGATTTTGGTTATTATCACCAAACTTGCTAGTATTTGCATTTTTGTTTACGTTAAAATCACGGTTAGTATGACAATTACCATTGTGCCATTGACTATTCTGTCTATCCTGATAATCTTGTCTATTGTTAGGATTCTGAGATTTAGATCGCCAATTTTGTTTATAAGTACCTACTTGATAATTTCCATACTTATTGTTATCCCAATCTCTGGATTTGTGAAATTGACCCCAAGAATTGTTATATGGAGAAGAATGCTGAAATTGCTTCCCCTTATAAAAATTACAAGAATTGAAATTCTCGTTATTTCCCTTTTTGTAGTTTCTGTCATTACTTAAAGAGCGATGGCGTCTGCGATAATCCTGTTGTATTGCAAAAGCAACGGGAAATTCATCTTTAACCTGAGTATTCCCAAAATTCAAGTTTGGGTGTGCGGTACAGTATTGTACACAGGTTTGCTGCATTTCATTTATGTTTGAATGCTTATGTTCGTGCAAAAAAGCAAGAAAAGCCGGGTTAACCGATGACAAAACTTTATCGCGTAATAATAAATCTCTCAATGCGTCAAAAGTTTTATCCGTCTTGGATAATTCGATCCATCTATCCAATGTAAGTGCTATTTGATCAATAAAATCGTTAAAATGTTTTCCCGTTTGTGGCAGAATAGATTTGAATTTTAAACGATATTCATTCTCTGTCATTTGATATTTTACAAGTAAAGCAGTTCTGAGAGCCTCATAGTTATTTTTATCAGCAGTAGTTGCAATATGATATACTGACATAGCTTCACCTGTAAGTAGTTCTGATAATTTTACACAGTATTGAGATTTTTCCACGTGATAGGCCTCGCATGTTGCCTCGAACCTATGTAGATAATGAATCACATCGTCCGATGGAGGATTAAATTTTGGTAATATTAAATGAAAATTTTTTATATTCCCTTGTTTAGACGAATTTTGGCCCTCCTAAGACTTTTGAGCACTAGCCTCCTGAGATAATCGAAAGTGATTAAATTCTAATTCCTTAATTTCTTTTTCATGTTGAATTTGAAGTTGATATTTTCTTGTATTTTCTTCAGCTAACAATCTCCTTTCTTCTGTTTCTTTTTGTTTAATTTCCGCCTCCAATCTTTTCTGATCTGCTTCCAATCTTTTCTAATCTGCTTCCAATCTTTTATGTTCCGCCTCACGCTGAAATCGTTTCTCATTCTCTTCAGATTCAAATTTCCTCTTCTTTTCATTTTCTTCTGCTTCAAATCTTAAATTTTCTGGTTTCAGAAATTCTAATTTTCTCTGTTCAGCTTCTATCTCTTGAGCCTTTTTGTATTCTGATAGTGCGAATGCTTTCGCTTCGTCAGGAGCCATCCCAAAGGATTTAGCCTGCTTCGTAAAATATTCAAGCGACGACATTTTGATTTACTCAAATAATTATCAATTAATTTACTTTAAGTGTGTGCAATACGTTCTTGTCTAAGAACGGTTCCTAATTATCAATTAAGTATACAAGATATTATTAATCAATGAAAATAATTTATACAATGAAATATTAAGAACAGACAAGAGACATAGACAATAGCAACAACAATGACAAGACGAGATAATCAAAGACCAGTGAAAACAGTCGCAGAGATCAAATAAAAATAAAAATGGGAAACTAAAATAGAATGTCGTAAAAATTTACGATGATAACTGCGATAAAAACTTACACAAGACAATTGACAAGACAGTGTAAAAACATATGTTTTGTAAAAAACTCAACGAAAGTCAGGTTAGAAGGACAATAATCACATACAAGATACATCATAAAACCAAGTACGAATAAAAATAACTATGAAAACAACGATTAAAACTTGACGGAACAGCTAAACAGATACTATTATAAGAGACAAGTAGCGATCGGAACTACAGCAAGGTTTCTAGCCTTGAACCGGAATTATCGCTCAATTGAAACTTACAAACTAAATCCTATAGAACATCTGACAAGAGCCCGAATCAGCTTCGAGATGAACCTCGTTTGTCAGATCGACCTCCCTACCGCCCACAACAAAGATGGAACATAAAACATGCATCACAAAAAATACTACAATAGACATATTAAAAAGCGGCTCAGCTAACATAAGACGGTGACAACGAACAGAGTAATACTCATCATTTTGTGATAAAACGCAATTTCCAGGATTGTAGAGTCTTGCACTCCGGCGCTGTATTACCGAGGAAGCTTACGTAGCACTTGGTAGAGTCCGCAAATGATTGAAGCAGTTGAGTCCATCTTGACCTTGAGTGTCCGTTAAATTTGCTAACGACGTCGCTGAGTTTGATAGAGACGGCAGTTCCCACTTGAATTCTGCAGTTGTATTCCAACGTCACAGATGTTGACTTGAACTTGAAGACAGTTTCAAACGTTTTGTCAGGGATCTTTCCTTTCTATCAACGATAGACCACATTGGCCCACCATAGTTGTAGCCTCGCTTTTACTGGGGTGTGAACCGCTGACTAAAGGATGTTGATTGTGTCGTAGTGACAACGGTCCAACACGGGCGATGCTATTTGGATTTGACAATAATAACGCGAATGTTTCTTTCTTGGAACGTGAAGGAAGGACTTCAATAACAATCAGGCACGTCAACGAGTGCCAATGTGTATAGGGACGAACTCGTTATGTTTACTGACATCATAATTTATTTAGGACGAAATACGTTGACGACAACAGGTTACAGTACTTCAACATGGATTCCACAGCAAACGTACATGTAGCATATATATATAGGCATGGTACAGGCATCATAATAACTTCAGGGTTTGACCTTGCGTCAATGTCATGACCGTTAGGACTATTCACCTATAAAATCTTGGAATGAATATATTGATTCTGTCCTACAATTCTGGTCGGGTACTTTAGTAGCTTGGTACCCCTGACATGGCAGATCCATACATGCTTGCATATAATATAAACAACGAAGGTTATGTCCTAGTGCTTGGCTAACCTCTCTTCGTCGCCGTGACTCGTGCGACGGCAATCCACATAATATTACAAGCCAATAAACCGTAAAGGATGAAGCCTTGAATCCTTTATAATATTAAAATGCTTTCAGTGAAAGTCCCCGTTGATCCATTATAACACCCCTTTGCAGAAAGGTGCTAGCTAGATGCCAACGAAGCTTATATCTCTAGCAGACCTGATCACAAGTGCGTCTATCGGTATTTTTTCTTTACTGATTGGTTAATGTTGTCTTTTCTTCATTGGTGAGCACGTATGTGCCAACCATACATGAGAAACATTTTAACTTGTTAATTTAACTGGACTTACCATACCCAGATATTTTTTCCAATTTTACCAGCCCACTGGTGCGAACAAAAAACAAATTTTTTTCCCTACTTCTGACAGTCGTATTCAAGCGGATTTATCCAGAAAGTTACGCTGTTTCAGAATCGTCGTGATATATGCACACAGACGGGGACAAGACGATCTCTTATCCACTCCATCAGTCCTGATTAAAGTTAAACGGCACAGGTGTTTTATTTTACGCTTACAGGTCAGCCTTCGCTAGCGCTGCAATTAGGCAGGATGGAGTTATGCTCCCACCGGCCGTCAGCGTACAATGTTAATTGTTATTTAATTATCCATATGCGCACTTACACAAGTTATCGCCTGTCGTTACTTGCTATTAAATTGTCGACGTCTGTTAGTCATCGTATGGTATTAAATAATAGGCACGTATGATAAATACACAAAATGAAATATAGCGTGAATTCTTTTCTGTCACTAACAGTCGCGATTAGCATATACAGTCATCCAACCGTCTCTTCTTATGTGTGAGAAATCATGTGGTGAACATTAACATTATAACTGAACATCTGGTATGAAATAGCTACGCGTTATTTTATTTCACTAGGTTTTAACAGCTAGAAAATCCTAGTGAATTATAATGGTAAAGTTATCACTTTAAAAAAAAACCACATTAGCATATTTCTATTACCAGAAATAAGAATGAAAAATCCCCACGAATGCTAATAACACACTTCCACGAATGGTTCTAAAACTGCGTGCTTAGACTATCCAAAGATTCTGAGTGACAACTGATAGCAGGTTTAAGAAAATACAGTTTATATATCCTTATATTTCTCTGATCTATAGATGATGTTACTTTTCGCACTATGGTGTGTGATGGAGAGTCATGAACAGAGGACCCAGATAAAGGCTTACACCCGTCTTTCGTCGATCCCTGTCGATCGTCATCAAAAGACATACGCGTAACGGGGTTCTCTAAGATTTTCTCTGTTCGAATGCCCACTTCTGAGATCAAAGAGTCTAGGGGTTTCTAAGTTCCTTGTGTACGAACTTCAAAGGGTCTGTGGTTTTTCACGTGCGGTCTGTCAGGTATCGTATGATTGACAGATAAGCTCGCGTGAGGAGACCAGGTAAACAAACCTGATTCTCCACCTTTTATGTCTGACAGGTTATCCAGTTTGTAAACATTACTTTAGCTCGTGTTCAAAGAAAAGAGGCGGGACGAAAAGTACGCTTGTGTAAGTAAGCACAGGTAGAAAAAATGCATGGTTTAAATCATAGAACGCTACGAGATCACAAAGCCTATCTGATTACTGTAGGCTCTCTTTCCATTATACGTCACAAGCATCTTTACAACGAGGTTAATCCTTGAACCTCACTCATGGAGACAGTTACATCTAGAAAGAGAGGGCTCACAGTGGAGTGACATTTTCATAAGAAAATCTAGATCTCTGAACGACTGTGCTGGGGTCTGTTCATTCAAAATCAAAAAGTGACGTGAAGAATACGATCAAGGAGAAACTGAAGGACAATAATTACGTGAAGAAAGAATCGATATTGTAGATATCTCGTGGGATAAATATTTGAACATTTAAGATAGTGTAGACATTGTTATTGTTGATCAGAATCGACATCACTGAACTCCGGGCAAACCAAAGGTGCTCAGTCTCCCCCAGCAAATGTCAAAGGGTATGAATACTAATTGTTCTTGTAACGAAGGCGCTGGTTATATATACTCGCCTGGTACATTCTCTAACAGAAATTTAAAAGTAAAAATGTAGCATTAAATTTTTAAGTAATAACCAAAGGAGAAAACAATGCAAGTTTATGTATTTTCTAAATTTTTATAGTTTTTCTTTGTTTGAATATTACTCCTGCACATAATGTTTTTAACATTCCTCTTTTGTCTTTAAATAAATTGAAACCCTTAACGACAATGAGTCATACGTAAGCTCGTTTGTAGATCGCTTCGCGGTCTTTTGGCCAAGATCAAAGTGTCTTAGCCAGGGCCGGGATTACACATAATTTACACATTTTACTCACTAAAGTCAATAGACCTCACTTTGAGCTCCAGAAGTGGTAATTTTAAATTGTAGAAGTAGTAGCCGAGGCCTTTCAACTACGAAACGCCACAGACAAGTAGGCTTTTATGGGCAACTCAACCAGGAACATCCCTCACTACGGGAGCCGCGCTGGCGTAGTGGTTACCAAACTGCGCTGGCGACCGGGTAAACCAGGATCTAACCCGGGCGAGGAGATTTGAAGATTTCGTCAACAGATTTGGATTGGATTAACTCGAGCCCTGGCGAAGGCGTTTGAATAAGGGTCGACCAGGGACTGGCGGCTCCTGAGTCGACCCAGCTCTAATGGGTACCTCCGAAATCGGCGAGTATCTGCCTGAATGGCGAGGGACACATGTGTCTGTACAAGAAAAAACAGGGATACTCACGTAAAAAATCAGTCTCAGGTTAGACATACTAACCTGAGATTTCGCCTCGAGTAATAGCGGGCGCACGAAAAAAAAAACATCCCTCACTACATCAATATGAAGCTACAATTACAGAGAGAAAGAAAAACTGTTGTCACTATGACAGGCAGACGCACGCCATATGCAATATGTGGTTTGGATAACCACTGGGATAACCAATTTCCCCCCCCCCCCCCCCACCCAGGCGGTAACTCTAAGTGCAGCTCCTGAGAAGGAACAATAAACAGAATCAGTAACATCAGCACAACAAAAACAAACAAACATCCCGCCAACAGTCAGTAACTCGTCGCAGAACACGAACAATATGAACTTACCAGAATCAGATTCGGAAGACACAAACAAGGACAATTTTACAGTTTTCTTTAATAAGAGGAAACAAAACAAAAAGAAACCTAAACAAGTAAAAATTAGAAGAACAATGAAGACAGCACCTCAGTCCACTCTGGAGGCCACCAACACTACCACCAACATCACCACCAACACCACCACCAACACCAACACCAACACCACCACCAACACCACCACCAATATCAACAACCAAGAGAGCAACATTTCAAGTGACTCAGATACAGACACGCCACTCCGAGGAGGTGTCCCTTCTTCCTGGGTGGCGCTGACAACAGTGGAGGACTACTACGATCTAGTAGTATCGATAGACCTGGAGGAGAACTCACCGGGACAACGTTTAACCTTCTAAAAACACACAAGGAACTCCTTCTCAAACGTATCGTGTGTTAAACACTTACACAGACGACGCAGACGTACAGAGGGAGAACTCGTGAATGTTTAAAAACATTACCATGCAGTCGTTATCATGCATCTAAATCTCCTTTCAGGGCACACTCCTTGTGTGTAAATACATATACGAGTAGATGTAAAGTTAGATACAAATGTGTAAGTATTTGTCTATAGGCGTATGAATGGAATTCAAGAAGGTAAGGGGTGGTCTCAATGGCGCACACTGTTGTGGGCCCCCACTCTATACCCTTTAGTTTAACCTTATTGTCATCAAATATAAACGGATTAGCAAATAAACTAAACTCTGGTAAAGCTAATAAAAAAAATACCAACCTGGTTTTTTTTTTTTTTTTTTTGGCAAGAAACTAGAGTCGTATCAGACTTCCGGGCCAAACAAATTATAACAAAATTAGGATTAAGACACGGTTTGTTTAGTATAGGGACATCACACACAGGTGTAGCTGTCACAGAATGTTGGGGCCACCCCTTCTACTTCCTCATCTCTGTTTCACTACGGCTGGAATCGGTACATTTGTGGAACGGATTTTATTGCGTGCTTTCAATTGTCGCACTTTATTTCTTTCTCTCTCTGCTAAGTAGCAGATATTTTCTATCTACATTCTTTCGCTACTTTCAGTATATCGTGTCTTGTCTGTTTATCTGAAACTCCTGGTGGTTGATAATGCTAAACATTTGCAGGAGTGGCTGAGAGAACATTATCGACAACCAAGTTGGTTAATCACAGGCCGATATTAGTACACAGATTAACACGTACATCGCCCAGCGCAATCTGCTTAATGACTGATAAGGCACGGGTGCGTCTCTGCCAAGGTTGTGAAGATACGGATTTTGTGTGCGCTCAAGCTACAGATAAGACATTACTTTAGCGAAAGTAATAATGTGTTACATCTTACACACATTGTCGTGTGAGGTTACGGATATGTCTGTAAGTTTGCCTCCCGGCAGTCAGATGTTTCCATCCCATTTTCAGAAAAGTAATGTTTGAAATGTTGCACTAGATGAGTCATGCAAAATCATCAAATCAGATTGGCTGATCATTTGAGCTTCGTAACAACGAATGCGTGGGACGGCAGTGAATATAACATGACGCTTCAGTCAGTCAAAACTACTGTGAAGATCGCTTTCCAAGACACCAGACCTTGCCAGAGTGAAGCATAGAATTCAGAATTCCGTTTTATCAGACCGGAAAACCTTTTAATTAAGTATACATCAGGACTTAAAAAAACAGCCCAGGAAATCTCTATCATGTTAATAAAAAAAGCCGCTGTCTAAGGAAACTGAAGGAAACACACGGAGTCAGAAAGGGAATTAAAGTTCAAATTAACGACCCCAAGTACACTTGTAATAAGGCAACTGCCAGTGCCTTTTATTCATCTGAGTAAAAAGTCTGTGAGCCAGGATTGGCGTAAGTTGTGATTTTAAATTTTATATTTCATTACTAACATGTGAACTAACATATATATGCATATTGCCATGTGAATTTTAATGTGAAAATCGTTATGGATGTTCCAGTCATTTGAGTCTGGCAACCTCAGCATATAGAATGATGATTCATAAACCACTACCGCAGGGGCTAGTGATTGCTTTATTGCTAGTGTTACGGACTTTTATAAATATATCGTAATAATTTCTGGATTTCTTCTGACTTCGATTATGTCTATTAAATGCTGCCGTAACATTTGGGTTCGTTAATGTTTTCATAGATTTTGTATGAACGAATGTTTCTATTTCTGTTCTTTTGTGTTCAATTCGTTTGTGACGTTTTGTTTTATTCTATATTCGTATTGATGTAAAGAAGATTAGTTCGTTCAATAGGTTGAATGATAACACTTGGTTGTCGAATTGACAGAACTATGAAAACTTCTTGTAGTCAATCTCATCAAACTTGGCAATCAACACAAAGTCTTCTCAAAACGACATTCTCTATTTAATTATCTGAAGACATATCACATTATGGAAAACATGAACGAAATCCATGGTTCCCATTTCAAAATAAGAAATGACATCACAGTCTCATGCATTCTCAACTATTTTACCCTGAGCGGTCATATCAACCGTCGACCTTCGTCTAATTTTCTGTGTTTATATAGTTCCGTTGAATACTATTCTATTCAAACTGTCTTGACATTATCACGTCACATATTATGCCTAATCGTTGGTTTTATATTTCTATTAAGACATCTTGTCTATTTCATAAAATCACAGGCCATATCAATTATTCTCAGTTTGGCTGTGCACGCCACAATTTAATATTATCGCTTTCAATAGCGCGTTTTATAATACACCGCGTTCCATCTAGAATATCGCATGTAGATCTGCGTTTTAATATCAACGTCTTCACATATTCTCGGGAGTCAAAAGTCCTTATTTATTTCTTATTCCATTAACTAGGAAGCCTGAACACTGACGGTTGAATATATGACTTATGACTCAACATATATTAGTGGACTCTCCATGACATTTCTGGGACATGAGCTACACCCGCAACATTGACAAGCGACGAGCGTAAGCAGTGTAAGAAGAACCAATTCATCAGAAGGAGCAGAACCGTCATTGGCAGCTCAGTTCCATATATAAGCTGCCTAAGTGAACTTTTTTCCATCGTCTCTATTATCCATCAATGACGAAACTTTTCTTCTAAACTATTCAGTTATTTTCAAACTGGTAAAACTTAAGTGATTATTAAATTGTGTTATTTGTAATTTTACTAATTTAAGTTTGATGTAATCATTTTAAAGCTGCTGCATGTTTATCTCAGTCAATTTACTACACACACTCTAAACAGATCTTTATCAGAACAATAAGAATTCCACTGAGTTAATCAGAGGTGGGGGCTTAAACGAGCTAACATAAATCATTGCTTAATTCTTCACAAAATTTGTCGGCAGATTCTAGAATTAACGTGCTAAGCCAAAGCAGCATTGTTTTCGCTTATCTGAATATCTTGTGAAGACTCCCTCTGTGATAGATGTGTCATTACCCTTCTATCTACATTTCTGCCAACAGTAATCTTGACGCCTATATCAGATACTCTTGAGTTTTGGAAACTGTTGGACCACTACTGCAAAGCAGGGGAGTTAATACCGTTACAGTTGCGATCTTACAAACATCAGAAGACTGAGAAATAACACACCATAACATGGACACCAATGGTAGATTAGTTTATGTTCAAATACACAATAAACAAAGTGAACAAGGCACATACACATTAGTCAATATATACGCTCCCAGTCAAAGAATAAAGCAGCTAGCTTTTTATCGAGAACTCTCTGACGTTTTGTCTCTACACTATAAAGGAGAGCACATAATTTTAGAAGGGGATTTTAACTGTGTTTTGTTTGACATAGATCGCACCGGTCGATTCTTACAAACACAGAACCAACATGTAGCTAAGGATCAGGTATCTCAGTTGAAGATATTACAGGCTATTCTGGAAGAGCATGGTCTGAAGGATCCATTTACAAGTGTTGAACCAAATAATAGATCATACACTTACATAGATAAAACACACCCGGGTTTACGACGAGCATCTAGGATAGATAGGATATATACATCACACATTTATAGGGTACAGGAAGCACAACATATTAACAGCACACTTGACTTCACAGACCATAAAGCTGTTTATACAGTGTTAGGTATAGAGACACCCATTACAACATCTAACCGATCTCCAGATTAGAAGTTTAATAACAGTTTACTTAAACGTGATTTCTTTACAAAAGAAATAACGCAGCTCGTATTAGGATACACAGAACAGACCCCTGAACAAAATATTACAGGATATCGGAACTTACTAAAAAAAACACCATAAGAGATAGGACACAGGCCCTGGCCACTTACATACACAGGACATCAAAAACACAGAAAAGGATATTGGAACAAGCAATTAAACTGACAAAACAAATAGACAAAACAAACCCTGTTATCCAGACGTTGCAAGACCAGTTAGAACAACATAAACAACACACATATAAAAGTGCAATGCTGAGAACGAAGTTATATACAACACAAGAGACTCCAAACAAACAGTACCTGGCAATAACACAGAACATTCAACAAAATAAACAGATTCGCCAAATACTAGATACAAATGGACAATTGCAAACGAACAACACAAACATACGTCAGACCATCTTGGAGTTTTATAAACAGTTATACACCAAAGAAGAAACAAGAACAGACGCACAAAACATGTTTCTGCACTACACAAGACCTCTCACAGAAAAAGACAGTAACAATTTAGACAAAGCTATATCTCACTCGAATATTTGCGACAGGCAGTAAACATACTACACCGAGATAAAACACTCGGTCCGGATGGGCTTACAACAGAATTGTATACATTATTGTTTTCCCGTTCTCGGACAACTATTACTTAAGGGGAGGTTTAACACCCATAAATGAAGAATTTCATTGAAAATATCAAATTTTAGATACATATTGCACTGGAAAGTACATTCATTTGCCCACATTTCTGTATGTTTATTTTCACTAAAACCTTTGTGGATGATTTATATAAATTTTTAAAGTATGTCAGGTAAGTGTATTTTTACCTAATTATATATGTAAAATATACAAATTGGTATATTTGTGATGCTATATTGCTTCTAATGCATGGATTTTAATTTTCGGTACCATATTCATTTCCCTGAAGCAAACAGAATTCAAGTTTTTCAAACATAGTTTCATGTGTAAAAATAATTTTGACTGGCTAATTTTTATTAACCATGGGGTCCTTTGATGGGTCATCGAAATAATAACGTACCTGGAGGTATTCCAGTAGAGTGGTAGGGTACCTCCTTATACGCAAATAAAGCTGCAGGTAAGAACGAATCACAGGATTCTGGTTTCTCCTGTGCGAGCTTACATAAATTTGTAAGTAGAGTCCCGTTATATCTTTCCACTTGTCCAATCGATTGTGTATGATAAAAGGTGCGGAGGAGAATATTTTGAAAAATCCTAAAAACTTCCTCCATCAGTTTCCCTCTGAATTGTGAACCATTGTCAGTTAATATCTGATAAGGGTATCCTAATCTTGTGAATACTGAGAGCAAAGCCTCTCCTACATGTACTGAGTCCGCTGAGGGTAGAGCAATCGCTTCCCCCCACATAGTACATGTCTACCAGAGAAAGGATGTATTTTTTCGGAAACTGACGAAAAGCGCATACAGTCTGCTGAAATGAAGAATTTAATGAAAAGTAAGCTGCAAAGTATGACACAGAACATGGAATCAATAAAGCAACATACCAGAGATGATTCCTACATAGCAGGGGGATACTGAGGTGAGTAAATTTTGTGTAAAAGTGTAATTCCTCCCTTTTTTCTTAATTTTCTCAAAACCTCATTTTTCACACAAATGTGGGCACGTTGCCCATGATTTTTCAAAAACTGTTAGGGATACAGCAGTAAATTTTGGACCACATGCTGTACACATAGTGCTCATTAAAATAAACTAAAATAAAGGATATATGTGTTGAGAAATAGTTAAGATACCCCCCTTAAAAATTTCAACTTTTTTTTGATTGGTATGTTAAAATCCAAAAAAACTCAGATATCAAACCAATCAAAATTATTTTAGTATACAATCATTATCATATATTAACAAATGAAACAGCCAAATTTCATAACTCAAGTTGTAGTCGTATTTGAGATATCTTGGGCAACAAAATACCCCAAAAAAGCTAAAATTTGCCTTTTTTTCACTGTTTTTCCGCCATAGATTGCATGTTTTTAGTATATACCTCAATGTTTTGTATTTTATTCAGTCATTTTGCTAGTATAAAAGACCAGATATAGATATTAACTTATAATTCTGTGTTTTTCATTTTGGGGGTTTAACCTCCCCTTAAAGTTTTTGAAGAAGCCTTTCAGAAGGGCGAACTTCCTGTAAGTTTAAATCAGTCATACATATCCTTTCCACACCAGATGTTGTGGCAGGCCCTAGAAATGTATCAAGTTCCATAAGAGATTGCAGCAATGCTGAAGCTGTATTTCGCAGGGTTCTTTGTCAGATTTTCAACCAGAGAGTACACAACGAAGTGGATTGGCCTTGAAGTCGGAATTGCGATGGGATGTACCATCTCTCCGATATTATTCGTGTTGGCTATGCAGGTAATCCTCAATGCGGCTGAAGGAATGGCTATAGGTCCAAAGCTCAGTGGAATGTGTCACATGCCACCGCTCAGAGCATTCATGGATGACACAACAATTCTGACACCAGATGAACATCAGGCCCGGAGGATGTTAGCACGCCTGTGTGAACTAGTCAGCTGGTGCAGAATGAGCTTGAAACCCAAGAAGTCGAGAAGCCTATCAGTCGGGAAAGGGAAGATAGCGGAGGTCATTTTCATGGTTCCCAACCAAAGAATCCATACTGTCATTGTGGAACCTGTTAAAAATCTTGTCAGGGTGTACGATGCCTCATTAAAAGACTCAAAGGCAGTGCAACATACAATATAAATGGCAGACAGAGGGCTACAGATCATAGACTAAAGCAGAGTCCTAGGAAAATTCTGTAGTGCCCCCAGTTTATGTTGATACCTAAGTTGCTGTGGCCGCTGCTCATATATGAAATAAGGACCGATACAGTAGAAGCTATAGAGCAAAAGGTCAACAAGTTCACGAGGACGTGGCAAAGGGTACCACCAGGTTTGTCAAAGGTAGCACTGTACTGCAAAGAGTCAAAACGTGTGCTTCCTTTCAAGTCAGTTGTTGAAGAGTACAAAGTGGGAAAGGGAAGGCTCACAATGATGCTGCGCGAATCAGCAGATGACGTGGTTAAGTCCATTCAATCCACACTGAAAACAGGGAGGAAGTGGAAGAAGCTGTTGATGCTGCGCAAGAGTAGCTCAAGCTAAGGAAGGTAGTCGGATACACACAGTCGAATAGACGGGGATTTGGCCATGTAGACATCCGCTGGTAGTCCAAGGCATCAAGCAGGGAGCGCAGAGACATGGTAGTTCAGGAGATACGAAGAGCTGAGAATGATAAGATGGTGCAAAAAGCGGTGCAGCAAGCCCAACGGACTACATGAGAAGGAGCCCTGCAAAGGTCCTTGACATGAAATGATATATGGCATATGGCACCTCTTAGGCTCAGCTTCATTATTAGAGTAATGAATGACCTCCTGCCATCGGCCACAAACCTTGTGAGATGGGGAAATTCGGACGATGAACAGTGCCCTTTATGCCAGGAAAGGCAGAAACTTGAACACATGCTTTAAGCCTGCAAGTTGGCATTAGGGCAACACACATCGCGTCACAAAAAAGTGCTAAATGAGCTGGCTGCGACAATAGACTTACAAGGATGAAGGCGAATAGCAAAGTCAGGTCGAGCACCGCAAATACATACTTTCTAAAAGCAGGAAAGTCAGCACACCCCAAACCGAGTACATCAGGTAGCAGTTTACTATTTCTTCTTGAATGTGCAAATGACTGGTAGATGGCGGTAGACCTACCTGGACGAGGGGTGTATCAGAAAATCTCGATGACGACCTGTTATAGTGCTGCATTCTTCATCATCGCAGCAGGTTATATTGATTGAACTGACCATGCCATTTGAATCCAGATTGGACGAGTAACATTCGTTCAAAGCGGCAAAGTATAGTGATCTGGCCGCGGATTTGAGACACGATGGGTTCATTGCAAGTGTCATGTCTGTTGAAGTGGGCGCAAGAGGGCTCATGGATGCATCAGTGTATGATTTATTGAAACTGTTGGGTCTGAGAGGACAGCCGAGAACAAGTGCTCTGAAGAAGCTTAGTGAAACTGCGGAAAGGGCACCATGCTGGCTGTGGAACAACCGCAATGGGCTATGGAACTCGTTACAGTAAAATCTAGCCCCACCTTATGTATAGGACATACCCTGAATATTTTATTAAGTCCGCAATACATCGAGTTTTTCATTGTATTGGTGAAACTACGGCGGCGTTACAAGAAGCAGGCGGTACTATATATTGGGCGAAGGTAGATTTTAGAGGCCGGCTCGCAAAGAATTCAAGCCTCGTCGGCGTCACGCATGCGTGTCAGTGGTGTGCTGCGGAACGACCGCAATTATTTGTCTTCTCTTTGTTACTTTCACAATTGCTTCCTGCTGGCAGAATTGTGGATTTTAAAGCTGCATCCAAGGCGGAATTGGTTCATTTTCTACACAAGACAACACGAGGCTGAGTTACATGGGAGTCATGACAAAGGTGGGTTCGCACCCTTAGAGTGTAAAGGAGAATAATGGGCAGAAACACTTGTTCGACGGGGTGACTAATTCTGATGATCAGATTGCCTCCTGTTGTATCGCTCTGTATAGAGTTTCCTATTGTCAAGAACCAGTTATCGCGGAGAATACTCCACTGGTTACACCACTGCAGTGTGGATTTGTAATAATAACTTAAGGCTCGTTCTTCCAAGAGTATACCACACAACAATGGCTTACAATAGAAATGAACACCTTTAACAGGAACTTCCCTTTAATAATATGCACAATACAATAAGGACTCACACGGTCAATAAACGATTCAAATACAATAATTAAATGCCACTGTAAACTTGCCTCAGCAGCTTAATCTATCAGCATCATACACGACTGTACGACTTACACTGAAAACCACTGCAATGAAAATCGCTCACCTGAGCGACAAAACTATGGAAGTGACACACACAAAAATAATCTATCTTTTATAATAATACGGCCTGTAGATAATACGAACTAGACCATACACTGCTCTAACATTACAACGTACTTATCCACCAGGTCCGAAATATGGCAAGCACTCAATTAACAGTCCACAATATGAACCACACATCAAACTTGCTGGCAAAGGAAAAATGTCCGTCCTCTCTGGACGCAGGCTAGTTTTTGACTGCCCAAATTTGCGCCTTATTTGCCGACCTCCGGTAGTCACATGAACCACCGGTTCGGCTCATCTCGGCCTTGCCCGGCGGGCATTTCGCCGAACACAATACCTAAGATGCACTGCGAAATAGCACTGTGACATCCCCCCCCCCCCCCCCCCCAAGAAAGAAAACGTAGTTTTCTTCCATTGGAGGAAGCTTCGCCCGACCCCCCGTAGGAGTTTGGACGACCATATGCCACTAACAGCATCTCCTCATATGAACAGAGAGTTCCATATTACTTTCCTACCATTATCGTTACTGCACTCTCCAACCATCCAGACGAAACAAAACAACATAAGTAGGAAGTAGGTTTCCCAAGGTTCTGGCAGTCGTGAAAAATGACAACGACTGTCCTCCCCTTGTCCACCATAACACAGTGTGCTATACACTAATAGTAACTCTTACATAGGCATACGTTACAGTTGATCCCTAAATAGCACCAACAGACTTTCGTCCCAAAATTCAACCATATAGTAAATTGCCTTTATGGCGCCATAATACAAAAATTCAAAGCATAACATTTTGCACAAACATGTTATTAACATTTGAAATCCACCTCCTCAGTCACCCTCACTACATTATAAAGCTGTACAGAACAACTTATATTTTATCAGAACAGTACTGGAGGCGTAGTTCAGACTCTACAGTTCGGTTCGCGTTAACCAAAACAACCTTATAGAACACAAAACCACTCCCTTGCTATTGCTGGACTATCAGCTGGTGGTTATGAAGCAACGACTTGTGCTTCTACCTGACTGCATCACGTGCACCCCCTTTATTCGCGAATGTAACTCGCGCTATCTTCGTACTGTCTCGTAACGATAAGACCTCCACGAACTTCACTGGTGCGACCTTATTAAACACTCATCTGAGTGTGCGCCAACTACCACTCAGGGGAACATTGCGAACCCACACCGTGTGATCACTCGCTATCAGGACCTCAGAGAAACATTCGTGGTTTCTCTCCCTGTGCTTTGGCACAGGACTCTGAGTACCATTGGATGCCTGCCGCGAACCCCATCCAAGATGTACTTTCTTCTCAGGTAGAAATACCTCGACCACCTGATCGTCCGCCTCAGGACTTCGGTGTTGCTGAACACCTGCTTCAACCCCTCCCGTGGCGTTATGTACTCCTCGTACATTGCCGACGATTACATCGGCGACCGGGTTCTCGATGACAAACACTTTCACTCTCCCTGATAGGAACGGTGTGTCCACATAAATACAAGCCTGAGGGTAAGACTCAACTTTGCCCCCAAACGTGGTACACTTCACAGTTTTACCTGTACGGCAGGATTCGTCGATGCACGAACGACGCACCCCGACTGTGGTACATCCAGTGTCCCTCAACACCGAGACTGGTTTCTTCTCCACCTCACGTTTCTGGAGTGCCACCCTGCCAGTTTCATGGACCACCGACATGCATGGTACCGTAGGCCCACAGTGTAACACTATATTCTCGCCCGAATTAAATAGAGGACGACATCCCACACAGTCCTCGCTATTGACTGTGTCCAAC
The DNA here is from genome assembly GCA_024509875.1 of Oreohelix idahoensis. Classification (NCBI taxonomy): domain Eukaryota; kingdom Metazoa; phylum Mollusca; class Gastropoda; order Stylommatophora; family Oreohelicidae; genus Oreohelix; species Oreohelix idahoensis. The sequence continues at coordinate 397,034 of JAMPIV010015983.1, read as the reverse complement.
AGAAACGCGGAATTCGGGTGTTCAATTGGGGTAGTACACACGTCAGCATAATGACCCCTGCCGTTACAATTGGAACATCTGCGTTCCCTTTTTGACTCCTCGCGTGGACTATTGCTGGGGCTACTAACTGGCGAAGACCGCGCATCAGAGTCGGATGATCAGCTATCAGCAGAACCATTCCTCCGGTTGGAATTTTTTGTTTTATAGTAAACCCGATCTTCGTCACGAGATTCCTCAAAGAGTACCTGCTTTTGCGTTTCGCGCTCTCCTCCGTCGCTATCACTTTTCCATTGTCGGTTGTGCCAGTTCGACCGACCATTCTGAAGAGATCGGAAGTTACCGTAATTCCCTCTGCATTGTTGATAGGGACGGAAGTGCCTATCGTCCTTCTGCTCTTGGCATCTGTCTGCTTTGCCTGACTGATTTTGCCATGGTTGTTGCTGAACTTTGCATACACCTGCAACTAAGGCGTCAGACAGACCAGACCGCTGGATGGGTTTGCCCAGATGGGCAAGGACATAATGGTGCCCCAATTGGGCCATAGAAGCAATATCCTTAGGTTGTCGTTCATGAAAAAATGCTCCCAACTCAGTGGAACAAGACGACAACATTTTGTCCCATGGCATTAGATCAACCAAGCCATTAAAGTCCTTTGGAATTCTTTTCAACTCGATCCATCTATTCAGCAGAAGCTTGATCTTCGAGATGAAGTCCTTGAAGTCCTGGTCTGCACTTGGCATAGTGTATATAAACCGCGTCTGATACCTGTCAGCCGTCAAACGGAACTTCCAGAGCAACCGTTCCTTCACCTTGTCATAATCCACCCGCTCTTCCAGCGGGAGGCTATACAAAGTCTCCATCGCAGGCCCTACTAGCAATGTGGATAACAGAGATGGCCACTCGTCTCTGTTAGCCTTCCAGGCCACGCAATCGGTCTCGAACCTGTCAAGGAAAATATCTAAACTATTAATTTTGTCATTAAAATTCGGCAGACGCAGCCTAAATGGACGACAAGACTCCCTCGGTGTCGAGTTCTGACCACTCGCACCCAATGCTAATCTCTTCATTTGTATTTCCTTATCAATCCTCATTCTCTCCTTTTCTAATTCTAACTCTCTATCCTCCTTCATCTTCTTTTCTTGTAATTCGAACTCTCTCTGTTTCAAATCGTTATCTTCTTTTCTTGTAATTCGAACTCTCTCTGTTTCCACTCGTTATCTTCTTTCGTCTTCTTTTCTTGTAGTTCGAACTCTCTTCTTTTGAGCTCTAACTCTTCAGCTCGAGCGTCTCTTTCCTGCTTTGGTTTCTCGATCTTTTTCTTCTCTTCCTGCTTCTGCTTCTCAATGTTCTTCTTCTCCAAAGCTTTTTGATTTTCCTCTGACTGGTATTTTACCTTGGCAAAATCCATCAGTTCTTTCCCAGTGTACCCACATTCTTTGCCTATCTGAATGACACCCTCTAAATCCATGATGCACACTCACGATACTCAACATTATCTATAACTCTGCTTCTTTTACTATAGAATCTCCTTATATGCAAATTTAATTCAGTGCTTCTATGCAACTACTCAATACTATGTACTATACACCACCTCACCTATATCAACACCTACCTCTCTACTTACAAAGCATGCAGTAATAATATTTACAAAGCAATATCACTACTCACAGTACAATTACATGTGTGTATATATATATATATATATATATATATATATATATATATATATATATATAATCCACTTCACCCCTCAATGTATATATAATCCACTTCACCCCTCAATATATATAATCGTCCTCTGCCACTTGGCTAATATCTCCTTCCTCTCTAGGTTTGGTCCTTACGACCACTTAGTCTCTGTGATACAACTGAGAAGACCCTTACTATAGTCGATAGCTGTATCTCACTTGCTGATAATACCTCTTGGGGCTATACCACCTCACAACTGTAAGGGGCACCGCCACAAAAATTGAACAATAAGTTAGCTTTTACACCACAGTATCTTACTAGCACCCACCCTGGTGCTGTACTCTGATAGTATATCAGTTCTACTCAGTATGTTTACACATCGCAAAAATGAACATTCCACAGATGATAAGACACACACCCAACCCTACGATAACTCACAGTAACGAGGAAAAAGATGACAGACAAGGTAAGAGCAGGGATAGACTGATATATACAATACGTGACTGACAACGGACGAAAACAAGGGATACCCGTTAACGTATTTACAAGATAGCAAGAAGGAACGAGAGATAACACCACTTAAACACAACAATAGAATTACTGAATGTAGAAGACAATGTAAATACAAACCCCCACCAGTACACCCAACAAATACTGAGCTTGGAATGTTAAGTATGGCAGTTGCAGGAAACCTTTCTGCCTGACTCCACCACTAAACATATGCAGCCACACCCTAGAAAGAATCAGTCTAATCCAATCTTTTCCCACGAGTAAGAAAATAAAGAATTAAACTCGCCACCCGTCCACCCTTGACTCACAAATATAATATTAAACCCAGCAGACTAGAACAACAACTAAACTTAACAATGAGGTACTGAGAGCTATCTCCTTAACTAGTCATACTAACTCATACCAATCAAAAATAACTAAATAACATTTACGCAATCATAACACTATAACATATCAATTGATTTACCAAGAATATAATACTAATGACCTCCAAGTGGCAGGAAATCAGAATGACAGATTCCACGTAACTAACACCATATAAAGGCACAGACTAAGTTCCTACAAAGGAAACGAGGAAAAAGAACAAAACAAAAGAAAGGAAAAACAAATAAGAATACCTCAAGAAACAGACGTTGACACCGAAAAGGCTTATTGCTTATGCAAACCTAACACGACCCCAACAGAAATGTCCCACTAATCTAAGAGACCAGACAGTACAATAAATTGTCCCAGATGGATAGACAGAAAAGAAAAATTTGAAGGAAGAGAAATAAAATTAAAGGAAAAAACAAAAAAAAAACAAAAAAAAAAATACACAAATCATACACAGATGTTCAAACAATAACTTAGCTGATGATCCAGCGATGCACCTCCATGTAGCTCCTCAGACACAGATGATGGTAGATGAAAACAGCACACACAGGTCTCCACAAACTTGAAAAAATCCAAAACGTGATGACGACAGCACTTCACAGGAACGCAGGAATGTAGACCCTAATGTTCTCCAGGTAGGTAGATGGTTGAGTTGATCTAGACCATAATCCAAATAAGAGAAGTTGCACACACACTGAGATGCCACCACCTCTATTGACACTACCAAAACCAACGACTATTTGACGATCTAATCTCCTCTGCCGACACAACACAGTCAGAGACCAGAGCCCAATTACTACCAACACCACTATTGACACTACCAATACCAACAAATATTTGACGATCTAATCTCTTCTGCCGACACAACACAGTCAGGCACCAGAGCCCAAATACCATCAACATCACAAGAAATTCTGATCTCCTTTATATCACTCATAGACCAACTGTAGACACCTGTCACAACTAACCTCCGCTGCTCCGCCTGGATCACCACCTTCTTAGCACTAAGCTACAAAGTACGCCTTGTAATATATCAAACTGTGCTCCTATACGCCAGCTGTAACTTTACTCTACCACTTGTGACACTCCTTCTATCAATACTTGAACAACCTAGCACAAAAGTGAAACTTCCATAACAACATCGAACACCCTAAATGTCAAATATTATCCGTATTGACACCGATAAACGTTCACTGTGCACTCTTACCAAACTAGTTCAAATACCGCGACGGGTCAACACCTGACCAAAACAGTTCACTGCTACTGACTAACACCGGACCACAAACACACTGCCGTGAACACTGAAAGACACGATGAAGTGTACACAATGCTTTGCTACAACCTCTATATATTTGTGTGCATAGAAACTACTAGCCTTGTATACTATAAAATATTGGCCCCCCAGCCTTTAGGATCATAAAATAACCGGATACAACCCCCAGCTATCAAGAACCAGTTATCGCGGTGAATACTCCACTGGTTCCACCACTGCAATGTGGATTTGTAATAGTAACTAAAGGCTCGTTCTTCCAAGAGTATACCACACAACAATGGCTGACAATAGAAATTAACACCTTTAACAGGAACTTCTCTTTAATAATTTGCACAATACAATAAGGCCTCACACGGCCAATAAACGCATTAAATACAATAATGAAATGCCACTGTAAACTTGCCTTAGCAGCTTAATCTAACAGCATCATACACGACAGTACGACTTACACTGAATACCACTGCAATGAATATCGCTCACCTGAGCGGCAAAACTATGGAAGTGGCCCACTCAAAAATAATCTATCTTTTATCAAAATACGGCCTGTAGATAATACAAACTAGACCATACACTGCTCTAATATTACAACGTACTTATCAACCAGGTCCGAAATATGGCAAGCACTCAATTAACAGTCCACAATATGAACCACACAGCAAACTTGCTGCAAAAGGAAAATGTCCGTCCTCTCTGGACGCAGGCTAGTTTCTGACTGCCCAAATTTGCGCCTTATTTGCCGACCTCCGGTAGTAACATGAACACAATACCGAAGATGCACTGCAAAATAGCGTTGTGACACCTATCACACTCTTACCAAAAGATACCCCTTCACTGTGGTGTGAACTTTCGTCTTCATTTCCCGAGGATAGCACCAATTCACATGTGATGAGTTTCTTCTTGTCTACCCACTTCCACTTTGTTTCACACAGTCCCAGAACCTCGATTTTATATTCTATCATTTCTGCTGCGACTTGTGCCGCTTTCCCTTGTTCGTTCAATGTCCAATGAGGCATTATGGAGTTTCCCTGAAGATCATTAATTTAATAAAGAAAACATATGAAGACATGACATGCCAAGTTCTTCATGAATGACAGCTTACAGAACCATTTGGGATAAGAATGAGAGTGCGACAGGGATGCCTCGTGTCTCCATTTCTTTTCTTACTAGCAATAGACTGGGTTATGAGAACATCGACAACACACAACAGAAATGGAATCCAGTGGACTCTCACTAAGCAGTTGGATGATTTGGATTTTGCTGATGACTTGGCTGGAAAGACAGTGATATCAAAATATGAATACAGAAAGACGGAGGAGCTTTCATTGCATTGGAAAATATATGGAGATCAAGAGAAATTGGATCCAACACAAAAATAAGAATCTTCAACTCAAATGTGAAATAGCTGCTATTATATGGCTCTTGGTCTTAAACATGGAGAACAACAAAGACAACAACCAAAAAGCTACAGACTTTCATAAATGAGTGCCTGCGTAGAATAGAAGGATTAAAATGGTATGACAAGGTTATGAACGTGGAACTGGTGACAAGAACTAGACAAGTGCCAGTAGAACAAAAAATGAGAAGAAGATATTGGATATGACACACACTGAGGAAACCTGTTGATAGCATTACAAGGCAGTCCTTGTTCTGGAACCCCCAGGGCAAGAGGGGCAGACCAAGAAACACATGGAGAAGAGAGTTGGAAATAGAGGTGAAAATTATGAGGAGAATGTGGAAAGATCTTGAGATGTTGGCACGTGACAGGAGGACCTGGCATGTGTTTGTTGAAGGCCTATGCTCCTTTGGGAGTGGAGGGTTATGAATGAATGAATGAATAATTGCTAACAGTTCCTGTTGCACGCTGATTGTACGTTCGCCAGATGCAACCTCTCATACGTTCATTCCTGCCAGTTCCACGCCAAATGCCATACTCCAGCAATCTCAAGCGTGATGAATCATCGATTTCAGTATCATTCTCTAACAGGTGATCATTAATTGTCTTCAGTATCTCTCCCTTGTCCATATCCAACGCACCCACTATAGGTGCTCTTGAAGCAAGTCTGTCAGCTCTTTCATTGCCGTGTAGTTTTAGATAAAGGGTTGCTAACCTGTATTTGATGGCTGGTTCCATTAACTTAAGAAAAATTATTGTTTTTAAGGTCAAATACATAATTCATTACCAGAAGAACAAACAACAATGTCAATGCCTGGAATAATAAAGCCAGATCTGATCGATGTAAAACACTAGATCTTTTTCCCATGACAATAACACTGGGCTGCTCAAAGCAAATGCAAATTAAAAGCCAGTCAATTAACAAAGTATACGGCCTCTGTGATTCTTGATTTTTAGCTTCACTTTAACACAACAAAGTATACAGCCTCAGTGATTATTGACCAAATTTTAGCTTCACTTTAACACAACAAAATATACGGCCTCAGTAGTATTTGACCAAATGAAGCAGATCACAACAGAATTAAGGAACTACATATTACATATCCTGGGAATAAGTGAGAGCACATAGACTATGACAGGGAGAATGAAAACAGCAACAGGAAAAACAGTGCTTTACTATGGTAAAGAGGATGGACAGGACAATGAAGGTGCAGCAATTATCCTAAAGAAAGGAATAGAAAGGTCATTACATGAGTGGAAACCCACCAACAACAGACTGATAAGAACAAGACTGAGAGAGAGATTCACCAACACCACAATACAATGCTATGCACCAACAAATGACAGCACTGAAGAAGTCAAGGACAAATATTATCAACAGTTACAAAATGAAATTCAAACCGCTCCTAGATATGATCTTATCACAGTAGTGGGAGACCATAATGGAAAACACAATAAATACAATGAAAGAGTAATGGGAAAATGTGGCAGCGGAACAGAAAACGAGAATGGGGATAAACTAATATGCTTCTGCAGCATTAACAACTTGGTCATTGGAGGAACACTTTTTCCCACAAAGAAATTCACAAGTTAACATGGGAATCACCAAAAAGCTGGGACAGAAACCAGATAGACCACATTATGATCAATGGTAGATGGAGGCATTCATTACAAGATGTGAAAGTAAGAAGAGGTGCAGATGTGGGAAGTGATCACCATTTAGTAGCAGCAAAACTGAAGGTGAAACGCAGAACTCCACGATCAATTGTAACTAAACATAAATGGAATGATATCATTATAATGAATGGCCCCTTACCAGAAAAGTTTTTGTGGCTGATATAAAGAGACGATATTGAATTGTCAAGTCAGAAAATGACAGCAACTGCTGACGTTGACCAGAAATTCAGTACCATGTCAACAATATGTAGCAATAGCAGCACATCAGGCTTGGGATTCCAAGAAAGGAAGAGGCGAGATTGAATAACACCAAACGTTAAACACCTTAGCGATGAGAAAAGAAATGAAAAGAGCAAAAATAGAAGGAAAGTCTCCAAGGTTAAAGGAAATCCATATCGAATATAACAGTCAGCTGGACAAGGAGGTAAAATGTCAAACCCGGGCCAACAAAAGAAAATTCCTAGAAGACCTTACAAGACAGGCAGAAGAGGCTGCATTGAGAAAAGAACAAAGCACTAAAACTTTTAGCAGAATACAGGGTGCGAACAATATTACGTTAGTAAGAGACAAGCAATGAAATCTCATCACCATGGCACAGGGGCATGAAAGAAGATGGGCAGAGCACTTCAGAGAAATACTGAATAAGGAACCACCAGAGATGCAGCTGAATGTTCCTGTAGTGAAAATGATCTAGACATTAACACAGACATTCCTTGAAAGGCAGAAACCATCCCAGCTATCAGAGGGTTAAAGAATAAAAAAGGTCCTGGTCACAACAATTTAAACGCAGTTACTTAAGACAGACCTTGAACTAGCAGCAGAACTATTAGAATCACTATTTGCACAAGTCTGGGAAACTGAGACAACACCAACAGAGTGGAGTAAAGGAATAATTGTCAAAATGCCCTAGAAGGGTGACCAAGCAGACTGCAACAACTGGAGAGACTCTTCTCTCAGTTCCCAGTAAAATACCAGGCAGGATAATTTTCCAGAGAATTTCAAAAGCAATAGGCCATAAACTGAGGAAAGAACAAGCAGAATTCAGAAAGATCAGAAGATGTGCAGATCATATATTCACCCTGAGGAACATTATACAGCAGTGCTCGGAATGGCAGAGACAGCTATACATTGTTGACTTTGAAAAGGCTTTGGACAGCATATACAGGGACAGCCTATGGAAAACGCTGAGGGCTTATGAAATACACCGCTGCATTGATTCCATCATTAAAAAAAGCCTCTATGCTATCTTAACTTGTAGTGTTAGGCAAAGCAGCATAACTTTTGAGGTGAAGACAGGAGTATTGACAGGGATGCTCATTATTAACCACTTTATTTCCAACAGTCATAGACAAGAGGGCAGTCTAAGAGGAATAAGATGGTCAACATTTTCTACACTGGAAGATCTGGAATATGATCATGACATTGCACTACTCACACATTTACATCAACACATCCAAGACAAAAAAAGATAGACAGAATAAGTATAGCCAGTAGATGGGCCTGAACATCAATCTAAAGAAGACTCAATATGGGAAATCCTGAGCCCATAACAATAAGGAACAAGAACTGGAACAGGCAGACACATTAAATATCTAGGATGCATAGTAACACCAGGTGACAGAACAAGCAAAGACGTCAACAACAAAAATTATAAAGCGATAACAGCCTTTGGAAGTCATCTCAGTACAACCCAAACACAAAATTAAGATTATATGAGAGCTGTTTATTTTCTGTACTTCTCTATGGTGTGAAATGATGGACAGTAACAGAGAAGGAAATGTTGAAATTGTCTTGTTACCACACATGCTGCATAAGAAAAATTCTCTGAATATTGTGGCTGAATACCACCACCAACCAAGAACTGCTTACTCAGAGCAACCAAGATGACATAAACACCATCATAGCTTGCAAACGCTAGAATTGGATTTGCCACATCCTCCGAAGAGATCCCAATGCTATGACAAGAACAACTATGGACCCCTGAATGAAAGTAAAACAGGGCCCAACCAAAAACAACTTGATGGACAACTCTGACAACTGTGGAGGCTGAGATGTCAAGAATGAACCAGAGCTGGAGCACAACACAAACAATGGCTACTGCCCAAGCAAAGTGGAAGTAGTTTGTTGCTGCCCAACAAGACACCACCAGGTGTGATGGCCACTGACTGCTTTGACAGCTGATGGTTAAGCATCAAAGATAAAGACACAGACTTCAAACTTGTAATGCTTCTCTTCTGTATGGGTACACAAAATATTGTCTGCTTCAGACTAAAAGAATGTGTAAACATTACACACACCCGTGTGTTACTGGGGCCGAAAGGGTAGCAAAGAATAGTAACACTGTACCCTACCATGCATGCCATAAAAAGCGACTAAGGAGGGTTGGGCATAGGGCTGGTTACCCCATCCCTTAAAAAACTTTTACCGTACCGAAAAATTTCAACAAACATGGACAAGTCAAATACAGAATATAAATCACCTCAGCCGCCCAAGGCAAAAGAAGGTCCTCTGGAAAAGAAGCGCATGAAGCAACTTAGAGAAAGCCAAAAAGAGTCTGGGTTGCCAACTAACCTTTATTTGTCTAGAAAAATCTCCAGGATTGGGACCTGGAATGTTCACACTCTGCGTGAACAAGGGAAAACTGCACAGGTAGCACAAGCAGTTCTTGTTCTAATGTGGCCGGGTCAGTTCAGTTACTTGTGTTGTGCGCAGGTAAATATTTTGACAAGAGCTAATTCTTCAATACGTTTCTGTTCAAGTGGTTACAGGCATTTCGCCTGAGATGTTAATTCTTGACTGAAGTTTATTTTCCTTTCCAAGTTCGTTCTTACCCTTTAAGGTTTAGTGATAAGCAATACCTCGTATAATGGTTTGTTAAATAATCCAACTGTAATGTTCCAAAGAAAACTCAGCAATGTAGAAAATTCCACTAGAGTTTATTTGAGCTTCAATTGAACAGCAAGGTTATTGACACAATGATGAAGTACGTGTTACTTACGCTTTATCAAATTTGTGCGTATATCCAAAAATGAAAATATGTCCAACATGGAAATGTATACAACAGAAGAAAATATAAACTGGTCTTGATAATCTTGAAGACGCAGTTCACCTATCTATAATAATCCTTCTAATAAATCATTAACCTCAATCATGCTCTTTCTTGCACTTCCCTCCTATTTATACAGCCCACTCTTTTTCCCGCCAATTTTCACACGATGCTTTCTCTTTTCACACGGTACAATTATCTACATTTGCACATGTTTTCTCAGCATTTTGACTTTTTCCAAACATCTCTCTCTAAACAACGAAAAAAAAACAAAATAGCAACTCTCACTTTCACAAAATTTTCCATTCAATATTATTTTCTGAGACAGCTTTACAATGCGGCTCACAGCTATGACTGTCAACTGAACTTTTAGTGATCCTTCGTTTTGTGCGAAAACAATGTATCTGCTTTTACGTCTGTCATTCTTATTCTATTATAGCATGCATAAATGCTAGTGTATGCCTAGCGGTCACACAATTCCCGGGACCACAAAAATGTATCCTATGTGGAGACATTTTTGTCAACGTATCAACTAAAAATATCAAGTCCGTAACATACATGCTGGAGCAAAATATGAACTGGGGGCATATACTTATGAGCCAATTGGCAATGGACAATGTTTGAAAAAAAAATTTTGATACGGGTACAAGTCATTGAATGGGGGCATACGCATGTGAGCCAAATGAAAAAAAAATGTACATGGTCTCAGTATACATGTGAGTTAAACCAAAAAGAAAGTAAAAAAAATAAAAAAAATACATTTTTTTAAACAAGATCTCAGTATACATGTAAGCCAACTAAAAAATGTATTAGTATACAAGATCTCAGTATACATGTGAGCCAACTAAAAATGTATTACAAGATCTCAGTATACATGTAAACAACAACAAAAACCAAAAAAAAAAAAAATTTTTGTTCATAAAACGAGGGATCTCAGTAGATTTATAATGCGTAAAAGACACATACAAGTTGTTTATACACGTTGCCATTAAACAGTATGGGAAATGGATAGCAATGTGCAATACGCAATGTAAATGATATTCGTGTATTAATACAATACTTATGTAATCTTTATTTAACACATGCTTAGTAAAAATGCATAAAAACATGGAGTTATGATATTAAATATACATAAATAATATAAGACTTATTGAACTTTTTTTCAAGTCAACACATAAAAGGTTTGGTCATGCCAAACAAAACTCGAACTTTTAATCAATACTTCATGACAAATAATAGTATCCTAACCTAATATATACATCTGAATCGTAACTGACCAGAACTATTTACGTTTGACCATGACCTCAGGGGAAGGTCGTGCTATCTGGATATTTGAACTCCCATTGACTGGCACAGGATGAATTAATGTGAGGCGTGGGGTAAAGGGAAAAAACTCACACGAGGATATTCACAGTTAGTGTGTTGGATGGGGGGGGGAGAGTAGAAAAAGTAGTTGCAGTTTGGATGGATGAATTGAGAAGTTGCCATACCACGAAAGTAGAGGAGGGAAATTGAATAGAAAATATTCTCAGTGGTAAATACATCCTGATCACGGCACCAAGTAAGACGTGTGTGGCCTGGTCAGTTCAGTTACTTGTGTTGTGATCAGGTAAATATTTTGACGAGAGCTAATTCTTTAATACGTTTCTGTTCAAGTGGTTACAGGCATTCAGCCTGAGATGTTAATTCTTGACTGAAGTTTATTTTCCTTTTCAAGTTCGTTCTTACACTTTAAGGTTTAGTGATAAGCAATACCTCGTATAATGTTTTGTTAAATAATCCAACTGTAATGTTCCAAAGAAAACTCAGCAATGTAGAAAATTCCACTAGAGTTTATTTGAACTTCAATTGAACAGCAAGGTTATTGACACAATGATGAAGTATGTGTTACTTACACTTAAACAAATTTGTGCGTATATCCAAAAATGAAAATATAACCAACATGAAAATGTATCCAACAGAAGAAAATATAAACTCGTCTTGATAATCTTGAAGATGCAGTTCACCTATCTCTAATAATCCTTCTAATAAATCATTATCCTCAATCATGCTCTTTCTTGCACTTCCCTCCTATTTATACAGCCCACTCTTTTTCCCGCCAATTTTCACACGATGCTTTCTCTTTTCACACGGTACAATTATCTACATTTGCACATGTTTTCTCAGCATTTTGACTTTTTCCAAACGTCTCTCTCTAAACAACGGAAAAAACCAAAATAGCAACTCTCACTTTCACAAAATTTTCCATTCAATATTATTTTCTGAGACAGCTTTACAATGCGGCTCACAGCTATGACTGTCAACTGAACTTTTAGTGATCCTTCATTTTGTGCGAAAACAATGTATCTGCTTTTACGTCTGTCATTGTTATTCTATTATAGCATGCATAAATGCTAGTGTATGCCAAGCGGTCACACAATTCCCGGGACCACAAAAATGTATCCTATGTGGAGACATTTTTGTCAACGTATCAACTAAAAATATCAAGTCCGTAACATACATGCTGGAGCAAAATATGAACTGGGGGCATATACTTATGAGCCAATTGGCAATGGACAATGTTTGAGAAAAAAATTTTTGATACGGGTACAAGTCATTGAATGGGGGCATACGCATGTGAGCCAAATGAAAAAAAAAATGTACATGGTCTCAGTATACATGTGAGTTAAACCAAAAAGAAAGTAAAAAAAAAAATAAATACATTTTTTAAAGAAGATCTCAGTATACATGTAAGCCAACTAAAAAAATGTATTAGTATACAAGATCTCAGTATACATGTGAGCCAACTAAAAATGTATTACAAGATCTCAGTATACATGTAAACAACAACAAAAACCAAAAAAAAATTTTTGTTCATAAAACGAGGGATCTCAGTAGATTTATAATGCGTAAAACGGGAGACACATACAAGTTGTTTATACACTTTGCCATTAAACAGTATGGGAAATGGATAGCAATGTGCAATACGCAATGTAAATGATATTCGTGTATTAATACAATACTTATGTAATCTTTATTTAACACATGCTTAGTAACAATGCATAAAAACATGGAGTTATGATATTAAATATACATAAATAATATAAGACTTATTGAACTTTTTTTCAAGTCAACACATAAAAGGTTTGGTCATGCCAAACAAAACTCGAACTTTTAATCAATACTTCATGACAAATAATAGTATCCTAACCTAATATATACATCTGAATCGTAACTGACCAGAACTATTTACGTTTGACCATGACCTCAGGGGAAGGTCGTGCTATCTGGATATTTGAACTCCCATTGACTGGCACAGGATGAATGAATGTGAGGCGTGGGGTAAAGGGAAAAAACTCACATGAGGATATTCACAGTTAGTGTGTTGGGGGGGGGGGGGGTAGAAAAAGTAGTTGCAGTTTGGATGGATGAATTGAGAAGTTGCCATACCACGAAAGTAGAGGAGTGAAATTGAATAGAAAATATTCTCAGTGGTAAATACATCCTGATCACGGCACCAAGTAAGACGTGTGTGGCCTGGTCAGTTCAGTTACTTGTGTTGTGCACAGGTAAATATTTTGACGAGAGCTAATTCTTCAATACGTTTCTGTTCAAGTGGTTACAGGCATTTAGCCTGAGATGTTAATTCTTGACTGAAGTTTATTTTTTTTTTTCAAGTTCGTTCTTACACTTTTAGGTTTAGTGATAAGCAATACCTCGTATAATGGTTTGTTAAATAATCCAACTGTAATGTTCCAAAGAAAACTCAGCAATGTAGAAAATTCCACTAGAGTTTATTTGAACTTCAATTGAACAGCAAGGTTATTGACACAATGATGAAGTATGTGTTACTTACACTTAAACAAATTTGTGCGCATATCCAAAAATGAAAATATAACCAACATGAAAATGTATCCAACAGAAGAAAATATAAACTGGTCTTAAAAATCTTGAAGATGCAGTTCACCTATCTCTAATAATCCTTCTAATAAATCATTATCCTCAGTCATGCTCTTTCTTGCACTTCCCTCCTATTTATACAGCCCAATCTTTTTCCCGCCAATTTTCACACGATGCTTTCTCTTTTCACACAGTACAATTATCTACATTTGCACATGTTTTCTCAGCATTTTGACTTTTTCCAAACGTCTCTCTCTAAACAACGAAAAAAAAAAAAAAAAATAGCAACTCTCACTTTCACAAAATTTTCCATTCAATATTATTTTCTGAGACAGCTTTACAATGCGGCTCACAGCTATGACTGTCAACTGAACTTTTAGTGATCCTTCATTTTGTGCGAAAACAATGTATTTGCTTTTACGTCAGTCATTGTTATTCTATTATAGCATGCATAAATGCTAGTGTATGCCAAGCGGTCACACAATTCCCGGGACCACAAAAATGTATCCTATGTGGAGACATTTTTGTCAACGTATCAACTAAAAATATCAAGTCCGTAACATACATGCTGGAGCAAAATATGAACTGGGGGCATATACTTATGAGCCAATTGGCAATGGACAATGTTTGAGAAAAAAAATTTTGATACGGGTACAAGTCATTGAATGGGGGCACACGCATGTGAGCCAAATGAAAAAAAAATGTACATGGTCTCAGTATACATGTGAGTTAAACCAAAAAGAAAGTAAAAAAAATTTAAAAAAATACATTTTTTAAACAAGATCTCAGTATACATGTAAGCCAACTAAAAAATGTATTAGTATACAAGATCTCAGTATACATGTGAGCCAACTAAAAATGTATTACAAGATCTCAGTATACATGTAAACAACAAAAAAAAACCAAAAAAAAACATTTTTGTTCATAAAACGAGGGATCTCAGTAGATTTATAATGCGTAAAACGGGAGACACATACAAGTTGTTTATACACTTTGCCATTAAACAGTATGGGAAATGGATAGCAATGTGCAATACGCAATGTAAATGATATTCGTGTATTAATACAATACTTATGTAATCTTTATTTAACACATGCTTAGTAACAATGCATAAAAACATGGAGTTATGATATTAAATATACATAAATAATATAAGACTTATTGAACTTTTTTTCAAGTCAACACATAAAAGGTTTGGTCATGCCAAACAAAACTCGAACTTTTAATCAATACTTCATGACAAATAATAGTATCCTAACCTAATATATACATCTGAATCGTAACTGACCAGAACTATTTACGTTTGACCATGACCTCAGGGGAAGGTCGTGCTATCTGGATATTTGAACTCCCATTGACTGGCACAGGATGAATGAATGTGAGGCGTGGGGTAAAGGGAAAAAACTCACATGAGGATATTCACAGTTAGTGTGTTGGGGGGGGGGGAGTAGAAAAAGTAGTTGCAGTTTGGATGGATGAATTGAGAAGTTGCCATACCACGAAAGTAGAGGAGTGAAATTGAATAGAAAATATTCTCAGTGGTAAATACATCCTGATCACGGCACCAAGTAAGACGTGTGTGGCCTGGTCAGTTCAGTTACTTGTGTTGTGCACAGGTAAATATTTTGACGAGAGCTAATTCTTCAATACGTTTCTGTTCAAGTGGTTACAGGCATTTAGCCTGAGATGTTAATTCTTGACTGAAGTTTATTTTTTTTTTCAAGTTCGTTCTTACACTTTTAGGTTTAGTGATAAGCAATACCTCGTATAATGGTTTGTTAAATAATCCAACTGTAATGTTCCAAAGAAAACTCAGCAATGTAGAAAATTCCACTAGAGTTTATTTGAACTTCAATTGAACAGCAAGGTTATTGACACAATGATGAAGTATGTGTTACTTACACTTAAACAAATTTGTGCGCATATCCAAAAATGAAAATATAACCAACATGAAAATGTATCCAACAGAAGAAAATATAAACTGGTCTTAAAAATCTTGAAGATGCAGTTCACCTATCTCTAATAATCCTTCTAATAAATCATTATCCTCAATCATGCTCTTTCTTGCACTTCCCTCCTATTTATACAGCCCACTCTTTTTCCCGCCAATTTTCACACGATGCTTTCTCTTTTCACACAGTACAATTATCTACATTTGCACATGTTTTCTCAGCATTTTGACTTTTTCCAAACGTCTCTCTCTAAACAGCGAAAAAAAAAAAAAATAGCAACTCTCACTTTCACAAAATTTTCCATTCAATATTATTTTCTGAGACAGCTTTACAATGCGGCTCACAGCTATGACTGTCAACTGAACTTTTAGTGATCCTTCATTTTGTGCGAAAACAATGTATCTGCTTTTACGTCAGTCATTGTTATTCTATTATAGCATGCATAAATGCTAGTGTATGCCAAGCGGTCACACAATTCCCGGGACCACAAAAATGTATCCTATGTGGAGACATTTGTGTCAACGTATCAACTAAAAATATCAAGTCCGTAACATACATGCTGGAGCAAAATATGAACTGGGGGCATATACTTATGAGCCAATTGGCAATGGACAATGTTTGAGAAAAAAAATTTTGATACGGGTACAAGTCATTGAATGGGGGCACACGCATGTGAGCCAAATGAAAAAAAAATGTACATGGTCTCAGTATACATGTGAGTTAAACCAAAAAGAAAGTAAAAAAAATAAATAAATATATTTTTTTAACAAGATCTCAGAATACATGTAAGCCAACTAAAAAATGTATTAGTATACAAGATCTCAGTATACATGTGAGCCAACTAAAAATGTATTACAAGATCTCAGTATACATGTAAACAACAAAAAAAAAAACCAAAAAAAAAACATTTTTGTTCATAAAACGAGGGATCTCAGTAGATTTATAATGCGTAAAACGGGAGACACATACGAGTTGTTTATACACTTTGCCATTAAACAGTATGGGAAATGGATAGCAATGTGCAATACGCAATGTAAATGATATTCGTGTATTAATACAATACTTATGTAATCTTTATTTAACACATGCTTAATAAAAATGCATAAAAACATGGAGTTATGATATTAAATATACATAAATAATATAAGACTTATTGAACTTTTTTTCAAGTCAACACATAAAAGGTTTGGTCATGCCAAACAAAACTCGAACTTTTAATCAATACTTCATGACAAATAATAGTATCCTAACCTAATATATACATCTGAATCGTAACTGACCAGAACTATTTACGTTTGACCATGACCTCAGGGGAATGTCGTGCTATCTGGATATTTGAACTCCCATTGACTGGCACAGGATGAATGAATGTGAGGCGTGGGGTAAAGGGAAAAAACTCACATGAGGATATTCACAGTTAGTGTGTTGGGGGGGGGGAGTAGAAAAAGTAGTTGCGGTTTGGATGGATGAATTGAGAAGTTGCCATACCACGAAAGTAGAGGAGTGAAATTGAATAGAAAATATTCTCAGTGGTAAATACATCCTGATCACGGCACCAAGTAAGACATGTGTGGCCTGGTCAGTTCAGTTACTTGTGTTGTGCCCAGGTAAATATTTTGACGAGAGCTAATTCTTCAATACGTTTCTGTTCAAGTGGTTACAGGCATTCAGCCTGAGATGTTAATTCTTGACTGAAGTTTATTTTCCTTTTCAAGTTCGTTCTTACACTTTTAGGTTTAGTGATAAGCAATACCACGTATAATGGTTTGTTAAATAATCCAACTGTAATGTTCCAAAGAAAACTCAGCAATGTAGAAAATTCCACTAGAGTTTATTTGAACTTCAATTGAACAGCAAGGTTATTGACACAATGATGAAGTATGTGTTACTTACACTTAACAAATTTGTGCGTATATCCAAAAATGAAAATATAACCAACATGAAAATGTATCCAACAGAAGAAAATATAAACTGGTCTTAAAAATCTTGAAGATGCAGTTCACCTATCTCTAATAATCCTTCAAATAAATCATTATCCTCAATCATGCTCTTTCTTGCACTTCCCTCCTATTTATACAGCCCACTCTTTTTTCCCGCCAATTTTCGCACGATGCTTTCTTTTTTCACACGGTACAATTATCTACATTTGCACATGTGTTCTCAGCTTTTCGACTTTTTCCACACGTCTCTCTCTAAACAACGAAAAAAAAAACCAAAATAGCAACTCTCACTTTCACAAAATTGTCCATTCAATATTATCCATGAGGGACATATAAGTAGCGGGGCTTCCTTTAAGTCCGAACGGCATCACATTCCATGCATAGGTTTCGATATGCGTACAAAAGGTCAATTTTTCCTTTGCCTCTGGTGACATTGGGATGCACCAGAAACCGGATCGTGCATCTAATGTTGTAAACCATTTGGAATTTCCAAGCGTCGCCAGTATATCATCCATCCTGCGGAGTGGGTATGATATCGTCTTCGTTATCTTGTTAAGTGCACGATAATCGCAGCAGAAACGGTGGCTGTCGTCTTTCTTTGTGACGATGACAATGGGGATGACCATTGAGATCTTGATCTTTCTATACCAGCTTCAAGCATCTCATTTATAGATTTCTCCACTAACTCACGGTTCTTAAGGGGAGTGTGGTAAGGTTTGAGGTGTACTGGAACATCAGTTGTGGTGTTTATATCCATTTGGACTGCAGATGTGCGCTCCAGTTCCATGTCATTGATGGCAAACATATGTTGGTGTTTGGTGACAAACTGTTGAAGCCTATTAATTAACATGAGGTTCTTCTGC
The DNA here is from genome assembly GCA_024509875.1 of Oreohelix idahoensis. Classification (NCBI taxonomy): domain Eukaryota; kingdom Metazoa; phylum Mollusca; class Gastropoda; order Stylommatophora; family Oreohelicidae; genus Oreohelix; species Oreohelix idahoensis. The sequence goes on along the minus strand of JAMPIV010015983.1, from coordinate 378,440 downwards.
ATGCAAGGTTTCAAGTAATTTAGTCAGCCTGTCTTCCCTATTATTTTGCACATCAGTTGTACTGGATGTTCCTTGAGAACTGCTTTCTTGCTGTGGTACAGTGGTGAAGCGTTGATGATCACTCTCGATCTGTCCTGCACTCCTGCAGTATCATGGTTTGTTCCGTTGAACATAATTTTTGTTCTCTCTACCACTACGGCAGTACTGTGGATTTAGCTGTCATTGAGGTATTGAAGGTTTGTTTCCCTGAGTGCTTGTCTGGGTATGCTATAGTTGGTTACGTCGCTGGTTTTTCATTTTAATTAAGTGATGGTATCTGGGGGTAACGTGTGTCACAAAATTAATCTCATGAAAACTTCTGCGTTTCCTGTGATGTAAGCTGTCATAATAAGTTCCTGGATAATATCTCTCAATGCCAAATCTGTTCGCATGATAAGCCTTCCTATTTCCTGCATTCTGTTTTCTCCTATAAGCGTAAAATTTCCTTGGAGAAGTTCTGTCATTTGTCTCAAGGCGGTAAGTGTGCTGGTGTTAGAGGATTACAGTAGGCATCAATAACTATTTCTCGATCTATGATATTCGCATAATTCAAGTCGTAATCAATTGAAGGTTTTCGCTTCTGCATCTCTGTAAGACAGTGAATATTGTGGTGTTTACGCTCATATTTTTCTGGGTAGGCACGTGGAAAGTTGCACTGTTTGTTTGTTCGGCGTGTGTAATTTGTATGTTTACCAGTGTTATCCTTGTAATAGCTGTGTTCGGCTTCCCAGTGGAATCTCCTCCCATTTTCTATGGTATGGTTGATAATCATATTGCTGTTGCTGGATATTAAGTAAGTGTTGTTGTTGTTTCTGTTGTAACAGTAATTGTTACCGGTCAAACTGCCGTTGCAACATTTGTGGATCCATGAAAGTTATTATTCCTGTCTGCTTTCCGGAAGAAACAGCCTAAACACGATAAAAACACAAAACTGGAACAGTTTCAAATCGTAGATCTATTGTACTACAAAAAACACGTTCGACATTCGAAATTTGACGACAAATGGATCGATGGTTTCAAAATCTTAGAACAGACAACACCAACAAATTTTATCCTGTGGCACGAAGAAAGACAGATCAGGACGAAAGCCCACATTTCACAAATCAAGAAAGATAATCATCGTCCTGTTTCCCAGCATATCCTCACAAATACCAGACCGATTCGCAAAACCACCATCCTTTATCCCCCACATCACCCTCTACGTCTGATGTGTCACATTGCGATGAGGGAAAACTCAAACCCCTCTCCTCACCCCCCGCAGGATGCTATCGACCGACTGCATAGATCTCGCGACACCTCTACGGGAAAAGACGACATTCCTTTGCAGGAGCTACGTGAGAGAATTCAATCAAGAAATTGTCGAGTTCAAGCAGAGAATTACCAACAAAACTCGTTGTTGTCCAGTGATAGCAACACATTTTTACATGCAGAAAAAGTACAGACGTACTGTACTTCAAATCAACTGAAACCCGGTACTAGCTGTCACCACTCAAATTCGAATAAAAATAGCGAAGACAACATTCCTCTTAAAATACAACAGGAACAAATAGCCCAACAACACCAGACTGTACAAGATATAAATACCAATCTTGCTACACCACTATCTTCTGATACAGAGTTATCATCTGCCTCAGTAACTGAACGAAATGCTTGCATTCCTACGTCGATACAACAAGATGAGTCAGACCTTGAAACTGAAGAACAACAAAATGATAACGAGGATGATAACGAGCACATCGACGATAATATGGATACATTCATTTGGTTCGGCTCGAAACGACCTTTCTCATCTTCATCAGACAACTCGGTACCACTGACAAAGTTTATACGCCTTCCACAGGAGCATGTTCATACAAAGCTGTACAGGAAACGTTTATCTAAGTGACAAAACATCGCACAGCACAGTGCATCAACATCGCAGCACACTACCCGTAACACTGCATCAACCGTCACTGCTGTAGACACTGAGAAGTCCAGGAGAGACGCTCTATTAGAGATAGCCAGGTTACTCTAGTTAGGCTACTCTAAATGTTTTTTTTGTCCGAGTGCGATAGCACATTGCCTAGGAGAGGCATGGCTATTTTTAGAGTCAAAAAAGTTGCTCTAGCTAGGCTACTCTAAATGGTTTCATTTCTTTTGTTCGAGTGCGATAACAGACTGTCCAGGAGAGACATTGCTATATTAGAGTTAACCCAGGTTGCTCTAGCTGGGCTACTCTAAATGGTTTCATTTTTTTGTCCGAGTGCGATAGCAGACTGTCCAGGAGAGGCATGGCTATTTTTAATCGGCCAGGTTGCTCTCGCTAGGCTGCTCTAAAAAGTTTTTTTTCAGATGCTCCCGGCCACCTTCTATGTCGTCCTGTTCATGCTATCAGCGGCAGTCATAACTGCCAGTGAAGAGAAACTATTCTGGAGAGGCGCAACTCTATTCAACATGCGTTCAAACCATTATATTCAGAATATGAAGATTTAAATAACATTTTGTTTGGACTTAGAAATATATGTATTGTTGTACATTTTAAATTAACCAAACACATGATGTACTTTTAGCCGCTAAGGCAGAATCTCAAAGCTTAAGGAAGACATTGTTGATCTTATGCTACACTCTCATGATATGAGACAAGCACATTAACCAAAACGGGCGATTTTGCCATTTGTAGGCAATGCGCTACATTATTTTTATTGGCACAGCACCAACGACAACTATGACAGTTTATGTCATAACAGTAAGACCTTGGCGGAAAACCAAGACATTATTACACATGTGGTTAGCCAGAGCATCACAAATGGTGAAAATACTCATAGCATTTTTTCTCAATTAAAACATTTTTTCTACTTGTCTGTTCAGGAGTTGCTGAACCAGACACATGCTTTTGCTATGGATCATTTTATGATTACTTATTATAAATTGTTGAATTTCATTAATATCGCATAAATAACTATGTACCATGTATCATGTTTTTTTTACCAAAGTACTGTGTTTGAGACGCACAGATGTTGTACTCGTACAGTGAAATTTATTCATGCTCTAATGCGTAATTATAATGTTAACCCACACCTCTGGTTTTCACCCTCTTCCTTATGCACACCCTGTCCAGCCATTGTGAACTCTACAACATGCCAAGCGGTGACACTAATCCACAGGGAAAGAGAGGCAGAGGTAGACCAAAAACCACATGGGGAAGAGAACTGAATACAGAGGTGAAAATGATGAGGAAAACATGGAAAGAACTTGAGCGGATGTCACATGATAGGAGGACGGCATGTGTTTGTTGAAGGCTATGCTCCTTGGGGAGCTAAAGGGTATTGATTGATTGAAACATTACACCAGAAACATCGCACATGAAAGGCTTCTCTCCAATGTGTAATCTTTTGTTGGTTAAAAATTCTGAGTCATTTAGACCCTATTCAACAAACATTACACTTGTAAGGTTTCTCTCTAGTATGTATTCTTATGTGATCATTAAGATCACCATATCATGTAAACCCAACACCACAAACATCACATTTGTAAGGTTTCTTTCCTGTATGTCTCCGTTTGTTTTTGTTTAGACAAGAAGACCATGTAAACCCTGCATCAAAAACATCACACTTGTAACGTTTCTCTCCATTAAGTATTCTATTGTGATCTTTCAAACAAGAAGACTGAGTAAACCCTTCACCACAAACATCACACTTGTAAGGCTTCACTCCAGTATGTGTTATTTTATGCGCTTTAAGACTAACAAAGTGTGTAAACATTACACTTCACACATCAAACTTGTAAAGCTTCTCTTTTGTATGTATTTTTGTGTGTGTTTTCAGTGGAGCCATTGTAGCGCAGTGGTTAGCACACTGGCTTCCTAGCTCGGTGGTCCATGGTTCAATCCCCAGTTGAAGCAGGATTCTTTATACTGCAAATGGCTCTATGGTTGACCCAGCCTCATGAACTGCGTACCAGAGCAATTTCTGGGAAGGTTAAGGTGGCCAGCATGAAGCTGACCACATCACCCCTAGTGTGCAAATGGTCAAGAAAATATGGGCCTGACAGCAATATGCCTCAATGTGCATGTAACGGGATCCTTTTTTTTTCTTTACCTTTCCAGATTATAACTGTGCAAACCCTACACCGAAAACATCTTTTGTTTTCCTTCAGGGGTCCAAAGCATAACTGTTCTTGTGATGGCATCGGGGTCTCTTCTGAGGACATGGCCAACCCAGCTCCAGCGTCTGCCAGCTATGATGGTGTGCATGTCCTCTTGCTTGCTCCGAGTAAGCAGATCTTGGTTGGTGATGGTATTCGGCCAAAAGATTCGGTGAATTTTTCTTAGGCAGGTTGTGTGAAAAGAGGACAATTTCGACATTTCCTTCTCTGTAACTCTCCAGCATTCTGCACCATAGAGAAGCACAGAAAGCACACAGCTCTGATATAATCTTAATTTTGTGCTTGTGCTGTATTGAGAAGACTTCCAGATGTTGTTTAGGCTAAAAAAAGGCTGTTCTTGCTTTATTCATTCTGTTGTTGATGTCTTTGCCTGCCCCGCCGTTTGGTGTTACTATGCATCCTAGGTATGCGAAGGTGTCTGTCTGTAACAGTTGCTGATTCCTTACTGATATGGGCTCAGGGCTGCTCACATTGAGCGTCATGACCTCTGACTTCTTTAGATTGATGTTCAAGCCCACCTGCTGGCTATACTTATTAAGTCTATCCGTTTTTTCCTGGATGTGTTGATGTGAATGTGCTAGTAGTGCAATGTCATCTGCATATTTCAGATCTTCTAATGTTGAAAATGTAGTCCATCTTATTCCTCTTGGACTGCCCTCTGTTGTCTGACACATCACTCAGTCTATGACTGTTAAAATAGAGTGGCTGATAAGGGGCATTCCTGTCATACTCCTGTCTTCACCTCAAAGGTTTGGTTGCTCTGCCCAACACTACACGTAATGTTGGCATAGAGGCTTTTTATGATTGACACTATGCAGATTGGAATTCCATAAGACCTCAGTATTTTCCATAAACTGTCCTTATGTAAGCTGTCAAAAGCCTTTTCAAAATCAACTAAATTAATGTACAGCTGTCTTTGTCATTCTGAGCACTGCTCTATAATGTTCCTGAGAGTAAATATATGATCTACATATCTTCTGTTCTTTCTAAATCCTGCTTGTTTCTTTCCTCAGTTTGTGGTCTACTGCTTTTGAAATTCTCTGTGTAATTATCCTGCCTAGTATTTTGCTGGGAACTGAGAGAAAAGTGATTCCTCTCCAATTATTGCAGTCTGCAAGATCTCCCTTCTTGGGCAACTTGACAATTATTCCTTTCTTCCACTCTGTTGGTGATGTCCCTGTTTTCTAGACTTGTGCAAATAGTGGTTCTAATAGTTCTGCTGCTAGCTCAGGGTCTGTCTTAAATAGCTCTGCATTTAGTTATCATGGCCAGGAGCTTTTCCATTCTTTAACCCTTTGATTGCTGTGATGATTTCCTCTTTTCTTGGAATGTCTGTATCTACATCTAGATCGTTTTCAGCCTCAGGAACATTCAGTTGTGTCTCTGGTGGTTCCTTGTTCAGAGTTTCTCTGAAGTGCTCTGCCCATCTTTTTTCCTGTCCCTCTGCTGTCGTGATGAGATTTCCTTGCTTATCTTTTACTAATGTAATATTGTTTGCACCTCGTTTTCCGCTGATGAATTTAGTTATTTTGTATACTGTGCTTTGTTCATTTCTCAGTGCTGCCTCTTCTGCCTGTCATGCAAGATCGTCTAGGAAATTCCTTTTGTTGGCTCGGGTTTGGCGTTTAACTTCCTTGTCCAGCTGACTGTACTGATCGCTATTTAGTTGCTTTAACATGCGGGACTTTGCTTCTGTTTTCCTTCTTTTCAGTAAATGCTGCCCCACAAACATCACACTTGCAAGGCTTCTCTCCTGTATGTCTTGTTTTATGTTTTTGTAGATTACTGCTGTGAGTAAATGCTGCACCACAAAAGTCACACTTGAAAGGCTTCTCTCTAGCATGTATTATTTTATGACTTTGTCGGTTACCTGTCTTAGTAAATGCTGCTCCACAAACATCTCACTTGTAAGGCTTCTCTTTTCTATGTATTCTTTTATGACTTTGTAGACTACAGTTCAGAGTAAATGCTGCACCACAAACATCAAATTTGTAAGGCTTCTCCCCTGTATGTATTCTTTTATGTCTTTGTAGATTACTGCTGTGAGTAAATGTTGCACCACAAACATCACAATTGTAAGGCTTCTCTCCTGTATGTATTCTTTATTGACTTTGTAGACTACTGTTCAGAGTAAATGCTGCACCACAATTATCACACTTGTAAGGCTTCTATTATGTATGTATTCTATTATGACTTTGTAGACTAACACTCTTAGTAAATGCCGCATCACAAATATCTCACTTGTAAGGCTTCTCTCCTGTGTGTATTGTTTTATGACTTTGTAGTTGGCTTGTCTGAGTAAATGCTGCACCACAAACATCACACTAATAAGGCTTCTCTCCTGTATGTATTCTTTTATGACTTTGTAGACTACCACTCTCAGTAAATGCTGCTCCACAAACATCACAATTGTAAGGCTTCTCTCCTGTATGTCTTCTCTTATGTTTTTGTGGATTACTGCTGTGAGTAAATGCTGCACCACAGACATCACACTTGTAAGGCTTCTCTCCTGTATGTATTCTTTATTGACTTTGCAGACTACTTTTTAGAGTAAATGCTGCACCACAAATTTCACACCTGTAAGGCTTCTTTCCTGTATGTATTATTTTATGACTTTGTAGACTAACACTCTTAGTAAATGCTGCACCACAAATATCACACTTGTAATGCTTCTCTTCTGTGTGTATTGTTTTATGACTTTGTAGTTGAGTTATTTGAGTAAATGCTGCTCCACAAACATCACACTAGTACGGCTTCTCTCCTGTATGTATTCTTTTACGACTTTGTAGACTACCACTCTCAGTAAATGCTGCTCCACAAACATGACACTTGTAAGGCTTCTCTCGTGTATGTCTTCTTTTATATTTTTGTAGATTACTGCTGTGAGTAATTGCTGCACCACAAAAGTCCCACTTGAAAGGCTTCTTGCCTGTATATATTATTTTATGACTTTGTAGGTTACCTAATTGAGTAAATACTGCTCCACAAACATCACACTCGAGTATTAGATAAATCCAAGAAGAACAGTTTGGTTTTAGACGGAACAGTGGAACAAGAGAGGCAATATTTTGCCTAAGAATATTAGCAGAAAAATATACAGAGGTCCAAAAAGTATGTATATGTGCTTCATTGACTATAAGAAGGCTTTTGACAGAGTCCATCATGAGAAAATAATTGAATGCCTCGAAGACATAGGTATTGATGGAAAGGATATAAGAATACTCAGTAACCTTTATTGGGAGCAAACTGCCACAGTAAGATCGGGAAGGAATTATTCACCATACATAGACATAAAAAGAGGTGTTAGACAAGGTTGTGTGCTGTCCCCCTGCCTATTTAATTTATACACCGAAAAAATTTTCAAACAGATACAGGAAATACCAGGACTGAACATCAGTGGAAGGTCAATAAACAACCTAAGATATGCAGATGATACCGTGTTGTTAGCTGAAAGCGAACAGGAGTTACAAGAACTAGTGAAGCAAGTGAACAGTATAAGTCATGAATATGGACTCGACATTAATATTGAGAAAACAAAAACTATGATAATTAGCAAAACAGACGATAAATCCACTGTAAAAGAGAACTCCCTCTGTATAATGTTCTGACTGTTCTTCTTCGCATATATATTCTGTGTGTGTGATGATGATGATGATGATCTCTTGTCGCGAATGCGTGATATGGTATTACATCAAGGTGGACACCCAAGTTACAGTGTAGAGTTGCATCACAGGACGTAATATACAAGTGGAAAGTGTTCCTCACATAAGAAGATGTAGAATCAATGGACTCACAAGGTACATGCCACATGTATAGAGTCAAGAATGTGAGTGAACAGCCGTGGATTTTTCCAGTATTTATTACACGGCCACAGCAACAGGAACGTAAACAACTTCATATGACAGTTACAGTACATAGTTGGCAAAAACATCATCATATTGGATATTTGAGTAGTAACATCAGCAGCATCTTCAGACAGCATATGAATACATTATGGGACGACAGTAGGCAAACGTTCTGGTTGTCTATCGCCACATACTCAGCAAAGGTAAATACTTCAATATCAATAGTGGTTCGATGCTAGAACCTGTTCTTGGCTAAGTTTTTTCACAAGTCGTAAATTCATCAACTTTATGGAAGCAATAGTATATTTCCCTGCTAGGATGATCTCTGCATCATTGTCCGATAATAGGATTTACTTTCTTTTCTCTTGACAACGATCCATATAATGATGGGAATTCAAAATGGCTACCATCACAAATTTCGCTCACTCATGAGGGTAAATGATGAGTCGAAATTAAATCTTAATTCTGAACATAAATGTTCCCCATAGGTTCCCATACCGTTCTACAATCAGTAAGGCTGCTTCCTGAAAAATACATGACATCTGTAGGACAATCTGTCATCTTCATCTGTATTTAATGATCCTAGAGGTGCGCTAATACGATGGCTTCCTCTAGGCCTAACAAACATAGTTCATCGAAACAAAGGGTCTGGTGTTACCTTGATTTAGGAATACATACATACGCCATTCCTTGGCGCTACCAAAGAACAACAGGAGAATCTCACATACTATTATCACGTAGCGAGACATCGTTCTCCTTTATAAGAATTCACAGAGATCACTTTCAACTTTCCTAAATCGACCAGCCCAGGGAACACCGCCATCATCGGCGACTTCGTCAAGACCTATATCACCTTTTTAGGCAAAAACAAACACCTGCCCCAGAATTCGGCAGAGAAGAATATAGCCCGACTTAAACATGCGAAGATATACAATATAAAACTGAATCTTCTTGTTCTAGACAAGTAATACATATGAATTCAATGCATAAACATTCTAAGCAAGATTAATCTATTTTCTGGCCCTACCAAATGAGAAATGACAAATTCCGTATTAATCCGCCAAGTCAATATTCAAGAGAGATCACTCATACAATCAAAAGTGTAAATCAATCATGGATTATCTAGCTTTACCAAGGGGAGCATTTTCGTACACAAATAAATACAAATATATATTTTCCATATTAAATAGACATACTAAATGAATTGTATGCCTCTCTGAAGTAATCCGTGCGTCCCATAAGAATATGAGCACAACACCCACATTAAAGATAAGCGTAAATGGGAAAATCCTGGAACAAGTCAAGAGCTACGTATATCTTGGTCATATAATAACAGAAGATGGCAGATGTGAAACAGAAATCAAGAAGAGAATAGGAATGGCCAAAGCTACATTCAACAACATGAAACATATACTGACATCCAAACAGTTATCTCACAAATTAAAACTGAGAATCATAAAGTGTTATATATATTCTGCATTTCTGTATGGTGCAGAAACATGGACGATGAATAAGCATTTGGAAGAAAGAATTGAGGCTCTTGAAATGTGGATATATAGAAGAATGGGGCGTATCTCATGGAAAGAGATGAAAACAAATAAGGAGGTCCTAGAAAATCTAGGTAGGAAAAGAGAACTAATAAGGAAGGTCAAAGTTCGGCAGCTAAAATACTTTGGCAACATAAAAAGGCATAACACCTTTCAGAAGACCATAACAGAAGGGAGAGTTGAAGGAAAACGTGCAAGGGGAAGACAGCACTATAAGTGGGAAGATAACATCAAAAGATGGACAGGAAAGAGTCTATCAGAGTGCACCACCAAGACAAGAGACAGAAGACGTTGGAGATCCATTACAGCCAACCTTCGTTGTGGAGATGGCAACTGATGATGATGATGATTAGCGGGCGTACGAAAAAAAAAAAATCAGTTTTGTATAGCTCGTAGGTATGATGCTAATAACGCTGGCTTGACAACATATTCTTTTCCTACTGTAGCTCAGGACCCCTGACTGAACGAATCAGGTAGTACTTTAACAAATATAGTTGCTTAATATAGAAGTCTGTGAACTTGTAAATAAAGTCAAGACTTCATCTGGCTTCACCCGCCAGGCACTTCTTCTTCTGCTCAAAGTTATAGGCCGTAATGACGGGCCTTATAATGGTTGATAAATAACTGTGCATTTTTTTCATAGGCATGTATTATCTTCCATGCTGAAACGTACTGCCATCCTGCGGGTTTCATATCAATATACGTTCATTGTGCTTCTGTAAAGTACTTCAACGAATAGACCTAATTGGCTACGTCAAGCACACATAATGGACTCATCATGAGTCACCAGGTAAACAAGATATTGCACGTGAGAGTGGAGAAGAGCGTGCTCGATATGTCCATACAACCACTAAATTACGAAATCCACTCTTTTGTAAAATAATACATACCATCTTAAAATATCCCCTACTTTTGTGACAGGTATATATTGTGCCTTATTGACAGTGCTTATATACTATCTAACAGCTTACGCATGCAAAGTATGTGGAATGTTGAAAATACTGTGACTTATGGATATACCGTACGGACATGTATTGTCATTTTTAATTGGAAAACAGACGTCTACAAATAAAGGGACATAACTCTAGAATAATTTGCATAATCAAGGGAAGTAACAAAAACATTTCCTATCTGATGGTTTTTTTTATTCACAGTGTCTTTGGATATTAACATTTGCATTCGTTTAAACATACTAATGCATGGAAGTCAATCATGTATCATAACATTCATTTATTTGAACATACTTCAATAGACTATGTTGGATATTTGATTAATGACTATATTACCATTACACTACACGTGTTAGGTACTGTGCTTAAAATTGAGTGTTATTTAATGTTAATTCGCCAGACTTGGTTTGATCTTTGATACAAATCATTTTTACACTCACACTATATTTGAATCTATATATGGCTAATATGCCATACTATTATCAAGTCGTACAACATACAGACATAGTATTAACTATTGCTCACACAAGTGTGTTAGATACAATATTACATTGGTTCTCTTAACATCACTATGTTATGTTGATGACATGTACTTTACAGTTACACATACTTTTAATCTTTTAACTGATGGGATTGCATTCAGTAGCTTTTTTAGTTGATTGTCTGCCTCATTTCATCTATTGCTTCTATTACATAATGGTATTAATTTTAATGCTTTGCATTATAACTATTATGTTCTATGGCATATTCCTCACAGCTTTACATCCACCCTTGTGAAACGTAATCTATGCCAGGCAAACTCCCTAAGATCCTCGCTCAATTGAATTAAAAAATGTTCTATGGCATATTCCTCACAGCTACATCCACCCAAACGTAATCTATCTCCCTCCCGGAGAAAATGATCAAAAATATCCATAGTAACTATACATATGATTCCCTGAATCAATATACTTATATATACGATAATGTATGGTTACTCCATATAACCAATCAACCACTTATCATGTTTACTTACACTAATTGTAAGTAATTATTGATCTAAAATAATCAACAAAAAATTTTCAGTAATTATTGTACTTCCTCAATCTGGGAATATTCAATCTAATTAATTGTTATATTATTTAACTCTTATTTGTAAGTTCCATACATAGACATACTATTTTGGGAAAATATTACATATATACTCATTAATATATCATAAATAGTTATGATATTTATCCATGTAGGATGCTGAATTGCTATCATGCACCTAATAATTATTGGTATTATTCCTCAATAATTATATTATTCAATCAATGATATGTGCTAAGTTAATCTTTCAGTACTGGAAAAGTGTACTAAATAATATACACTGTGTATCTTATATGCAGGGCAGACTATGAAGTCAAATTATTTTATCAATATATATATATTATATTATATTATGCCTTAATCATGAGCTATAAAGTGCGTCGCCAATTTCTTGAACCAACACTGCAAATTGGTGCTAAGTTCCTAATTACCCTCAAAATTCATAAAAATGTAATCATATTCATCTACACTCTCATTAATGAATAAATTATAGTATTATTATTATTATAAATGGATGAGATGAAGACAAACAACACAATTTGTTAACCAAGGATTACAGAACGGTAGTACAATACGAACAAGACATTTTCACAATTAAAAATGACTTTATCAACTAAATAGAACAAACGGAAGTGCCACAAAAAGGAGGAAGGTCAACGATTGACCCAAGGCAAAGTTGACCTCAATCTATGCAGAATACATTAAAAAAATGAATGCAAAAGTAATGACGTAACAGGACTCATCAACGGTTATACAAAATCTATAAACTAAATGATAGTAAGGTCAGAATAACACTATAGATTACAAACATTATTACAGAAATGAATAAGAATTGGAACTAAATACACTAGAATACCCCAGTTATTACTAGACTAGACACCTAACATGCAAGGTCAATTAATTGCAAATACGAACGAACAAAAATCATCGGAAAGCCATCGATGGGTTCTTCGTTAAAATGCAATTAACTAACGGCCTTAAGGAACAATTAAAATCAGTTCGGGCATCCATGGAGCCATAGAATTGATTTCAATCCACCGCCCTACTTGTGAAATGGGGAAAGTCAGATGATGAGCAGTGCCCCCTGTGCCAGGGGAGGCAGACACTTGAACATGTGCTCTCAGCGTGTAAGGTGTCATTAGGGCAAGGGCGATATACTTGGCGCCATAACAAAGTGCTGAATGAGCTTGCTGTGACAATAGATCTGGCAAGGATGAAGGCGAATAGCAAACCGAGGCCGAGCACTGCAAATACATACTTTCTGAGGGCAATAAAGTCAGCACACCAGAAACCGAGTAAACCTGGTAGCAGTTTATCATCTCTTCTTGACTGTGCAAACAACTGTGAGATGGCGGTAGACCTACCTGGACGAGGGGCATATCCAGAGAGTATCAGGAAATCGCGGAGATGGCCGGATATAGTGCTTCATTCTTCAGCAACGCTTCAGGTCATACTGATTGAACTGACCGTGCCATTTGAATCTAGATTAGATGAGCAACACTCGTTCAAAGCGGCCAAGTAGTGATCTGGCCGCGGATCTGAGACACAATGGGTTCACTGCAAGGGTCTAGGCTGTTGAAGTGGGCGCAAGAGGGCTTGTGGCTGCATCAGTGTATGATCTATTGAAACTGTTGGGGTTGAGGTGCAGCCGAGAACAAGGGCACTGAAGAGGCTTAGTGAAACTGCCAAAAAGGCATCAGGCTGGCTGTGGAACAACCACAATGGGCAATGGAAATCGTGACAATAAATGCTGCGGTACAGAAAACACCAGGAATTTTTCTAAGTCCACAAAACGCTGAGTTTTTTGGTGTACTAGTGAAAGGGCAGTGGCTGAGAGGTGACAGGCAGTGTATATTATAGGGTGTCAGGTAGAATTTCAGTGGTGGGCGCGCAGTGGCTAGACTCGTCAGCTTCGTGCAGGTGACTCAGTGTGTGTCCGTAGTTGTAATGTGCTACGGAACGAATGGAATAATTTTGTCTTCTCTTTGTTACTTTCACAATTGCCTCCATGGCTGGCGTTGTGGATTTTAAAGTTGCTACCATAAGTGAAATGGGTTCATTTTCGATACATGACAACAGGAGGCTGAGACGCTTGGGAGTCATGACCCAAGTGGGCCCCCCCCCCTTTAGAGTGTAAAGGAGTAATTGGGCCGAAACACTTGTCAGACGGGGGCGGACTTTTTCTGATGATCAGATTGCTTCCTGTTGTATCGCTCTGTAAAGAGTTTCCTATCATAGTATGGTCACCTCACTTTGCTGTTAAAACGATTTATGTCTTTTGTAGTCAATGGCTTTAGTATCTTTTGCTAATGTCCACACATTGGGTGTTTAATTGCTTACTTAGTGGAACAAACACCATGTGTTACCGGGGCCTGAAATGGGAGAGAAGAATAGTAACACTGTTCCCTTCCATGCATGTTGTAGAAAGCGACTAAGGAGGGTTGGGCATGGGGCTGGTTACCCCATCCAGTAAAAAAAATTTTAAACTACAAAAAACTTCAACAAACACGGACAAGTCAATTAAAGAAAATAAAACACAGCCATCCAAGACAGGGGAAGGTCCTCTTGCAGGGAGGCGTATGATGCAACACAGAGAAAGCCGAAAGAAGTCTGTGTTACTGACTAACCTTCTTTTTTCTAGGAGAACTTCCAGATTTGGCACCTGTAATGTTCAGACATTAGACAAACAAGGGAAAGTGGCACAAGTAGCAGCAGAAATGAGGGAATATAAAATCGAGGTTCTTGGAATGTGTGAAACAAAGGGGAACGGGGTAGACAGGAAGAAACTCATCACAGGGAAATTGGTGCTGTCCTCAGGACATGTAGACAAAAGTTCACACCACAGTGAAGGGGTAGCTACTTTTTAACAAACAAGCATGTCTAATAAGGCCTCTTGTAGTTTCTGAGATCTATAATGAAGAAGCAGAGAAAGCACTCATTGAATAGGAAGCTGTTGGACCCAGAATAATAACAGCTGCTTTTAAAACAGATAAAAAGAAAATAAATGTAAATGTCATCCAATGTTATGCACCAACTAATGACAAAGAAGAGTCTGTGAAAGAAGCATTTTATACTAGACTACAAGAAATTATGGAAAAAGTAAACAGAAGAGACATCACAATTTTGATGGGTGACATGAATGCAAAGATAGGTACAGTCAACACCGGCTTTGAAGAAGTCATGGGAAAACATGGGCTAGGAATAATGAATGAAAATGGGGAACTATTCTCAAACTTCTGTGCTTCAAATCAGTTGGCTATAGGAGGAAGCATGTTTCCACATAAGAGAATATACAAGGCAACATTGATATCACCAGACCATAGAACAGAAAATCAGATTGATCATATATGCATAAACAAGAAGTTTAGATCATCATTCCAGGATGTAAAGGTATATAGAGGAGCAGATGTGGCTTCAGATCACCACCTTCTGATAGCCAAAGTAAAAATGAAACTCAAGAGATATGCAACAATGCAAAATTATAGACAACAATTTAATGTAGGACATCGAAGAAACAAGAGACACATTTGCGTTCACAGTATCCAACAAATTCCAAGTGCTCCAACAGCTGGAAGATATATTGAATACAGAAGACTACTGGCTGCTAATCAAAACTGTATGGAATGAGACATGTGAAGAAATACTGGGGAAAAGGGAACAACAACAAAAAGCATGGATAACAACAGAAACCATCAATAAGATAAAAGACAGAAAAAACAAGAAAGCAGATTTAAACACAAGCAAAACCAGAAGTTCCAAAGCCAAGGCTCAAGATGTGTACACAGAAGCAAACAAAGAAGTAAAAAGAAGTATCAAAAGAGACAAGAGGAAGTATATTGAGGAGTTGGCAAGAGAGGCAGAAGATGCTGCAGCCAAAGGGAATATGAGAGAACTGTATAACAGCACAAAGAAGCTAACGGAGAAATACAAGCAAACAAGTTGCTTCATAAAAGACAAAAATGGAAAACTGCTCAGCAATATACAAGAGCAAATGAAGAGGTGGACAGAATATTTTGAGGACCTTCTCAATAGACCAGCTCCACAAAACCCCTTGGACATCCAGCCAGCAGAAGAAGAGCTACAAATTAACGGTGAAAGACCAACGAAGGAAGAAATAAAGAAAGCCATAAAGCTTCTAAGAGATGGAAAAGCGTCTGGACCTGATGGCATTCCAGCAGAGGCCATCAAAGTGAGATATCGACATGGCTACAGAGATGTTATATAAATTACTTGGTAAAGTCTGGGAAAAGGAAGAGATACCAACAGAATGGAAGGAAGGATATTTGGTTAAGTTGCCTAAGAAGGGAAATTTACTAGAGTGCACAAATTATAGAGGAATAATGTTACTTTCAGTGCCAGGAAAAGTATTAAACAGGATTATCCTTGAAAGATTAAAAGAGTTCATAGACAAGAAACTGAGAGATGAACAAGCAGGTTTTTGACAAAACAGATCATGTACAGACCAGATAGCTACTTTGAGAATAATAGTTGAACAAAGTCTGGAATGGAATTCACCACTATACATCGGTTTTGTGGACTACGAAAAGGCATTTGACAGTGTAGACAGAGAATCATTTTGGAAATTGATAAGGCATTAATAGAGTTCCCCTGAAGATCATTAATTTAATAAAGAAAACATATGAAGACATGACATGCAGAGTTCTTTATGAAGGACAGCTTACAGAACCGTTTGGAATAAGAATAGGAGTGCGACAGGGATGCCTCTTGTCTCCATTTCTTTTCTTACTAGCAATAGACTGGGTAATGAGATCATCGACAACACACAACAGAAATGGAATCCAGTGGACTCTGACTAAGCAGTTGGATGATCTGGATTTTGCTGATGACTTGGCTTTTCTGTCTCATAATCGTAATCAGATGCAGGACAAATTAAATACACTCAATGAGAGGTCACAGCATATGGGTCTGAAAATACATAGGGCAAAGACAAAGATAATGAGAATAAATGCAGGTAATGATAACAGGGTTGAACTTGAAGAAGCACCAATACAAGATGTAGAATTGTACACATATTTTGGCAGCAATATAGACAACGTTGGAGGGACAGACAGTGATATCAAAATAAATACAAAAAGCAAGAGGAGCTTTCATTGCATTGGGAAATATATGGAGATCAAGAGAAATCGAATCCAACACGAAAATAAGAATCTTCAACTCAAATGTGAAGTCAGTCATATTGTATGGCTCTGAGAATGGAGAACAACAAAGCCAACAACCAAAAAGCTACAGACTTTCATAAATGGGTGCTTGCATAGAATAGAGGGATGAAAATGGTATGACAAGGTTACCAACGTGGAACTGATGACAAGAACTAGACAAGTGCCAGTGGAACAAGAGATGAGAAGAAGACGATGGAGATGGATAGGACACACACTGATGAAACCTGCTGATAGCATTACAATGCAGTCCTTGTTCTGGAACCCACAGGGCAAGAGAGGCAGAGGTAGACCAAGAAGCACAAGGAGCTGGAAACAGAGGTGAAAATGATGATGAGAACATGGGAAGAACTTGAGATGATGGCACGTGACAGGAGGACTTGGCATGTGTTTGTTGACGGCCTATGCTCCTTTGGGAGTGGAGGGTTATGATATGATATGATATAGTAGCACAAACCTGGGTGCTATGCTAGTTCATGCCAACAGTGAAATATCATGATATCCATCTTTCACTCTGGTGATAGTAAACTCACACCACAGAAATAATGCAAACTTCGTTTCCATTATTTTATGGGGGATGGAGCAATGTTATTATTAAAATTCATAACATGTGTGTTGATATCAAAATGGTTCGACAAAGGATTCATATTTGTTTATTATCAGTAGTCCTTGGTAACAGGAAGTTACGTCACTACCTCAAGGTTGAGTTAGCAGAACATACGGTCGGTATCGCCAAAAGTGTACAATCGTCTGCTAGGGTCTTCTGTGTGTTTCATTGTGGAAAGTGAACGTGTGTTTCTGAGCTCCTGAGAATTATAGTATTTCATTAAATTGCTCCTATGTATTCCATCACTGGATCATCCATATACCTCCATGTTATGCTGCCAGTATATTTGTAAAAGAAATTATGAATGTTGGAAAGAACGTGAGTTGAACAATATTAAAATGTATAAATCTGTCGAGGACAGTGTCCTAGCTATAGACGGAACAGAGCTAGACTGAAGATGATATATGTAATGGCATAATATATATATATATGCATGTCAAGATTATGGAGTGGAGCAATGTCCTGTACAATAAACTATGTTGTATTTTGTCCACGCTGCTTTTGTGGTGACATTTATGAGTTCGTGTTGCAGGGTTGTGTGCGTGGTCTACTAACGTTACCCCTAGTTGAACATTGGCCAGAGTAGCAAAGGATCCACTCCGAATATACAAATACTCATCAAAAGACACGCAACAGTACCATTATTTAGACAAACTATATCAAACGGGTCAAAAACCTTAAATGTCACCATTGTCCTGGTCACCCATTATGGGGGATAGAGCCACCACTACAGGAAGCTTACACTAAACATTCACAAGCTCTTACTGTGATGGTATCTGCAGCTATTTGTTTGACATGCTGATGTTGCCAGTCTCATGATAAACCTTATAAAAGTGCCTTGTACAACATCCTGAGGGTGCAATATTTCTTTGTCTCATCAGAAATCCCAGAAACTACAAGAGGCCTTATAATAGTGCCTTTTGCAACATCCTGAAATTTGTATGTATTCTTTTATGACTTTATAGATAACCACTCACAGTAAATGCTGCTCCACAAACATCACATTTGTAAGGCTTCTCTTCTGTATGTCTTCTTTAATGTTTTTGTAGATTACAGCTGTGAGTAAATGCTGCACCACAAACGACACTTTTGTAAGGCTTCTCTCCTCTATGTATTCTTTTATGACTTTGCAGACAACCACTCTGAGTAAATGCTACTCCACAAACATCACACTTGAAAGGCTTCTCTCCTGTATGTCTTCTTTTATGTGTGCTAAGACTCCAGCTCCGAGCAAATGCTTCTCCACAAATATCACATTTATAAGGCTTCTCTCCTGTATGTATTCTTTTATGACTTTGTAGACTACCTGCCTGAGTAAATGCTACACCACAAACATCACATTTGTAAGGCTTCTCTCCTGTATGTATTATTTTATGTATTTGTACACTACTTCTCAGAGCAAATGCTGCACCACAAACTTCACACTTGAAAGGCTTCTCTCCTGTATGTAATATTTTATGACTTTCTAGGTGACCTGTCTGAGTAAATGCTGCTCCACAAACATCACACTTGTAAGGCTTCTCTCCTGTATGTATTCTTTTATGTCTTTGTAGATGGCTTGTCTGAGTAAATGCTGCTTTACAAATATCACACTTGTAAGGCTTCTCTCCTGTATGTATTCTTTTATGACTTTGTAGATTACCACTCTCAGTAAATGCTGCTCCACAAACATCACACTTGTAAGGCTTCTCTCCTGTATGTATTCTTTTATGACTGTGTAGACTACTGTTCAGAGTAAATGCTGCACCACAAACATCACACTTGTAAGGCTTCTCTCCTGAATGTTTTTTTTTATGGTTGTAAAGACTACTGTTCAGAGTAAATGCTGCACCACAAATATCACACTTGTAACGCTTCTCTCCTGTATGTATTCTTTTATGACTTTGTAGACTACCACTCTCAGTAAATGCTGCTCCACAAACATCACACATGTAAGGCTTTTCTTCTGTATGTATTCTTTTATGACTTTGTAGACTACCACTCACAGTAAATGCTGCTCCACAAACATCACACTTGTAAGGCTTTTCTCCTGTATGTCTTCTTTTATGACTTTGTAGACTACAACTCACAGTAAATGCTGCTCCACAAACATCACACTTGAAAGGCTTCTCGAATGTATGTATTCTTTTATGAGTTTGTAGGTTACCTTTCTGAGTAAATGCTGCTCCACAAACATCACACTTGTAAGGCCTCTCTCCTGTATGTTTTATTGTATGACTTTGTAGGTTACCTTTCTGAGTAAATGCTGCTCCACAAACATCACACTTGTAAGTCTTCTCTCCTGTATCTGTTCTTTTATGTTGCTGCAGGTTATCTTTCACAGTAAATGATGCAACATTAATGTCACACTTGTAGGATTTGTCTTTCTCTATATTCTTGTGAGACTGAGTGCTTAAATCACTGCAAGCAGCAACAGCTCTGCCAGTCACACAATGCTGAACATTTATCTCACTGGCAGAAAATGGTTTACTACAATTTATGTTACAGACTTGATTTTTACAAACTGATGTATTACTATGTAGGTTGTCAAACATTGTAGCTGTCCTTTCCTGACTGTTGATGACGTTCACTGATGTATTACTGTGTAGGTTGTCAAACATTTTAGCTGTCCTTTCCTGACTGTTGATGAGGTTCACTGATGTATTACTGCGTAGGTTGTCAAACATTGTAGCTGTCCTTTCCTGACTGTTGATGAGGTTCACTGATGCTTCATTACAAGTGAGTCTCAGGTTGATGCTATCTTCTCTTGCTACATCAGTAGAAGTGGCATCTCCAATCTTATTCACTGCTTCATTCATGTTATTTAGACTGTATTGTGGTAACACATTCTGAAGATCACTGCATTTATTATCAAACTCCCAGCATCCATCTCTGTGTACTGTTGTCATATGCTTATCCAGGACATCAAGTTGGAAGAAATGAGTGTTGCACAGGTGACAAGAATAAACACCTGTAATAATAAAAATAATGAACAAAGATAAATAATGAATTGCATGTCTTGTATGTTTAGTTAAAGTTTGTTAGCAAAATATAGTAAACAGACTCATAAGCTTAATTTCCTGATAATTATGTGATTGTAATTCAGGATCGACATCATTGCATTCCAGGCAAACCCATTGGTGCTAAGTCTTCCTCAGCAAATGTTGAAGTGTGGAATGCTTACCGTACTGTAGCATACTAAACTGTATACATGTAGGATGCATCCTCTCATATGTCATAACTGCTAGTCTTATGTTTGATGCCACATTCCAGCTATCTTAGCCTTGTTGATTCATCTAATGCAGTGTTGTTTTCTAACAGATGATCATTAACTGTCCTCAGTATCTCTCCCTTGTGCAGGACCAGTGTCTCTGCTTTGTAAATATACTGCTCAAAAAAAGTTAAAGGCCACTTTCAATTTTTAGGTCATTTCAACTAAGCTGTTTTTTTTTAAACCTGAACACTGTCAAAAAAGTTTTGCTGCATTTTGTTGCATGCTTAAACAATGTTTGTTAATCTGACAATAAATCAAATCTGTGTTACGTGTGTGTACCTTCAAGGTCAATCAAATGTACGTGGTGGAAAGGAAAATAATGCATGTTTGAAAATGCTTCCTATGACAAAGCCTGTTGATAACATTGCTGAAATTTGCTTTTCACGTGCAAGTCGTGAATATAGTGAACAAATGTCACCCACTTTTCAGAAGGAACGGGCAATGGGTATGTTTGAACCATTTACCATTTTAGCCATGGCTCAGCGTGTCTTGCCGTCTTGTGGTAGACCTTGGACGTCCTGACCTGCGTTGTTCTGCGACACTGCCTGCATTATAACGATCACGCAGAGTTTGTATGACAGAGTGGGCAACTCCTAATCTCCTAGCAACTTCTCGCAGCCCTGCATCATCCTGCACCCATGCCATCGCTCTCCATCTGTCAACATTGGTCAAGCATCTTGATGTTATCAAGTCATGTAAGGAGAAAACAAGAAAGTATTCAGTGGGGTACTGGAAGATGAGAGAGGTCTGTATTTCAGAGCTGGCATTTGCTGATGATGTTGCCCTCATTGCTAAATCAGAGGCACATCTCCAATCCAACCTGCAAGTCTGGAAGGAAGAGCTGGAGAAGAGAGGGATGGCCATAAGCAGCTCTAAAACAAAATCCATGGTGATATCATGAGAAGAAAGAAGACAGATTAATCTGGGAGAACAGGTCCTGGAGCAAGTCGACTACTTTAAATATCTCGGAGCTATTACAGACCAAAAGGGAGGCATCAAAGAAGAGTTGGCCACTCGAAAAGCAGCAGCTGGGAGACTTTTTCAGGCCATAAATCGAGGATTCCGCAGCAAGAGAGAGGTTGGTAAGGAAACGAAGATGGCTGTATACCGCTCCACCTATGTCCCAGTCTTGACATATGGATGCGAGTCATGGGCAATGACTACAACCCATAAAAGCCAGATCCAAACCTCAGAAATGAGGTATCAGGAAGATTCTTGTTGAAGTAACAAGAAGAGACATGGACCGCAACCAGACGATACGTCAAGGCCTAAAATCCCACCCCCTGCAGACCCAAGTAGAACAGTCCCAACTAAGATGGTTTGGCCATGTCTGCAGAATAGGAGAAGATCAGCTACCATGCCAAGCATGGGAAACAAAGAGCCAGGGATCCAGACCCCCAAGACGACCCAGAGTCTGCTGGGAGGACAACATTAGACAATCTTTGAAGGACCGAAGACTAGAATGGAACCAGGCCAGGAGGAAGACAGCTGATAGGATAGTCTGGCGCTCTCTCTCTCTTCCAAATCTCTACACCTCACGGTAGAAGGGGAACGACAAAGTAAGTAAGATATATTTTGGGATGCGACCACCTTCCATGCGGCGAACATGGCCAAGCCAGCAAAGTCTGCACTGTCTAAGCAGTGTATACATACTTTGAAGGCCAGCACGTGACAAGAACACGACATTTGTCTGTTTATAATAAATGTTATACTGTGCAGATATTTAAATCATGTAAACTTATGTAGCCAAAATATGAATTTAAAATAATAACACTGCTATTATATATACCTTTCTCATCTCCAAATAAGCATAACTGTTGTTGACTTTCTGGCATGTCCAAGAAATCAGTATACTGTATCTCAGTTTTAGTACAGCTGTTGTCACAATCAGCCTAAAAGAAATTTTGATCAATCCAGGCATTTATGACTGTCATATTTTGAATCTGTCTAACAACACAGTCATATTTACCGCACTCACTATAGGATACATTGACAGGTGGGATAGCCAATCAGGACACTCCTTTTCTATTGTGTATAACGAAACCTTTTTATGTTTGACAGAAAGGGCCTATTCTGTGTATTTTATAGGAAGGAGTTATTTTATTTCTTAAAGAATAACGAGATATACAGGGAAATACATAACTATTATAACATCTGGGATATTACTTAATAAGTAGGTACAAAGACGGCCTCATAAGAGTAATTTAATTAAAGAGAATAATTGGTTTTAGTGATATTTCTAAATCAGGGTAGCTCCCGATTTAGCTAATTAAAGACTACATAGATTTAAATGCCATGTAATAACTAGACAACAAAGATATAGAAAGATAGAGATAAATTAGCAGTTTAAATATCACTTTAAATAAATACAAACAGCCCAATAATAAGTTAGATATAAAATATTTAAACTTAGTCACATTATACGGGCAAGCTGAAAAAACGTTTAGGTTTTGATTCTTAAACACATATTTGGACCGTGATTCCGATTGGGCGGACACGGCGCTATATATAGAACTGGGACTCAGGGGAGTTCCGCCACACAAATGTGAAAAAATACCGAGCGGAAGAATCGAGCGCAAATTGTTACTGCACGGTCTTTTGCCGCTGTGATCTAAGAGCAGACTTAAATTCCCTTTGAAAGCGTGTATTCAGCTTGTGTATTATTGCCTGATGGTAAGAAAGATATATATAATGGTATATATTGTTGATTATTTGCCTGTGTATACCCGCTTATGTGTTCGGATGTGTAGAAAGTGAAACTACAGGACTAGTGTGTTGCTGCATTGAGGGCATACCTGTGTGATTTTGAAACGAAAGCCAGCGTTAGAAAATGTGTAGAATATTTGTCAGTAGGGCAATAATTACGACTGTAAGTTTTAATAGGGTATTTGAATGAGTATTTCATCCTGGAAATACACACTGTTCCCGAACATAAGATAGAAGTACAGAAATTGTTAACATGATGTTATCAAGTTGTCACTTGCTATTGTGGACTTAACCCAATCATTGTATGGAAGCCAATCATGGGCTAAGGAATATATCATAGGATGTTTACAGGAAATGAATAATCACATGGAACTGGCTGTAAGAGAAATGAAGTTATATGTCCTGTGCAAACTGTTAGCACAATATCTGAAAAATGTTTATATGTGATGTTGTGTGTGTGTGTAGAGTGGTGCTGGAGCCTACATGGAATGCGATTATCTTTCATTCCAGGTTCTGTCTTTATATTACCAAGTACGAACATCCACTGAGAGGAAGTCTGTTGGTGCCTAGAGCTCTTTATTATCTAGAGCCATACCAAGCTTCCCAGCCTGGAAATGCAGTTTGTGTCAACCCGGCCTGATGGATGCAGATCATCATCTAAATAAGATCGGTGGAATCTAGTTCCACTGAACAGCGAATCCAGCGATAAATACATAAAATAAAACCTCACAAAATAAAAACAAAGAAACATTTAATGATGATATATGAAGGACATTTGTTCATAAAAGTGAATTCTACAGTCCAGGGACAGTGATTAGAATAGTAGTAAAGAAAGTAATTGACATTTTCTCGTTACCTTTAACATACCTTGTATTACTCAGTATGAAAAAGTCATTCCATATTATTTATTTAATGTTGTAAATACCATTTGATTTCTTTTAGAATTCCTGACCAAAAAAATAAATCGGTAGAGGACAAATAAATTGTAAATAATTTCAGTTAGTCTGGCTTAATAATTCTTATTAAGTTAATGTTATGTATTGAGATTTATTATATAGAATTCAATTTTCCCCTAGATAACTAACCAGTAAAACATAAGTATATTCACTAATCAAGGTGGGATCTAGAGAGGTAGCAGATAGATCTTCAGTACCCCACACTATCATCATACTTGAAGGTTTACATAGCTTGACCCCACTATTGATGTCGATACACCCTTGCTCTTTTCAGAGAAGGGGGTATTTCTTATAAGACCAGTCTCTTATCTGGCACTATCCTGGTATCATGTGATACATCTTTATGTCCAGGAAAGTCTTTATTTTAATAACATCCAAACCTTTTGCGACATTTGGGGTCCTGTCTGGGATTTTTAGTTCATACCCGGGGGCCTTTACTTGAGATAGTTAGAGTAAAAGTAGGAATAAGGTAATAATATAATAAGATAAAGAAAGTCAATAAATAAAATTAACCAAATTGTGGTGACTGGATGAACTGTCAGTGGTTATAGTTAATTAAGTTTATATTTTAATTTAGTGATACCCTATTCAGTTATAATTTGTATAAGATTGCAAGAGAATGGCAGACTTAGCAAAATTTAGGTCTGTTACAGTGCAGGCGGCAAAAGAACTTGGCATGAGTGGGGATTCTCTTATTCAGTATGTTACTACTGAATGTGATAAATTCATAGACAGAGAAGAAAAGAGATTAGAAACAGAGAGAAGGCTACAATTAGAGGCTAATAGGGAGGCTAAACAGATAGAAGCAGATAGAGAAGTTAAAAGGTTACAGTTAGAATCTGATAGGGCAGCTGAAGCAAAAAGGTTACAAATAGAATCTGATTGGGAGGCTAGGCAAATGGAGGAGAAATGATTGCAAAGGGAGGCAGAGGAGAAATGATTGCAAATGGAGGCTGATAAAGAGGAAAAGAGATTGCAAATGGAGGGCAGAGGAAAAAAGATTGCAAAGAGAACATGAGTTGAGGCTGAAAGAGCTGGAACTTCAAGGACATGTTACAGGCAATGGAAGTAGCCCAACTACCTCTGATACTAGCAAGTCAGGGTGCATCAAATTCAGCCATGAATTTCCAATTGGACCCATTTGTGGAGAAGGAAGATGATATTGAATCATTTTTAAGTAGGTATGAGAGACTAGCTACTAACTATGACCTAGAGAAAGAAAAGTGGAGCCTAAAATTATCCCAAGGGCTGAGAGGAACTTTTTATGAAGTGTTTTCTAAACTGAGTAGAGAAGACCAAGAAGATTATGACCTCCTGGAGCAGGCCTTGTTAGTCAGATATGAAAAGAATGCTGAATTTTATAGAAAGAAATTTAGAACTACCAAGCTGCTGTCTGGAGAGACTTACCACCAATTCTCTGCAAGATTAGAGACCTACTTGGAGAAGTGGACTACTCTTGGGAAGACTCAAGACCTAAAAGAAATGGTCATGATGGAGCAAGTAAGAGAGCCTATGCCTCCAGACATGAGAAAATTTCTTATGGAACAAGGAGCAGAGAGGTTGGGGGAGATTCTCACAGTTGCTGAGAGATATCAAGCAGCTCAGAAAGAGATAGCAGGTATTAAGAAGAAACCAGGAGATAGAAATAAAACCCCACAAAACCAAGATGAGTATGATAATAGGGATCAACCACCTAGATTCAAACAAAGTTATGACAGGCCTAGATATGATCAAAGAGACAGAAACCCTCAGGTACAAAAAAAAGACCCTATAGACCGGGCGATAGGTGGTGTAAAATATGCAAAATGAGCAACCACCATACAACCGAATGTGGTAGAAAAGTTCCTCCATATCACGCTGCATGCATGATAACAGTGGGAAAGGGCAGGAAGGCCCTACAGACAGTCAGACAAACCTCCATCATCCCCCCATCTGTGAAGAAGTAACATGTAATGGCAATAAAGTTATGTGCCTTTATGATTCAGGATTGGAATATGACTCAGTTGTGAGTGTGACTCTGGTGCACCCTGATCAGTATACCACAGGGATAGTGGAGATACAAAGGGCATTAAAGGGAACAGCCACCATGACACTTCTTCAAGCCAGAATCAATGTCAAGACTCGCTATGTGGAAGGAGTGATTAGTGCAGCAGTGTGTGATGATCCTAATTACCCGATGGTGTTAGGAAGAAGATATGTTTTTCTAGGGAGCCCAATAAAACCTGTGATCATGGCAACACTCCAGGTCAGGTCGACCCCTTGTAAGGAGGAGGGAATACCACTTAACATTCTTCCTAAAAAGACGAGAAAGGCCCAAATAAAAGATAAAACTTTAAAACCTTGCTTTGGCAAATTGCCAAACTGCCATAACCACCCTAAGAAAGGACAGTTTTATGTGAAGGATGGATTGCTCTACAGGAAAGCTAGAGCAGGACAAAACGGATATGGACAGTTAGTACTGCTATTGTGTTATAGGGAAAACGTTATGGAACAAGCACATGGTGTACCAGACAGTGGACATAAGAACATTGGTACCACCTGTCAACGGACATCTGTGAGATATTACTGGCCAGGAGTAGCTGAGGACACTGCTCAGTATATAAATTCCTGCGCACAATGTAGCAAGGTAAATTCCATACGTGGGGACAATAACCAGGACCTAGGAGCACATTGCGGTGAAAATAGGCCTGAATTTGAAAATAAACAAAAGAAAAATAAATAGGTAGACATCGTGAATAGGCATGCTCCTTCTCACACCCAGTCTTCCAATAAACCAGTTACACTGGCAACTCTCCATCTTGTACGAAGAATAAACACAGACCAGTCCCACCTGATTACCAACGGGCTGATCACCCGTTTGCCAGTCACTTTGATTACGGAAACAACAGCAAATGGATTGATTTGCCGTTGCCCTAAAGACGCCAATAGGCATGATGGGAAACAATGGCAAAGAAAACCTATCTGCTGTTGCCCTAAGACGCCACTAGGCGTAATGGCCACTGACTGCTTTGACGGTCGGTGGCTAAGGACGGAAGAAGAAGAAGAAGAAGTCCCACCTGATACCCACTTGCTCGAAATTCGTGGAACTGGGTAAAAATAGCAATGAGGTTAATGGGCCAGCCTTGAAAACGAAACTGAGGGATTTCCCCAGAAAAGTTGGGAGTGGGAGATTGGCCAATTGGCCTAATATTTAGCTCACCTCAACATACAGCTCTTAAATTAGCATTATGAAGGGCACCGGTGAAAGTGGTAGTTGGCCGGCCCTTATATACAGTCCATTGGAAGTATTGACATGGACATTGGATTGAGATCACATATATTATAGCAATGCTACAGGGAGAATTGATTCTTGGTGCAGGAAATTCATTTCCCTATATTACATAATATCGCCAGGGACATTAAGCTGAGAAAACAACTGGTGAAAATGGACTATGCCTGGATTTGGGAAATAATTTCAGTAACAGAGTCACACCCGAATATAAGTAAAGGGTATTACCAGATTCCCGCCAAGCCTGAGCTCAGACCATTGTTGGCTGTAATCACTTCGGAGGGGCACTATGAGTTCCATATGTTGCTTTTGGGTTGAATCATACTCTGAGTGTTTTATCCAGGATGATGAGGAAATTACTGGATTCCTCACATAACTCAGCTATCACCAATTTTATAGATTACCTCCTCATAAATATTGGAGCCTTGAGGAACATCTAAAACCTCTGGACATGTCATTGAACAGACTCAGAGAAAAGTAATGGTGAATATTGATTGATAATCAGCAGTTGACAGGCAGCAGCACCTGGGCTGTTTATTAAATACCACATGAGAGATATTCCTGGATCTCAGAATGTTGGGTGCCTACTTGAATTGACCCACCTGCAGGAAACCAGGATAACACTAAGGCAGAGTGAAATTCAATTTGGCATAATATGACGTGATTGTAATACAGACATAAAAGCTCCACTAGTGGTTCACGCTTTTTTAACGGGGAAGCTATGTCGTATTTTGAATCTGTCTAACAACATACGCTCACTACAGGATAAATGGACTAATGGGATAGCCAACCAGGATGCTCCTTTTCTATTGTGTATAACGAAACCTTTTTATGTTTGACAGAAAGGGCCTATTCTGTGTATTTTATAGGAAGGAGTTATTTTATTTCTTAAAGAATAATGAGATATACAGGGAAATACATAACTATTATAACATCTGGGATATAACCCCTAAGTAGGTACAAAGACGGCCTCATAAGAGTAATTTAATTAAAGAGAAAAATTGGTTTTAGTGATATTTCTAAATCAGGGTAGCTCCAGATTTAGCTAATAAAAGACTTGTATAGATTTAAATGCCATGTAATAACTAGACAACAAAGATATAGAAAGATAAAGATAAATTAGCAGTTTAAATATCACTTTAAATAAATACAAACGGCCCAATAATAAGTTAGATATAAAATATTTAAACTTAGTCACATTATACGGCCAAGCTGAAAAAACTTTTAGGTTTTGATTCTTAAACACACATTTGGACCGTGCTTCCGATTGGGCAGACACGGCACTATATATAGAACTGGGACTCAGGGGAGTTTTGCCACACAAATGTGAAAAAATACCGAGCTGAAGAATCGAGCGCAAATTGTAACTGCAGGGTCTTTTGCTGCTGTGATCTAAAAGCAGACTTAAATTCCCTTTGAAAGCGTGTATTCAGCTTGTGTATTATTGCCTGATGGTAAGAAAGATATATATATTTGTATATATTGTTGATTATTTGCCTGTGTATACCCGCTAATGTGTTCGGATGTGTAGAAAGTGAAACTACAGGACTAGTGTGTTGCTGCATTGAGGGCATACCTGTGTGATTTTGAAACGAAAGCCAGCGTTAGAAAATGTGTAGAATATTTGTCAGTAGGGAAAAAATTACGACACTAAGTTTTAATAGGGTATTTGAATGAGTATTTCATCCTGGAATTACACACTGTTCACGATTATAAGATAGGAGTACAGAAATTGTTAACATGATGTAATCAAGTTGTCACTTGCTATTGTGTACTTAACCCAATTATTGTATGGAAGCCAATCATGGGCTAAGGAATCTATCATAGAATGTTTACAGGAAATGAATAATCACATGGAACTGGCTGTAAGAGAAATGACGTTATATGTCTTGTGCAAACTGTTAGCACAATATCTGAAAAATGTTTATATGTGATGTGTGTGTGTGTGGAGTGGTGCTGGAGCCTACATGGAATGCGATTATCTTTCATTCCAGGTTCTGTCTCTATATTACTAAGTACGAACATCCACTGAGAGGAAGTCTGTTGGTGCCTACAGCTCTTTATTATCTAGAGCCATACCAAGCTTCCCAGCCTGGAGTTGCAGTTTGTGTCAACCTGGCTTGATGGATGCAGATCATCATCTAAATAAGATAGGTGGAATCTAGCTCCACTGAACAGCGAATCCAGCCATAAATACATAAAATAAAACCACACAAAATAAAAACAAAGAAACATTTAATGATGATATATGAAGGACATTTGTTCATAAAAGTGAATTCTACAGTCCTGGGACAGTGATTAGAATAGTAGTAAAGAAAGTAATTGACATTTTCTCGTTACCTTTAACATACCTTGTATTACTCAGTATGAAAAAGTACATTCCATATTATTTATTTAATGTTGTAAATACCATTTGATTTCTTTTAGAATTCCTGACTGAAAAAATAAATCGGTAGAAGACAAATAAATTGTAAATAATTTCAGTCAGTCATGCTTAATAATTCTTATTAAGTTATTGTTCTATATTGAGATTTATTACATAGAATTAATTCAATTTTCCCCTAGATAACTAGCCAGTAAAACATAAGTATATTCACTAATCAAGGTGGGATCTAGAGAGGTAGCAGATAGATCTTCAGTACCCCACACTATCATCATACTTGAAGGTTTACATAGCTTGACCCACTATTAATGACGATACACCCTTGCTCTTTTCAGAGAAGGGGATATTTCTTATAAGACCAGTCTCTTATCTGGCCCTATCTTGGTATCATCTGATACACCTTTGTGTCCAGGAAAGTCTTTATTTTATTAATATCCAAACCTCTCACGACAATGACACATCATCATTATCACTTCTAGCTCCCTAAACAGCCTAGGTCTTCAACAAGTGTATGCCAACTCCTCTTGTTGTAAACTATCAGCTAAAGATGTCTCCATGACTGACTCATATCTTTGACTTTTGCATCCGGTTCTCTACTATGTGTGTTTTTGAGTCCTGCAAAACCTCTTTTTACCCCAGACATTTCAGAATGCTATAAACTAAAGCAATATAATTGAACGGC
The DNA here is from genome assembly GCA_024509875.1 of Oreohelix idahoensis. Classification (NCBI taxonomy): domain Eukaryota; kingdom Metazoa; phylum Mollusca; class Gastropoda; order Stylommatophora; family Oreohelicidae; genus Oreohelix; species Oreohelix idahoensis. The sequence continues at coordinate 347,813 of JAMPIV010015983.1, read as the reverse complement.
CTTGACACTGGAGTTGATGATTGATATTTTTGTGTGGGACTTGATTTCTCTTTGTATTTATGACACTTGTAATAGTTTTTAAATGTATGGCAGATAACATTTTTCTGCAATCATTTTCTCATTATTGCAATCACTCATGAACACATACAAAGACATATTCACATGCACATACACAAATGAACACATACACTTATGTATACATGCACAGACACATTCTCATGTACTACTTTATAAACACACATATACACAAATATACAGAGCACACAATTATTGTCTACATGAAATAAGACCCTATATGGGCACAGTGAACTTTCAAACATAAAAAAAACCATTTGAATTGTTTGTGTCAAAAATAAATAAAACATTGAAATAACAAACAAGCATGTCTAATAAGGCCTCTTGTAGTTTCTGGGGTCTATGAAAGTCAGGACAATAATTTGTTTTCTACATAGAGGTTACTTTAACCGTTGCCTCTAGCTGGCAGGAAATAGTAGTGGACTTGAAAGCTGCCAAGGTGAAGTGGGTTCAATTCTCTGCACCAAACAACAGGAGGCTGATGCTTGGGAGTCATGACCAAAGTGGGCCTGTCCCCCCTTCCCCCCCTTTCCCTTAGACTGTAAAGGAGATTAAAGTGCCAAAACACTTGATCGATAGGGGAACCCTTCTGATGATTAGATTGCCTCTTGCTGTATTGCTCTGTATAGTTTCCTATCATATCAGGCTTCTTGTAGTTTCTAAGATCTCTAATGAGACAAAGAAATATTGCTCCCTCAGGATGTTGCACAAAGCACTATTATAAGGCCTCTTGCAGTTTCTGGGATCTTTGATGAGATAAAGACATATTGCTCCTTCAGGATGTTTTACAAGGCGCTGGCAACATCATCGTGTCAAACAAATAGCTACAGATACCATCACAGTAAGAGCCTGTGAATGTTTAAGGAAAGCATCCGGTAGTAGTGGTTCTATCCTCCATAAGAGGTGACCATGACAAAGGTGACATAAGGTTTTTGACTTGTTTGACATAGTTTGTCTAAACAATGGTAAATAGAACATTTAAGGTTAATAAATTGTCTGATATAGTTTCTCTAAACAATGGTACTTACAACATATAAGGTTAATTAACTATCTGATTTAGGTTGTCTCAATGTTACATACAACATTTAAGGTTAATTAACTGTCTGATATAGTTTGTCTAAGCAATAGTACATAAAACATATAAGGTTAATTAACTGCCTGATATAGTTTGTCTAAAAAATGTTACATACAACATGTAAGGTTAATTAACTGTCTGATATAGTTTGTCTAAACAATGTTACATACAACATGTAAGGTCAATTAACAGTCTGATATAGTTTGTCTAAATAATTTTACATACAACTTATAAGATTAATTAACTTTCTGATATAGTTTGTCTAAGCAATAGTACATACAACATAAGACGGTAATTAAATGTCTGATATAATTTATCTAAACAACGATACATTCAACATATTACTTACTTAGTCATTCCCCTTCTACCATGAGGTGTAGAGGTTTAGGAGAGAGAGTGCCAGACTATCCTATTGGCTGTCTTCGTCCAGGCCTGGTTCCATTCTAATCCTCGGTCCTTCAAAGATTGTCTAATGTTGTCCTCCCAGTGGACTCTGGGTCATCCTGGGAGTCTGGATCCATGGCCCTTTGTTTCCCATGCTTGTCATGGTAGCCGGTCCTCTCCCATTCTGCAGACATGGCCAAACCATCTTAGTTGGGACTGTTCTACTTGGGTCTGCTTGAGGTGGGATTTTAGGCCTTGACGTATCATCTGGTTGCGGACCATGTCTCTTCTTGTTACTTCAACCACCTTCCTCAGATACCTCATTTCTGAGGTTTGGATCCAGCTTTTGTGGGTTGTAGTCATTGCCCATGACTCACATCCATATGTCAAGACTGGGACATAGGTGTAGTGGTATTTAGCCATCTTCGTTTTTATATCAACCTCTCTCTTGCTGAGGAATCCTTGATTTATGGCCTGAAAATGTCTCCCAGCTGCTGCTTTTTGAGTGGCCAACTCTTCTTTGATGGCGCACTATTGGTCTATAATAGCTCCAAAGTATTTAAAATGGTCAACCTGCTGCAGGACCTTGTCTCCCAGATTAATCTGATGTCTTCTTTCTTCTAGTGATATCACCATGGATTTTGCTTTAGAGCTGCTTATGACCATCCCCCTCTTCTCCAGCTCTTCCTTCCAGACTTGCAGGTTGGATTGGAGATGTGCCTCTGATTTAGCAATCAGGGCAACATCATCAGCAAAAGCCAGCTCTGAAATACAGACCTGTCTCATCTTCCAGTACCCCACTGAATACTTTCTTGTTCTCTCCTTATATGCCTTGGTGACATCGTCCATGAGAAGTATGAAAAGATAAGGTGACAGGATATTGTTACAACACATTTAGGGATATTTGCCACTACAATTGTGAGCACTTTAAAGTTACGCATCAAATTATTGGTATGCAATAAATATAAGATGTTTTGCGCTTAAAGATAATTATTGAACGCGAATTTGTATGGTTGTCTATGGTTAGACATGACGTGATGCATTGTTAAGCTACCGCATGGTAATGATCTATATACACCCTTCATAGTCTGAACTTTGTTCAAGTCGGACGCATTATGCTTTGCTCCCAAGATGTATCGTGTAGAGGTTCTCTTTAACTATAAGCCAAAGGGTCGGCTTTTATTATATCTGGATGCAGGATCAAGTCATCCCATTTTGACGTGTAGTCTTCGTTTCAGAAGTATGATAAATTAATTGTCAGAATATTTACGTTGCCAAATCTATGGCTGTTCGTTACCGGATGACCGACATACAGCATCGCGTGTAAACGGTCAGACCTTTTGACGATAGAGGAATTAATCTTGGAGACAATATTGGAATGCACAAGTTGAACTATATGTATGAATTTATTGATGCCATGAACTAAATGAACTTTATGTTGTAATAAATATGTATTCGTTTGGACTCTAAAAGACATGCATCGTTGTCGCTTCGATTCAATTGAATTGGTCAGAGTACTCACATTCGCGAACAACACCAAATCAGCACAATAGCTCGATTGGAAACAACTTTTGATTATCAAGTGAATTGCAGACGAAATAGTAAAATGAACCCATTCTTTATTCTTCCACAAGTTCAATAAAAGAAAAAGACAATGTAACAATATGGGTTCAATGAAAAGATGGAGCAACAGTTTGGTGGCCTCGGTTTGGGGAATGAAATTTTTCAGCAAGACATCACAAACTGTGTTCAAGAACAACTATTCGCATTGCCAAGAATTTGTTAACATTTTTTCTTACACGTCACATGACTTGAAAAGAATATGAACCACTGTGCATGTGTACTAGAGGTCAAATTGATGTCATAACCTTGTCAAGTGAAATGCCGTGGCCATTGAAAATGTGTGTCAAAAGTCAAATCCCAAAAGGCGTCAAGATCTACAAGAAAATCAGTACTATCAAATCTTGAACTATCGTTCCAGACAGCTATTTGTCTCTGTTGGCGCATGCAGGCACTGTTCGGAGATTACGTTGCTCTTCGACAGATAAGTACCATTTTGGGTTTTTATGCAAAATCTTTAGTCCATTTGTATTTTTCAGGCATGCCTATCTACATAATAACTACTTATATGTTACATGTTTGTAATATGAATATGTATTGTTATTGTTCATATTCGTGGGTGGTTGGCGGGAGTTTTGTTTCCACGAATACCTCTTCAGACGGTCAGTGGATTCAAAACCATTCTTGTTAGGGCTGTTTGACTATTTTCGACCTACGAAAAATCCATTGAAAAATTTTGTGGCATACTTTGTTCGTTCTCGAATTCAGTCAACATTATCTGTTTAGCTGTGAAGTTATGTATATGCATGGTGTATTATTGTCCTCAGTTTTATTTTACTTAGTTTCATCAGTTGTTCGTTATCTATAACGTTATTCTGATCTAACTATGTTTCGGTTCTACACATAAAATTGTGACGTCATATGTAGAGAGTCCATGTTTTGTGCAAATTTTTTTTAGATTTCTTTGTGGTCTGACCCATTTTAATTTCAGTATACTTTGTCACTTCCGTAATGTTTATTCATTTCTCAATATCGTTTTAATGTTGGTAAATCGAAATTGTGATGTAAAATTGTATTTATAACTCTTTTGTTTATTGTATATGTTGTACTTATTCATTAACATTAATAAGATGATAATATAATACTATAATAATAAGAATATGATATTTATAGATATATAAATAAAATTTATCAGATGACTGAAATAATTTCATCAATTAACACTAGTAGTTCAATCAACCACTAGTTGTTTAGCCTGAGTAAAGCATGGTGATATAAAATATTAGGTAAAAATAATATTTGAACTTACATTTAATTTGTAAGGCATATGATAGGTATTTGCTTGACTACAGTGAGTCACCATACCATATTGGTTATTTAGCTTGCATATATATATATAAATATTGACTAAGTAGGTACTTTAATTATTTAATATGGTGACTTTGGAACATATTGTAGGATTAGTAAATAATTTGCTACAGGGGGAAACACTTAGATAATTTGATTGTTATTTGATTGACTAAGGGAGTCACATATATATTTACCCTGCTTACTTTAGAGGAGATATGAGGATTGGATAGAAACATGGTTTAGAGGGTGACGTATTAAAATCATTTGCCATGAGAAAGATGGCTATGACAAATTTTTTGATAATGGGAAAAATACATCGTGATGAAGAATTGGAAGTTGAAGTAAGGCATATGGAGGAATTAGAAGAAAAGAAAAGTATGGTTGCATTAGAGGAGAATAAAATGCAACCGGACTTAGTAGATTTACATAAGAAGATATGAGATTTGGAGAATAAAAAGCATATTATGGACTTAAATAAGTTCTCAGATGAACAGGTAGATTTTCAAAACAAGTTACTCGTTAAAGAAGAAAATATTGATGTTAAAATAGATATGGTTGATACGGCTTTAGGTGCAGATTGTACACATATGGCTCAGATTCAGGAGCTGAAATCTGAGGTTTCGCGTTTGAGATTAAAGGTTGATACGCAAGAAGTAACAAATCGGGACATGAGATCTTACATTCAGTTAGAGAATAAAATGAAAAAAATTGAACTCAAGAATCGGGAATTCAGACTAATTATAAGTCAACATGAAAAGTTGACTAATGAAAAGTTAACTAACTTTGAGACGTTGCTCTTTAATGAGAACAATATGAATAAAAGACTGGAGAAAATAAATAAGAGGCAGAGGCAGAAAATTACACTACTAAATTTAGAGGGTACGAAAGTAAGAGAGTTGATAGTCTACTAGATGTTGTGTTGGACAAGAAGATATTGTCTAATAACAAGAATGATAAACCTATTATACTACATGCCTTCAAGACTAAGGGTGATACTAAAGTATCGACACACTCAGTTAAGATGAAGAAATCTTTCCGAGGAAGATATACCTTCCCTCAACAGAATAATACTGCCAATTCTGTGAACAAATCTTGGCGATATGATCAGATTGCTACTTATCGTAAGAAAACTGTTGACGTTGTCAACAGGGGAAAGGATTTTCCTAATAAGACTAACATGTTGAAACCTATGATTGAAATTAAGAGTAATGCTAATTAACTCGGTAAAATTAATACCAGTACATTGGAAAAAAAGAATGTACTTAGGTCTTCTAGTCTGTCTACTACGACATGCTCTACAAATGTACCCTTGCATGGTAGGAAGTTTCATACTCAGGTCAAACAGTATGATCCATTTCATAGAAAAAATCCTGCATGCATGAATAACATAAATTACAATTTACCTCAATGAACTAAGGTTACACATTACCCTTGCTCACAGTTTGGTGACAATGATACTACCTATTTTGGGAAACATTCATAGTTACATGGTCAAACCAGTGACGATCAGGAAAAGACCGATTGACTTCTGGAAAGACAGATGACACTGGGAAAGACTAGAAACCGGCTGACCGGGTTAGCACCCCGTAAGCAGTATTCAATTGCTACAGGACCCAAAAATTATAGATGCCCCCAGGATTCACCGAAAAAGGGGGGGGGGAGAATGATGAATCCACAGGCGCCTCATTGGAATCAACCAGACCCGTTACAAGGACTTCGAGCTCTGAACAACGGCTGGAATTTCCATGTGCCAGTGGTAGGGAATTCTCTACTCAGAGAGGAATGAAAATCCACAGAACGATAAAGGGGTGTGGGAGGTCATATGGGGGAGATCAACAGCGCTCTGTCTTGACAGATAAGGCGTTAGAAGAATGCAGCCAGGAGTCAATCCACAGTGCTGAGTACATTCAAGTTGATCTGCCTGATGATGATCTCACACACTTCTTGGATGGGAAGAGAGATGCAATCAAGTTTCCACCTGCCAGTGCAAACGGGCTTTGGGAACAGCTGGACGAAGCCTTGGCAAAAGAGTTGGATAAAAACCTGAAGCAGATAACTTTGGAGAAGAAGCTGGAAATCTTCGGCGACGTAATATATATGCACTGTCGCAAAGTGTTCGGAGTGAGGGAGGCAAGGGAAAGTAACCCACCACGAAAAAGTAGAAGACAAATTAAAATAGAAGAAATTAGGAAACAGAAGAAGCATGCCCGAAAACTGTTCAAGAACGCAGTTGCCCCAGAGAAGGAAGGGTTATGACAGGTTTGGGAGCACCTGAAAGGCCAACATAATGCCCTTTGTAGAGCAGAAAGGTTGTGCAGGAAGAGAAGGAAGACACGAAGGGATAGGGAAAGATTCTTCAGGGAGCCCTTCAAGTTTGCCAAAGAACTGTTTGAGCAGCCACGGTCTGGTACGCTAAACATCAAGAAAGAAGAATTGGAAGAACACCTTAGAATGACATATTCAGATGGTCGCAGAGATACGCCACTCAACAGCATGGCAGGCCTTAAATCGCCGAGTAAGCCAGGAGCTGAATTTAACACCAAGCCCCCAACGGTGCAAGAGGTAGAAAGCATTGTCCAGAAAGCTTGGTGCAAGTCCTAATGGTGTTCCATATGTGGTGTATAAGAGATGCCCTGAAGTGCTCAAACGACTGCTCCGTTTACTGAAGAATGCGTGGAAAACCCAGCTTGTAAGCAAGGAATAGAGAAAGGCGAACGGAGTCTACATCCCAAAGGAGCAAAATTCCACAGACATCAGTCAGTTCAGGCCAATCTCACTACTCAATGTGGAAGGGAAGATATTCTTCTCAGTGATGGCGAAAAGACTCACTACATACCTCCTGGCAAATGGGTACATTGACACTACCATTCAGAAAGGAGGTATCCCAGGTACACCAGGATGTCTAGAGCATGCCACAATGATCTGGGAAGCAATCCAAAAGGCAAAGTCTGACAGAACAAACCTCCATGTAATCTGGTTGGATCTAGCGAATGCTTATGGATCCGTTCCACACCAGATGTTGTGGCAGGCCCTAGAAATGTATCATGTTCCACAAGAGATTGCAGCAATGCTGAAGCTGTATTTCGCAGGATTTGATGTCAGACTTTCAACCACAGAGTACACAACGAAGTGGATTGGCCTTGAAATTGGAATTGCGATGGGGTGTACCATCTCTCCGATACTATTCGTGATGGCTATGCAGGTAATCCTCAATGCGGCTGAAGGAATGGCTATAGGTCCAAAGCTCTGTGGAATGTGTCACATGCCACCGCTCAAAGCATTCATGGATGACACAACAATTCTGACATCAGATGAACATCAGGCCCAGAGGATGTTAGCACTTACTTACTTAGTCTTACTTAGTCGTTCCCCTTCTACCGTGAGGTGTAGAGGTTTGGAAGAGAGAGCGCCAGACCATTCTATCAGCTGTCTTCTTCCTGGCCTGGTTCCATTCCAGCCCTCGGTCCCTCAAAGATTGTCTAATGTTGTCCTCCCAGCGGACTCTGGGTCGTCCTGGAGGTCTGGATCCCTGGCTCTTTGTTTCCCATGCTTGTCATGGTAGCCGATCTTCTCCCATTCTGCAGACATGGCCAAACCATCTTAGTTGGGACTGTTCTATTTGGGTCTGCAGCGGATGGGATTTTAGGCCTTGACGGATCGTCTGGTTGCGGACCATGTCTCTTCTTGTTACTTCAACCACTTTCCTCAGATACCTCATTTCTGAGGTTTGGATCTGGCTTTTGTGGGTTGTAGTCATTGCCCACGACTCGCATCCATATGTCAAGACTGGGACATAGGTGGAGCGGTATACAGCCATCTTCGTTTTCTTACCAACCTCTTTCTTGCTGAGGAATCCACGATTTATGGCCTGAAAAAAGTCTCCCAGCCGCTGCTTTTCGAGTGGCCAACTCTTCTTTGATGCCTCCCTTTCGGTCTATAATAGCTCCGAGATATTTAAAGTGGTCGACCTGCTCCAGGACCTGTTCTCCCAACTTAATCTGATGTTTTCTTTCTTCTCGTGATAGCACCATGGATTTTGTTTTAGAGCTGCTTATGACCATCCCTCTCTTCTCCAGCTCTTCCTTCCAGACTTGCAGGTTGGATTGGAGATGTGCCTCTGATTTAGCAATCAGGGCAACATCATCAGCAAATCCCAGCTCCGAAATATAGACCTGTCTCATCTTCCAGTACCCCACTGAATACTTTCTTGTTCTCTCCTTACATGCCTTGATGACATCGTCCATAAGGAGTATGAAGAGATAAGGTGACAGGATATCACCTTGTCTTACACCAGTGGTGGTCCTGAACTCTTCTGACTTATGGTTTGCTGTCCTCACATAATTTCTGCAAGACTTGTAGAAGCTCTGTATAGCATGAATCAGAGGTGCTGGAATATTCTTCCTTGCCAAACAGTCCCAAAGTTTGCTCCAGGGGACCCTGTCAAACGCCTTTTCCAGATCTATGAAACAAAGATGGATCTCACTCTTATACTCAAGGGCCTTTTCACTCAGCTGTCTGAGTGTGAAGATTAGATCTTGAGTACTTCGGTTTGCTCGGAATCCGCACTGGACCTCATCCAATTGTGGCTCAGCTAGGCGTCGGAGTCTCTGCTCTAGGATTCTAGAGTAGATTTTACCAGGGACACTGAGAAGGGATATGCCTCTATGGTTTCCACATTGTCGATTGTCACCCTTTTTGAAAATTGGTGTTATGATGGCAATCTCCCAATCCTTGGATGTTAGCACGCCTGGATGAACTAGTCAGCTGGTGCAGAATGAGCTTCAAACCCAAGAAGTCGAGAAGCCTATCAGTCAGAAAAGGGAAGATAGCAGAGGACATATTCATGGTTTCTAACCAAAGAATCCCTACTGTCATTGAGGAACCTGTTAAAAGTCTTGGCAGGGTGTACGATGCCTCATTAAAAGACTCGAAGGCAGTGCAACAGACAATAGAAATAGCAGACAGAGGGCTACAGATCATAGACCAAAGCAGACTCCTGGGAAAGTTCAAACTGTGGTGCCTGCAGTTCATGTTGATACCAAAGTTGCTGTGGCCACTGCATATATATGAAATAAGCACAAGTACAGTGGAAGCTATAGAGCAGAAGGTCAACAAGTTCATGAGAAAGTAGTTAGGGGTACCACCAGGTCTGTCAGATGTAGCACTGTACTGCAAAAAGTCAAAACTTCTGCTTCCTTTCAAGTCAGTTGTTGAAGAGTACAAAGTTGGAAAGGCAAGGCTTGCAATGATGCTACGCAAGTCAGCTGATGATGTGGTTAAGTCCATTCAGCCCACACTGAAAACGGGAAGGAAGTGGAAAGTGGAAGAAGCTGTTGATGCTGCCCAAGAGTCACTCAAACTGAGGGAGGTAATCGGATATACACAAACGAATAGACGGGGATTTGGTTATGGAGACATCCACTGGTGGTCCAAGGAATCAAGCAGGGAGCGCAGAGACATGGTAGTTCAGGAGATACGAGGAGCTGAGAATGATAAGGGGTTGCAAAAAGCAGTGCAGCAGGACCAACAAGGCCAATGGACTACATGGGAAGGAGCCCTGCAGAGATCCTTGACATGGAATGATATATGGCATATGGCACCTCTTAGGCTCAGCTTCGTTGTTAGATCAATGTATGACCTGCTGCCGTCGGCCACCAACCTTGTGAAATGGGGAAAGTCGGATGATGAGCAGTGCCCCCTGTGCCAGGGGAGGCAGACACTCAAACACGTGGTCTCAGCATGTAAGGTATCATTAGGGCAAGGGCGATACACATGGCGCCATAACAAAGTGCTAAATGAGCTTGCTGCGACAATAGATCTGGCAAGGATGAAGGCGAATAGCAAACCCAGGCCGAGCACCCCAAATACATACTTTCTGAGGGCAGGAAAGTCAGCACACCCCAAACCGAGTAAACCTGGTAGCAGTTTACCATCTCTTCTTGACTGTGCAAACAACTGGGAGATGGCGGTAGACCTACCTGCACGAGGGGCATATCCAGAGAGTATCAGAAAATCGCGGAGTCGGCCGGATATAGTGCTTCATTCTTCAGCAACGCTTCAGGTCATACTGATTGAACTGACCGTGCCATTTGAATCCAGATTAGATGAGCAACATTTGTTCAAAGCGGCCAAGTATAGTGATCTGGCCGCGGATCTGAGACACGATGGGTTCACTGCAAGGGTCATGGCTGTTGAAGTGGGTGCAGGAGGGCTTGTGGCTGCATCAGTGTATGATCTATTGAAACTGTTGGGGCTGAGGGGACAGTCAAGAACAAGGGCACTGAAGAGGCTTAGTGAAACTACTGAAAGGGCATCAGGCTGGCTGTGGAACAACCGCAATGGGCAATGGAAATCATGACAATAAACACTTACTTACTTACTTACTTAGTCGTTCCCCTTCTAACGTGAGGTGTAGAGGTGTGGAAGAGAGAGCGTCTTTCTCCTGGCCTGGTTCCATTCTAGTCCTCGATCCTTCAAAGATTGTCTAATGTTGTCCTCCCAGCGGACTCTGGGTCGTCCTCGGAGTCTGGATCCTTGGCTCTTTGTTTCCCATGCTTGTCGTGGTATCCGATCTTCTCCCATTCTGCAGACATGGCCAAACCAACTTAATTGGGACTGTTCTACTTGGGTCTGCAGGGGGTAGGATTTAAGGCCTTGACGTATCGTCTGGTTGCGTACCATGTCTCTTCTTGTTACTTCAACCACTTTCCTCAGATACCTCATTTCTGAGGTTTGGATCTGGCTATACAGAGCTTCTACAAGTCTTGCAGAAATTATGTGAGGACAGCAAACCATAAGTCAGAAGAGTTCAGGACCACCACTGGTGTAAGACAAGGTGATATCCTATCACCTTACCTCTTCATACTCCTTATGGACGATGTCATCAAGGCATGTAGGGAGAGAACAAGAAAGTATTCAGTGGGGTACTGGAAGATGAGACAGGTCTATATTTCAGAGCTGGCATTTGCTGATGATGTTGCCCTGATTGCTAAATCAGAGACACATCTCCAATCTAACCTGCAAGTCTGGAAGGAAGAGCTGGAGAAGAGAGGGATGGTCATAAGCAGCTCTAAAACAAAATCCATGGTGATATCACGAGAAGAAAGAAGACATCAGATTAAGCTGGGAGAACAGGTCCTGGAGCAGGTCGACCACTTTAAATACCTCGGAGCTATTATAGACCGAAAGGGAGGCATCAAAGAAGAGTTGGCCACTCGAAAAGCAGCAGCTGGGAGACTTTTTCAGGCCATAAATCGAGGATTCCTCAGCAAGAGAGAGGTTGGTAAGAAAACGAAGATGGCTGTATACCGCTCCACCTATGTCCCAGTCTTAACATATGGATGCGAGTCATGGGCAATGACTACAACCCATAAAAGCCAGATCCAAACCTCAGAAATGAGGTATCTGAGGAAAGTGGTTGAAGTAACAAGAAGAGACATGGTACGCAACCAGACGATACGTCAAGGCCTAAAATGCCACCCCATACAGACCCAAGTAGAACAGTCCCAACTAAGATGGTTTGGCCATGTCTGCAGAATGGGAGAAGATCGGCTACCACGTCAAGCATGGGAAACAAAGAGCCAAGGATCCAGACCCCGAGGACGACCCAGAGTCCGCTGGGAGGACAACATTAGACAATCTTTGAAGGACCGAGGACTAGAATGGAACCAGGCCAGGAGGAAGACAGCCGATAGAATAGTCTGGCACTCTCTCTTCCAAACCTCTACACCTCACGGTAGAAGGGGAACGACTAAGTAAGTAAGTAAGTCCTTTATAAATTTGAGAGGGCATTGTTTTTCCTTCCTCATGTTCTTTAGGGTCTTATAGAACAATTTCTGGTTTTCTTGTGCAATAAACACTGCAGTACAGAAAACTTCTTCTTCTTCTTCTTCTTCCGTCCTTAGCCACCGACCGTCAAAGCAGTCAGTGGCCATTACGCCTAGTGGCGTCTTAGGGCAACAGCAGATAGGTTTTCTTTGCCATTGTTTCCCATCACGCCTATTGGCGTCTTTAGGGCAACGGCAAATCAATCCATTTGCTGTTGTTTCCGTAATCGAAGTGACTGGCAAACGGGTGATCAGCCCGTTGGTAGTACAGAAAACACCAGGAAGTTTTCTAAGTCCACAATACGCTGAGTTTTTGGTGTACTAGTGAAAGGGCTGTGGCTGAGAGGCGACAAACGGTGTATATTATAGAGGTGTCAGTGTCAGAATTTCAGTGGTGAACGTGCAGTGGCGTCGGCTTTGCGATGGTGTCTCAGTGTGTGCGACGGAACGAACGGAATAATTTGTCTTCTCTTTGTTACTTTCACAATTGCCTCCACAGCTGGCGGAGTTGTGGATTAAAGTTGCTACCATAAGTGAAATGGGTTTATTTTCGATACAAGACAACAGGAGGCTGAGACGCTTGGGAGTCATGACCCAAGTGGGCCCGCTACCCTTAGAGTGTAAAGAAGTATATCGGGCCGAAACACTTGTCGGACGGGGGGAATGCTTCTGATGATCAGATTGCTTCCTGTTGTATCGCTCTGTAAAGAGTTTCCTATCATCGGAAAAGTGCATATTCTCGCACTGTGTTTGTAAGCAATCTGCCACTAGGACCTACATGGCAGTCACTTGGTAATTTTTTTCACTACACAGCAGACGTTAAGTTTGTGCATATATTGCCATCTACCGATATCGGGTATGTTGAGGCATTGGTTACCTTTTGTAACAATAGAGATGCTCTTTTAAATATTGAGAGAGACAATGGTGTATATTTTCACAACCATTCTCTCAGGTTAAAATTGGCACCTAATTCTGCTTCATGCAGATATTAGCCTATTGATATTAGGATTTGTTATCACATTCTTTGATGACTCAGCATATGCAGTCATCATTTCTTTTCTTTACTAGTCATCTATTCTTATATGGCTTAGTTATTGTAGGCTTTTCTTATAGGTAACACTTTTCTTATCTTATATACTATAACACTTTGTCTTTATGTTATTTTCATATGCCTAAGTAAGACAGTAACTTCGTTGATTGTTACGCTTTTGCTCAGCCAATGCAGCATGAGCTAGTATATTGTATACCCTTTGGTGGAAAGACATGTCTGTTAAGTTAAGGTGCACTAATACTTCTAACGCCGAGTCCACTAAATTTCTAGGGAGATTTTCGTTACACCTCCTATTTTGAGGTCAACATATGTTGCTAAAATTTATATATTCTTCATCAGAAGCAAACAATTTTGACTTTGATGTTGGTCTACCTCAGGACCAAGTTTACGGTTGAAACAATTCAGTTTTGAAGAATATAACGGTTCCACATCAGATGTAAAACGATGTTGCGAGTCTAATTAACTACGTAATTGTATATTTATCACAAACAAACTGGTTCTTGAGTCAAGCAGATCAATACTACATTACTATGTTAAGATCTACATTCCAGTTTACGATTAAATACATTCCAGGTACGGAAAATGTGATAGCAGACTCCTTGTCACGCCATCCTTCATCATCAAAGGACAATAATTAATGACACAAGTTTACTGAACTACAAATGCTTATATACGATCAACATATCCATCCATAGACATTGTCATACAAACCTGCAACTTATAATTATGAATCAAAATGTGTTGTCTACAGACGTTTGAACAGTTGCAAACATCAATTCGTATTCACAGTACATACGGGATCCTGAATCAGTTTCATGACAAGAAATGTTCGTGATATAGACAATGTACTAAACTACCTCTCAATCATCCGCATGGAGTTTTTCAAATATACGTCTATTTCGTTGATCTTTCAATTACATGATTATGGACTTTGGTTAGTGTCCACATGTCTATCACTCATCATGATGTGGTTTACAATCAATATGCGCTCAAACTTAGGAATAAATGGACTGATACATACACTTCTGCAGTATCATTTGAACACTCATGATCAACTTCAGCTGAATAAACTTTTTCATATGGCATATTATACTGTACATTGGATACAGATAGGAACTATTAACAGATTACTTCTCATGATCGACACTTCTGTTCTGAATACTATAATGTGATTAAATAAAAATAAAATAAAAAAAAGTTTGAAAAGAAACATCATCACACAATTAAGTAATATAATTACTATAATTAGGTAACTATTAAATATTATGTGTATTTTAATTACTCGTTTTAATGTAAAATGCTATGTATAATTGTTTATTAGTGATTAGATTAATTAAATGACATCCATAAGTGGAAGGCAAAGGTTATATCGTGCCCATGTATCATAACATGTGATTTATTCATGTATATTGTTAATTCTGCACAGTATACATTATCTTATCATGCTATCTCTGTAACATACTACCATGATTCATTCATTTATATACAAACACTGAAGACATGGTCGCATCATGAACAGCAGTGGGTGGTGAGATTGTTGGAACAACATGGCCACCTATTACCTTTTGTTCCAGGTTTTATGATCAATGTTTATGATCATTCCTGATCGAGAAACTAAAGACTTGAAGAAGTTGATCCAGCTCACTGAAGCCTAGAGGTCAACCAATCTTCAACACTTTAGTCCCCCGTAGTTATAGGGCGGGCTGAAGGAAAGTCTTCCGTACTCCAGTGTGTCGCAGGAACCTCGAGCAGACGTGGCTAATAACATAAGATGAGTTTATGTGTATCCATCCAACAAATCCAGTGAGCAGTTTCTAAAACGACTGTTTAATGATGACAACTAGATGGCAATAGATAATGTGACAAACTTGTTTTATAAGTTCAGTGGAAGATAAATCCAAAACTTTTTAGCTTGTTTATTTGATTTGTAACTGTAAATAATCATACATTTTACCATCTTACAACAACCATTTCTCATTACAAGAATATATAGATGTACATAATAAATTGGATAATTGTACTCATTTGACTTGTTAAATTTTTAACTGTTAAAATTTTGAGTTACCTTTTCAAATTTAATTATATTATCACATAGGGTTACGATAGCAAAAGTAGCAACTTATACTTCTGAAGCCTAATCTATTGTCCAGCTCAGAGTATTCACAGCTGTAACTCACTTGTGATACCAGTGTACTACTCGGGCGCTGGAACTTCATACTTTCTGGAGAGAGATTCTACTTCTGCTCTACCACTATTATCATAATAGGAAAACCTTTCGCTACACTGAACTCTTCTGACTTATGGTTTGCTGTCCTCACATAATTTCTGCAAGACTTGTATAAGTTCTGTGTAGCATGAATCAGAGGTGCTGGAATGTTCTTCCTTGCCAAACAGTCCCAAAGTTTGCTCCAGGGGATCCTGTTAAACGCCTTTTCTAGATCTATGAAACAAAGATGGATCTCACTCTTACACTCAAGGGCCTTTTCACTCAGCTGTCTGAGTGTGAAGATTAAGTCTTGAGTACTTTGTTTTGCTCGGATTTCGCACTGGACCTCATCCAATTGTGGTTCAGTTATGCGTTGGAGTCTCTGCTCTAGGATTCTAGAGTAGATTTTACCAGGGACACTGAGAAGGGATATACCTTTATGATTTCCACATTGTCGATTGTCACCCTTTTTGAAAACTGGTGTTATGATGGCAATCTCCCAATTCTTTGGTATGGTCTTGTTGCACCACGCTGCCTGCAGGAACCTTAAGAGTAATAGGTCGCCTGATGCTCCCATGTACTCAACCATTTCTGGTGTTATACCATCATGCCCTGCTGCTTTGCCCATCTTGATTTTCTCCAGTGCTGCCTTCAGTTCTTCCATCTTTATATTATCTTCACCATCATTGGTTTTCTCTTCTGTGCTGGTGGTTATCATTTATAATGCTTTACTATGCTTACCATCCAGGAGTTCTAAGAAATATTCTTTCCATCGTTCCATTACTTCCTTTGGGGCAGTAAGCAATTTGCCTTGCTTGTCCTTTATAAATTTGAGAGGGCATTGTTTTTCCTTCCTCATGTTCTTTAGGGTCTTATAAAACACTTTCTGGTTTTCTTGCGCATCTTTTTCTAGCTTTTCTCCAAATTCTTCCCAGAACTTCTGTTTTGCTGCTAGCACCTTGTTCTTTGCTTCTGTTCTGAGTATCACATATTCTCTATTTGTCTTGTTGTGTTTTTAGCTCCTTAGTATTGTTTCTGTGCCATTTTTTCCTCTCTTATTTTCTCTTTAACTTCCTCTGTCCACCAAGGTGTCCTCTTTCTCTTGTTCCCAAGTCGGACTTCACCGCATGCTTCTGCAGCAGTTGTCTTTATGGTGTCCTTGAATTTAAGCCAGAGAGTTTCCAAGTCATCAGGTTGTACTTCTGTGTTGCTCCCTTCTGCAGCAATAAGCCCCTAATATCTGGTCTTAATTTCTGGCTCTCTCAGCTTGTAGGTCTTAATGTTCATTTCTCCCGTTCATTTACTTAGTTTCTAGCGTGATGTTGGGCAGTTCCTAGGCTGAGCAACTATTTCAGTTGTTCTTTTGATTGTAAGCAGGTAGTGATCACTTCCAATCTCTGGCCCCTCTAGACTCTAGCATCCCGGACATATTTAAATGAGCTCCTCCTAACAATGGCATAGTTGATCACTGACTTCTCATTCTTTGTCTAAACAACAGTACATACAACATATACAGTTAATTAACTGTCTGATATAGTTTGTCTAAACAATAGTACATACAACATATGAGGTTAATTAACTGTCTGATATAATTTCTATAAACAATGGTACATACAACAAATAAGGTTAATTAACTGTCTGATGTATTTGTCTAAACAATGGCACATACAACATGTAAGGTTAATTAACTGTCAGATAGAGTTTATCAAAACAATGGGACATACAACATATACAGTTAATTAATTGTCTGATATAGTTTGTCAAAAAAAAACAATGGTACATACAACATAAAATGTTAATTAACTGTCTGATATAGTTTGTCTAAATAACAGTACATACAACATATAAGGCTACTTAACTGTCTGATATAATTTGTCTAAACAATGGTACATAAAACATAAAAGGCTAATTATCTGTCTGATATAGTCTGTCTAAACAACGGTACATATAAATGTAACGTACTGTTTATGCGTGATGTGAAGGCTGGCAGAGTGAACGTGTCATTTATCACCTGGACTGTGTAATGTTGCGGTGATGATGTAGGTCACCAGAAATGTAACGGCCAGAAATGTAACGGCCACCAGCGTGAGGCACTGCCCGGGGTACTATGATCACTCACACAAAACAGTGTACATGTTGTAGATGTGTGGTACTGGTATTATGATGTGCTGAGTGTGGGTGTAGACGAGAACGCGAATGCTTGAAGCTCTTAGTAAAGTGAATAATGCACCCATACACTTGCATGCAGTAGTCAATGATGAATTGAAGACTGCTGGCACGTTTCAAACATTTATTTACGAAACTGACAGTAGCATCAACAGGACAGTCAAATCGACAAGATCAAGGACTTCACATAATAATGAATGACTGTTAAATGTCTGGTAATCAAAGGCTTGCATCATACATCAACTAGGACATACCCAAACCTCATCTGTCCTAATGTTACAGTTTATAACGTAGCTTCCGTGCCATTGACTCAGCGCGTCAGGTACTTAATTAGCTCTGTCGTCCAACAAACGAGCTCCTAAACTGCGTAGCAATAACACTTAAGGCTGTTATTCAACTGGCATAGCCTGCCAGATATATTTCCTCTTCTGAAAAATATTGGCCGTAATACAGGGCCTCAATATGTAGACAGCTGTGTATCCTTTGTTAGCAGGCACGATCAAGCCATGCTAAACATATACAGTACTTTGCAAAAAAAATGGCAGTCATATTGCTCAGCTAAATAAGCTGAAATCTAATTAAATATGCATGTTCTGCCCCAAATTTGCACTCCACTGAAGTGAGCAAACACTACCAAAAGTAAAAAAAAAATTAGCGTAGAGTAACGTCCCTTGATAATAGAGCAGACGACAATTTCTAATGCTAGTGGCAGAAAATGGATACAAAGTCAAAGTGTATGTTAATTTCACAGCTTTGGAATGAAGGAAATCAAACATGTTCCAACATTTCTAAAACCTTGAACATTCCTGAGCGGAATGTCTACAGAGTTGTGAGTAAATTAAAAGCAGGTAATGGAATCGAGCGAAAAGAACGTAGTGGGAGGCCAAGAATTTTGGACACAAAGGACCATCGGCGTCTTGCCCAAATCGTTCGGGCTGGGCCAATGAAGAGTGTAGAAAACACACGGCAGCGCATGATCGAGTTGGGAAGCCCAGAGTTATCTAATGCTACTGTCAACCGGGAGCTACACAGGATGAATTACACAAAAACGCGGTTAATTTCGTCACTTTGCTCACAGAGACTCACAAACAGATGCGCTTGAACTGGTGCCACGAACACCAAAATTTGTCATAGGACAATGTGATTTTTTCAGATGAATGTTCTGTTTGGTCTTATCCTACTCAAATAAATATTTGGACGAAAGGCTCGTTAACGCCTGTGTACCAGCGACTGAAACATACCTAGAAATTCCATCTTTGGGGAGGGGTGTCAGCAAGAGGTGTCACCCCACTGTGTGTTTTCACAGGAATTCTCACGAAAGAAAGGTACATCGACATACTAGAGGGACACCTTCTGCCATTTATGCAGGTCATGTACCCCGATGGGTGCACATTTCAACATGACAATGACCCAAATCATACAGCTCATACCACCAAAGCATGGCTGCAAGAGAAGAATGTGATAGTGCTGAAGTGGCCCAGCAACTGTCCCGACCTAAACCCAATTGAAAACGTTTGGGCACTACTCAAGAATCATTTAAAAAAGAGTGGACTAAGAGACGTTGAACAATTGAAGAAGGTAGCTGAAAAATACTGGGACAGTCTGACTCACAATTACCTACAAACATTTGTGGGAAGTATGCCTCGCCGCATCCAGGCTTGCCTTGCTGGAGAAGGCAACATTATATTGTACTGAAACCACTGTTAATAGATAGGGGAGATACCAATCTTCCTCTGAACATACAGTTTATATTATTATTTGCTTCTATGAGTGTGCTGCGTTGCGAAAAGATGACTGCCATTCATTTTTTTTGCAAAGTACTGTATATCGCCAACCTGCGGCGTCCACAATAATTTATCATCATCATTAGGCTTCTGTTCAATTAATAACACATAGTCTCATTTGGCTAGAACAAGAAGCAAAGAAGGAATTCTGTCTCTCAAGATCTGTGAGCTTCTCTCGCAGATAGGTAACTTCAAATGTTCTGCAACCAAAGGCATATTAATAAGAATGTCATTTACCTTTTACAGAATCTTCCGGATACACACTTAATAAATGTTGTCACTCTTGACGAACAAAGAATCACTGGGGAAAACATTGACATTTTAGTCATATTGAAAACTTTCCAATCCCCACGATGATATAGAGAAAATCACAATGGACATCATGTCCGACAGCCCAAAACACAACCTCCCTGACGGAAGTTTCCTCAGTTCGTGCCCAGAACTTGCGCATGCCTAGACAGCATAAAACTGAGCATCGTTAAGACAGATCAATGACAACGATTGAAAGAAAGGGCAGATAACCCTCAAACAACCTGAAGTAAATATCCAATTATCCTCAACTTTGACCAACAAAAGTATTAAATAGATTTACCTATTATGACTCCGTCAAAAATGACAGCAACAACAACATATAAGGCTAATATAGTTTGTCTAAACAATGTTACATACAACATAGACGGCTAATTAACAGGGTGGTATAGTTGGTCTAAACAATGGTACATACAACATCCCACCTCAGTATTAGCATCATGATTCTGGAAGCCTCCATTACATTCCTGCTTACATTCATCAGAATCTGGATTTTGATTACAGTACATGATACATTTTACCTATGACATACATTCTGACTGATTCTTTAATGCAGATTGACAAGCAGTTATTATAAAGTACAGAATGTTTGAAAAAATGTATATAATCTATAGTTGTGTAAACTCAGTAAAAATACTTCTTAACAAGAGGTTGTTGCGGTTGATGAACAAGGCTTGCTGATCTTGTCAGTCTTTTGCAGCCAATGCCAATATTAAGAATTCGTATGTGTTCTGAGGCTGCTAAATGATACTGATTAAAGTGTTTGTGATTGGTGGACAATAATCAATATACCCTTTATCTCCCATAGAAGCTTAGGCCTTCAACAAACACATGTCAAGACCTCCTGTCACATAGGCCTTCAACAAACACATGCCAAGTCCTCCTGTCACATAGGCCTTCAACAAACACATACCAAGTCCTCATGTCACATAGGCCTTCAATAAACACATGCCAAGTCCTCCTGTCACATAGGCCTTCAACAAACACATGCCAAGTCCTCCTGTCACATAGGCCTTCAACAAACACATGCCAAGTCCTCCTGTCACATAGGCCTTCAACAAACACATGCCAAGTCCTCCTGTCACATAGACCTTCAACAAACACATGCCAAGTCCTCCTGTCACATAGACCTTCAACAAACACATGCCAAGTCCTCCTATTACATAGACCTTCAACAAACACATGCCAAGTCCTCCTGTCATATAGACCTTCAACAAACACATGCCAAGTCCTCCTGTCACATAGACCTTCAACAAACACATGCCAAGTCCTCCTGTCAAGTGTTCAAGTTCTTTCCATTTTTTCTTCATCAGTTTCACTTGTCTCCAGCTTTCTTCTCCACATGTTTTTTTAGTCTACCTCTGCAACTCTTTCTATGGGGATTTCAGAACAAGGACCCCCTTGTAATGCTATCAATAGGTTTCCTCAATGTGTGTTGTATCCATCACAAGCATCTTTTTCTCATATCCTGTTCTACTGGCACGTGTCTGGTTCTTGTCACCAGTTCCCCATTTGCGACTTTGTAATACAATTTCAAACCTTATATTCTATGCAAGCACCCATTTATGAAAGTCTCTAACTTTTTTTACTGTTCTTTATCTTTCAGTCATGCAACAGGACTGACTTGACAGAGCCATACAATAGGACTGACTTGACAGAGCCATACAATAGGACTGACTTGACAGAGCCATACAATAGGACTGATTTGACAGAGCCAGACAATAGGACTGACTTGACAGAGCCAGACAAAAGGACTGACTTGACAGAGCCAGACAATAGGACTGACTTGACATGTGAGTTGAAGATTCTTATTTTCATGCCAGACTTGATTTCTTTTGATGTTTAAATGTCTCCAAATGAAAGCTCTTCTTACTTTTCGTATTCTTATTTTGATATTTGTGTCGGTTGCTCTAACTTTGTCTGTATTGCTGCGAAGATATGTGTATGATTCTACCTTCTTTTAGTGGTGTTTCTTCATGTTCAACCTTGTTATCATTTCTTGCATTTATTCTCATTATCTTTGTTTTCCCCAATGTGTATTTTCAGACCAACTTGTGAATATTTATTGAGTACCGGTATTATCATTTTATTTTGCAACTAATTGTGGTTATGAGACAGATGAGCCAAGTCATCTGCAAAATCTAGATTTGTTTAGTCAGATTACACTGGACTGCATTTTTGTTGCGTGAAGTCGATGTTTTTATAACCTCATTTATTTCTAGTCAGTAAAGAAATAGAGGCAAGAGGCATCCCTGTCGCACTCCTGTTCTAATCGAAAATGGTTCTGTAAGTTGTCCTTCATGAAGAACTCTGCATGTAATGTCTTCATGAGTCTTGTGTATTAAGTAAATGATCTTCATAGGAACTCTATAATGTTCCTTCGCATTCCAAAGTGATTCTCTGTCTACACTGTCAAATGCCATTTAATAGTGCACAAATTCAATGTATAGAAGTGAATTCCATTCCAGACTTTGTTCAACTATTATTCTCAATGTGGCTATCAGGTCTATTCAGGATCTTTTCTGCCAAAAACCTACTTGATCATCTCTCAATTGTTTGTCTATGGACTCTTTTAATCTCCCAAGGATGATTCTGTTTAAAACTTTTCCTGACCAAAAAGTACTGGAAGATGAGACAGATCTTATTTCAGAGATGGCATTTGCCCACAATGTTGCCATGATAGCTAAATCAGATCACATCTTCAGTCCAACCTGCAAGTCAGGAAGGAAGAGCTTGAGAAGAGAGGGATGGTCATCAGCAGCTCCAAAACAAAAACCAAAGTGATATCACGAGAGGAAAGAAGACATCAGATTAAGCTGGGAGAATAGGTCCTGGAGTAAGTATACCAGTTTAAATACCTTGGAGTTATTACAGACTGGAAGGGAGGCATCAAAGAAGAGTTAACTACCCAAAGAGCAGCAGCTGGGAGACTTTTTCAGGCCATAAATCAAAGATTTTTCAAAGTTAGCAAGAAAACTGAGATAGCTGTATACCGCTCCACCTATACTTCTTCTTCTTCTTCTTCCATCCTTAGCCATCAACCGGCAAAGCAGTATGTGGCCAGTACGCCTAGTGGCGTCTTAGGGCAACAACAAATTGATCAATCTATCGCTGTTTCCACCACGCCTAGTGGCGTCTTTGTGGAACAAAAACAGACCAAACAATCTATCATTGTTTCCGTAATCAGATTGGTTGGCAAGCAGGTGATCAGCCCACTGTGCGAAGCTTTTACGGGATGGGGTAAACAGCCCCATGCCCATACCCTCCTTAGTCGCTTTTTACGACATGCGTGGTAGGGTGCAGTGTTACTATTCTTTGCTCCCCTTTCGGGCCCCGGTAACACACGGGTGCACCTATACTTCAGTCTTGACATATGTATGCAAGTCATGGGCAATGACTACAACCCACAAAAGCCAGATCCAAACCTCAGAAATAAGGTATCTGAGGAAGGTGGTTGAAGTAACAAGAATAAATATGGTCAGCAGCCAGACGATATGGCAAAGCCTCAAAACCCAGCCACTGCAGACTAAAGTAGAACAGTCCCAACTACGATAGTCTGGACATGTCTGCAGAATGGAAGATGATAAGCTATCATGGCAATTATGAGAAATTGAGATCCAGACCTCCAGGATGACCCAGCATCCACTGGGAAGACAACATTAGACAATCTCTGAAGAACCAAGGACTAGATTGGAACCAGGCAATAAGGAAGACAGCAGATAGGATAGTATGGTGCTCCCTCCACCAAACCTCTACACCTCATTGTAGAAGAGGGATGACTAAGTAAGTATTTGTCCTGGCACTGACAATAACATTATTCCTCTATAATGTGTGCATTCTTGTAAATTTCCTTTCCTAGGTAACTTTACTAGATAACCTTCCTTCCATTCTGCTGGTATGTCTTCTCTTGGCAGTAAGTTCCCCTATGCTGCAAGCTGCTCCTGACAGGAACAAAGCACTCTGTGTTGGTCAGGCAATTCTTATCTTTGATGAGGCTATTTGCTTGCTTATAACTCCCTCTTAGCTTTATTGTGTTGTACAGGTTCCTCGTATTTCCATTGGCAACAGCTTCCTCTGTTTCCCTTGCCAAGTCTTCAATATACTTCCTCTTGTCTCTTTTGATGTTTCTTCTTACTTCCTTGTTTACTTCTAGGTACACTTCATGAGCCTTGGCTTTGGAGCTTCTGGTTTTATCTTTCTTGTTTTTCCTGTCTTCTATCTTGTTTATGGTTTCTGTTGTTATCCATGGTTTCTGTTGTTATCCATGGTTTCTGTTGTTATCCATGGTTTCTGTTGTTATCCATGGTTTGTGCTGATGTTCTCTTTTTCCCAGTACCTCTCCACATGTCTCATTTCATATATTTTGTACTTGTTGCCAGTGGTCTTCTGTATCTGCTTCATCATCCAGTTGTTGGAGTAATTGGTATGTGTTGGACACTGCGATTGAAACTTTGTCTCTTATTTCTTGATTTCTTAGATATTCCACATTATACACAAGTTGTTGAGTTTTATTTTTGTTTTTGGAATAAAAGATGAAGCAACAGAAGATGGTGATCTGATACTACATCTGCTTCTCTATATACCTTTACACCAAGTAATCATCATTAGAAAGAGCAGTTTATGACTTTTCTTTTGTGTTTACCTAATTCTTAAATTCATCTGTGTGTTCTTAATAGAATTTAAAAGTCACGACAGTGCTTGATATAGTCCTTTAAACTGTCTTTTGATTTGTCTACAAAATTAACATGAATTTTATCTGGTGGTTACCGGGGATGCATTTTCTCCTTGCTCGCCCCTGGTGCTAAGAATCCTTGGTACGCCACTGCCCTAAACATGTAAAATATGCTGCAAGGGATTTTCTGTCTGGAATAAAGGTAGCCAAAACAAAAATTGAGAAAAAAAACCACACACATGTGTGCATATAGGGTACAAACACAAACAAATTATGATGTTTGTGGTGGAGGTGTATAAATTACATTTATTATGTTACATATTTGTTAAAAGTGGTAACATATTGAGCACAGGTTACATTTATGTTAAAAAGTTGTAAAAGCATTACTGAGTAAATTGTCCCCAGATGGATATACAGATGTGGAACTGCTCCTCATACTCTCTCTCCCTGCAGGAACATGACCATCTTCCTCACCTTCACTTTCTATCTTCACAGTGTGTCCCTGAAAACAAAAAATTGAACATATTCAAGTTTTAAACAAACCACTTCAGTCTTAAACATTGCCCCAGTTTGACAACTATCTTCACTGTGTGTCCCTGAAAACAAAATATTGAACATATTCAAGTTTGAAACAAACCACTTCAGTCTTAAACATTGCCTCAGTTTGACAACTATCTTCACTGTGTGTCCCTGAAAACAAAATATTGAACATATTCAAGTTTGAAACAAACCACTTCAGTCTTAAACATTGCCTCAGTTTGACAACTATCTTCACTGTGTGTCCCTGAAAACAAAATATTGAACATATTCAAGTTTGAAACAAACCACTTCAGTCTTAAACATTGCCCCAGTTTGACAACTACATGATACATGTTTATGTATTTAAATTACTTTCTATTCTGAACTGTTTATGCCCCTGTCCCTGATGAAGATGCTATATTACATATACAACACTGTTACAGACAAAAAAAAAAAACACAAAGAACCTAGCAATAAGTAACAAAATATTTAAATGGACAATATTTTAACAGATTTCTCAGTTTAACTCACTTTGGCTGGATACAAATTTGTTATCAAGAATTAAAAATAATATTCACTTTAAAATGTGTACTGATGTCCTGTTTTATTTTTCGATCCAGGAATGGGATCTTCTGTTCCATATTTTTTTTTGGTAATCTGAAAAGAAAAACGAATTATAGGTAACAAAATCTTAGACAATTTGTTACATGCTAGTTATTTGAGACATTAATATCACAAGAAGTTTCACTAAAATTTTTTGTTTTTAAATAATGGCGAAAAACATAACCTAAAAATATAAGGAAGTTAGTTGCTTATCCTTTACAGGACGTGGCAATCAACCCCAGCTTTTATTGGCTGTTTGTGACTTTTCTAGGCATTTTTTTTCATTCAGTAGTTTGCCATTGCTTTCTGAACGTTACGGCGCTTATATCATTGTTAAAAATCCACACAAAGCGATCTGCCACCAAACCGCCTGCAGCAGGTTTCGAACCTGGTATATCTGGATAATGAAACTGCGTTCATATCCATTAGACCACAGACGCCGACATATAAGGAAGAGAGTATGTTAAATGGTAGTATGTCCAAAGTCACATTCTACAGTCTTTGCTATTCTGATTTTCTTCTGAATGATTCAGAGCTGTCAAGTTCATGCAAAATGTGTATACGATTATTTTTTTAAATTGTACCTTCTACCTATACTAGTGTTTTCTACACTATACTAAGGCATTTGAGACAGTAAAACATGAGGACATTCTAACAAATACTAGAAAGCATCAACATCAATGGTAAGGACCAGAGAATTATAAACAACATGTACTGGTAACAAACATCAGCTATGACAATAAGCAGCTGCATAGGAAGGTTTTAGCAGATTAAAAAAGAGTGTTATACATGTTTGATGATAGTATGTCTGTGTTAATGCCAGTGTGGGGAGTGTGTAAATGTGGTTATAAATTATGCTGATAAAGGCGATCAGCATATGTCGGGCTTACGGATGGCCGACGGGTGTGGATGTATAGACGTTAACTCACGTGAATGTCATGTAGTCCTATTAAGTCACTTGCAACCACACACACCATAGCAAACATCGGAGTCAGTAAATGTTGATTTCCTAGTAACGTTTTACACTGTTTATTACGACACAGCAAATGTAGACATATGGTAACACAGTACATAAGCACATCATGGAACATCAGCAGTTCAACACATCCGTATACAGCATACACAGTATATAATTAAGCCTATCCCTGGCTTAGAAGTAATATAAATATATTCTCTATGTCCTCTTTCAATCTACAATAACGTGCACAGCCCATGATAAACAAGATGCAATAATCCTTGGCTTGGAAGTAATATAAATATGTTCTCTATGTTCTCTTTCAATCTACAATAACGTGCACAGCACATGATAAACAAGCCGCAATAATCCTTGGCTTGGAAGTAATATAATATTCTGGAATTATCACATATTCCTTTTATTCAAAATATATCCTATCCTGGGACACACTGACGAAAATGGTCTAACATCCATTTCAGAGCTCTGCCCGGATTCAACTGTCACGGAAAATATCCCCTGCTCAAAAACAGCTCATCAAAAATTCATCCAGGCGCAAACTCCCTCACTGAGATGTGAGTAGAGTTCGTCCGCCTTCTACCCCAACATATCAATAGAATGTTCGACCAGTTTCCTTGTGTTATTTTTTAAACAAACTAACAAGCAGGTACAATAGAGCTGTGTTCAAAAATTACTGGGTATACTTCTTCTTCTTCTTCCTCGTTCGCCTTCAGACTTCCACATTTATGACTCTAATAAAGGCCATAGTCAACCCAAGGCTCCCAACATCTCCAAACAGTTTTTCGTTGACAGAAGTGGGTTGTTGCCATATGCTACTCCATTCATTACTGTAGGTTGGGCAGTATTGCAGCTCCCCACTAAAAAATTATCATTATCACCCAGAGCGTGTTTACAAAAAACGGACCTGTGCATACAAGTCTTTTAACGCTTAACTTCCCTTAATAAAACTTGACTTAACATACTACACCGACCCCCGGGGGAAAAAAAATGATATAATCATTTTTTTGTTGTTGAAAAAAATACATCAAACAAAAAATATGAGGTCGATAGAATACTAATATCTACACATAAGGATACACTATGTTAAGTCATGTTAACAAAAATGAAAAAAAGAGGGATAGAAGTAAGTGTAAAGTAAAAAGAGCAGGTGAAGTACAACAAAAATAAGCAGTAATGAAAGAAAGCAATGCAATAAGAATGAAGAAAACAGTGATATCTCATGGTAAACAATTACATTAAACAATGCATTGTATAAATGAACCCCATTATAGCACAACAGCATACATTACAAAAAACAATGCATATCTAAATCAAAGAACAAATAACTAGCTATCATCTAGAGGAAAAAAAAAGCATAATGCGCATGATAATAATAATAATAATAAATTCTTTAAGCACCAAACACGGCGCATAAGGCAGAAACCAGTGCTCTCCAGGTTGTTCGTTGTGACGCCACTCCTCTTAGCTCTTGCACATTATTTAGGCCCAACGTTCTTCCTTCTCTTATTATTGTTCTTCTGAGTGTTTCTTTTGGTCTTCCTTTTTTCCTCTTACCTCAGGAACCCAAGTGAGCGCCTGTAGTGGTATTCATTCGTAGGACATGACCGATATATGACCATCGTCTTTTCCTTATATAGTCGGAGACATATTTCTGCCTAGAGTCTTCTCTTATTTGTCGATTAGTCTTGAATTCTTTCCAACTGATGTTCATGAGTTTTCTAAGACATTTGTTCTCGAATGTATTCAGCTTGTTCTCCAATGATTTTGTTATTTTCCAATGCGCATGATAACCAAGTTAATAAGCCCATGGAGTACCAATGTTGAACCCATATAATTATCAAAATTAAAAATACCTTTATACATAGCTATTCCTGACGCACAATCAAGCGCCGGTAATGAAAAAATTACATCACAACCTCAGAAAAACATGTTCTCAATGTACTAATATCGCTATACATAGTTACCTCTAGCGCACAATCAAGCGCCGGGCAAAGAAAAACATAATATCAGAAAAAATACCCTCTTCTCTTGTCTTCATTTTCTTCAAAAAGTACAATACCGATATGTATCGCAATGATCAGTTATGTAAAATAGTAGCATCATTACAATTGTCCTACTTTCAACATTACAAAACACAGTAGTATACAAACAATATAGTAATGCAATGGTGCATAAAGATGAACCAACATATTATCATAAAGAGGTTATACCATATTATAATATATTACTCTCTAACATACTGTACTAATACTATCTACTGTCCTAAAGAAGTTACACATCAAGGACAAATTCAGTAATCTTGGAACATCCTGTGAGCACGAAGGTACAAACACATCTAGTGTGGAGTCAAACTGCCGAATGATTTCATAGGAACAGCAAATCTTGTGATAACTACCATTGGTAAACAGCTCAAACAATCAATATAGCAGCTCTGATTCTCATGGAAAAGCATTTGCTGTAAAAAAACACAAATGAAAATCTTTGTTTGGTAAAGTTAAGATTTTATGATAGGCAACAATTAATTTTAATTTAACCAATGTGGCCGTGTAAACTACCGGCCCCTGTATGGCGATAATCAAACCTTCCTCCGTTACACAAAAAAGGGTAGCAGAGAAAGTAGCACAGTCTAAATTGGAATCATTAATTGTATAGGGCGATATAAGTGTTCGAGAAAAATAGCAGTGTGCAAAGATGTATGGAAAAGTCGTGACTATACACCTGATACCCACGTCAAAAGGCAAATCCAGAAGATGGTAATGATGACTAAGTGCGTCATGATGGCTGACAATCTGAGATTTTGTGCAAGACAAAGGAAATGCAGTAGACAAAGACGTACATCTTAAAGGCTGAATTGAAGTCATAGCCTGTGTACTGGGCAAAGAAAAAAGTAAGAAAGATATAATAAAGATGTAAAAGCATACAGTAGTAAACTTGGACCTACGTCGAAGTTTAAAAAGAGCGCAGTGAGTGCGACAAAAAGTCGTAAAAGACGAAGATACCGAGCTAAACGGTCCAGCAAGAAAGCTAAAGAAACTCATAAGGTACAGATATGTACAAAGAACCCCAAGTCCGTACATGTAGCAAAGAAAACGCTAGTCATTGCAGCAAAGAAGTTGCAATCAACATGACTGGATGTAGATTCAGTCGTAGCTATAAAGTTAGTGTGTGTGTCAGACAAAACTGAAGGATCTTCTTCTACAATGGTACTTAAAGCAGAATCAAAGTTAGAGTAACGACGCACTGAAGTATGTCAAACTGGGCTAAAAGAAGCACCAAAATTAGCATGATGAATAATCGTATCATCAACACTGCAAGATTGCTCGAAATTAGCAGAATGTATCACGTTAGCAGAATGTACCTGGTGAAAAGATTTTGGCACAGTGGCGGCAGTAAGATTATGTTGCCGTTCCCCACTGTTAATGCCAGTGTGGGAAGTGTGTAAATGTGGTTATAAATTACGCTGATAAAGGCGATCAGCATGTGTCAGGCTTACGGATGGCCGACGGGTGTGGATGTATAGATGTTAACTCACACAAATGTCATGTAGTCCTATTAAGTCACTTGCAACCACACACACCATTGCAAACATCGGAGTCAGTAAACGTTGAACTCCTAGTAACGTTTTACACTGTTTATTACGACACAGCAAATGTAGACATATGGTAACACAGTACATAAGAACATCATGGAACATCAGCAGTTCAACACATCCGTATACAGCATACACAGTATATAATTAAGCCTATCCCTGGCTTAGAAGTAATATAAATATGTTCTCTATGTCCTCTTTCAATCTACAACAGCGTGCACAGCACATGATCAACAAGCCACAATAATCCTTGGCTTGGAAGTAATATAAATATGTTCTCTGTGTTCTCTTTCAATCTACAATAACGTGCACAGCACATGATAAACAAGCCGCAATAATCCTTGGCTTGGAAGTAATATAAATATGTTCTCTATGTATCTACAACAGCGTGCACAGCACATGATAAACAAGCCGCAGTAATCCTTGGCTTGGAAGTAATATAAATATGTTCTCTATGTTCTCTTTCAATCTACAATAATGTGCACAGCACATGATAAACAAGCCGAAATAATCCTTGGCTTGGAAGTAATATAATATTCTGGAATTATCACATATTCCTTTTATTAAAAATATATCCTATCCTGGGACACACTGACGAAAATGGTCTAACATCCATTTCGGAGCTCTGCCCGGATTCAACTGACACGGAAAATATCCCCTGCTCAAAAACAGCTCATCAAAAATTCATCCAGGCGCGAACTCCCTCGCTGAGATGTGAGTAGAGTTCATCCACCTTCTACCCCAACCTATCAATAGAATGTTCGACCAGTTTCCTTGTGTTATTTTTTAAACAAACTAACAAGCAGGTACAATAGAGCTGTGTTAAAAAATTACTGGGTATACAGCTCCGCACTAAAAAATCATCATCATCACCCAGAGCGTGTTTATAAGAATGTTTACAAAAAACGGACCTGTGCATACGTCTTTTAATGCTTAACTCCCCTTAATAAAACTTGACTTAACAGTCTGTGACGGCATTTTAGGCAGTTTGTGCAATACTGATTTACTTGAGTGATTCAGAGATTTTCAAATGTATACTAAATGTGTGTAAGATCATGTTTGGAAAATGCAACTTATTCCATTTGATAGCTAGAATCATATAATATAAACATCTGGGAATTTTTGCAAAAGTGTTTTTTTTTTAAGTACTGTTCTTGACATCAGATATACAGACAAGTTACAAATTTTGCCAGAAATTTTTACATGTTAGTAAATTCTATCACAGAATAATGACATAGATGAAGGTAATTTGATATAAATTTTCCCATTTAGCAACTTTATTTTATTTTGTCAGCAATAGATCTCTTCTATTCCTTATCTTTTATCTCCTTGTGAGGTACAGTGTGGTCACATTTTATCTTAGAGAAGCACTAACAAGGACCTCACATAATTGAAAACTAGTGTTCTTGCTGGAATAAATGTAAGGTATTTGTTCTCACAGGAATAAATGTAGGGGTGTGCTGTCACAGGAATAAATGTAAAGTAAGGGTTGTGTTCTTACAGGAATACATATAGTGTGTGTGTTCTCACAGGAATAAATGTAAAGTAGGGGGTGTTCTCACAGGAATAAATGTAAAGTAGGGGGTGTGTTCTCACAGGAATAAAAAAGTAGGGGGTGTGCTCTCACAGGAATTAATGTAACATATGGGGTGATTTTCAAAGGAATGAATGTAAAGTAGGGGGTGTGTTCTCACATGAATAAATGTAAAATAGAGGGTGTATTCTCACAGGAATAAATGTAAAATAGAGGGTGTGTTCTCACATAACACTGACTAACAAAAAAAAACTTTTTTTTTCTTTCTCTAACATTTCTATGTTTTTCTGGTCAATTTTAATGCGCTGTTTTTAAATCTGCAAACCGTTTTTCTCTATCAGGTCGGGATCTCTAGAAATACGCAATTGAAGTTTTTTAACAACGCATACAGTATTACAACATCATTCGTACAAGAAGTATAACAGTTATGTAGGCTTGAATTTCTTTGCAGTCGACTTTCGTCGGTGAATGGCATGTGGTACATCGCGATGAAGCATCCAACAATAATCGGCAAGCATGGTCACACTCCACCGTCCTTGATAACGTGACTCCATTACGGCGATATCTTGATGGAATCGTTCTCCATGTTCATCGCTGACTTCGCCAAGGTTGTCAGGGAAAAAAGTCAAGATGCGAATCGAGCAAATGGATTTTGAGGGACATGTTACAGCCCATAATTCTGTATGCATCTATGCACTGCTTAACAATATGCAACATAGTCGGCAGATTTGTGATTTCCCAGAAAGTTATCGACGATTGATTTTAATGCCATCCATGCGCGAAGTTCACTACCATGTAACAAGTTCTCGAATTGTTTGTCTGCAATAACTTTCCTAATCTGAGGTCCTACAAAGATACCTTCCTTTATCCTTGCATCGCTAACTTGCGGAAACTTTTCTCGAAGATAAGTGAAAGCTTTGCTCGTTTTATCTAACGCTTTTACAAAATTCTTCATGAGCCCCAACTTTATATGTAACAGTGGTAAAATGAAGCTGTCTTTGTTAACTAATGGCTCGTGTATTACATTTTATGCCCGAGCTGCATACGATCCCTGATAGGCCACACCTTTCTTGCATAATGTTCCTGTCTGTTGCGGCTGTCCCATTCACATCGGAAGCAACAAAATTTAGTATACCCAGTCTGCATGCCCGTGAGATTGCAATGACCTTTAGGTCTCCACAAATCCGCCATTGGTAGTCATTGTACTTTATTTTTTCCAAACGTATAGCCATTTTGTCATAAGTTCCTTTCATATGAACAGAGTAGGCGATTGGAATTGATGAAAATAAATTTCTGTTATGCAATAACACGGCTTTTAGACTAGTCTTGGAAGAATCGATGAAAAATCGCCATTCGTTGACTATGTGCTCATGACCGTTTACATTTTTTGCAATAGCAAATGTCATCATCCATCTCAAAGTATTGAACAAGTTCTCTGTGTCTATGACGAAATTTAGATATCGGAGTATTGGGCGCTAAAAGATTCCATTCTTTGAGTCGCGAACCGAGTAATTCCGCTTGTCCTTTGGTAAGAGCGAGATCACGTATTAGATCTGAAAGTTCTGAATGGTTAATTAAGTAAACACCATCATTCACCGGTATGTAATCTGAGTCAGAATTAGTTTCTAAAGCAGGTAAACTATCACTTTCTGATGGTTCATTCACGTCCAACAGATATTGTTCTGGTGGTACTTGGATCGGACACGTGATAGGACCATGAGGCACTGGTTTCGAAACCAATTCAATATTTGAATAAACCACAGACTTTCTAGTTTTAAAAGTAAAAACATGGTTATTTGTCAAGCAGAAGTAACAATCAGTAGTGTAATTTGTATGTTCACGCCATATTACTGGCACTCCAAAAGGCATCGACTTATGCTTCGGCGATTTTTGTAACCAACCTGCCAATGTATCGAACAAACTGCATTTGGCTTTCAAGATTTATTTGCATCATCAACTTTCAAATCGAAATAAAGTTCATATGCTTTCTTTAGTAATGGTGTAAAGTTTTTCTGGTCAACACGATCGGTAAAATATCCGCACACGTAACAGAACAGATCAGACAAATTTCTACAACTTCTAGAAGCCATATTTTGCTCAGAATTATTTCAAAATACAGTAACTATTAGAAAAATCGCGTAACATATGTCGTGCATCTTTTAGCAGTATAAAAAGTAGAATTATGTTGCTTTTTATTAATTTTTAATAAGTTATATAGTAAAAATGAAACGGAGCAAATAACGGTTTCCCAAAAATATATTTATTCACAAATATCTTAAGAACCCGACGTGATAGAGATAAACGGATTTCAGATTTGAAATCAGCGCAAGAAACTGATCTAAGAACACTTATTCTTATATAAGAAAGAAAAATGTTGTTTGTCAGTGTAATTAAATGTAATGTAGAGGGTGTGTTCTCACAGGAATAAATTTACAACAATTGCAGCATTTTTTTTTTTGTCTTTAAGCCTTTAAACATGACAATTTTGCTGATTAATGTTATCTTTCCTTTTTATCACAGAATCATTTAATAATTATAGAACAAATATAGGCCATCTTACAAGTACCACGTTGAGCTTTTCATACAAAAGTGCTGGTGAGGTCTGGCAGCTTTACAAAGACTGCTATGCTCTTGGAGCAGAGACTATTTTTTCTCCTATATCATTAGCTAGTCATGTTAGCAATCGAATATGAGCTGGGAATACTCATGCTGTCAATATTACAATGTAAATGGCTAAAATGTCAAGTCAGTCCTATTGTATGGCTCTGAGACATGGAGTGCAACAAAAACAACAACCAAAAAGCTACAGATTTTTATAAACGGGTGCTTGCATAGAATAGAAGGACTGAAATGGTATGACAAAGTCACAAATGTGGAACTGATGACAAGAACCAGACAAAATCCAGTGGAACAAGAGTTGAAAAGAAGATGCTGGCAATGGATAAGACACACATTGAGGAAACCTGTTGATAGCATTACAAGGCAATCCTTGTTCTGGAACTCACAGGGAAAGAGAGGCAGAGGTAGACCAAAAAACACATGGTGAAGAGAACTGGATACAGAGGTGAAAATGATTAGTAAAACATAGAAAGAACTTGAGCAGATGGCACAGGATAGGAAGACTTGGCATGTGTTTTTTGAAGGCCTATGCTTCCCAGGGAGCTAAAGGGTATTGATTGATTGAAATGTCTGGGAACACAATAAAAATGAAATGATGCTGATCATCTTGGGCTGTGCATGAGATAAACCCACTGTGACTATGAAGTACATGCTTGGATTGGTATTGATTAGATCCAGGTATGTGATGGTCATAACAAAAAGCCAATATGCTGATAACAACAGACAGAAGACCCCTCCTGCATATATATTTGAAGTGATTGTGGTAAAATTGTGTTGTGTTTCAAAATGGAAGAGCACTGATATTCTGATATTTTTCTGCTATGGATTAAACTGGAGCTGAAATATGAAAGTACACAATTTTATTTATCTTTTTTTACCAGTTATTTTTGATCAGGTCTATACTTTTTCTACATCAAATATTATTTACAGCATTACACAAGATTCTTCAGTCAGTTTCCCACATTTATGTATAAAATAAACACCTAGTTAAAAAATATGAGTATCTACTGACAGTTTTTAAAATATAACATGAAGAGAAAAATTGCACACATTTTGAGTGGTTGTTTTTACAAACATATGTGGTTTTGAGAAAGAAATTATAAAAATTACATCTGTGAAGTTATAAAAGTTTCTAGATATGTTTCAAACTAAGTGTGTACTGATATTCTTAACATTTTATTGCCATACATTAATTGGGAACTGAAATATTTAAGTTTCAGTATACAATGTTATTTAATTTGTAAAAGAATTTTTTAAAGAGGTGTACACTTCACAAGACATAGCAGACACTCGTTACATCAAATGATTTAAAGCACTTCAAAAGATTTGTCAGTCAATTTCCCACATTTTAAAGTGTAACCTTAGCACAGTTAAATAATACGATTACCTACTGCTTGTCTTTAAAACGTAACCTGAAGAGAAAAAGTGCACTTATTTTGAGAGGTTGTTTTTACAAACATTTGTGGTTTTGAGAAAATAAATCATAAAATTACATCTGTGAAGTGATAGGGATACAAGTTTTTAGATGTGTTTCGAACCAAATGAGCACTGATATTCTTAACATTTTATTGCCATACATTAATTGGAAGCTGAAATATACAGTTAAGTATAAAATTTTATTTTATTTTTTAAACACTTTTTTATTAAACAAGTCTTCACTTCACAAGACATAAAACACATCTATTCGTATCAATTAATTATTTGAAGCAATTCATAAGATTCTCCAGTCAACTTCCCACATGTCTATGTATAACACATGTACCTACTGAACTAATGAATTTGTCACCTGTCTGAATAAATTGCATTCATTTTAGGGCCTGGGTAAAAGCCAAAAACAGCCTGGGATAGAATGAGTTAATCTGTTTTTACTGTTATTTTCTATCAGGTCTACACTTCACAAGACACAGACACTTTTTCACATAACATAATAGTTTAATAACATTTTACAAGATTTATTAGCCCTTTTCCCATATTTTCATTCAAAGAACATGCAACTACTGATTCAATGTAGGTCCTATATTTTTACCGCTTGTTTCTAAAACAAAATTTAGGAAAAAAAATGCACCCATTTTAGATGCCTGTTTGTAAAAAAAATATGTGGTTCTCTTTAAAAAAAATTATATATGTGAAGTGATAATAATACAAATATGTCAATATGTTTCAAACTAAATGTGTATTAAAATTCTAAACATATTACTGCCATAGATTAAACTAGAGCTGAAATATTTAAGTGAAGGACACAATTTTATTTTTTAAATTATTTTTTATCACATCTGCACAACCACAAGAAATAACAGACACATTTTCATACCAAATAAAATTATTTAAAGCATTTCACAAGATTTTTCATTCAATTTCCTATATTTTTGTATGTATACCACAAGCAGCTACTGAAACAATATTTTATATCTAGGCTACTGCATATTTTTGTATGTATACCACAAGCAGCTACTGAAATAATATTTTATATCTAGGCTACTGCATATTTTTGTATGTAAACTCATTCACCACACGAGCTCGATGGGGTCGAGCGTTATCATCTTGGAGGATGGCATTACCACCCATGGCCTCCAGAGCAGGCTGAACAATTAGTCTCAAGATTTTGTTCTGGTATCTTGGGCCGGTCAGGTTGCCTTGGATGATGTAGAATGGGGTCCTGCCGTGTCTGTAGAAGCCTCCCCAGGCCATGACAGAACCCCTACCATAACGATCCACCTCTCGAATTGTGTCATCAGTAAATCGCTCTCCTGGTCGTCTCCAAACTCGAATCCTGCCATCATTGAATGACACAGTGAAGCAAGATTCATCAGTGAAGAGAACTTGACTCCATTGTTGCCTTGTGCTCGCGACACCAAGCAACACGGGCTCTGCGATGAGCAGGAGTAAGAGGGATTCTGACTGCAGGACGTCGAGCAGCCAGTCCAAATTCATGTAAACGTCTGCGAATGGTGCTTTGACTGACATTAACGTTTACAGTTTGTCTCAGCTGAAACCTTAGAGTGGAACAAGTCACTGTTTGATGGCACAGAGCTGACAACAAGAGGTACCGGTCATCATTTCTATTGGTGCATCTAGAGCGACCTGGCCGGTGGCGATCCTCCACACTTCCTGCGGCCTGAAATCTCTCCAAAATTCTTTGGATAGTAGAGTGTGACACTGCAAGCCGTCTAGCAACCTCACGGACAGATAAACCACTTTCAATCCACGCTATAGCCCTCATTCTTTGTAAGGTGTCAAGACTTCTTCTCTGTGGCATGGTTTTTTGCAAGTGATGAAACTACCCTAAGTCTGCTGATTGTAAAACAAATTAAGAGTGAACTCTGTGGTCAGCAAACCAAATTGCATGTGATCACCATGGTTGTCGGTGAGTTGTTTTTATGCTTAACATGCATAGAGGACTGTCAGAGGAAGATATTGCACCCATTTTTACTAAAAACTTCCTTCATTTAATCATTCTGCGCGCTTATATAAAAGTGTATTGAAAATAATAGGGTGGCCCTTGACTTTTGACGAGTAGTATATATAAACTGTGGGACTGTTTGGCAAGGAAGAATATTCCAGCACCTCTGATTCATGCTATACAGAGCTTCTACAAGTCTTGCAGAAACTATGTGAGGACAGCAAACCATAAGTCAGAGGAGTTCAGGACCACCGCTGGTGTAAGACAAGGTGATATCCTATCACCTTACCTCTTCATACTCCTTATGGATGATGTCATCCAGGCATGTAAGGAGAGAACAAGAAAGTATTCAGTGGGGTACTGGAAGATGAGACAGGTCTATATTTCGGAGCTGGCATTTGCTGATGATGTTGCCCTGATTGCTAAATCAGAGGAACATCTCCAATCCAACCTGCAAGTCTGGAAGGAAGAGCTGGAGAAGAGAGGGATGGTCATAAGCAGCTCTAAAACAAAATCCATGGTGATATCATGACAAGAAAGAAGACATCAGATTAAGCTGGGAGAACAGGTCCTGGAGCAGGTCGACCACTTTAAATACCTCAGAGCTATTATAGACCAAAAGGGAGGCATCAAAGAAGAGTTGGCCACTCGAAAAGCAGCAGCTGGGAGACTTTTTCAGGCCATAAATCGAGGATTCCTCAGCAAGAGAGGTTGGGAAGAAAACGAAGATGGCTGTATACTGCTCCACCTATGTCCCAGTCTTGACATATGGATGCGAGTCATGGGCAATGACTACAACCCATAAAAGCCAGATCCAAACCTCAAAAATGAGGTATCTGAGGAAGGTGGTTGAAGTAACAAGAAGAGACATGGTACGCAACCAGACGATGCGTCAAGGCCTTAAATCCTACCCCCTGCAGACCCAAGTAGAACAGTCCCAATTAAGATGGTTTGGCCATGTCTGCAGAATGGGAGAAGATCGGATACCACGACAAGCATGGGAAACAAAGAGCCAAGGATCCAGACCCCGAGGATGACCCAGAGTCGGTTGGGAGGACATCGTTAGACAATCTTTGAAGGACCGAGGACTAGAGTGGAACCAGGCCAGGAGGAAGACAACCGATAGGATAGTCTGGCGCTCTCTCTTCCAAACCTCTACACCTCACGGTAGAAGGGGAACGACTAAGTAAGTAAGTGTATATATATATATATATATATATATATATATATATATATATATATTAACACACATATATATACAGTGCAGACCTGATAAGGAGAACTCACCAGGTACCCAAGAAATAGTTCTTCTTATCAGAAATTCCTCTTATCCAGATAAGAGTTCAAGCATATGGTAATGCATTTACAACGTACAATACAATCATGAATTAGCGTTGAATAGGACAGATGTATGACACAGAAAATATGTAAATCACCAAAAGTGTTAATGTACATGGCAATTTATCTGAAAAATCCATATTTGTACGCACATCAATTGTGATTCTTTCTTTAGATTTTTCCCCCCCATGACACTTTTCATTTCTGAAGGAAAAAGTCTTGTCAGGCAGCAATCTCCAAAACAATCCAGTTTCATCAGCATTAAACACATCAGCGGAATTATACCTACTCATGGCTGGTTTTAGCACCTCCTCCATCCATGACTCGGTAGTCGTTTCATTAACAGAATGCCTTTCCCCACTTAGGAGTGCCGTGTCAACCACATTACATGCCGCTTTTCGGTTCTTGATTCTGTGACAATAAACTTGTCCACCATAAAACATTTATCTGTACCGATCCTTATTTTTTATGATTCCTGAAAGCGTTGATTTTGGAATGTCGAATTCCTTTGCTATTTCCATTTTCTTTTTGCCACTATTTTCCACTTCTTGTAATAGCTCAATCTTTCTTTTCAAAGATATGGATTTTAACTTTCCAGCCATTTTTAGAGGGGAAATAACTAAAATTCTAACACCGACGAAGCGCGCAATTTCCGAAAATAGCCGAAAAGTTGTACAAATGTCCAGGTACTGTATGTGAAAAAAGTTCGCCTCAAGCAGATCAAATTAAATAGTCGGAACACGTTTAGTTGTTCGGCATATCCGAAAATTCATGATAAACGGATTCCGCTTAACCGGACATTGTTTACAAAGACAAGGACATTGTTTACAAAGACAAAGAAGAAAAATTGCCGGGGATAAACAAATTGTTCTTCACAACAGAAATTCGCCACATCTGAGATCGCCTTAAGCAGTTTGCACTGTATATATATATATATATATATATATATATATATATATATATATATATATATATATATATATATATATATATATATATATATATATATATATATACGGCTGCGAGACTTGGACACTCAATAACACAGTTGCAAAAAAGATTACATCATTCGAAATGAAATGCTACAGAAGGATGTTGAGAATACCCTGGACAGAAAAAAAGACCAACAGAGAAGTACTGCACTCACTAAACGTACAGGAACATTGGCTCATAAATACCATCGCAATAAGGAAGCTGAAATTTTTCGGTCATATAAAAAGACATAATAGCCTGGAAAAAACAGTGATGGAAGGCATGGTCCCTGGAAAAAGGGGAAGGGGTCGACCTAGACGACGATGGACCCAGAACATCACAGAGAGTCTGAACTTGTCTTTGGCTGATGCAGGTCGACTTGCCCAGAATTGTGATGCGTTCAGAGCAGCTGTAATGGAGACAACGTTCTGGAAAGAATACGTCACATGATGATGATGATGATGATATATATATATATATATATATATATATATATATATATATATATATATTATATATATTATTATATATATATATATATATATATATATATATATATATATATATATATATATATATATATATATATACGAGGGGCGTTCAGAAAGTAATGCACCACATCGTTTTTCTCAGCTAATAATGAAGATAGAAGCATGAAATGTTGCACACTTTAAATATGGCACTTGCCAATTGTGTGCACCAAATTGCACTGCCACCGGCCAAATAATACGGCTGCCCTAAACCGTTGAAATGGAGCGTGTTAGCAACTTGCGTTATAAACAGCGAATTGTGATAGAATTTCTTGTTGCAGAGAAGGAAACTGTTGTGAATATTCACAAGCGTCTATGTAATGTGTATGGAAGTTTTGCAGTCGACAGGAGTACAGTCAGTCGCTGGATTCAGAGAATCAAAGAATCAGGAAGTGGAGATACGGAGCTGCTTGATCGGCCGCGCTGTGGACGTCCTGCCACAGCCACCAACGCAGAAATGTTGAAATGCGCTGAGGGCATTATTCTTACTGATAGACGAATCACTACTCAACAATTGGCCTTACACCTGTCAGTCAGCATTGGTAGTGCAAATGCAGTTATAAAAACTCTCGGATTTTCTAAGGTTAGCGCAAGATGGGTTCCTCGAAGTCTCACAAATGACCACCGATTGCAAAGGAAAGCAATTTCTTCTGAATTGTTGGAACGTTTTCAATGCTGATGGAGAGAACATTTTGGCTAAGATCGTTACAGGTGACGAAACCTGGGCACATCATTTTGAACCTGAGACAAAAAGACAGTCAATGGAATGGCATCATCTGCAATCATCAAGAAGAAAGAAATTCAAGACAATTCCTTCAGCTGGAAAGGCCATGATCACTGTCTTTTGGGACATTGAAGGTGTGATTCTTGTGGACGTTATGCCAAGAGGAGAGACAATCAATTCGCAAGCTTACATTAAGACATTGAAAAAAACTCAATCAACGTTTTCGCAGAGTTCGGCCGCACAAGAATCCAGCAGACCTGCTTCTCCTTCACGACAATGCGCGCCCTTACACAAGTCTGGCAACACGGGAGCAATTACCAAATTGGGTTGGACTGTACTACCCCATCCACCCTATAGTCCCGATTTGGCACCCTCTGATTTTCATCTATTTGGTTCACTTAAAGATGCACTCCGTGGAACAAGGTTTGAAGATGATGAAGGAGTGATTCATGCAGCGAACAAATGGCTACATGATCAAGACAAAATCTGGTACGGGCTAGGAATACATGCACTTGTTTCACGCTGGCATAAAGCCGTACAAGTTGATGGGGATTATGTTGAATAATACCGATGTTTACATGACATATCCATGTATATTGTGTATAAATTTCATGCTTTTTGAATAAACAGCTCCTGAGAAAAACGATGAGGTGCAATACTTTCTGAACGCCCCTCGTATATATTGCACTGGCTTCCTAGCGCAGTGGTCTATGGTTCGATCCCCAGATGAGGTGGGAATTTTTTAGGCCACAAACGGCTCATGGGTCGACCCAGCCCCAAATGGGTACCAGAGCAACACTGGGATGGTTAAGGCAGCCGGCGTGATGCCGACCACATCACCCCTAGTGTGCCGACGGTCAAGATAATATGGGCCTAACACCATATTCCCAATATGCCTCAATGGGCGTGTAACGGGCTCCTTTAACTTTTATATATATATATATATATATATATATATATATATATATATATATATATATATATATATATATATATATATATATATATATATATACATAATAGGAGGGAAGTCAAGGGTGATCTGCTGTTGTGATGAGATGTCCTTGCTTATCTCTTACTAATGTAATATTATTTGCACCTCGTTTTCCACTGATGAATTTAGTTATTGTTTATACTGTGCTTTGTTCATTTCTCAGTGCTGCCTCTTCTGCCTGTCTTGCAAGATCGTCTAGGAAATTCCTTTTGTTGGCTCGGGTTTGGCGTTTAACTTCCTTGTCCAGCTGACTGTACTGTTCGCTATATAGTTGCTTTAACCTGGGTGGGGGACTTCGCTTCTGTTTTCTTTCTTTTCATTTCCTTTCTCTTTGTTATGGTTTTTAATGTTTCTGGTGTTATCTAGTCTTGCTTCTTCCTTTCCTGGAATCCCAAGCATGATTTGCTGCTTTCCTTATATATTGTTGAAATGGTGTTGAACTTCTGGTCTATATCATCAGTCAATGTTTTTTCCTGACTTTTGGCAAATTGATATAGTTTATTTATATCGGCTGCAAAAGCTTTTCTGGTAAGGGGGTTCTTCAATTTGCTGATGTCAAACCTTTCTGTGTAGTTACAGTTGGTCCAGCCCTTCTTAGTTTCACTTTCAGTTTTGCTACTACTAAATGGTGATCACTTCCCTTATCTGCACCTCTTCTTATCTTCATATCTTGTAATGCATGTATCTATCTACCGTTAATCATGATGTGGTCTATTTGGTTTCTGTCCCGACCATTTGGTGATTCCCATGTTAATTTGTGAATTTCTTTGTGTGGGAAAAGTGTTTCTCCAATGACCAGGTTGTTAATGCTTCAGAAACGTATTCATTTATTCCCATTTGCATTTGAAGGCCATCAGAGCATGATATGAGAGAAGAGTAATACTGCTATTGTGCGCAACCAAGCGTCGTAACAGCTACCTTTGGCGTAGTACTATGTCTATTAATATTAAGCTTACGAAAATACATTAATGTTTTGAAAATTAATGTACATTTACAAATTTTATATATACAGTAGGACCGCATTTTACTCGAACTTAAATCATGCGGTTTCAAGTATAGGAGTAGCTACCAAACTGCGCTGGCGACCGGGTGACCCAGGATCAAAACCGGGTGAGGACATTTGAAGATTTTTCATTGACCGGGATTGTGACTGGATTAACTCGAGCTCGGGCGTGAACATTTGAAGGAGTGTCATTCATCAGGGACTGGCGGCTCCTGAGCCGACCCAGCTCTAATGGGTACCTCTGAAATCGGCGAGTATCTGCCTGAATGGTGAGGGACACCTGTCTCTGTACAAGAAAAATGGGATACTCACATGAAAATCAGTCACAGGCTATACATACTATTCTGAGATTTCTCCTCAAGTAATAGCGGGCGTAAGCGGGGGGAAAAAAAAAAAAGTATACGCGATTGGCGATCGAGGGGGAAAAAAAAGGTGGAAAATATACATTTTAAATTCAGCGCCATATCTGTTCCATTTCCAAAGCGCCGTTAAAGTATCGCACCATTTCGTACCATCACGGCATTTCTCGCTCTTTGTAGCGTAACTATGAGTCATTCATTTATTTACGCCAGTATCTCGAATCCCGCTGCATTCCCTGTCCGGAGTTCTTACTTGTAACAAGTGCTTTTGTGCAAGCATTTTTCCTTTGTTTTATTGTTAATGTTATTTTCTGAGTAATAATGGCCCCAAAGCGCAAGAGTAGTGATGCTGGTAGCTCTGAAAAGCCTAAGAAAAGTCGTAAAGTGCCTACTAAAAAGGAAAAGATCAAAATTTTAGAGAAAGTAGGCCAGAACTGTATTGTTATAATTATATTTTAAATTACTTTTATTATTACAGTATTTTACTTTAATAATTATAGGAAAAAATGTGTGATAGGTATTAACATATAGGAAATACACGTATAATGTATATTGGGTGCGCTATTATGTGTGATTTTCAGTTTACATGACGGGTCTTGGAACGTACTGGTCGCGCAAAATGGGCTAATATTGTATACATATATATATATACACCCATTAGGGCTGCACCGAATATGGTTTTTACTATTTGGCCAAATGCGAATAGAGGCCTTGAACTATTCAGCCGAATGCGAATATAAATAGTAAGTGAATGTTGGACATACAAAGTTGTGTTCAATAGGTCTACTGACATTTTTATTAATTATACAGCGTTACAAAAAATAGGGCATATATCATGGAACTATTGAATTCTTTCAATCATGAAGTTTTATTTCAGGAAAATGTCTGAATGTGACTACATAATTAAAATTGATAACACATCAGTCGAATTCGTCCCATGTTTCTATACTTTAGGCCGAAAAATGTTATGGAATAAACTCTGACGTTCAAATCTCTATGCAACTTCTACAAATTGCCTTAATTTGTTACAGATAAATCTTGACCTGTGTGAACTCTGATGTCAATTTGTTTTTTCATGTAAGCGTGCACTTACAGAAAAACAAGTTCAATGACAAA
The DNA here is from genome assembly GCA_024509875.1 of Oreohelix idahoensis. Classification (NCBI taxonomy): domain Eukaryota; kingdom Metazoa; phylum Mollusca; class Gastropoda; order Stylommatophora; family Oreohelicidae; genus Oreohelix; species Oreohelix idahoensis. The sequence goes on along the minus strand of JAMPIV010015983.1, from coordinate 303,082 downwards.
TGAAGGATATTTAACAAGTGTATCGCCTTCAGTGAGCATCCGATTGACAGAGTGGTGGTCTCTCACGGTAACAGTGCCAGGATCAAACCATGCTACTGACACGCTCCAGTCTACCTGGCTATAAATGGATTCCTGGTCAGGAAGGTAACTGGTCACCCCATCTATTGACATTGGACCTAGTATGGTGAAGGTCAGGAAGGTGACTGGTCACCCCCATCTATCGACGTTGGACCTAGTATGGTGAAGGTCAGGAAGGTAACTGGTCACCCCCATCTATCAATGTTGGACCTAGTATGGTGAAGGTCAGGAAGGTAACTGGTCACCCCATTTGTAGTGTCCTATATTTAGATATGACGAGAGAGTTACGGGACTTGGAAGAATGGCCGTTGTGAGATGTTAGTCATGTTTATATCTTTCTGTATAATAAATGTTAAGAACGACAAGAGTCTAGTATTATTTCATTTATAGGACTAAGATAGAACACCACAAATGGCGGCGAGGACGTTACCCATTACACTTTTTCAGTATGATCACGACGTGAACATAGGAACCAAATGGGAAAAATGGGTAAGCCGTTTCGAAAACTGTCTGGAAGCACTTGAGGTCAAAGATGTCAAACGCAAACAGTGTTTACTATTGCACTATGCCAGAGATGATGTATATGATATCTACCAGACTATGGCCGAGACAAGTGATGATTATGACAAGGTGAAGCAGAAGCTGAACTCGTATTTCATCCCAAAGAAGAATACAATGTATGAACAGTTCAAGTTCAGACAGGCCATTCAAAACGATGAAGAAAATTTAGACCAGTACGTCACGAGGTTATGCCAACTTGTAAAACACTGCCAATTTCAGAATCAAGATGATGAAATTAGAAATCATGTAATACAGACATGCACATCATCAAAGTTAAGAAGAAGGATTCTTCAAAGTAAAAAATCCCTTACATTGGATGAGGTACTACAAATTGGCAGAACGATATAAATTGTAGAAATACAGGCCACACACATAGAGAAGAAAGAGGAGAACACTGTCAACAAACTGCAATTTCAGGATTCTAGGTCTTGAACCTAAGATTCAGTCACACTAGCTGACAAACATAGCAGACAGAAAACAAGGTTTCATGCGTCCAGATCTAACTCCAAGAAAGAATCATATACAAATTGCAAATGTTGTGGAAGGAAAAATCCTCACAAAGGCGGAAGACAGAACTGCCCTGCATTTGGGAAAGAGTGTCATATTTGTCATAAGCAAAATCACTTTGCCAAGTTTTGTCTCACCCCTAAAAATAAGGTTCAACAGGTTACTGAGAAAAAGGAAAACACTACAGACACTGACAGCAGCTCAGAGGCTTATGTTTATGCACTGGATAACAGACCAGATGTCCCCAGAACAGTCATTAAAATGCAAGATACACATCTGTCTGCAATGATAGACACGGGTTCAAGTGTGGACAACCACATACAAATAGTTGAAGAAAAGACCACAGTTGTTTCCCACTAATAAAAACTTTTATGCACATGCATCCAAGACTCCCTTAAAAGTGGTTGGAATGTTCAGAACAACCACTGAATAGAAGCATCATCAAGCCAGTACTACTATCTATGTAGTAGAAGGTGGACATGAAGTTCTTTTAAGCCATAAGACAGCATCTAAACTGAAGGTTGTCAAAATAATAAATAGCATCATCAGTAAGATAACACATAATCTGTTTGAAATGTATTCAGACCTGTTCCAAGGTGTGGGTAAATTGAAAAATTTTGAGCTAAAACTACACATAAATGCAAATGTGAAACCTAAAGCACAACAGCACAGAAGGATTCCATTTCACATCAGGCAAAAAGTAGAAGAAGAAATTAAAAGATTAGAAGAAGAAGATATCATTGAACATGTTTCAGGGCCAACTCCATGGGTCAGTCCTATAATACCTGTCATCAAGAAGAATGGTGATGTAAGTGTTACGTGCTGTTTCTTCTATCTCCAGATATTAGAAGCCCGTTGGACGTGAGTTATTGGGTTGCTCTTCAATAATTCTTTAGGTATTATATTCATCTCTACCATTTTGGCTTACAGTTCAATTGCAGATTTCGAACCGTTATTGTGTGATTCAATACTATTATTTAATTCAGTGTCGTTCATTACTTCGTATTAATTCTTCAGCAGTGTTGTATTATTTTATGAGTAGTCTTGTAAATATAAATGTGATAGTCTGTACTGACCTTGCAAGGGTTATCTCAACAGTCACAGCACATAAGTAAACTTGAATAATTCAGGCAATTAACAAGTTCCATTGACGACTGAATATTTTAATACATGTCCTTTTTCCAAATGAATACAGGAACGTTTTCACACAACTAATATTGGCATTAAAACATAGTTTTAAGGATCTACTCAATGTTCATCCTACAGACATTGCACGTCTGTGTTAACCGTTAATTCTATAGCGTCCTTAAGTTTGCAACCAACTCTTTCGAATCCGTTTAGTGGAATTATTATCATTAGGAAATGATATCCTTATTTCATATTCGTGTATTCTGTCTATGTCCACTTATTCAATTACTTTGGCTTTCCTAGCCAGGCGTTAACTGCCATAAATATAATATCCTTGCGAAAACGTATCCTACGCTATTTGCGATTATCCTTGAGACACTCTGGTCCTATACTTCTGACTTGATTAGCTTTTCCAGCATAATCTACACGGATTCTTATGCTATTTATAATTCACAGTGGATATCCCACTTTATACATATTCTTCATCAGTGGCTATGCCACATATATTATACACATTCCATAAGTGGCTCTGCCACACATTTGAAGCACTGCCGGAAGGCACTATGGCCATACGTGGACTGCGGTTACTAGGCTTGACGCGTCATATATCGATTTGCGCGATTTCCAGTATTAATTCAATTGAGGTGTCTCATGGTGCAACCATGCAAATGCTGCAGACATTCACATGCTTGCAAACCCCGAAACAATCCTCAACATCATCCCCCTCGCTCCCAAACGTGACACTCGTGGCACGTGTGAGAGTGGTGGCGAAGATGTACCCGACTACAATCTATGAATGTTATTCACCATTAAGTATGTTATAATTAAATTAACACTCATAATTAGAAATGTCAATTATAAAATCATATAAACATAGTCAATCTTGGTCACGCCAAAAGACAAAGTCATAATCGATCCTGTGGAGAAAAATTTCTAGATAACAAGTCCGCGAGATTATTATCTGTTCCAGAACTAGGTATGATGGTGAATGCGAATTCCTGTAACAATAGGAAACATCTGTGTATTCTCGCATTCCACATTGTTCTGGACGTGATGAATGTAAGTGAACTGTGATCTGTCCGAATAAAGAACTTTTTTACCGATCAGATATTTAGACAGTTTCTCCAAGCACCAGACCACAGCCAAAAGCTTGCGCTCGCCCGTTGCATATTTCCATCCAGCAGGAGTAAGCTTGCGTGATACAAACAAGCACGGATGTAGAATTTCTTCATAGCATTGAAGCAAACATCCTGCGATGCCGGTACTAGAAGCATCTGTTTGAATCACAAATGGTACATGTAAATTGGGTAATAATAGGATAGGAGGATTCTTAAATAAATTCTTTATCCTAATCAGAGCCTCTTCGCACTGCAGTGTCCACAAACATTTTTTTTGGACTTCCTTTGGCCAGCGATCCGGACAAAGGAGCAGAAATCTGTGAGAAGTGAGGTATAAATTTATGGTAATAATTGATTAACCCCAACAAGCTTCTCACTTGCTTCTTCGATGATGGAGTAGCAATATCTAGTATGCGCTTGACTGTATTGTCATCGGGATGTAATCTGTGGTCACCTATGTGGTGACCCAGAAATGTAATCTCCCGACAACCTATCTGGACCTTAGAAGGACTTACAGTCAAACCATTTTGTCGCAGCGCAAGAAGTAAAGAAGATAAACCAGTAATGTGGTCTTCCCAAGAGTCGTGAAATAGACAGATGTCATCGATGTATGTGATGACATCTTTTTGATCGCCAAGAAGGTGGCGCATCATGCGCTTGTCTTCATTCTACTAAAAGTACTTGTAATTATCATGTTATTTGAACATCTAAAGTGAAAGCACTTACGCAACGAATCATCGTTGCCTACAGTAATAAGGACAAAAATATAGAGATCAGTGAAGCCAGCAGAAATAATGCAAGTATCACTGATGACAGATATAATTAAAGCAAATATCCTATTAAAAAAATAACGTCGATATTACCGAAAGAAAATTATTATGTGCGAACAGATATAAGAAATAGCACACTAAACCATGGATATAGAGAAGAACAAAACGTCTAAAGTCAGAAGAAACAACTCGGCCAACGCAACCCTACAGTGTGTGGTGTAGAATTGCGTGCGAGTTGCACGTCTAAATAATGGTGTGCAAACCAAGAACCATTTTTGAATCTTAGAGCCTTACGAGCATCATAATAATTCAAAAAACGAACAAATGCTAGTTGGTGAGAAGAATGTTGAAGTTCGAACATACGAACCAATTCAACATCTCCGACACGTTGAAAAATTTTCTAAGTGTAAACCAAGTAACACTAGAAGGTAAATTATGCAACAACACAGTGCGATTCAATTAGATATGATCTCGGCCAGGTCTGAACTGTGCACAAGATCCATTGACACTCTTATATATATTGTGCGAATCAAGCGCACGGAAGTATTCTTACGTCCTTTGCATGTCGCAATGATGTGACAATCGTTGTTACCCTTGCGATTATCAGAGCGAGTATTAACAACTCCCATCAAAAGGCACCGATACTGTCTCATGATAATAGCACATGACTGTTGAAATATCCCAACCACAGACCCTATGAACTACTTCCAGATGAAATAGAACATTATTTCCAGAAGAATCAGTATTGTCTCATCCATTAATAACATATTCATAATTATTCTGAAATGGATGAATAACAACACGATGCACAATAGCATTAACATCTGTTAGATGATGCATGATGCATCAACTGTACCTCAAGACAATGGTCTTGAAAATAGGCATCGTTGTCACGATCGACAACCATACGTGCATCTCTATGGAAATAAAAATAAACAAATGCTTCCCTAACATTGAAATTGTTAATAGGTAAAAGCCGCACATATTTTACATCCGCAGTGCATTGAAAAAATTCACCTAGTGCCTGCCATGTGGAATCTGGTGGCAAATTTCGCACTAGAACGGTACGTGAGTATGCACCTTTATTCACCTGATAACTGCGGACCCTATTCTTTCTTCTGGATGTACTATCCTTATTGTAGGGTGCATCATGCTGGATAAACTGAGCATGAAACCTCTTTTTATTTTTGACTGAAGTTTTACATGTCTGAGACGACAGCTTAATTGGCATTTTGAAATTTTTCTTCTCAGAAGCATTGGTATTGGTTCGAATAGGCCAGTCACCTTCATAATATCTATCATTATCAAGAAGTGTGACACTATGATCTTTATCGGTAACCTTAGTGTTATCCTTTACAACTTTATCAATACTCTTAAGAGTATATAAACTGTTAGCATGCAGTTTACAAAGAGGATGCTGGATAGTATCAACCTCAGCATTAATTTTATTCTGTTGACAAACCTGTATATATTGATCACTATCATAAAAAATTGAACCAATCTGAACAATATCAGTCACGCTGGTATCCTCTTGAACACACTGGTCTGTCCCTTTTCAACTCAGGTTCTGCTCGTGTGTAATATTTTTATCACTTATGTTAGGCATTTCATGACTAGGAGCAACCTGGTTATGATGATCATAGGACACATTTTTTTCTGTAAGCATAGAACGATTTGTTAAATCAATTGATATACTGTTTTCAATGCCACTAGCATGTCGCCAAGACTTACACTCAGAAGAGGCAGGATTAATGTGAGTAGAATCACTGGTATCAGAGTGATAACGAGGGAAGTTGTACCTGCCTCGACATGATCTCCTCCCTCTTTCAGGATGTGATGACCTGATTTTATCACCCTTAGTGTTCCTGACATTTTGTATACTAGTTTTCACATAACTAGTGTTTGACAATAAATTGTTGTTTATTACAAAATCAAGTAAAGTATCCACCCTTTTTCTTGCCTTAGCCATTTCCAAGTCTTTTATTGAAATTTCTTCACTTTGTCTCTTATTCAAGTCTTCAAGTTCTATAATTTTATTCCTCTCATTCATGTGATGTCTCACAATTAACCATCCTATCACAAATCAAAATATCCTGATGACTGAGGGGCTGTTAGTTTTTGAACATCAAGATCAAGTGCTGCCACTTTGTTTCAACTCTATCTCCCACATGACTCTTTTTTTCTTCGCCAATTTCTTCAACCTTGTTATTATAGCCTTCTTCATATGAGGTTGTATTCGGGCAACTTGAACCTCAAGACCCTTAATTTGAGCAACTTGTGATTGAATTCTGGCCTCCAAAGCCTCTTTTGCTTTACAAAACTTATCATTAATAGCAGTAACCTTATCAGAACAGTCATCACTGATTTTGGAAATTTTATTCTGACATTCTGCAATGTTATCTTGCAGTACCAGAACCTCAGAGTTCAAAGCTTTATTCTCCCTCAAGGCAGTATCTAATGACTCCTTACACTTTGAAAAATCAACTGTTAATGATCGAAAATTAGATCCATCTACATCTGCATGGGATTTTAATGCTTTCACCTCATCATATAACTCATCAATCAATCTCTCCCTATCATCGATGATTCTCAATAACTTATTTTCCTTCCAATACCATTCTCCTTCAATTGAGGACTGATCACCTCCTTCAATTTCTACCTCCTTCAGATTTTTCATAATAAAGTCCTGAAGAGATGGTCCCTGTAACCCAGACTCCTTTCCTTGCCTGAGAAAATACTCAATGGCAGACATGGTTATAAGTTTCTCAATACCTTATAGTAGTATATTATTTGTCAGTAAATATATTATGAACGTGTGATATTAGTTAATCCCATATAACTATGATATTCAATGTATGCCAGAGACAAGCACAGGTGACAATAGACAATGGATGGAACAAACAATGAAATACAATGAAGTGATATGTTCAGTTATACGACATAACATGACAGATATAAAGGAACTAAGTAAGAACTAGACGTAGTAATAATAGAAATGAAATGTTTAAATAACATTACAAGAATTTAACGATACAAGTCGTCCTTAAACAAACACTGAGACAGAGAGATTTTAGAGCACAAACGAATAAAATTGAACAATACGGAAACTAGGTTATGCAAATAAAATGACGTAGGCACGTGACGTCACAACTAGCACAAAAATAAAATGTTTGTATTGCGAACCGAAGCTTCAGTTAATTTATATCCTAACTGCAAAAAAAAAATAATAAAATAGTTAGCTCTTCGGTCAGCAAATACAAGCATTAACCCTAGAAGTCGTTATAATTCCTTGAATTTTTCCCAAAGGAAACAAACAAGCAATAATAAGCCCTAACCATCCTTCCCACGAATTTAAATAAACACATAGATTTTATACACAAAATGATAATGAGTAGAACTGCATGTATAACAGGCAAGTGACAGTGGAGAAAATTGAAGGCCAAAGCTAGCCAACTGGACAACACACACTAGTCAAGAGCTCTAATTTAGACAAGAACTTATCTTATTACGATTTCGTGATTTGTGAAAACCACAACAAAATTGCCACACACAGCTGTTTGACTCGTTCCTATAGATCAGCAGGCGTACGATTGATTGAAGATCATCCGTCCACATTTAGTATCGAACGAATTTGTCGAAATACCTTTCCGTTTGATTTGGACGTACCGCAAGGGTATGTCTGTTCTTCACTGTTCTCTGGGTCGGTTCAGGATCAATAAATTGATTTGAATAAGATAAAGTTAAATCAGCGTCAAAAGTGACCGTTAGAAGGAGACTTGACTCGACCTTGACCTTCGTAGTTTGTCTGTATACTCGAGTTGCCAGATTTGACTTGCGTCGTGAATAAAATTCTTCGAATTCTTCAATTTCCACTGAGACTTTGACCGTTACGAACTGAAATGTTCTTGTAGTTGTTTCAACCGAAATGTTTCCCAACTTGAGCCTGACACATGAACGTTAGTTCGTCGCATTGGGTAACGGAGAAGATGAATCCCACTTCTGACACCAGATGTTACGTGCTGTTTCTTCTATCTCCAGATATTAGAAGCCCGTTGGACGTGAGTTATTGGGTTGCTCTTCAATAAATCTTTAGGTATTATATTCATCTCTACCATTTCGGCTTACAGTTCAATTGCAGATTTCGAGCCGTTATTGTGTGATTCAATACTATTATTTAATTCAGTGTCGTTCATTACTTCGTATTAATTCTCCAGCAGTGTTGTATTATTTTATGAGTAGTCTTGTAAATATAAATGTGATAGTCTGTACTGACCTTGCAAGGGTTATCTCAACAGTCACAGCACATTAGTAAACTTGAATAATTCAGGCAATTAACAAGTTCCATTGACGACTGAATATTTTAATACATGTCCTTTTTCCAAATGAATACAGGAACGTTTTCACACAACTAATATTGGCATTAAAACATAGTTTTAAGGATCTACTCAATGTTCATCCTACAGACATTGCACGTCTGTGTTAACCGTTAATTCTATAGCGTCCTTGAGTTTGCAACCAACTCTTTCGAATCCGTTTAGTGGAATTATTATCATTAGGAAATGATATCCTTATTTCATATTCGTGTATTCTGTCTATGTCCACTTATTCAATTACTTTGGCTTTCCTAGCCAGGCGTTAACTGCCATAAATATAATATCCTTGCGAAAACGTATCCTACGCTATTCGCGATTATCCTTGAGACACTCTGGTCCTATACTTCTGACTTGATTAGCTTTTCCAGCATAATCTACACAGATTCTTACTGTGGCGTGAGGTTTTATTTGGCTGTAGGATCAGTATAGTACTGAAAATTACAGAAATAGAATTTCTGCCGAAAATGGTGAAGTCCCAGTGTCTGAGAGAACTACTGGTATCACAAAATAGTTACGGCTGTGAATGTTCTGATCTCGAAACAATAGTAGAGAGGAGACCGACATAAAGTGCCACCTCCGCTGTGTAACTAACTGTGATATTAACTCTTAGTATACGAGCGGCCTTTTAGAAAGGCCGATGATCGATCCCCGTCAATAGCGAAAATGTATAGGTGAATGCATGTTTAAAACCACTGAACAATTTAGTTACGTGCATGATATAGGGGTTTCATTTCTTCACATTTTGATAAATAACACTTTATGTATCTTTATAAATAAATTATTTATTGCAAAATCTGTAATGGTAGTCATGAAATTAGCTCGTATACTAAGAGTTAATAAACAAGGAAACAGATTTTACTTAACAAAGATAAAATTGACAAGTCGTTCAAATACAATTTCCTTATTATTTATTTAGTATATACACTATCTACTCTTGTGCTGAAGGGTGAATGTTGAAAAATGGAATGTCATACCTGTCAACTTGTACGAATTTTTCGTACAATGTACGGATTTTTGATACTTTTAGCAGTGCACGGCCGTACAGACTCGTTGTACGGATTTTTCTCCCCACCAAAAAAAAAAAAAAAATTTTTTTTTTTTTTTAATTTTTTTTTTTTTTTTTTTAAATTCTAAAAATATTTTCCAACCCAAGTTTTTTAAAATTTTAAATCAGAAAATATTTTCTAGCCCAGGTTTTTATTTAACCATTTTTTTTATTTTTAATTCCGGGAATCTCGGTGTCCGTTTTTAAACTGAGGTCTCTCCCAGCAACCAATCAAATCATTTCATTCCCAACAATTCGGCAAAAACTTTGAATTCGGCCTCAAACGCTTTTGGTTTTTAGCGTGACATGGCGTATTTTTAAAGTTACCTGTTATCAACGACCACGTTTGCTTGCCACCACACTTCGACGCCATTTCGTTTAAAAAAGCTAAGTACTTATAACTTGGTTAAATATTGCTGTTGTTTTGCTTTGTTGCAATTTAATCGCTGTCTTAATCTTTCCAGTTATATCTTGCCCTTCAATATATTTCCGTTAAATTGTCATATTCTGTGTAGGCCCTACATAACTAGAAAAAAAAAAGTTTGTTTGCATTGAGTAGGCCTACTTTATTCCAGCACTCAAGATTAGCTGCTTTATTTTTTAATAAAGTGGCAATCTGTTATCACTTTAAGCTACCAACTCGTAAATAATAATTTTGTAAATTTTTGGTGGTACGTTTTTTCTTCCTAGATTTGATATTCTGTTCATAATTTTGTTTATAATTTTTTTTTGTTGTTGTTGCTGTAATTTTGTTTATAATTTTTTTTTGTTGTTGTTGCTGTTAGCCGTTTGCTTTGTTCGTAGTATTTTTTAATCATTCTCTTCGTCTACAAAGATTATTAGTTGAAATATTTCATCCACTGAATGATGGCTGAGCCTAATTCAAAGAAACAAAAGCTTGCAGGTCATGGTAAGTTTCAGGTCGAATGGGTTAAACTCTTCCCTGGCATTGTAGATGCATCCAAGTTAGGATCAACCCATGCTTTTTGTAGATTATGCAGCAAAGATATTAAAGTAGTAGCTTCAGGATTATATGATCTGAAAGTACATTTTAAATCGAAATTGCATGAACAAATGTTTGCAATGAAGAAGGGAGCATCTATTAAGATCTTTTTTGCTCAGCCAAAGCAGGAAGAGGGTGGCATTATAAGGGCTGAAGTTTTATTTGCCAATTTCATGCCCAGCATAACTTAACTGCATCTGTTGCTGATCACTTTTGTGACTTGGCGCCTGTAATGTTTCCTGACAGTGATATTGCCAGAAAGTTCTAGTCGAAGAGGACAAAGACAACACTTATCATTAAAAACTGCCTGGCTCCATCTGCAACAGAACCAGTGATAAAGCTGTGCAGGGAAACACCCTTCTCATTAATGGTTGATGAATCAAATGACAAGAAAACAGAGAAGCGGTTAGCTATTATGGTGAGAGTTTTTGAAGAAGGATTGGGACCAAGAATGAGATTGTTGGACATGCCTGTATGCAGTGGTGGAACCAGTGAGGCGATATTCAGTGATGTTGATAATCTGTTCACAAAATTTCATATTCCATGGAAAAATTGCATCGGCTTTGCTAGTGACAACTGCAATGTCATGGTGGGGAAATCAAACTCAGTACTTACTAGGATCAAGCAGAGGAACCCTTATGTTTTTAGTATTGGGTGCATTTGCCACCTTGCAAATTTATGTGCACAAGATGGAATCAAACAGTTGACTGCCAGTAGAAGACCTTTTGTTAGACATGTACTATCATTTTGAGCACAGCTCAAAACGACGAAAGGCTTATAAGGAGTTCCAACTATTCACAGAAGCAGATGACCTGAATATTCTTAAACATTGTCAGACTCGCTGGCTGTCATTGCAGAAGGTAGTGGAGAGAATTATTAACCAGTATACAGCTCTCTCATCTTATTTTGAAAGCCACAATGATGTTGAAAAGCCTGGCAGAGTCCAAAACATCCATAAACTTTTAAAAGCACCACTAACCCAGCTGACCCTTCGTTTTGTGAGTTTCATTCTGCCACTGTTAAATGAGTTTAATAAACTCTTTCAAACAGATGAGTCGCAGATTGGTGGCATGATGGAGGAGATGGACAGATTGCTTAGAAAATTTTTAGTTAAATTTGTGGAGATGAAGTATGTTAAACAGGTTGTTGACTTGAGGCATATCAAATTTAGTGATCGTGGGGTGCAGCATGATGACAGCATACTGGCGATTGGCCTCTCGAACAGAGCATTTATCGAAGAAATGGAGCTTGATAGTGGAGTAAAGAGTTCATTTTTTGAGGATGTCAGAAATTTTTACACATCAGTGGTTAAAAAAATTACTGATAAATTTCCCTTTGACAACCAGGTTCTAAAGGACTTAAAAGTGCTAGATCCAAGCACTAAAGATAATCTCAGGTATCCAAACATCTGCAGATTGGCAGATGCTTTTGCCCAAGATCTTGATCAGGAAGCACTGAAAGATGAGTTCGATGACTACTGTATGTTGTCTGATGTGTGTGTGCCTCTACTAACAGATAGTGGTCAGAAAAAGAGCTTCTGTAGCTATTGGCTGGAAGTTGTTGACCAGAAAACTAGTACTGGTGCCATCCACTTCCCTAATTTGAAAGTCATCATTCAGCGACTGCTGATACTCCCTCACAGCAATGCTGACTGCAAAAGATCATTTTCAATGATGTAAAAAATCCACACAGACTGCAGGAGGTCCATGAATGCGGACACACTCACTTCTATTTTACAGTGTAAGATTAACATTGATACATGCTGTGCAGACTTTAAGCCCACAAATGCAATTCTGCAAAGTGCTAAAAGTGCATGTGTTGATTATAATACAAAACACTGTACATCGAAAGAACAGTGTACATCATGATCACTTAGTTTTTTATATGTAAAGAACAGCATGAGACTATTATAGCACGTTTCACTAGCTTTGCCCAACTTCAAAATGCTATATCTCAGCGAATATATAACGCATATAAGTGAATTTTTGTGTGTGAATTTGAAATGGTATAGACCCTATGAATTAAATTTTTCATTAAAATGCGGCCATTGGTTTCAATTTTCGTTTCTTTGCGATATAATATAAAATCCTACTTGCCAACACACATCACACGCACACATATTGAAATGTCTACAGTAAATTATAGGACCTCATTTGCACATTTTTGGTTTATCAAGCAATTGGCATGATTTTTGAGTGAAATTGCGTGAAATCGCACTTCTTGAACATAAAACAGTTTATATCCGGTGCAACGCACACATTGTCAATCAGAGGTGTGTCTACAAAAATTATTGTGTGGTTAAGAAGGAAAAATGAGTCTGCGAGTACATTTTATGACATTACAGCAAATCACAAATAGGATTTTTAAGTATTTCTGCAATGAAGCTACTCGAGGAAAACTATATCATTCTATTTCAAACCCACAAAAGAGGACTATTCACGCCTTGGGGATAAGCAAACGATCATTGCACCGCTGGATAGCGACATCTGAAATGTCTAATTCCAGTGTTTTACACACGAAAATTAGGCCAAGAGTGGTGGATAATTTTGACAGAGAATTGATCCGCAGAGAAATTTGCAATATGTTTCACAATAATGAGGCAGTGACTTTAAGGAAATTGAAAATTTGGTTAAGAAAGAATAATGACATTGATATTTCCAAATCTACGCTATGGGGGACTATTAGGAGTTTGGGATTCACTTTTAGAAAATATGTTGGTGGTAGAAACCTTATTTGTGAGAAGCCTCATATAGTTGCAATGAGAAGCAAATATTTATGCGAGGTCAGAGAAATGAGAAGAGATTGTTATGATTTTGTGTATTTAGATGAAACTTGGATCAATGCGCACCACAGTAATGAACGAGAATGGCAATCATCTGATGGAACAACTAAGAGACTAGTACCAAGCAGCAAAGGACAGCGCCTAATAATTGCACATCCAGGAAGCAGCCATCATGGGCTTCTAAATAATACTGAACTCATATTTGTTTCAAAATCCACAGATAATAGGGATTACCATGCAGAGATGAATGGCAAGATATTTCAAGATTGGATTGTGAATCATGTACTTCCTTCCTTGGATAGACCGTGGTGTTTGATAATGGACAATGCCTCATATCACAACGTTGTGGCACCAGAAGATAAAGTTTCTAATTCACCAAGTATTAAAGATGTAATAAAGATTTGGCTGACCATAAACAACATTCCATTCAACGAAATGTCCATGAACCTGAATTACTTGGAATTGTAAAAAAAGACACAGCATACAAAGATATTTCACATAGACAAGGCAATCCATGAACACGGTCACAGATGTTTAAGATTACCTCCTTACCATTCTCACTTAAACCAAATAGAATTAGTATGGGCTAAAATTAAGGAACAGGTAGCAACAGAAAATAGAACGTTCAAATTAAAAGATGTTGAAATACTTATAAAAGTCGCCATCTCCAATATAGCCAGGGATTATTGGAAGAAAAGTGAGAACCATGTGTTACAAGAGGAAGAGGAATATTGGAAGAATGATGGTTTGTCCTTCATTCAGCCGAGATTGATTTTCAATTTCTCAGAGACATCTGATTATGATTCGGATGAAGTTTAATTTCTTTAAAGATGACCTTACCGTTATTTACAAGCACATTAGAGGAGCAACGTTCCATTATGATATTTATGAACCGCAAAGAGATGATACCCATTGAAATAATTAGATCAAGGAAGGTCCAGTTTGGTAGCGCATTAAATGTCAATGACAAACAATGTCACGAGTATTTCGCATGCAGATCATTTAAGAAATCATCTTCAACACGTATTCAATTGCAAACGTGATGGCCACATTATTGTAATAGTAGACACGCCTATGCCTAATCAATTCACAGAATCTGTGCATGAAGTGGTAAAATTTCTTTTCTCGATACACAATAATTAGTTTATGGGAACTGGACAAGATGCACAGATATAAAGTATATATTTGTTGGGTCCAACCCAATATAACATCGTATGCAAAAAATGGCATTAATACGTTAGACGGTTAATCAGATAATTACATTTGTTTGAGGGCAAAGCTAGTGAAACGTGCTATAGCATGTTTTATATCACAATAATTCAAATGCTAATAGATTTGTATATGTCATTTCTCATTTTAAAACTGTATTGCGTATAATTTATTAATATATTTTTTGCGTAAGGATTTTTGGGTGTTTGTAAGGATTTTTTGGGTCCGGCGTACAGATTTTTGTCTCAGGAGGTTGACAGGTATGGAATGTAATGAATTTGTAAGTTTACATATGATTTACAAATATTTATATTTATATAGATATGTAAATAAATATTACAACAAGTTTTCCAATTATAGGAACAAAAATTATATCAGCTGTGCTGTTATTCAATTTTAGTACATGTATCAGCTGTGCTGTTAATTAAGGATATAACACTTATCAGCTATGCTGTTATTTTCGTATAATTTATCCACTATGATCTTATTATTGTCTCTTGCTACGCTAATTCACGTTTTCTTCATTGACTTAGATTTTGCTCTTAATGCCGACAGAAATGGTACTAATGTGTACTCATCTCTTAGAAGTGCTGTCCTTCTTGGTTTGGTTGACACAAAACACCAGCTGTTGATCGTTTCGTTAGCCCACCCAAGACTGAGGGGGACTAAAGATGTCGAGTCTTGACAACCTCTATGCTCCTGCGGAGTTCCAGGCAGCTGGATTGACGACCCACGATCTCAGTTTTTATGACACGTATAAAACCTGTAACAAGCAAAAATAGGGGCTAATTTCTGTCCTCAAGCCCACCTATTTCTATTGTATATGATATGAGCGTGTCTCAGTGTCTGCATGTAGGATGAATGACAACATGGCTCAGTATGATTTAGCAATAGCGAGACAAGACAGGTGTCTACTTGCAAAACATTCTTTCTGATAAACTAATACATGGATATCATTCAATAATATAAATTCAATGCATGAATACATTCAATAATATAAATTCAATACATGAATACATTCAATACATGAATACATCCCATAATATAAGTTCAATACATGAATACATCCAATAATATGTACACCTAGGTGTGATACAACCATTTCCTTCCCCCTATAATATACCAGGCCCTCTCTGACGAGTACTATACAAGCTGGTAACATATATCCTAACAATATTGTTATGTTCTGATGATAGGTGTATGTGTGACGAGGACTGTCTGGTTATATATATCAGGTGGGAGTTATAGGAGACAATAGATTGGAGTTAGATGAGATAAGAGATTGAGTCCTAACAAGGACTGTTTTGGTTATATTTCAGTTGGTTTTATCTGAGATAATAGACTGAAGTTATAGGAGACAATAGGTTGAGTCCTAACAAGGACTGTTTTGGTTATATTGCAGTTGGTCTGAGATAACAGATTGAAGTATAGGAGACAATAGGTTGAGTCCTAACAAGGACTGTTTTGGTTATATTGCAGTTGGTCTGAGATAACAGATTGAAGTATAGGAGACAATAGGTTGAGTCCTAACAAGGACTGTGTTGCGTGAGAAATTCTCGCAACATCGTTTTATTACAATATATATTTTGTAACGCAAGGGCAACAACTGCTTGAAATTTATAGTCACTTTTCTCGGTAAGCAGTTGTCTCCTCGCGTTGGTATTGAATGCAGTTAAGTTTGCTATGCGTTCTTGAATCATGTCCATGTATGGACTGGCTAGGCCGTTTTCTCAGAAAACGGTTGGCAACCTGTTGGGTTATCCTTTTAAGGTAATCATTCTTACGCTGGTTCGTAGTAAAGGTCCTTGCGTCTTAAGTTCTGAGCTGTGGTCAATTTGCGCTGGACTGCGCATGACTGGTCTTGCTTCTTTGTCGATCGATTTCCGCCCACCAGTCAGTGAGCGATTTGTATAGCTAGGAAGATGCCTCGCTGAGAGAGGATCTCCGCTATTTTTTGTTCTGTCAGGAATGTGAAGTCCTCTTAATGGATATTTCGTTTATTCGAGATAATACCTCTAGTGTATTTCCACATGCCGGGAGGCGTAATATTTCTGTGTATTTCCTGAAGGCAAGGTAAATTAACTTTTCATTAACTCTATCGATTTTTGGTCGTGAGCGACGTTTGATTCATAGCCTGTCTTCGAAAGTCGTCGTCACGAGATGTTTTCTCAGCTCACATGTTGCTGCATTGTACCGCTTCGGTTGATGCATGTCCCAAGGACCATTACTTGCTACTTTGTCACATGAACTAGGTTTTGAAAACCTTTGTTATCTAGAGGATATTTTTGAGGACATTATTTATACTTCAGCAGACGTGCCTGTCTTGCTGAAGTCAGATTAAGGAGAGTGAACTGATCTCATACATCTGGTTATCTCCTGGCTGTTATAGAAAAGGATGGAGTTTTTCACCTGACTACATTTACAGCACTATGAAATATAACATGCATCTGACTCATCATTGTAATGCTGTCTACCGTCCATTGCTGTATTGAATATGTTGCTGTGATAATGACTGTTTGATGTGCCTACATATTCGCGTAACCATTTTGTCACTGTGGCGTCCACAATAAATAATGAAGAAAAACGTCATCGGCTGTTACAAGAATCATTGACTTTATACGTCGTGAGTTTACTGACGTCCTAATGTGGATTGCCCTGTTATTTTGTATGATCATTGTTTGACTGAACACATCTGCACACTTCACAAAACCAGACCACGGGCACCATCACTCAACCCATGGTGCACGCGTCATTTGGCGGCCAATTACTCAATCATAATATAAATTGGGCGTCATCATTTGGTGGCCATAAGCTGGTTTGATCTGGTACCAGCAAACACGGGGTCCCTTACCCACTTCAAGTCAACACTACAGCATCCTTCATTTTCAACTTCAACATTCTTCAAGAAAGCCAACACTTCAAATTTTCAAAGTACTCGGCGTTGCCCGGTAAAAGTCAAAATTTCAATTTTTTGACGAAAACAAGAATTTGACAGTACACGGCGTTGTTGAATATTGCCGGATAACACGGACTACTGTTGTCGTTAACACAAGTCAAGCAAGTTGCTGTTATCAAGGTTCCAGTGCTGTCGTTTTTTGAGAAGGTCAAGTGCCGGTTGAAACGGGTTGTTTTCTGAAGAAGGCCAAGAACCGAATCCCATCAATTTACATTTTGGATTAGAAGGTCAAGTGCCGGAACAACTCAACACACAGTATTCCAGAAGCTCTAGTACCATCGTATTAGCAGTGGAAGCAGTTCAGATGTGCCATCATCGTTGGAGCTTCGCTCTCTAGGACGTTGATTGACATCTGTTTTTTCTGCTGTTCTACGATTGGAAGCCTATAAGTTAAGTGGCCTGTTTGTATGTAAACTGTGCCCTTATACTTCTACTGAGTCTTCTGTGTATCATCTCATTCTATTGTTATATGTTATATGTTTATATGTTATTTGTATATTTATATGTTTATATTTCAGCGGGTTCTCGGTTGGGTGGTGTCTCCCTTAGATCATGCCACGTCATAGAGGTCGTCTATTGTGAGCGTTTTCTGTAGGGTGTGCAAATTTCCGATACTGGAATTTGCTAAGCGACTTCTGTTGCTATTTATGTTAGTTGTGATGACATGTTTTAATATTGTTTTCGTTATTATTTCGCATTCTTTAGTTTTGTTTTGATTTGTTTGTATTTGTTAGCCTCATCTTTACTATAGTTTAGTTTCATACAACATTTTTGTTTATACACTGTGGTGTCATGTATTTTGTTTAATTCCATCGCAGATATCGTCACATTTTTTGTGATATTTCATTAATTTCTGCTTTATTTTTAGTTGATTTCTGCGAACGTTTTTGTATTGTTGTTGATCTTTGTTATTGTTTACATTGTTATTGTTTACATTGTTTACATTGTTTACATTTTCAGTGTTTACATTCTGCTTGTGTTTACATAGTCATTGTTTACAGTTATAGTAATTAATTAATGGGCTATGCTAATGCACTGCTACTACTATACTGATGATAAATGAATGATGAATAGTGTCGTGCACTATTGAATGAGAAGTGCACTTATGATAAAGAATTGATTGTTGACATTTCATATACAAGTTCTTTGGTTGGAGACTTGTTTTCCCACAGAGACTGGGATAATATAATGTGATGTGAATATACAAGTGCTTAATTAAGACTTGTTACACTTAGGTGTGAAATAAATTAGTTAATTATTTCAGGTTTTTGGACTCATAGGTTAGACAACATGTCTACACTTGAGTACTTTATTGCACAGGGTAAATCCCTGGGTAAGACTGATGATAAGTTGGAAGAGTATGCTACTGCTCTATATAACAAAGCGCTGAAGTCTGAGGAAAAAAGACAGAAAGCAGAAGCTGAGCAGAAAAAGATAGATTCTGAGAATCTGAGACTGCAGATGCAGGCAGATGAAAGAAAATTCCAAATGGAAATGGAAAAACAGAAAAGGGAATCAGAAGCTGAGGAGAGAAAACTCCAGCTACAACTAGAAGCTGAAAATAAAAGACTTGAAAAAGAGGCTGAGAATAAAAGACTTGAGAAAGAAGCTGAAAGACTTCAAATAGAGGCTCAGGCTGAGGAAAGAAGATTACAGAGAGAGTCTGATGAGAGGAAAGAGAAAGCAAAAATGGAACATGAAGAAAAACTCTTAGCTTTAGAGTTGGAAAAATTGAAATTGATGAACATGAGTAATGGTAATGATTCAAACAAGGGTTCATCTTCTGGTAAGGCTAATAATGATACTTTTAAGATTAAGTTACCAACATTTAGTCCTTCCAGTGATGACATAATGTTCTATCTGGACAGATTTGAACAAGCATGTAAAGCTCATAACATAGACAAAGCAAAATATGTTTATCAGTTATCAGGGATACTGACAGGTAAAGCTCTAAGTATATTAAATATGGTGGATGAACCTGACAAGAACAATTATGAGGTTGTCAGGGCCGCTTTGTTAAAGAAATATCAGCTTAACGAAGACGGCTATCGTCTACAATTTAAAAACATGTTGCCTGAAACTGGAGTTGAATTCTCCGAGTTTATAGCAAGAATACGCATTACTTTCTCACGATGGGTTGAACTATCTAAGACGGAAAAAACTTATGAAGGACTTATGGACTTAATACTTAGAGACAAAGTCATGTCGTCTGTCAATGAGTCTTTCCTTGCTTTCCTTCATGAACGTAAACCTAAAACAATAAAAGAAATGGAGATTTCTGTTGCCAATACGTAACTGCGCACCCACACATAACCATGGGTAACTCTAAGGTGAAAGAAGGTTTACCAGTTGCTTCGGCAGCACCGTATGGTCAAAACTTTGCTCGTAGATCCCAACAAAATTTTGATAGAAAGAGTAGCGGTAATTTCTGTCAAAATCATGGAAATCAATTTCATGGTGATTCTTCTTCGAAGAATTGGAGACAACCTGATAGTACTCGTTACTATCACCCTAATAATTATAGGCATTTCAAAAGAGGATATGGTAATAGAGGTTATTCCTGCCGAAGACCTCAAAACCAAACAAATAGATGTTCGCATCAATGTGGACATGAGAGTAATCGTGGAAACTGGAATTCGAATCATGATAACAATTACAATAGAGACAATAATAACTGCAGAGATAATAATAACTCTGATAACTTCAGAGGTAATAATAGTCGGGGTAGATCTCAACACAAAAAAAAAAGAGATATCAGCAGGCTAATTCTGTACAACAGGAAACTCAGGGAGCCTGTAATCAGGTCGTTGATAATAAAAACTTTGACGCGGTCACTGGTTCTGCTTTTGACTTTGAGAGAGCAAACAAATGCCCCCAATGCAGCACTTTATTCGAACCGGGTACCATAACTACTTTGAGTTGTGGTCACCCTCTTCCCGCTCTTCCTGCTGCTGTTGCGCATGACGGGAGGGGTTCTTTAATCCTACATAAGGGTCTTGTTAATGATACTCCGGTCTCACTACTTTTCGATTCCGGATGCACCACTATTGGTGTTAGACAATCGCTTGTAGATCCATCTTGTGCTACAGGAAAGGTTATTAAATGTGTCACATTTGGCGGCACTCTAGAAAAATATCCTACTGCTGTAATTTGCATTGCCACTCCTTTCTTTACAGGAGATGTGCATGCTTGTCTTTTACCTAATCCTATTGCGGACCTTATTATTGGTCGTATTCACGGAGTTAGGGAGTGTACCCCACAGCAGATTGCTGCTTGGGAAGATAATAACATGCAAGCTACAAATGCAGTAGTTACAAGAGCACAAGCTCTACAAACACCCGAAACTTCACTGAATGGTGATAATGAAGTTGATAGCCAAGATAGTCACTTAGTGATTACTCGTGACTCTTTCATAAAATTGCAAGAAGAAGATCCTTCTTTAAAAAAATTTCTTCGTTCTTGCGAAGAAAGGTGATCCGAATCAGGATACAAATAGAAAATCTTGGATTGCAATGAGAAACGGCGTACTTGTACGTATGGTACAAGATTCGACTACGTCGGCACATTCGCAAATTCTTGTTCCCAAGAGCATGAGAGTGCAAATATTACAACATGCTCATGACTCGCAATGTGCTGGACATATGGGTTTTTCCCGTACGAAGTCGAGAGTCCTTGCGGCTTTCTTTTGGCCTTTTGTCAACAAGGACATTCGTATTTACTGCCGATCATGCAAGGTATGTCAGGAGGTCAAATCTAGAGGACCACGACATGCTGCGCCTATCCAGGCTGCTGACATTCCTATTCGGCCGTTTCAGAAAATGGCCATAGATATTATTGGCCCTTTTAAGGTCAAGTCGGCCAGAGGACATCAGTTCATCCTTACATGTGTCGATATGTGCACACGTTGGCCAGAGGCTATTCCTCTTAAGAGCATATCTACTACAGATATCGCAGATGCTCTTTGGTTGATATTTTCTCGCTTGGGGTTCCCCAGAGAAATATTGTCAGACCATGGCACTCAACTCATATCTGACACTATGTCACAGGTAATGTCTACCTTACATATTGAACGATCTCTCAGTAGTATCTACCATCCTATGTCTAATGGGTTAGTTGAGCGTCTGAATAGAACGCTCAAGACTTTGCTTGGTAAGATAACTGAAGATCATCCTCAAGATTGGGACAGGGTTTTACCCGCGGCTCTCTTTGCCTATAGAGAAGTCCCTAATGAACACACAGGATTTTCTCCCTTCGAACTTGTCTTTGGCGCGCGTCCGCGCGGCCCTATGTCTTTATTACACGATCTCATCACTGCCGATGATATTAGTGATGAAACTCAATCCTCATATGAGTATGTTATTGCTCTGAGGCAAAAGATCATTGAGGCATGTAAACTAGCAACTGCTTCATCAGAAATTGCTAAAGAAAAGGCAAGGCAGTTTGCTAACAAAAATAGATGTCTACGACAACTTTGTCCAGGTGACAAAGCATTCGTCCTACTCCCCAGTAGGGAAAATAGACTTCTTATTGCATGGAAAGGTCCGTATGCAATAGTCTCTCGGATTTCCGATGTCGACTATGTGGTCGATATTGATGGAAAGCATAAAACTTTCCACATAAACATGCTTTCGGAATTTCACGAACGTCCGGACTATTTGCTGCCTATTTTCCAGGCAACGGATGATGCTCCTGCACCTCACGGTCATTATTCATCCCTGTCTGTCATACAGGATGAGGAATCTACCTTCTCTGATGTCAATCTTCCCCTTCCAGTGGTTCCATTACATTCCACGGAATCTTGGAAAAACGTTTCTGTTTCTCCTAATCTTTCTGGTGACGAACATCGACAAGTCTCGTCGATGTTACAAACATTTCAGGATGTTCTCACTGACATTCCTGGACACACAGATGTCATAGAACATGACATAATTCTTACCGACAATAATCCAATTAGGGTTAGGCCTTATCCTATCCCTATACACTTTCAGTCGCAAGTGGAAAAGGAATTGGATGAAATGATTCAATTAAATATAATTGAACCATCGACTTCACCATATTCTTCTTCCATGGTTATTGTCCGGAAGAAGGATAAGAACATACGAATTTGCGTTGATTATCGCAAATTGAATCAGGTCACAAAGTTCGATGCTGAACCGATGCCTTTGTTAGAAGATCTACTGATTAGACTTTCTAATTGTAGATTCTTCACTAAACTTGACTTGTCTAAAGGTTATTGGCAAGTGCCTTTAGCAGAGCATGCCAAACCTCTTACTGCTTTTTCTACACCTAGGGGTCTATTTCAATGGAATGTTATGCCTTTTGGTCTCATGAACGCCCCTGCCACTTTCGTTCGCATGATGCGTCGAATTCTGTCACATCGTTCGGATGTCATCGCATACTTAGATGACATCTGTCTCTTCAGTGATACCTGGGAAGATCACTATTTAGGGTTATATGACTTACTGTCCACTCTACGTAAGAATAATTTGACAGCAAAACCTTCTAAAGCTTTTGTTGGTTTTGGTGAAATCTCTTTCCTGGGTCATCGTGTTGGTCATGGTCTCTTGAAGACAGAAGACCACAATACTTCCAAAATATTGAACATCTCTGTTCCTAAAACGAAGAAACAAGTTAGGAGTCTCTTAGGTTTAATTCAATTTTATGGGAGATTTATTCCAAATTTATCTTCGATCATGGCACCTCTCTCAACATTGTTGAAGAAAGGTTCGCCTAATCTGGTCCGTTGGTCTGAAGAATGCCAATCTTCCCTAGACCAAATCAAGAATATATTTTCTTCTCCTCCCATCCTAAGATTACCTACTCTTGATAGGACTTTTGTTCTTCGAAGTGATGCTTCATCCACTGGGATTGGAGCAGCACTGATGCAAGAATATGCAAATACTCTGCATCCTGTTATGTACATTTCTAGAAAACTAAATGCGGCAGAGAGGAACTACTCGGTTTTAGACCGTGAGTTGTTAGCGATGGTTTGGTCAATTCTCAAACTACAAAGATTCCTCCTGGGCGCACATTTCATTCTAGAGACTGATCAGAAAGCTCTTACAGCTATTCAGACTAAGAATTTGAAGAGTTCGAGATCCACTCGATATGCTATAGCTCTTCAACCTTTTCACTTCACGGTACGAGCTATCCGTGGTGCGGATAATGTGATGGCTGACATTTTGTCTAGATGCCCACATGACTCCAACTAATACTTCTGTCCTATATTTCCATATATTACAGAGTCATAACACACCTATATTACTACAATAGATTAGCACATCTGTACTCACTTTATATGTACACTATCGTGCTTTGTTATCATCTTCTTCTGTTCGTTTTTTTAAGATGATAGAGGAGGACTGAGTAGGTAATATAAGGGCCGTTAGTTTACTAAACAGCCACAATTATTAATAATGTATTGTACCTTATGAAGCATATTAGTTATTAATTAGCATTATATTGTTTGTACTTTCTCAGAATGTCATTGATGAGCTGAGGACTTACCTTACTATTATCAAGCATGACGAGTTCTAGATTGTGTACTTACCCTCGGAATGCAAGAGGATATGTCCTGGATCGTCATATACTTTAACTTTACTATGTACTTATGTCATTACATGTCAAATAATGTACTAATTAAATTTTTCTATCAGATTTGTACATCCATATTTTTTTAAAGACAATATTAGAGTATGCTATTTAATGATGATTATGGTAACTTGCATACGTATATTGTGTTTACATGCTAACGTGATGTGTGTTGGTGACACCTCCCCGATATGAATATTTTTTGAGACATATTTATTTTTCTGTTGAGGTATATCCTCACCAGACACTCTATATTTAGCCTCATGTTAGGCAATTTAATTAATTATCCGCGCATAATTCGTGCGTTTTGAGCCGCTTATCGCATGCTCTTGGATATTTAAAAAAAAAAAAAATATGTTCCACATTTTTTTTTTATCGGGAGGAGGTGGTGATATTTTGCGTGAGAAATTCTCGCAACATCGTTTTATTACAATATATATTTTGTAACGCAAGGGCAACAACTGCTTGAAATTTATAGTCACTTTTCTCGGTAAGCAGTTGTCTCCTCGCGTTGGTATTGAATGCAGTTAAGTTTGCTATGCTAGGCCGTTTTCTCAGAAAACGGTTGGCAACCTGTTGGGTTATCCTTTTAAGGTAATCATTCTTACGCTGGTTCGTAGTAAAGGTCCTTGCGTCTTAAGTTCTGAGCTGTGGTCAATTTGCGCTGGACTGCGCATGACTGGTCTTGCTTCTTTGTCGATCGATTTCCGCCCACCAGTCAGTGAGCGATTTGTATAGCTAGGAAGATGCCTCGCTGAGAGAGGATCTCCGCTATTTTTTGTTCTGTCAGGAATGTGAAGTCCTCTTAATGGATATTTCGTTTATTCGAGATAATACCTCTAGTGTATTTCCACATGCCGGGAGGCGTAATATTTCTGTGTATTTCCTGAAGGCAAGGTAAATTAACTTTTCATTAACTCTATCGATTTTTGGTCGTGAGCGACGTTTGATTCATAGCCTGTCTTCGAAAGTCGTCGTCACGAGATGTTTTCTCAGCTCACATGTTGCTGCATTGTACCGCTTCGGTTGATGCATGTCCCAAGGACCATTACTTGCTACTTTGTCACATGAACTAGGTTTTGAAAACCTTTGTTATCTAGAGGATATTTTTGAGGACATTATTTATACTTCAGCAGACGTGCCTGTCTTGCTGAAGTCAGATTAAGGAGAGTGAACTGATCTCATACATCTGGTTATCTCCTGGCTGTTATAGAAAAGGATGGAGTTTTTTCACCTGACTACATTTACAGCACTATGAAATATAACATGCATCTGACTCATCATTGTAATGCTGTCTACCGTCCATTGCTGTATTGAATATGTTGCTGTGATAATGACTGTTTGATGTGCCTACATATTCGCGTAACCATTTTGTCACTGTGGCGTCCACAATAAATAATGAAGAAAAACGTCATCGGCTGTTACAAGAATCATTGACTTTATACGTCGTGAGTTTACTGACGTCCTAATGTGGATTGCCCTGTTATTTTGTATGATCATTGTTTGACTGAACACATCTGCACACTTCACAAAACCAGACCACGGGCACCATCACTCAACCCATGGTGCACGCGTCATTTGGCGGCCAATTACTCAATCATAATATAAATTGGGCGTCATCAGACTGTTTTGGTT
This sequence comes from Oreohelix idahoensis, assembly GCA_024509875.1. NCBI lineage: Eukaryota > Metazoa > Mollusca > Gastropoda > Stylommatophora > Oreohelicidae > Oreohelix > Oreohelix idahoensis. The sequence continues at coordinate 277,326 of JAMPIV010015983.1, read as the reverse complement.
ATATTGCAGTTGGTCTGAGATAACAGATTGAAGTATAGGAGACAATAGGTTGAGTCCTAACAAGGACTGTTTTGGTTATATGGCAGTTGGTCTTATCTGAGATAATAGACTGAAGTCATGTGAGACAATAGATTGAGTTATAAGTCCTATTAGTCTTTGGCTATTCAATCTTAATAGGAAATACAATCATTATACTTAATTTCCCCAAGATACAATCAGTAACCTGATAAGTAGTATAAATGACACACAACAAATACCAACATTATAGACCTGCTGAAAGCTTATTTTCCAAAAGGTTATCGTAAATATATTTACCCTCTAAGATTCAAACCGGCCAGATTTTGACTCGACTTAGCAAAGAAAGCTGCAGGTCATTGCACTCCAGGTAAGCTATAAATCAAGGTGACAGCTTCTCCTCTTCAGTCGGTCGGTATCTCTGGCGTCGTGTCGGTGATGTGTGATTATGCTTCTTCTTCTTCATTTTGAGTCGACTATAGTGTTGTTATACCCTGTTCAACCTGGAAATTGGTTATAATTTGGGTATATTGTGTGCTACGCTCTTCGATGGTGGTCGGTTGATAGTCCTGAAAAGGACTGGTGCTAGCTGGCGTTCTCTTCGTTGTTTCTCTGTTTGTGTTGCCGTGGCATGTTCTTTATTGTGTTTCGTATCCTGCCTCCCTATCTGTCCTGTATGGTTTTGTGTGTTTTTGCCCTCCTTGTTTCTGTTTCTTGTGTCTTCCTTTGCTCTTGTATCTTAGATAGCGCTTTTTCTATAATTGTTGGGAGTAGCTTTTCCAGCGTTTCCTCGATGACTTCTTCGTCAGATTGGTCGTTCGTTTTAATATCTTTTGTGTTTGATGTTATTTCTTTAATGGTCATTCTTTCTGTCTCTATTCTCTTCAGTACCTCTTCGTTTCCTTCTTTCAGTTCTATCAGTTTCTTGATATCTTCTTCTACCTGCTGCTGAATTCTTTTCATGTCTTGGTGTATTATTTTCATGTCGTTCATGAATTGTTGTTGTTTAGCGCTTTCTGAACTATCGGGGTTTTCTTCACATCTGGCAGTTGACGTTCTGTTTTTGTGTGGCTGTCGGTTTTCTCTCTCCTTTCGCAGTTGTTGTTTTAGATCTCTCACCTCAGTCGTGAGCTGTCTGACCTGTTCTGTTAGGCTGTTTTGGCACCTATTACCTAGAGTGCTTGCCTTCAGTGTGTTTTTTGCCTCTTGGTACGATACCCCCTTTCAAATAGCAACTGCAATTATTTGCCTTGTTTGTTGGTATTCGGGACACCTGCGGTATCGTGCTCCGTGCTTTCCGAGGCAGTTGGTACATTTTCTATTGTTGTTTGGTGCTTTGTAGTCGCGGTCTTGTTTTGCCTTTGGGCAGTCTTTGTATTCGTGGCTGCCCGCACAGTATCTACACACCGTCTCTTTTCTACACGTGTTCCTTGTGTGAGAAAATCCCTGGCACTTTGAACACTGTATCACTGGCGGGATGTAGGCATGTGTTTTTTGAGGTCTATTCTGGATAGTGATGTTTTCTGGGATTGTTTTCCCTTGTAGAGTCACTATTATTAGTCTGGTGTCTTCTTTGTTCCAGGACTTAAGTCTTTCTGCGTGTGTGAACCTGTACCGAGGGTTTTCGACCTGGATGTAGCTGAGGGCCTCTGTGTCTGACAAGCTGGTGTCTATTCCTTTGATGACTACTCTCTTGGTTTCAGTGTAGATTTCTGCTTGGATTTTGCTGTTGTTGTTGTTGTTGATTTCGTCTACTATAATGCTGTAATACCCTGTTCAACCTGAAAGTTGGTTATAATTTGGGTATATTGTGTGTTTATTTTCTTCGGTGCTAGCCTGTTGTTAGTCCTGAAAAGGACTGGTCCTAAAAAGGACCACTAGCTGCCTGTCCGGATACCTCTTTGCTCTTGTCCATTCGGGGTGTCGTAGCGTGTTCATGGTGTACATTTGCTGTTTTCCTATCTGGCTTGTTAGGTTTTGTGAGTTTTTGCCCTCCTCGTTTCTGCTTCTTGTGTCTTCCTTTTCTCCTGTATCTGGGAAAGCGCTTTTTCTATGACTGTTGGGAGTAGCTCTTCTAGCGTTTTCTCGATGACTTCTTCGTTTGATTCGTCGTTCGTTTTAGTGTCTTTTCTGTTTGATGTAATTTCTTCAATGGTCATTCTTTCTGCCTCTATTCTTTTCAGTAGTTGTTCGTTTCCATCTTTCAGTTCTATCAGTTTCCTGACATCTTCTTCTACCTGTTGCTGAATTCTTTTCATGTCTTGGTGTATTATTTTCATGTCGTTTATGAATTGTTGTTGTTTCGCGCTTTCCGAGGTGTCATGTATTTCTTCATCTCTGTCAGTTGAGGTTCTGTTTTTGTGTGGCTGGCGGTTTTCTCTCTCCTTTCGCAGTTGTTGTTTCAAATCTCTCACTTCAGTCGTGAGCCGTCTGACTTGTTCCGTTAGGCTGTCTTGGCGCCTATCACCTAGAGTACTTGCCTTCAGTGTGTTTTTTGCCTCTTGGTACGATACTCCCTTTCCAATGGCAACTGTAATTATTTGCCTTGTTTGTTGGTATTCGGGACATCCTCGGTATCGTGCTCCGTGCTTTCCGAGGCAGTTGGTACATTTTCTATTGTTATTTGGTGCTTTGTAGTCTTGGTCTTTTTTGGCCTTTGGGCAGTCTTTGTATTCGTGGCTGCCCGCACAGTATCTACAGACCGTCTCTTTTCTGCACGTGTTCCTTGTGTGAGAAAATCCCTGGCACTTTGAACACTGTATCACTGGCGGGATGTAGGCATGTGTTCTTCAAGGTCTATTCTGGATAGTGATGTTTTCTGGGACTGTTTTCCCCTGTAGAGTCACTATTATCAGTCTGGTGTCTTCTTTGTTCCAGGATTTAAGCCTTTCTGCGTGTGTGAATCTGTACCGAGGGTTTTCGGCCTGGATGTAGCTGAGGGCCTCTGTGTCTGACAAGCTGGTGTCTATCCCTTTGATGACTACTCTCTTGGTTTCAGTGTGGATTTCTGCTTGGATTTTGATCCGGTGTGGTAGCTGAAATTCTTTAGGCCCGTATGCCAGATCAGTCATCAGCGATTTAGTTTTTTCTGTATCATTCAGGGCAAGTGTCACTCCCTGTTGGTGCCTTCTGATACTTATTATGCCTCTTTTGCCTACTACTTTCTCCAGGACATTGATTACTTTGTCGTCCGGGAGTGCTCTGAGTGTGGCTTCTCCTTCGGACAACTGCGTAATTTTTATTTTGCGCTCTTGATCCTGTTCTTTGTGAATGCTTTTTCTTAGTTCGCCTGGGCGGCATCTCCCATCTGCTACCACTGGTTGAGTATTTGTCTTCGGGCTCGGTGCCCTGTCCTCTTCTGTCTGCTCGTGATTTTGCTTCTCTTGTTCACCTCGGAGGACTTGGCTGTTCTTTGTAGGATTCCGGCGTATCTCGATGTCTGACACTCGAGCCGCCTCAAATAGTGCTTCTTTCATCTCGGCATCGTGTGGTGGTGTCAACGGTGTTTTGTGTAGCTTCTCTGTAGTAGACAGGGCTTCAGTTGGCGATTTGGGTACTTGTGGTGGTGGTCCCTGGGTTTTAGGCTCCTGTCTTCTTTTTCTTCTTTCCAACATCTGTTTTATCGGTTCTAACGCTTTCATCTGGTCTTCTTCTTCTGACATCTGTTCTATCTGCTCTAATGCGCTCACCATGTAGTCATATTCTGGGTCTTCATCGTCAAGTTCAGAACTGCTTGCATCTGCTTTCTGCTCTTCCTCGCAAGGAGTCTGGTCATTCGGGCTCTCAACCGGGTCGATACACGTCGCAGCTAACTCCGTCATCGTATCAAGAGTTGGAGAAATTTCGGTTCCCGCACGAGTACTTGGGGCAGTTTTGCTCTCTGGCTGTCTTTCTTTGTTGATTGTGTTATTCCCCTGGCTGTTCTGCGCTGGTGGGCTGGTATAAATCTTCCTCTTTTTAGCGTGAGGTTTCTTTCGGCCCATTTTGACTATTGCGATCGCTGTGTACGTCCTGAAAAGGACGCTGGTTATAGTGCGGTTGAGGTTGTCTTGTGTCCGAAACAACAAGCTAGCTTGTTCCAAATTCAAAACCGTTATCGTTATCAGGTAGGTGAATTCTTAAGCAAGGCTTTCGGTTGGTTCCTGGCGGAGCAAGCTGATTGGTTTCCTCCGGTTTAGTCTCAAGCGCTGTACAGCCTAATTTTATTCAGTTTTAATCCGCCATCTTGCGTGAACATGATGGCCGTTAATTTATTCTGTCTCAGAGACTGGTGAACGTTGCTCGTTGATTGGTTGAAGCCCCTCCTTTCCTAGCTGTGACTTGTCATAGCTGACGTGTAAACCCCTGCTGTGGTTAATCCTTTTGCGTCTGTCCTTCCAGAGTACTAGGGTGTCGACTTAAAAAATCAGCTCCTACATTGTCTCTTCCCAGAATGTAATTCACGGTAAAGGAATAAGGCGCAAGAAGCAGACTCCACCTTAACAATCTCGAATTTAGCTTTTTAGATGCAGCCAAGAATGTTAAAGGTTGGTGATCGCTTTGGACAATGAAGTGTGTCCCATACAGATAAGGTGAAAATTTGTCGATGGACCAAATTAGAGCCAAACATTCTTTCTCTATGGTCGAGTAATTCAACTCAGCTGCATTCAGCTTCCTACTGGCGTAGGCGACTGGTAAAAGTACCTCCGGCTGGGCTTTTGATTTCTGCAAGAGAGTTGCACCAATACCTATACTGCTAGCGTCCATCCTTAATACAAATTCCTGTGTGATATCGGGTAGCGTAAGGATTGGTTTGCTGGTGAGTTTTGCTTTTAGCTCTGTGTAAGCTTTTTCACAATCAGCATTCCATTGGATTTTGGCAGGCAGTCCTTTCTTAGTTAAGTTAGTTAATGGTGCACACAGAGAGTTAAAGTGGGGTATGTACTTCTGATAGAACCCACATAATGACACGAATGATCTCACATCTTTCTTCGTTTGAGGTCTGGGTGCCTTCTTTAACTTCTCTATATTCTTTGGGTCAGGAGACATATGACCTGTAGAAATAGTGTGACCTAAGAATTCCAACTCCTTACAACCGATATAGCACTTGGTTGGACGTGCAGTCAATCCAGTGGCTCTCAGTCTGTCAAACAACATGGAGAGCGCTACTATATGCTCTTCAAATGTGTTTGTAGCAACAAGAATGTCATCCATAAAGTTAGTGATATGGGGATTTTGTAGAGGTTCCAACAACTTCCTCATCATTCTTGAAAAGATACTGGGAGCATTTTTCAGCCCAAAGGGTAGTACATTAAACTCGTAGTGTCCGTCTGATGTACTAAATGCCAGCATTTTCCTAACTTCTGGTTTCACTGGTATTTGGTAGTATCCCTTGCTTAGATCTACCTTCGATAAATACCTAGCCTTACTCAGTGTAGAGAACAGCTGGTTGGTGTCAGGTAATGGGTCCACCTGAGATTCTGTGATCGCATTAAGCTTCCGGTAGTCAATACATAACCTGTGTTCACCACTCGGTTTTCTCAATAGCACCACACTTGAGCTATAGGGAGAGTCTGACTTCAAGATAATTTTCTCCTTCAACAGATAATCAACTTCCTCCCTTAGTGCTTGGGCTTTCGCATAGGGTATAGGGTATGTTCTCATGCATACTGGGGTAGGGTCGGTAACCTTCATGTCATACTCTAACAGATTCGTACGACCTGGCTTATCTGTGAGCACATCAGCATGGGTTTCCAACACTTTCTGAACCCTCTTCTTCTGCTCTGGAGTTAAATGTTCACTAATATTTACTTGAACATAATCCTCTGTAGTTGTGAGTGGATACTCCATAGAGTGAAGTGGTTCACCATGCATTTCGGTTGCAATGGCTAGGGTCATGATATGTGCAACTTCTGATGATTCCTTGTCATAGTATTTTTTAAGAAGATTGACATGATATACCTTCTCCTTTCCTTTCTTGTCAATCTTATAGTTGGTCCTGGAAAGTTTTTCCAGTATGACATAGGGTCCCTGCCATCCAATCTGCAATTTATTATTGCTGCTCGGCAACAGTAATAACACCTTTTCACCCACCTCCAGTTCCCTATCCTTTGCTTTTTTGTTGTAGTACGCAGCATGCTTCCTCCTGGCCTGTCTTAAGTTATCATTGGCCAGTTTCCAACCTGCTTTCAATTGAGATGTCAACTCGTTGACGTACTGGTATGAGGAAGTCACTGTTTCCTCTGCCTTTTCATCAGTCCATGTCCGTAGCAATGCTTCCAGTGGACCTTTTATTGGTCTTCCAAACAACAATGTAGCTGGAGCCAATCCAGTTGAATTGTGGGGTACTTCCCTATATGCAAATAGTGCAGCGGGTAAGTATGTATCCCAAGTATCAGGTTTTTCACTCGCCAGCTTTCTAAGGATTGAAATTAGCGTACCATTGAACCGCTCTACTTGACCGTTCCCTTGGGCATGGTAGGGACTACAATGATAGTGCCTGGCTTGAAATATCCTGCATACTTCTTGTGTTAGCTTTCCCTTAAACTGAGACCCATTGTCAGTCAATATCTGATGCGGGAAACCTAATCGGGTAAATATTGTCAACAGGGCCTCTGCCACGTGCTTTGAATCTATAGCTGACATGGCCACTGCTTCTCCCCACATAGAGCAAGTATCAACCAAGGTTAAGATGTAAGCATTTCTCTTTTTGGTCCTAGTGAGGGGTCCAACAATATCTACTGCAACACGTTCAAAAGGGGTTCCCATAATAGGCATTTCTCCCAGTGTTGCTGGTGCAGTCCTATGCTTAGGAGCTACTCTTTGGCATTCTGGACAGGATCTTACATATCTTTTTATGTCCTCTGCAATTCCTGGCCAGAAGTAGTGACAGGCTATCCTTTGTCCAGTGGCCCCTATTCCCATATGTCCACTGAAGGGTATAGCATGTCCTAGCGTCATAACCTTCTCTCTGTAAGATTTTGGCACTACAAGCTGTCCATGCCCTTTAGGTCCTGTTCCAGCTTTTCTGTATAGTAGGCCATTCTTCATATACAAGTCTCCTTTCTCTGGAGGGTTATGTGCTTTAGGCAATTTGCCAAAACAAGGCTTCAATGTGCTGTCTGCTGCTTGAGCCTTTTTCATCTCTTCTGGATGAGTATTGATAGGATTCTCCTCCATTTTCCTGGAGCTTTCCCTGGTCTGGACTGTTGCCATAACTACAGGTTTTATAGGTTCTCCAAGGAAAACATACCTACACCCCAAAATCAAAGGGTAAATAGGGTCATCCATCACTGCTGCTTTGATTTCTCCTTTCACATAGCGAGATCTTATGTTGATTTGAGCTATGGGTAGTGTCATGGTTCTTGCTCCCTTGATCGGTCCTCTGATTTCCACTGTTTCTGTGGTTATCTGGTCAGGACTCACTAGAGAAGAGCACACAACTGAATCAAAGTCCAATCCTGTGTCATATAAACACAGTACTTGAGTGCCATTCATGGTCACTTCCTCACAAACAGGGGGATGATGGCAGTCCTTTTGACTTACTGCCATTTCCTTCCTTCCCTGATTCCCTGTTGTAAGACATGCAGCATGATGAGGAGGATTCTTCCTTCTGCAGTCCGCAGTATTGTGGTTACTCATTAGACAAGTTTTACACCACTTTCCTTCCTTCCGGTAAGGTGTCTTATCCGATCTTAGAGGGTTTTTGTCCTTTTGGTCAAATCTTTGTTTGTTCCTTGTGGTATGGTCCTTTTGTTCATATTTGGTATAGTTTTGTGATGATTTGAAGTTTTCACCCTGCTTCTTCTTATTTCCTAATAATTCTGCCTGAGCTGCTTGATATCTCTCAGCAACAGTTACAATATCTTCCAATCTCTCTGCTCCTTGTTCCATGATAAACTTCCTCATTTCTTGAGGCATGGACTCTTTCACTTGCTCCATCATTATCATTTCTTTCAGATCCTAACACTTTCCTAAACTACTCCATTTTTCCAAATAGGTTTCCAATCTAGCAGAGAATTGGTGATAGTTTTCTCCTGGAAGAAGTTTAGCTGTTCGGAATTTCTTTCTATATGATTCTGAGTTCTTTTCATATCTCACAAGCAGTGCCTGCTTCAGGATTTCATAATCTTCCTGGTCATCTCTTGAGAGCTTCAAATATACATCGTAGGCAACACCTCTCAATCCCTGAGATAGTTTAAGACTCCACTTTTCTTTCACTAAGCCATAGGTAGTGGCAAGTCTTTCGTATCTATCCAGGTATGACTCAATGGCATCTTCTTTTTCAACAAATGGGTCCAGATGAAAATTCATGGCCCCACTTGAGATGCTCTGGCTGGAGTGAGGTGAGCTACCACCATTATTGCCAGTATTTGCCTGAATTTCAAGCTCTTTTAATCTCAACTGATGGTCTCTCTCTGCTTGTAATTTCCTTTCCTCAGCTTCAATTTTCTTTGCCTCATTTTCAGCCTCCCATTTCTTGGCTTCAATTTCCAGTCTTTTGTCTTCTCTCTGAGCTTCCAGTCTTTTGTCTTCTCTCTCAGCTTCCAGTCCTTTGGCTTCTCTTTCAGCATCCAGTCTTTTGGCTTCTGTCTCTAATTGCAACTTTCTTTCTTCCCTATCCATGTGTTTGTCCACTTCTGTTGTGACATACTGAGTAAGAGCATCACCTGTCATGTTTAATTCCTTACCCATCTGCATGATCGCAGTCCTGAACTTCACTAGATCAGCCATGGCTTTACTTAGAGAGGGTATGTAAATTTACTATATCAAATATTATAATTAAACTTAATTAATTTAATTGAACAAAAAATTTCCGTGCAACTTTGTGAGCATCAACTATTTACTGAGTACTAAATGGTACTCCTCCTAAGAAAAAAAATATATATATATATATATATATATATTTTTTTTTAAAATCCTATTATAGAAAAAATCTGTTTCTTATGTTATCTATGGGTGGCACAAGATAGAGTGTAGATAGATGAATAGACTAAGTATGGCTCAAGATATACAAAAATATCCCAGGAACGAGCCCCCAGTGTGGCGTGAGGTTTTATTTGGCTGTAAGATCAGTATAGTACTGAAAATTACAGAAAAATAATTTCTGCAGAAAATGGTGAAGTCCCAGTGTCTGAGAGAACTACTGGTATCACAAATTAGTTACGGCTGTGAATGTTCTGATCTCGAAACAATAGTAGAGAGGAGACCGACATAAAGTGCCACCTCCGCTGTGTAACTAACTGTGATATTAATAAACAAGGAAACAGATTTTACTTAACAAAGATAAAATTGACAAGTCGTTCAAATACAATTTCCTTATTATTTATTTAGTATATACACTATCTACTCTTGTGCTGAAGGGTGAATGTTGAAAAATGGAATGTAATGAATTTGTAAGTTTACATATGATTTACAAATATTTATATTTATATAGATATGTAAATACAAGTGTGGAAAACGGGGACAACACCATCAGAGTGGAACAAAGGAATAATTGTCAAATTGCCCAAGAAGGGAGATCTTTCAGACTGCAATAATTGGAGAGGAATCACTCTTCTCTCAGTTCCCAGCAAAATACTAGGCAGGATAATTATACAGAGAATTTCAAAGGCAGTAGACTACAAACTGAGGAAAGAACAAGCAGGATTTAGAAAGAACAGAAGATGTGTAGACCATATATTCACTCTCAGGAACATTATAGAGCAGTGCTCAGAATGGCAAAGACAGCTTTACATAAATTTTGTTGATTTTGAAAAGGCTTTTGACAGCATACATAGGGACAGTTTATGGAAAATACTGAGGGCTTATGGAATTCCAAGCTGCATAGTGTCAATCATAAAAAGCCTCTATGCCAACTTTACGTGTAGTGTTGGGCAGAGCAACCTAACCTTTGAGGTGAAGACAGGAGTATGACAGGGATGCCCCTTATCAACCACTCTATTTTTAACAGTCATAGACTGGGTGATGCGCCAGACAACAGAGGGCAGTCCAAGAGGAATAAGATGGACTACATTTTCTACATTGGAAGATCTGGAATATGCAGATGACATTGCACTGCTGGCACATTCACATCAACACATCCAGGAAAAAACGGATAGACTTAATCAATTTAGCCAGCAGGTGGGCTTGAACATCAATTTAAAGAAGTCTGAGGTCATGACGCTCAATGTGAGCAACCCTGAGCCCATATCAGTAAGGAATCAGCAACTGGTACAGACAGATACCTTCACATACCTAGGAAGCATAGTAACACCAGACGGTGGGGCAGGCAAAGACATCAATATCAGAATGAATAAGGCAAGAACAGCCTTCTTTAGCCTAAATAACATCTGGAAGTCCTCCCAATACAGCACAAGCACAAAATTAAGATTATACCAGAGTTGCGTGCTTTCTGTGCTTCTCTATGGTGCAGAATGCTGGAGAGTCACAGAGAAGGAAATGTCAAAATTGTCCTCTTTTCACACAACATGCCTAAGAAAAATTCACCGAATCTTTTGGCCGAATACCATCACCAACTAGGATCTGCTTACTCGTAGCAAGCAAGAGGACATGCACACCATCATAGCTGGCAGACGCTGGAGCTGGGTTGGTCATGTCCTCAGAAGAGACCCCGATGCCATCACAAGAACAGCTATGCTTTGGACCCCTGAAGGAAAGCGAAAGAGAGGCCGACCAAAAACAACTTGGCGGAGGACTGTGGAGGCTGAGATGCAAAGAATGAACCAGAGTTGGGGCACTGTACGAAGGATGGCCATCGACCGTGCAAAGTGGAATCAATTTGTTGTTGCCCTACAAGACGCCACTAGGCGTGATGGCCACTGACTGCTTTGACGGTCGGTGGTTAAGGATCGAAGAAGAAGAAGATATGTAAATAAATATTACAACAAGTTTTCCAATTATAGGAACAAAAATTATATCAGCTGTGCTGTTATTCAATTTTAGTACATGTATCAGCTGTGCTGTTAATTAAGGATATAACACTTATCAGCTATGCTGTTATTTTCGTATAATTTATCCACTATGATCTTATTATTGTCTCTTGCTACGCTAATTCACGTTTTCTTCATTGACTTAGATTTTGCTCACAATGCCGACAGAAATGGTACTAATGTGTACTCATCTCTTAGAAGTGCTGTCCTTCTTGGTTTGGTTGACACAAAACACCAGCTGTTGATCGTTTCGTTAGCCCACCCAAGACTGAGGGGGACTAAAGATGTAGAGTCTTGACAACCTTTATACTCCTGCGGAGTTCCAGGCAGCTGGATTGACGACCCACGATTTCAGTTTTTATGATGAGTATAAAACCTGTAACAACCAAAAATAGGGGCTAATTTCTGTCCTCAAGCCCACCTATTTCTATTGTATATGATATGAGCGTGTCTCAGTGTCTGCATGTAGGATGAATGACAACATGGCTCAGAATGATTTAGCAATAGCGAGACAAGACAGGTGTCTACTTGCAAAACATTCTTTCTGATAAACTAATACATGGATATCATTCAATAATATAAATTCAATGCATGAATACATTCAATAATATAAATTCAATACATGAATACATTCAATACATGAATACATCCCATAATATAAGTTCAATACATGAATACATCCAATAATATGTACACCTAGGTGTGATACAACCATTTCCTTCCCCCTATAATATACCAGGCCCTCTCTGACGAGTACTATACAAGCTGGTAACATATATCCTAACAATATTGTTATGTTCTGATGATAGGAGTATGTGTGATGAGGACTGTCTGGTTATATATATCAGGTGGGAGTTATAGGAGACAATAGATTGGAGTTAGATGAGACAAGAGATTGAGTCCTAACAAGGACTGTTTTGGTTATATTTCAGTTGGTTTTATCTGAGATAATAGACTGAAGTTATAGGAGACAATAGATTGAGTCCTAACAAGGACTGTTTTGGTTATATTGCAGTTGGTCTGAGATAACAGATTGAAGTATAGGAGACAATAGGTTGAGTCCTAACAAGGACTGTTTTGGTTATATTGCAGTTGGTCTAAGACAACAGATTGAAGTATAGGAGACAATAGGTTGAGTCCTAACAAGGACTGTTTTGGTTATATTGCAGTTGGTCTGAGATAACAGATTGAAGTATAGGAGACAATAGGTTGAGTCCTAACAAGGACTGTTTTAGTTATATGGCAGTTGGTCTTATCTGAGATAATAGACTGAAGTCATGTGAGACAATAGATTGAGTTATAAGTCCTATTAGTCTTTGGCTATTCAATCTTAATAGGAAATACAATCATTATACTTAATTTCCCCAAGATACAATCAGTAACCTGATAAGTAGTATAAATGACACACAACAAATACCAACATTATAGACCTGCTGAAAGCCTATTTTCCAAAAGGTTATCGTAAATATATTTACCCTCTAAGATTCAAACCGGCCAGATTTTGACTCGACTTAGCAAAGCAGGCTGCAGATCATTGCACTCTAGGTAAGCTATAAATCAAGGTGACAGCTTCTCCTCTTCAGTCGGTCGGTATCTCTGGCGTCGTGTCGGTGATGTGTGATTATGCATAAAATCCGCCCGATTATATAGGTAGGTGAATTCTTAAGCAAGGCTTTCGGTTGGTTCCTGGCGGAGCAAGCTGATTGGTTTCCTCCGGTTTAGTCTCAAGCGCTGTACAGCCTAATTTTATTCAGTTTTAATCCGCCATCTTGCGTGAACATGATGGCCGTTAATTTATTCTGTCTCAGAGACTGGTGAACGTTGCTCGTTGATTGGTTGAAGCAAATCTGTATCACGACATAGTGATTAACAAAGTAGTGGGTTACACTCGTTTCACGACACTTACGCTATTTATAATTCACAGTGGATATCCCACTTTATACATATTCTTCATCAGTGCCTATGCCACATATATTATACACATTCCATAAGTGGCTCTGCCACACATTTGAAGCACTGCCGGAAGGCACTATGGCCATACGTGGACTGCGGTTACTAAGCTTGACGCATCATACATCGATTTGCGCGATTTCCAGTATTAATTCAATTGAGGTGTTTCGTGGTGCAACCATGCAAATGCTGCAGACATTCACATGCTTGCAAACCCCGAAAAAATCCTCAACAGTAAGAATTTGTGTAGACATGAGACAGCCTAACGAAGCCATAGAAAGAGAGAGACACATCACTCCTACAATAGACAACTTAATAGTGGATCTAAATGGAGCAAAAGTTTTCAGCAAATTAGATCTGAGAAGTGGCTACCATCAAATTCCATTAGCTCCGGAATCTAGATACATCACAACTTTTTCAGCACATCTAGGTTGATGAAGATACAAAAGGCTCAGTTTTGGAATATCCTGAGCAGCAGAAGCATTCCAGAATATAATTGGAAACGTGCTTCAGGGTCTGAAGGGACAGTTGAATGTATCTGATGATATTCTGGTTTATGGAAAAAACCCAAAAGAACATGATGAAAATCTAGAACAGGTATTCATCAGACTGAGGCAGCATAACCTCACATTGAATAAAGAGAAATGTGAATTCAGCAAAAACACATTGATTTTTATGAATATACTTTTTCTGAGAAGGGAATTGTTCCAGACCACAGAAAAGTTAGTGCATTTCAAGACATGGCAGAACCAACCAATGTGTCTGAACTGAGAAGTTTACTGGGAATGTTCAATTACAGTTCATGTTTTATTCAAAACTATGCAACACTCAATCAGCCTTTAAGAATGCTTACAAGAAAAGACACACCATGGATATGGACTGCAACTCAGTCAAAAGCATTAGATATACTGAAATCAGAACTAACATAAAGGCTGGTACATTCTATTTTGATAGGAACAGAAAGACTTTCATCTCAGTAGATGCAAGTCCAGTCGGTTTAGCGGCAATGCTAACACAAAGAGATGACAGAAACAAAGAATATGTTGTAGCTTTTGGCAGTAGAAGTCTGTCAGATACAGAAACTAGATACTCACAGACAGAAAAAGAGGTTTTAGCAATAGTGTGGGCTTGTGAATATTTTCACTTATACATTTATGGCGGCAAGTTCACCATCATATCAGATCACAAGGCATTGGGGTTGATATTTGGAAAAAGAACATCCAAGCCTCCTGCTCGTATAGAAAGATGGGTTTTAAGACTGCAGCAATATGATTTCAATGTTGTATACAAGCCTGGGAAAAAAAATCCTGTTGATTATATGTCAAGACACTCACTAAAAGTGCAGTCTGAGAACAAAAACAGTGAAGAGACAGAAACATATGTGAGATTCCTTGCCATGAACAGTGTTCCAAAAGCTTTGAATTTCAAGGAAATACAAGAAGAGACCATGAAAGACCCACTGTTACAAGCAAGTATGAATTGGCAGTGGTGCACCACTTCACATACCTAGGGTCTACCATCAATGACAAACTCTCACTGGATACAGAAATCGACAGCCGCATTGGCAAAGCTGCAGCTACCTTTGCCCACCTCACATTGCGTGTTTGGGGAAACTCTAAACTCACAATGAAGACCAAAGCTGCGGTATATAATGCCTGCATCACCAGCACACTCCTATATGGCAGCGAGACCTGGACGATCTATGCTAAGCAAGAAAGAAGGCTCAATACCTTCCATTTGCGGTGTCTACGCCGCATCCTCGGCATCTCGTGGAAAGATAAAGTGACAAATGATGAGGTGTTGTCACGTGCTGGCCTTCAAAGTATGTATACGCTGCTTAGACAGCGCAGACTTCGCTGGCTTGGCCATGTTCGCCGCATAGAAGATGGTCGCATCCCAAAAGATATCTTACTTACTTACTTAGTCGTTCCCCTTCTACCGTGAGGTGTAGAGGTTTGGAAGAGAGAGCGCCAGACTATCCTATCGGCTGTCTTCCTCCTGGCCTGGTTCCATTCTAGTCCTCGATCCTTCAAAGATTGTCTAATGTTGTCCTCCCAGTGGACTCTGGGTCGTCCTCGGGGTCTGGATCCTTGGCTCTTTGTTTCCCATGCTTGTCGTGGTATCCGATCTTCTCCCATTCTGCAGACATGGCCAAACCATCTTAATTGGGACTGTTCTACTTGGGTCTGCAGGGGGTAGGATTTAAGGCCTTGACGTATCGTCTGGTTGCGTACCATGTCTCTTCTTGTTACTTCAACCACCTTCCTCAGATACCTCATTTCTGAGGTTTGGATCTGGCTTTTATGGGTTGTAGTCATTGCCCATGACTCGCATCCATATGTCAAGACTGGGACATAGGTGGAGCGGTATACAGCCATCTTCGTTTTCTTACCAACCTCTCTCTTGCTGAGGAATCCTCGATTTATGGCCTGAAAAAGTCTCCCAGCTGCTGCTTTTCGAGTGGCCAACTCTTCTTTCATGCCTCCCTTTCGGTCTATAATAGCTCCGAGGTATTTAAAGTGGTCGACCTGCTCCAGGACCTGTTCTCCCAGCTTAATCTGATGTTTTCTTTCTTCTCGTGATATCACCATGGATTTTGTTTTAGAGCTGCTTATGACCATCCCTCTCTTCTCCAGCTCTTCCTTCCAGACTTGCAGGTTGGATTGGAGATGTGCCTCTGATTTAGCAATCAGGGCAACATCATCAGCAAATGCCAGCTCCGAAATATAGACCTGTCTCATCTTCCAGTACCCCACTGAATACTTTCTTGTTCTCTCCTTACATGCCTTGATGACATCGTCCATAAGGAGTATGAAGAGGTAAGGTGATAGGATATCACCTTGTCTTACACCAGTGGTGGTCCTGAACTCTTCCGACTTATGGTTTGCTGTCCTCACATAATTTCTGCAAGACTTGTAGAAGCTCTGTATAGCATGAATCAGAGGTGCTGGAATATTCTTCCTTGCCAAACAGTCCCAAAGTTTGCTCCAGGGGACCCTGTCAAACGCCTTTTCCAGATCTATGAAACAAAGATGCATCTCACTCTTATACTCAAGGGCCTTTTCACTCAGCTGTCTGAGTGTGAAGATTAGGTCTTGAGTACTTCGGTTTGCTCGGAATCCGCACTGGACCTCATCCAATTGTGGCTCAGCTAGGCGTTGGAGTCTCTGCTCTAGGATTCTAGAGTAGATTTTACCAGGGACACTGAGAAGGGATATGCCTCTATGGTTTCCACACTGTCGATTGTCACCCTTTTTGTAAATTGGTGTTATGATGGCAATCTCCCAATCCTTTGGTATGGTCTTGTTGTACCACGCTGCCTGTAAAACCCTTAAGAGTAATAGGTCGCCTGATGCTAGCATGAACTTAACCATTTCTGGTGTTATACCATCATGCCCTGCTCCAAAAGATATCTTCTATGGACAATTAGCAGATGGCAAGAGAACAGTTGGGCGACCACAGCTGAGGTTCAAAGATGTGTGCAAGAGAGATATGAAGGCACTGGACATGGATCCAGCAACATGGGAGGATGAAGCTGCCGATCGCACTAAGTGGCGATGCTATTTACGGCACCACCTCAGATTGGGCGAAGAGAGGCTCACACAAGAAGCAGAGGTGAGGAGAAAACGTCGAAAGGAGCACCAGGAAAATAAGCAGTTGAGGGCTGTCACCTCAGGGGCGCATTCCCATAGTCAGTTATGACTGAAGGGGCTATTATTATTATTATTATTACAAGCAGTTCAGTTTTTAATCAGATATAATAAAGGGAATAACATTCCTTATGAACAGTTCTCTAATGTGAACAGGGACGATCTTAATATTTTCAACAGATTTAGACATGAACTTACACTTACTGAAGACAATTTATTACTAAGAGGTTCAAGAATAGTAATTCCTAGAACACTCCAGAGAAGAGCAGTAGATTTGGCTCATGAAGGACATCAAGGTATAGTCAAGACCAAATGTTTGGTTAGAGAGAAAATTTGGTTCCCCAGATTGGACAAAATGGTTGAAGAGACTTGCAAATTGTTTAGCTTGTCATGCTTGCACAGAAAGTGGAGCACATATGACACCTTTGAAAATGTCTGCGCTTTCCAAAGCTCCATGGACAGAGGTCTCTGCAGATTTTTGTGGACCATTACCATTCTTCTTTGATCCTTAGCCGCCGACCGTCAAAGCAGTCAGTGGCCATCACGCCTAGTGGCGTCTTGTAGGGCAACAACAAATTGATTCCACCTTGCTCGGTTGGTGGCCATCCTTCGTACAGTGCCCCAACTTTGGTTCATTTTTAGCATCTCAGCCTCCACAGTCCTCCGCCAGGTTGTTTTTGGTCGGCCTCTCTTTCGTTTTCCTTCAGGAGTCCAAAGCATAGCTGTTCTTGTGATGGCATCGGGGTTTCTTCTGAGGACATGGCCAACCCAGCTCCAGCGTCTGCCAGCTATGATGGTGTGCATGTCCTCTTGCTTGCTCTGAATAAGCAGATCTTGGTTGGTGATGGTATTCGGCCAAAAGATTCGGTGAATTTTTCTTAGGCATGTTGTGTGAAAAGAGGACTATTTCGACATTTCCTTCTCTGTAACTCTCCAGCATTCTGCACCATAGAGAAGCACAGAAAGCACACAACTTGGACCATTACCATGTGGACAGTATATTCTTGTCATGGTAGATGAATATTCAAGATTTCCAGTTGCTGAAATCATTAATTCCACATCAGCAAGAACTGTCATTCCTGTGATTGACAATATATTTTCGACATTTGGAATTCCTGAAATTTTAAAAACAGATAATGGTTCCCCATTTAACAGTCAAGACATGAACAATTTTATGCACCATGTTGGATGCAGACACAGAAGAATCACACCTTACTGGCCAAGGCAAACGGGGAGGTGGAAAGGATGATGAGAAATCTCAAGAAGGTCATCCAAACAGCCACAGTTGAAGTGTTGGAGACAACAGCTGTATGCTTTCCTTAGAAATTATAGGGCAACACCTCATATGTCAACAGGCAAATCACCATATGAGCTCATGTTTCAAAGAAAGGTCTCGATTAAGATTCCAACAGTTGAAACCAAAGAGAGTCAACCAGCCTCATCAGATGTGCAGAGAAAAGATGCACAGGCAAAATACAGAATGAAGCAGCATGCAGAACGTAGACTACAATCGCAGCCGTCTCATCTGAAAGTAGGAGATTTTGTTTTAGTACGACAAGAACAAAACAGCAAATCAACTCCGAGGTTTAATCCAGAACCTTATCAGATTACTAAAATCAAGGGAAACATGATAAGTGCTTCAGGTGAAGGCAGAGTTGTGACAAGAAATGTCTCGTTTTTCAAGAAAGTCAACGAAAACCTGGGCAGAGCAGCCAAAAAGAAATCACAGCCAGATAATGAATACTTAGATGATATTGTCAGTCATGAGTTGCCACTAACTGCCACAGAACCAGCTGACGTCACCATGGACAACAACAGGCAATTACCGCAAACTGGCAAACCACCGATTAGACACAGAAATGTCCCAAGACGTCTCAATCACTATGTTTTGTATTGACAATGACTCTGTCTGTCATTAGTGATGTTTGTAGAATAGTTTCTTCTTCTTCCTCTTCCTCGTTCGTCCTGAAAAGGACGGTGGTTGCGTTGTGTCTGTTTACGCCTAAGCTGTGATATCTGCACCTTTCGGTCGACACATCCGACTTCTGCACGGCATTTTTTAGGACCGGGTTTTCCTTCTCATTTCGATCCACACTCGCTCAGCCAGAATGCACTACTGCAGACTGTTTCCAGGACCACCACGTGGAGGTGGAGTGCGGTCTTGACCAGCTCTGGTTCGATGGTCCTGACGCAGGCAGTCAAGCTATGAGTCGCTGACTGCGTTCTCTATTGCTGCGTCTTTGGGTCCCGTAGAATAGTTTGAGTTTCAGTGTGTTTTTGTTATTCAAGAAAGGGAGAGCATGTAGTGTCCTATATTTAGATATGACGAGAGAGTTACAGGACTTGGAAGAATGGTCATTGTGAGATGTTGGTCACGTTTGTTTCTCTCTGTATAATAATTGTTAAGAACGACAAGTCTAGTATTATTTCATTTATATGACTAAGATAGAACACCATCTATCGACGTTGGACCTAGTATGGTGAAGGTCAGGAAGGTAACTGGTCACCCCATCTATCGACGTTGGACCTAGTGAACTTTTCACTTCCCTGCGGCAGTATCCGCTATGGGGCATCATTTTTACCGCCTTAAGTACCAGACTTTTTTTTTATTAAGTCTGCCTACCAAGTATCCAAGTTACGTAGGCTAAATTTTTTTTTTTTTTAAATTAGGCTAATGAAGAAAAATATTCCGTTTAACCTCTGATGGGTTATAATTAGGATATATATTGTTTACAATTCCAAATAATATGAAAAACTGCCGATATGAGACAGTGGCATCACATTTGTCAAATCATTGTAAATAGGGACAATCACAATTATGCTTATACGTTAAATAAATAAAAACTAAATAAAACGAACAAAATCAAGAAGAAACTCTGAACAAGAATAATTTTAAAGTGGAGGGGTGTAAAGGCTAATAAATTATACATAGGCCTACAGACAACATAATACTAATGCCTGAATAGTTCTACTGATACCTGTAGAGGGATAAATATTCTTTATCTGATAGATGATACAGATACTTCTTCCCTCTTCGAGTTCATTAGAGTATTTCAAGTAGCCTAGCTGGAATATGGACGTTCAGGCTGTCTAGGGTAGATGTTTTTAATTTAGGTCCACTTTTTGCAAAGTCCTCAAAACGAAAGGCTAGTCTTCAACAGTAGAAAACTTCATAATGCCTGATTGACGTTTTAAACAATATATATTTTAATGAACGAAACGTAGCTCCTCAATGAATTCATCCACAAAATAGACAATGGCAATCTCTAGCCCGTCCACAAAATAAGTCTATCGTCATGTAGACTACGGAAACAATGTCAGAAGCATCTTGCTGAAGTATAAACAAACCAAGTCGAGTGCGATAGACAACTGTTATGAATTTGGTCATAACAATACCTAACATGGACACTAAGTAATGTCGGCATGTGTTTGAAAAGTAACCGACATGACCTGAAATTATGTGAGAAATAAGATCAAGAACGAGTTCAAAAAGAATACACAAAAATTTTCAAAATATAAGACGCTTGGACATCTTTTTTGATCTGTTTTGTTCAGCTAAAATATAAAACGGCTTGGACATCTTGTTTGATTTGTTTTGTTCAGCTAAAATATAAAACGGTTTGGATATCTCGTTTGATCTGTTTTGTTCAAGCTAAAATATAAAACGGCTTGGACATTTTATATGATCTGTTTTGTTCAGCTAAAATATAAAACGGCTTGGACATTTGATATGATCTGTTTTGTTCAACTAAAATATAAGACGGCATGGACATTTTATATGATCTGTTTTGTTCAGCTAAAATATAAGACGGCTTGGACATTTTATACGATCTGTTTTGTTCAGCTAAAATATAAAACGGCTTGGACATCTTGTATGATCAATTCTTTTCAGCTAAAATATAAAACGGCTTGGACATCTTGCATGATCAATTCAGTTCAGCTAAAATATAAAACGGCTTGGACATCTTTTATGATCAATTCTGTTCAGCTTAAATATAAAACGACTTGGACATCTTGTATAATCAATTCTGTTCAGCTAAAGTATAAAACGGCTTGGACATTTTATATGATCTGTTTTGTTCGGCTAAAATATAAAACGGCTTGGACATCTTGTATGATCAATTCTTTTCAGCTAAAATATAAAACGGCTTGGACATCTTGCATGATCAATTCAGTTCAGCTAAAATATAAAACGGCTTGGACATCTTTCACGCTCATTTCTTTTCAGCTAAAATATAAAACGGCTTGGACATCTTGAATGATTAATTCTGTTCAGCTAAAATATAAAACGGCTTATCTTCTTCTTCTTCCTCGTTCGCCCTGAAAAGGACGGTGGTTGCGTTGTGTCTGTTTACGCCTAAGCTGTGATATCTGCACCTTTCGGTCGACACATCCGACTTCTGCACGGCATTTTTGGGGACCGGGTTTGCCTTCCCATTTCGATCCGTACTCGCTCAGCCAGACTGCTCTGCTGCAGACTGTTTCCAGGACCACCACGTGGAGGTGGAGTACGGTCTTGACCAACTCTGGTTCGCTAATCCTGATGCAAGCAGTCAAGCTATGGGTCGCTGACTGCATTCGCTATTGCTGCATCTTAGGGTCCCAAACGGCTTATGATCTGTTTTGTTCGGCTAAAATATAAAACGGCTTGGACATCTTGTATGATCAATTCTTTTCAGCTAAAATATAAAACGGCTTGGACATCTTGTATGATCAATTCTTTTCAGCTAAAATATAAAACGGCTTGGACATCTTGAATGATCAATTCTGTTCAGCTAAAGTATAAAACGGCTTAGACATCTTGTATAATCAATTCTGTTCAGTTAAAATATAAAACGGCTTGGGCATCTTGTATGATTAATTTGTTCAGCTAAAATATAAAAGGGTTTGGACATCTTGTATGATCAATTCTGTTCAGCTAAAACATAAAACGGCTTGGAAATCTTGTACAATTAATTCTGTTCAGCTAAAATTTTAAAACGGCTTGGACATCTTTTATGATTAATTTTGTTCAGCTAAAATATAAAACGTCTTTGACATCTTGTATTATCAATTCTTTTCAGCTAAAATATAACACGGCTTGGACATCTTGTTTGATCAATTATGTTCAGCTAAAATATAACACGGCTTGGACATCTTGTGTGATCAATTCTGTTCAGCTAAAAGACGGACATGTCACATGACAACCTGTGTGTAAACTGAGCCTGCCAGGAGAACAAGACTAATTGTAACATTATGATGGCATAGTTCTAACTGATATGCCGGAGGCTGACCTATCTAGGTTTATACACTTCATAAACAACTTCCACCCTGCGATCCAATTCACCTCTCACATCTCTACTGTCTCTGTTAATTTCCTTGACATTGTTGTCATCATCCCTAACCCACCCTCCCCTCCACCTTAACACTTTGGTGAACTACAAACCCATTGGTACACACAGTTTACTCTTGTATACTTCCTCTGTTCCTCGAGCTTGTCGTGACTCCTTGCCTTTCTCACAACTTTCCTCGCCTCCGTCGTTTATGCCATGACAATGACGACTTTTTATGCCGAGCACAGGAAATGTTGGACTTCTTCCGCAGGAGACATTATCCGGAGGATGTTCTTAACTCTGCTTTAGAGCGTGTTCTCCCTATCTCGCGTCTAGCGGCCACCAGCCTCCGCCAAAAAACCTCATCGGAAAGAGTCAAGTTAATATTGACCTATCTCTCACACCGCGTTGCTGTTAAACAGATCATCTATTGCGACCTACCTCTCCTCCAAGCTGACCCAGTGGCACGGGAAGTGTTTAGTGAGCGACCCTTGCTGACATATAGACGGGATAAAATGTGAGGGACCTCCTAGTCCACAGCCGTTTAAAAACTGTCAGCGATAACCATTTTGGTACCCAGCCATGTAACCAGACACGATGCAAGACATGTCAGTATGTAATCCAAAAACGCACAGTGACATTCCCAAAGGCCAAGTTCACCATCACCA
Source organism: Oreohelix idahoensis (assembly GCA_024509875.1). Classification (NCBI taxonomy): domain Eukaryota; kingdom Metazoa; phylum Mollusca; class Gastropoda; order Stylommatophora; family Oreohelicidae; genus Oreohelix; species Oreohelix idahoensis. The sequence continues at coordinate 254,821 of JAMPIV010015983.1, read as the reverse complement.
TGGGCTTCACTTGCGAGTATGCTTTTATGTGCAAACGTTGCAATATTACTTACATGGGACAAAAGGGACGACTGGGGGACCGATTCTGCAGTCTCCTCTACGACATCTCTCAGCTGAAATCCACATTGGTTGTCATCCTCTTCAATGGCCCTGGCCACCACGGTGTCTTTGACATCCAGGTGACAGCCATCAGATCTTGTTCCTCGGATGGCAACAGTCGGTATATATATATATATATATATATATATATATATATATATATATATATATATATATATATATATATATATATATATATATATATTTATATATATATATATATATATATATATATATATATATATATATATATATATATATATGTATATATATATACATACAGTGGTGGATCTACATTTGGGGGGCCCCGAAACTTGAACTCTTGGAGGGGCCCCTTTTATTAACATACAAACAAAAATTTGTGAGGATGGGAAAGAAATGTATTATAGAGTTAAATGGACTTGGAGGACCTGAAGTAAGATTTATAGTAGATCCACAACAACTTCTTCTTCTTTGATCCTTAGCCGCCGACCGTCAAAGCAGTCAGTGGCCATCACGCCTAGTTGCGTCTTATAGGGCAACAACAAATTGATTCCACTTTGCTCGGTCGGTGGCCATCCTTCGTACAGTGCCCCAACTCTGGTTCATTCTTTGCATCTCAGCCTCCACAGTCCTCCGTCAGGTTGTTTTTGGTCGGCCTCTCTTTCGTTTTCCTTCAGGGGTCCAAAGCATAGCATCCACAACAACACACATATAAAAACTGAAGACAAATGAATGAATTTTCAAAAAAGAAACAACTCTGCTGGGTGTTGAATGCAGAACATTTGCTTTACAACTGATCACTAAACCACTATCCACCTTGATATATGTGATTTTTAAAATCTTAACTATTTTAACGATTGCCTCCATCATTCAGAATTAGTTTGTTGAAGACATACCAAGAAAATTATAAGATAAGAAAATTAGCAATGAGGAAAATATAAAATATTTTAATACATTTGTTAAAAAACAAGGCTTATAAGGTGTATCAGTAGAGATCTGTGCTCAGACGGAAAAGTTAAACTTACCAGAACATACTACATGAAGCACATTTTACAAAATACTCTTAATAATGTTTTTTTGTTTTTTTAGCAACATATTCACGTACAGTTTTGTTACATGAGAGCTTCATTGCAATGTCATTTTCTAGAGACAATATGCATAAAGAATTTAAGCGCTCTTCAGTCATGGTAGACAGAATTTTTTTTAATATATTTTTTTTAAAAAATAAAGGATAGCTTTGAAAAATTCCTTTCCGCTTCACAGCTCCTGATGGGCATCAGCAAATGAAGCTTAATTAAGCGCAGTTGTAATTTTGGGGAACACTTCAATTAGGTGTTGCTCAAAAATAAGCTGAAGAACTTATGCACATTGCATTTTAGATGGCGTGTTTTCTTCTGTGTTCTGTGATTTCCTAAGGTGCAAATATTCTTTGAACTGATAACACTCGTTTACTAATTTGCGGTCAATATCATCTTTGCAAACGATATTATAAGTTTAATACTGTCCTCATCAATTTCAGAATTGTTCACCAATTCTGAGAGGAACTTGAACATTTTCACAATCTGCTCATATGGGTCAATCCTCTTGCGTAACTGGATTATCAAGCAGTCATAGAGTTGATACAGAACTTCTATCCTAAATTTGTCAGCTCCTCTCAAAGAAGCAATACCACTTGTTCCATCTGAAAATTTCATTGTAACAATGCGTTTGAAAGCATCAGCATAACTTAAAGTGATATCTATCGTAGGACTGAGCTAGTGAAAGCTTATGTTCACCTAGGACTTGTTGTATTGTATTGTGTTAAACAAGGTCGTGGATGAATGGTTTTCTATCGGTAAAAGTGTTAAAAATCTCTCACAGGGTTTTCCATTACAGCAGTATCGAACCCGCTGGAGCTGGGTTGGTCATGTCCTCAGAAGAGACCCCGATGCCATCACAAGAACAGTTATGCTTTGGACCCCTGAAGGAAAACGAAAGAGAGGCCGACCAAAAACAACCTGGCGGAGGACTGTGGAGGCTGAGATGCAGGGAATGAACCAGAGTTGGGGCACTGTACGAAGGATGGCCACCGACCGAGCAAAGTGGAATCAATTTGATGTTGCCCTACAAGACGCCACTAGGCGTGATGGCCACTGACTGCTTTGACGGTCGGCGGCTAAGGATCAAAGAAGAAGAAGAAGTATCGAACCACAATTATACCAGCTGGTCAACAGGTCAGGCGTAGAGTGAACAATAATAGAGCTGTATTTGGTGTCTAGGTTGTTGATTTGATTCACAATTTCATCTTGCGCATGTTTTCCCATTTCTATCAATACTTCATACACGGTTTTGGATAGGTAAGCAGCATTTACTGTTTCATTTTTACATTTCTCGGGATGTTCATTTAAAAATGGGTCAAATGCTGCAATAAGTTCAATGGCCCCCTGATAAACGCCTTTTTTTCCCTTGTGGTGATAGTGATAAAGGCTGTTATTCTTGGATGCTGTATACTGTGTTTTATCAGTGTACGTTGTAAAGATGTACTGGGACTGAATAGTCAACTCAAACAACCGAGCACAGTGTCAGGCATATATGTCGCCTTGTCCTGGGATACAATGAGGCCCCGACAAGAATACGGTGTTGACAATGATTGTTGCGATAAATGTCAATACGCGAATGTGTGACTGTTCTGTGGAGTTGACTAAAGGTTCAAACACTCATTCATGCGTATTTGGAAGTTACTGATGCAGACTACTGTAGACGTTTCAATAGTTTAATCTGACGCACACACTTGACAGAACGGGTACAGTTACAGCAACACAGGTTAACATCAATAGCATAGTGTTGACCCACGGTGTACAATAATAAATTGGCATTCATGTTGAGGACATTCACAATGGAACATCAGTATATAAGCATTCAGAGTTCCATATCATATATAAATATTCATCAGGCCTTACTGACTGATCATGTCAGTTAATATACAAGGTTCCAACCTGGTTCCTAGACCGAACCTCTTTAGCATAAACGTAACTTGCACTCTAGCGAAGATTCCGTTAAATACAGTAAAACTCTGTGAAGATAATGTTAACCCACTGGTATTTGTTTTCTTTATAATAGTGATCTCTCAATCATCACCTGATAATAAGGAAGCATTCCCGTTCTCTGCTTGATGATTTGCAATAAGTAGAATTTCAAAATAAATCGAATTCCGCAATGGCTGCTGGTTCCCGGTTAAGCATCGCTCACTATACGGATGTATAGCCAAATCTTCAATCGAAGCTTTGTTCATCAACAATAAATGATTCTACAAGGATCAGCATATTCTGTCCTCATAGTTGCTGCATATAAACATATTTAGTGCTGCTAGACAATATGTCGTCCCGACATATTCATAGGTAAATTCATATCGACGTCTGCCCATCTGAGCCTAGGAATGAAAAAAGTTCGGTAAACAGTTCTTTACCTTGGCATAGGAAAAAACAACTAGCAAACACAGAAACGCTCTTCTCCTCGCGTTATGGAATGAACACTAGGGAACTCATGGATTTAACCATACCAGAAGAAACTATCTTCGTTCCCATAATCAAAAGAGATCACAAACTTCGGGCAGGTCTACGACATGACTTCCTCAATAGGCTTCATCACCGAAGAACCCCTTAACCTATCTTCATCCGCCGAAAACCACCTGACCCCAAAGTCCAGTACAAGGGAAAATAGTTCCACTTAAACATACTAAGATACCAAGATATAAGACATACTCGTCCTACATAGACAAGAACTACACATAGATTCGGGCCATAGATATTCTGAAGCAAGAACAATCTATTCCTAACCAAACACAGAATAGATTGCTATAAACCCCGATTCCTACGCCCCAGTTCGATCTTCAGAAAAGATACAAGAGCGATAACTCACAGAATGAATACCCATCGCCTAATCAGAGATATGGCTATTTAGACTGAAAAATCGTAAATACAAAGATAAATATATTTTTATCAGACAAATAAAAACATTCTACATTTGTATGCGTAATCCGTGCGCCACACCAAAAAATATGTGCGCAACAGATTACCCTACCCCCCGGGAAAAAAAATGAAAATCATTTTTTTTCCATCTGAGAGCAACATACAACAGGCTCCCAACGCATAAAAACTGCGCAGATGAGAAATATCTGGAATTATTTAAGCCAGATTAAGGCAAAGTCGAAATATAGATCGACTGATGAGAATACATCTCAGAGAAAGCATTTCTCCTAAGCATAAGTGTTTCCAGGGAGGTGTCACCAACGCATACTACTATACTTGCAATGACACAATGCATATAACAATTTAAGTTAAAGCATTCTAAGTACATGATTGACAAAAAGAAAAATCATCAACGAGTACCGGTGAATATATATCAATGAACGTAGTATCATTACGAATTACAATGTGTATCTATCTTGATATAGAAAAAAAAATCTGTTGTCGAGTTGGAAGTGTTAAGAAGTCCAAGACTCAACAGTTAAGTGGAATCATGTGGGCATCTAGACAGAATGTCTGCCATCACATTATCTGACCCACGGATAGCTCGTACCGAAAAATGAAAAGGTTGAAGAGCAATTGCATATCGAGTAGACCTCGAACTCTTCAAATTCTTACTTTGAATAGCTGTAAGAGCTTTCTGATCGGTTTCTACTATGAAATGCGCGCCTAGAAGGAATCTCTGTAATTTGAGAATTGACCATACCATAGCCAACAGTTCACGGTCTAAAACCGAATAATTCCTTTCTGCAGCATTAAGCTTTCTGGAAATATACATTACAGGATGCAGAGTTCCAGAGTACTCTTGCATTAGTGCCGCTCCAATCCCAGTGGATGAAGCGTCACTACGAAGAACAAATGTCTTATCTTTAGTAGGTAACACTAAAATAGGTGCAGTAGAAAACATAGTTTTGATCTTATCCAAAGAGGATTGACATTCTTGAGTCCAATGGACTAAATTAGGAGACCCTTTTTTAGCAAGGAAGAAAGAGGTGCCATGATCAAAGAAAGATTCGGAATGAATCTTCCATAAAATTGTATGAGACCTAAGAGACTTCGCACTTGCTTTTTAGTCTTAGGAATAGAAATGTTAAGTATTTTACTTGTATTATGGTCCTCTGTCTTTAGGAAACCATGACCCACTCGATGACCTAAGAAAGAAATTTCGCTAAAATCAATGCAGGCTTTAGAGGGTTTCGCTGTCAGGTTATACTCGCGTAGAGTAGATAGTAATTCAACTAACCCTGATTAGTGATCTTCCCAAGTATCGCTGAAAAGACAGATGTCATCTAGATACGCGATGACATCTGACTGATAAGATAGAATTCGACGCCTCATGCGTACGAATGTAGCTGGTGCGTTCATAAGGCCGAAAGGCATGAAATTCCATTGAAAAGGGCCTCTAGGTGTAGAAAAAGCAGTAAAAGGTTTGGCGTGTTCAGATAGAGGGACTTGCCAATATCCTTTAGACAAATCAAGTTTAGTGACAAAATGAGATTTAGAAAGCTTAGTAAGTAGCTCTTCTAGTAAAGGCATAGGTTCAGCATCAAACTTCGTGACTTGATTCAATTTGCGATAGTCAACGCAAAGACGTATGTTATTGTCTTTTTTACGGACAATAACCATCGGCGAAGAATACGCAGAAGTGGATGGTTCAATTATTTTTAAATCTATCATCTCATCCAACTCCTTCTCAACCTGTGCTTGAAAATGTATAGGGATAGGATAAGGTCTGACTCTAATAGGATTACGGTCAGTTAGAATAATGTCATGTTCAATGACATGAGTTTGTCCAGGAATGTCAGTAAGGACATCCTGAAATGTTTGTAACATAGCCGAAACTTGTCGCTGTTCTCCTAGAGATAAATCCGGAGAAACAGTAACGTTTTTCCATGATTCACTCGAATGAAGTGGAATCATCGGAAGCGGAAGATTAACATCCGAAAAACTTGTTTCCTCATCCTGTATTACAGACAGTGATGAGTAATGACCATGTTGTACTGGTGAATCGTCCGTTGCCTGGAAAATAGGCTGCAAATAGTCCGGACGTTCATGGAATTCCGTAAGCATATTGATGTGGAAGGTTTTATGCTTTCCATCAATATCGACAATGTAGTCAACATCGGAAATTTTCGAGATTATATCGTAAGGACCTTTCCAAGAGATAAGAAGTCTTTTTTCCCTACAAGGTAGTAAAACAAATGCTTTATCACCAGGACAAAGTTGTCGTAAGGTTCTTTTCTTATTGGCAAATTGTCTTGCTTTCTGCTTAGCAAATTCAGAAGAAGAAGTTGCCAATTTGCATGCTTCGATAATCTTTTGTCTCAGCGCGATGACATATTCGTAAGAAGATTTTGTGTCATCGGTAATATTATCAGCGGTTATGAGATCATGAAGCAAAGACATAGGGCCGCGCGGTCGCGCGCCAAAGACAAGTTCAAAGGGAGAAAATCCTGTATGTTCATTGGGGACCTCTCTATAAGCGAAGAGGGCCGCGGGTAAAACCCTATCCCAATCTTGAGGATGATCCTCAGTTATCTTCCCTAATAAGTTTTTGAGTGTTCTATTTAGCCGTTCGACCATCCCATTGGACATAGGATGATAGATACTACTCAAAGATCTCTCTATCTGCAGAGTCGACATCACTTGAGACATGGTATCCGATATTAGTTGGGTGCCATGGTCTGATAATATTTCTCCGGGGAATCCCAGACGAGAAAATATAAGCCAAAGAGCATCTGCAATGTCAGCAGTAGTAATGCTCTTCAGAGGAATAGCCTCTGGCCAACGTGTGCACATGTCCACACACGTTAAGATAAACTGATGTCCTCTAGCAGATTTGATCTTAAATGGACCAATGATGTCTATCGCCATTTTCTGAAATGGTCGAATATGAATGTCTGCAGCCTGAATAGGTGCAGCATGGCGTGGACCTTTGGATTTGACTTCTTGACATACTATACAAGATTGACAATAAATCCGTATGTCTTTGTTCACAAAAGGCCAAAAGAAAGCCGCAAGAACTCTTGACTTTGTACGGGAAAAACCCATATGTCCAGCACACTGAGAGTCGTGAGCGTGCTGCAAAATTTTAACTCTCAAATTCTTGGGAACAAGAATCTGAGAATGACTTGACTTAGTGGAGTCTTGCACCATACGTACAAGTACGCCATTCTTCATTGTAATCCAAGATTTACGCTTTGTATCTTTATTCGGATCACCTTTTGTTGCAAGAGTAAAGAATTTCTTTAGAGTCGGATCCTCTTCTTGCTGCTTTATAAATGAGTCACGAGAAATTACCAAGGGATCATCTTGGTTATGCACTTCGTTATCTTCAGTAGGTGAAGATTGAGGCATATTAAGAGCTTGAGCTCTAGTGACTACAGCATTAGCGGTTTGCATATTCTGTTTTTCCCAAACGGAAATTTGTTGTGGAGTGCATTCTTTGACTCCGTGAATACGACCGATGATAAGATCAGCGATCGGATTCGGCAGAAGACATGCGTGTACATCTCCTGTAAAGAAAGGAGTAGCAATGCTAATGATAGCAGTAGAGTATTTCTCTAATGTGCCGCCAAATGTTACACATTTGACTACTTGTCCAGTGGCACGAGAAGGATCTACAAGCGACTGTCTAACACCAATTGTGGTGCATCAAGAATCAAAAAGAACTGAGACTGGATTGTCATTTACTAAACCTCTATGTAAGACAAGAGAACCTCTTCCATCAAGCGCGACTGACGCAGGAAGAGCGGGAAGAGGATGGCCACAACTTAAAGTGGACACAGTAGTTGGTTCAAATAATGTTTTGCATTGGGGGCACTGAGATGCTCTCCCAAAATCAAAAGCGGAACACGCCATATTATTAGCATCATTATTATCTTTAGTCTGTTTATAGGCTTCATGTGACTCCTGCTGTGCAGAGTTTGCATGATAATGAGATTTATGTTTTTTGTAGTGGGATCTACCTCAATTATTATTGCCTCTGTAATCATTATTATTCCCTCTATTGTAACCCCTATTTGGGTTTGAGTCATAATTCTCATAGTTACCATTATCATATTCATTATAATGAGTATCTCTATAATTATGGTCTTGTTGTCTCCATGATGGATGACTTGGATAGTTCCTATATTGACTTCCTCTGCGGAAATGCATATAATTATGACCACCTCTGTATCGAGGGCTGTCAGCTTGTCTCCAGTTCTTCGCAGAAGAACCCTGAAATGATTGGTTTCCTTGGTTTTGATAACTATTATGGTTACCTTTCTTCCCAAACTTGTTTTGTTGTCCCTGAAATTTGTGTGAATAATTAGGGTTGTATGGTGTTGCTGATGCAACTGGCATACCTTCTTTAATCTTAGTGTTGCTAAGAGTTATGTCAGGGTGTGCAGAGACGTATTGGTCACAATATTCTTGCATTTCTTTTAGTGTCTTGGGTTTACGCTCATGTAGGAATTCCAAGAAGGGTTTATTAACACATGACATAATTTTGTCCCTGAGCAACAAGTCCATAAGGGCTTCATATGTCTTTTCTGTTTTGGACAACTCAATCCAACGATTAAATGTAAGACGTGTCCTAGCAATGAATTCTGAGAATTCTACCCCTGATTCAGGTACCATTTTCTTAAACAAAATACGGTAACATTCCTCAGTTAACTGGTATTTTTTCAATAAAGCCGCTCTAATAACATCATAATTATCCTTGTCAGACTCTTCAACCAAACTTAAACTAGTCAGAGAATCACCTTTCAAATTTTCTGACAATTGATTAGCATACTGTGATTTATCCACATTATGAGCTCGACAGGAGCGTTCAAATCTATCCAGCCAGAATGTTATATCATTACTGGAAGGATTGCACGCTGGTCCCTTGACCTTATAAGTAAAGGGTTACCATTTGACTGATTAACATTACTCATATTTGTCAATTTCAATTTTTCTAATTCAAATTTTAACAGTTCTTTTTGATGTTCATGTTCTCTTATTGCCTTTCTCTCCTCAGCTTCAGATTCTTTTTCTAATCTTTTTTGTTCAGCCTCAGCTTCTTTGTCTAATCTCTTTTGTTCAGCTTCTTTATCTAATCTCTTTTGTTCAGCTTCAGCTTCTTTGTCAATCTCTTTTGTTCAGCTTCTCTGTCTAATCTCTTTTGTTCAGCTTCAGCTTCTTTGTCTAATCTCTTTTGTTCAGCTTCTTTGTTTTGTTTTTCCATCTCCATTTGGAATCTCTTTTCCTCCACCTGCATCTGCAATTTCTTTTGTTCAAATTCTATTTCCATTTTTCTATCCTCACTTTTTTGTTTTCTCTCCTCAGCCTTCAGTTTTTCAATTTCCAACTTTTGAGCTTTTTCATAATGACTGTTAGCATACTCCTCCAACTTAACTCCAGTCTTACCTAGGGATTTCCCTAACTCAATAAAGTATTCCAATGTAGACATGATGTCTAATAATGATAGCAATCACTTGAAACAATAATGTAATCTATCTCCAAATAAACAGGAGCAAGTTCTCAATGAACTTGATTAATTAGCTCACAATCCCAATCTCTGTGGGAGACAAGCCTTACAAAGGTCTTGTGTACTTCCTTGTACAACAATAATAATAATCAAGTACTGGTCTATACTATAACATACGTGTAATCAACTATCTCTTATCATATGTCAACCAAATACATTAACAAAGGACAAGCATAGAAGACAATATGAAAACAATTGCAGAAATCTACTAAGTCAAATAGAGAAATCAAATGAAAATAATCACAGAATCTGTGACGACAACTGCAATGAAATCAACAAGACAAATAACGCCACAGTGTATAAACATAAATGGTGTATAGAACTGAAAGATAGGAAAGGATAGACCTACAAATACCAACAAATCAAAACAAAACTAAAGAACACAAAATTATTAACAAAAACAACGAAGAAACGAACACCTCATCACAACTAACAAAAAATAGCACCAGATGTTGCCAGCAAATTTCCAATAAAGAAATTGTTGGTAAGGTTTTTGCCAAAGTCATCTTAATGCGACTACACAAGTTAGCTGAGCGCATATATCCAGAGTCACAGTGTGGATTCCGAGCTGGCAGATCAACAACAGACATGATCTTCTCTCTCCGCCAGCTTCAGGAAAAATCAAGAGAGCAGAAAAGACCATTATATATCGCTTTTATAGACCTCACAAAAGCATTCGACCTGGTTAGTAGGGATGGACTCTTTAAAATCCTCCTGAAAATAGGCTGCCCTTCTAAAATGCTGGAAATGATAAAGTCATTCCATTACGGCATGAAGGGAACAGTCCAATATGCTGGAAGCACGTCACAGCCCTTTGATATACGAAGTGGCGTTAAACAAGGCTGTGTTCTGGCTCCGACCCTCTTTGGAATCTTCTTTGCCTTACTCTTGAAACATGCATTCAGAGATGCAACTGAAGGAATATGCCTTCACACTAGGTCAGATGGCCGTCTGTTTAATCTTTCAAGTTATTTTGGCAAAAACAAAAACCAGGAGGGTCACTATAAGAGACTTGTTGTTCGCTGATGATGCTGCAGTCGTCACTCAAAGCCAACAGGAGCTTCAGAACTTGATGAATCGCTTCACTAAAGCATGCAAGGACTTTGGCCTCACAATAAGTCTAAAGAAAACGAATGTGCTGAGTCAGGATGTGGGTGCTGCACCAGTTATCACTATCGATAACTATGAATGGCAGTGGTGCACCACTTCACATACCTAGGGTCTACCATCAATGACAAACTCTCACTGGATACAGAAATCGACAGCCGCATTGGCAAAGCTGCAGCTACCTTTGCCCGCCTCACATCGCGTGTTTGGGGAAACTCTAAACTCACAATGAAGACCAAAGCTGCGGTATATAATGCCTGCGTCACCAGCACACTCCTATATGGCAGCGAGACCTGGACGACCTATGCTAAGCAAGAAAGAAGGCTCAATACCTTCCATTTGCGGAGTCTACGCCGCATCCTCGGCATCTCGTGGAAAGATAAAGTGACAAATGTCGAGGTGTTGTCACGTGCTGGCCTTCAAAGTATGTATACGCTTCTTAGACAGCGCAGACTTCGCTGGCTTGGCCATGTTCGCCGCATGGAAGATGGTCGCATCCCAAAGATATCTTCTACGGACAATTAGCAGATGGCAAGAGAACAGTTGGGCGACCACAGCTGAGGTTCAAAGATGTGTGCAAGAGAGATATGAGGGCACTGGACATGGATCCAGCAACATGGGAGGATAAAGCTGCCGATCGCACTGAGTGGCGATGCTATTTACGGCGCCACCTCAGATTGGGCGAAGAGAGGCTCACACAAGAAGCAGAGGTGAGGAGAAAACGTCGAAAGGAGCACCAGGAAAATAAGCAGCTGAGGGCTGTCACCTCAGGGGCGCATTCCCATAGTCAGTTATGACTGAAGGGGCTATTATTATTATTATAATATATATATATATATATATATATATATATATATATATATATATATATATCATCTCATCTCAACCCGTAACCCGTCATGGGTCGGAGGGGTGCCATGGTGGAAGCATCAGCAGACAGGGTCCTCCACTGCGCTCTGTCCTCAGCAATGCTTACAAGTGTGGAAAAACCGTGTCCTGCCCATTCTTTGATGTTATCAGCCCAGGATTTTCTTTGCCTTCCTCTTCTCCGTTTACCTTCGACTGTTCCCTGGAGGATTGTTTTCGAAAGGGAGTCATGACGAGTTACATGCCCAAACCAGGCAAGCTTTCGACGTTTCACTACTGACAAAAGTGGTTCTTGGTGGCCTGCATAGGTGTTTATCTTCTCTCTAACATAGACATTTGTTTTGTGCTCTTTATAGCAAATGCGCAAAATTCTTCTATAACATTTATGCTCGAAAGCCTGAATCCTTCGCTCCGTATCTGCTGTGAGTGTCCAGCTCTCACACCCATATAAGAGAATAGATAATACAAGTGATTTGTATAATTTGATCTTCACAGGAAAACTGATGTTACTTTTCCAGATCACATTCAGTCTTGTCATGGCAGCTGAGGCCATCTCAAGTCTTGTCTTGATTTCTTTACTTGATCTTCCATCACTACATATAGTGGACCCGAGATATTTAAAGGTGTTAACTTCTTCTAACGTTTGCCCATTTAACGTAATGTTGGTCGGAACATGTTTCTTATGGCTATTCACCAATATCTTGCTTTTTTCTATATTAATTTCCATCCCATATGTTCTTGTTACTTTCTCCAGTCTAGAGGTAAGGTCTTGAAGTTCTGATTCTGATCCAGCTATCAGATCGATATCATCAGCAAAACGTAGATTGCAAAGAGGTCGTCCTCCAATCGATATGGTTGTTTTATAATCATAAAGAGCCTCCTGCATAATATGTTCTAGATATATATTAAAGAGCACTGGGGACAGGATACATCCCTGGCGAACTCCTACAGTTAATTTGAAAAATTCTCCAATGCCATTGCTTGCAAAAACAGCACTGCTTGCGTCCTTGTATAGTGCTTCAATGATATATATGATGTTGGTATCAAAATTGAATTTTCTCATTATTTGCCATCATCCTTCATGCCAGACTCGATCGAAGGCTTTCGTGAAATCGATGAAGTTATGGTATAAATCGTGTTGATGCTGGAGATGTTTTTCGATCAGTAATCTAATATTGAAGATTTGTTCTGAGGTACTTCTTTTTGGTCTAAAGCCAGCCTGTTCCTCGGGCAAGATTTCTTCTGATTTCTGTTTTATTCTGTTCAAAAGTATCCTTAACATCACTTTACTTGGATGACTAATAAGACTAATGGTTCTGTAGTTCTTGCACATTTTTAGATTTCCTTTCTTTGGAAGCGGTATTACTAATGACTGCGTCCACTCTTTTGGCCATTTTTTTGTACTCCATATCTTCTGGCAAATTGTTGTCATGATTTTTACTATATCTGGTCCTCCATATTTCAAGAGCTCTGCTGGGATATTATCCACACCCGGTGACTTCCCTCCTTTCAGCGAACATATAGCCTCTTCCACTTTTTCCCGTAATATTGCTGCATTTCCGAGTTCGCTGTTTTTGCACTTAATGTTGTTTAATATGCCATAGTCAGTGTCGAGTTTACAGTTATATACTTCTTTACAATATTCTGTCCACCTTCTCATTACAGCTGTTTTTTCATTGAGCAGAGCCCCATTGCTATCTTCTATGACAGTTACCCTGGGCTGTTGGGGTTTTGATAGTCTTCTTAATGTGTCAAAAGCTGCCTTGCTGTTACCTTTTATTAGCCCCGTATTAATGGACTCACACTGATCAGCTACCCATTTTTCTTTGGCCTGTTTCATTTTCTTTCTAATATTTTTATTCACCATACTGTATTGCCATGCTGCTTCAGGAACCTCTTTCTTAACCTTTTTCATTTCCCGCCGTGTATCACATAACTTCAGAATGTCATCTGTAACCCATGGTTTGTTTATTTTCTTTCTTATACCAAGTATTTCTGTAGCTGATTCAATGAGCACGTCTTTCATGTTCTCTGTGATTGAGTTGATATCATCCTCCAAAAAGTTGAGAGCTGCGAATTTTCCTCCAACAATTGCCTTGAAGATTCCCGCGATTTCTGGATCTTTCAGTTTGTCTAAATTGAATCTTAACTGAGAACATCTGTTTTGATTATAGTTCTTTTTGAGTTTAAGCTTGAGCGTCATCAATAACATGTCGTGATCACTACCAATGTCGGCGCCAGGACAAGTCCTAGTCTTGGCTTTATTAATACTGGACTTGAATCTTTTGGATACAAGAATAAAATCAATTTGGCCATGTATCTCAGTTTTCGGGGCATGCCACGTTGTTCTTCTTGATAACTTATGAGGAAATAGTGTATTTGCAAGGGTTAGTTTATAGTTGCTGGCAAATTCTAGTAGCCTTAGTCCTCGATCGTTGGTTTCTCCTGTCCCAAATTTCCCCACTGTGCCAGCCCACTGACCGTATGCATCTGATCCTATTTTAGCATTCCAATCACCTAACACGATGAGAAGATCTTTCTTTGGAATTTTCTTAATTGTCTCATCCAGATTTTCATAAAATGTATCAATTGCCTCATCCTCATAGTCAGTAGTGGGGGCATTTACCTGTATGATGGAGATGTTCTTTGGATGTGCTGCAATACGTATGGTGATAAGCCTGCTATTTATTGGGGTGCAGCTGATGACAGAGTTCAATCTGTCTTTATGTACAATAAAACCTACTCCATGCTGATGTTTGAACTCATCTCCACTAAACCAAATTTTGTGACCATCATCCGTTATTGTTTCTCCTAATCCTGTCCATCTGACTTCTGCTAGGCCCAGGATGTCCCACGAGTATCTAACAAGTTCATGTGTTAGTTCTCTGACTTTTCCACACGTATATAGCGTGCGTACATTCCAAGTTCCAACAACAAAACTTTTTCTAGGAAGTTTCAAGACAGGTGTTTGTACCCATATATATATATATATATATATATATATATATATATATATATATATATATATATATATATATATATATATATATATATATATATATATATATATATATATATATATATATATATATATATATATATATATATATTGTGTGTGTGTGTTAAGGGATAGAGAAATTGCCCGAATTCTTTCGTTGTCTAGGGGACTAGATGTTTCGTCCGGATGTATGGACTCAATTTTATTACAATTTTGTTGATTTGATTATTCTTGATAATTGCTCTTCTTCACAATTTTTATGTATATCTGTCTTAATGCCTGATGCATCTCATTGGATTGCTTGTCTGTATCATGTCTCTGTAAGTGAGGTTGCTAGTAGTTGTACTCTGCAGGATCCTGAGCGTTTCCTGAAGTAAACGCTCGGGAGCGTGAGGGGTAATGTTGAAGCTACTTCATGGTGTGATTTTTATCGCGGCAACTTATTATTAACACCGGATTTTTGTCACATCATGTCGTACTTCAACTGAATGCAAGAGATACATGAAAGTGGTCGCTATGAGACGAGTATCTAGGTATGACGTAAAAGAGCAGAGTTGGATGTGACGCCATAGCGTCAAGTTGTGTGTCTATATGGCTTGTGTGTCAGCCAGTGTACAGTATTATGTATTCAACAAATATCAGAAGATGATGGTAAGCAATGTATGCTTTAAATGATAGGCATAAGACAATGCCAGAATTGTAAATGAAGTTAATGCGGGACGATAAGTCCCATGAGAAAGAAATGTGTTAGAATAAAATTATATGAGTAAATATAATTGAACATTCATTATACCGGGACGCACCATTCCCCGAGGTCAATGGATTATTAAAAATGAATATTGGTTATACCGGGATGCCACATTCCCCGAAGTCAAAGGAGTAAAATAAGTGAATATTTGTTATACCGGGACGCAACATTCCCCGAAGTCAATGGATTGATATAAATATGATGTTTGAATATTTGATGTACCGGGACGCCTAATCCCCCAATGTTAATGGAAAAATTTAGTTGAACTTTTGTTATGCCGGGACGCTAAATACCCCGATGAAAAATGCAAATAATGAGTGAAATCATAAAGGTATAGACAATGGAAAAGTTGAATGACACTGTAAGAAAATCGAACCAAAATAAAGCAAGACTGTAAAACGGAGAGGTAGCATACATTTCATATTCGTAATTGTAACGTTTTGAATTTGTACTTACTGGTTATTAAACTGTTGCCAAATCGCCTAAGCCTAGAAGTTTCTCCAATCAATCCAGGTTCGTTCAAACAGTTGTTAACCTTATTTAGTATTTGAATTTTTGACAGAAAAAGGTTTAGATACGAAGGGTGGTTTCCATAATATTCAACAATGCAAACCAAATCAAGATAAATGAACTTTCACATCTTTATTAACACCGATGTACCCTAGACAACGAAAGAATTCGGGCAATTTCTCTATCCCTTAACAGAGGATAATTATGATTAAGCAGTTGGATGATCTGGATTTTGCTGATGACTTGGCTCTTCTGTCCCATAACCGTAATGAGATGCAGGACAAATTGAAAACACTCGATGAGAGGTCACAGCAATTGGGTCTGAAAATACACAGGGAAAAGACAAAGATAATGAGAATAAATGCAGGTAATGATAACAGGGTTGAACTTGAAGAAGCACCAATAAAAGATGTAGAATCGTACACATATCTTGGCAACAATATAGACAAAGTTGGAGGGACAGACAGTGATATCAAAATAAGAATACAGAAAGCAAGAGGAGCTTTCATTGCATTGGGAAGTATATGGAGACCAAGAGAAATCGGATCCAACACGAAAATAAGAATCTTCAACTCAAATGTGAAATCAGTCCTATTATATGGCTCTTGGTCTTAAACATGGAGAACAACAAAGACAACAACGAAAAAGCTAGACTTTTATAAATGTGTGCCTGCGTAGAATAGAAGGATTAAAATAGTATGACAAGGTTACCAACGTGGAACTGATGACAAGAACTAGACAAGTGCCAGTGGAACAAAAAATGAGAAGAAGATAATGGATAGGACACACACTGAGGAAACCTGTTGATAGCAGTACAAGGCAGTCCTTGTTCTGGAACCCCCAGGGCATGAGAGGCAGATCAAGAAACACATGGAGAAGAGAGTTGGAAACAGAGGTGAAAATTATGAGGAGAATGTGGAAAGATCTTGAGATGTTGGCACGTGATAGGAGGACTTGGCATGTGTTTGTTGAAGGCCTATGCTACTTTGGGAAAGGAGGGTTATGAATGAATGAATGAATAATTGCTAACAGTTCCTGTTGCACGCTGATTGTACGTTCGCCGGATGCAACCTCTCATACGTTCATTCCTGACAGTTCCACACTAAATGGCAAACTCCAGCAATCTCAAGTGTGATGAATCATCGATTTCAGTATCATTCTCTAACAGGTGATCATTAATTGTCTTCAGTATCTCTCCCTTGTCCATATCCAACACACCCACTATAGGCGCTCTTGAAGCTAGTCTGTCAGCTCTTTCATTGCCGTGTAGTTTTAGATAAAGGGTTGCTAACCTGTATTTGATGGCTGGTTCCATTAACTTAAGAAAAATTATTGTTTTTAAGGTCAAGGACATAATTCATTACCAAAAGAACAAAAAACAATGTCAATGCCTGGAATAATAAAACCAGATCTGATCGTTGTAAAACTCTAGATCTTTTTCCTATGACAATAACACTGGGCTGCTCAAAGCAAATGTAAATTAAAAGCCAGTCACACAACAAAGTATACGGCCTCAGTGATTCTTGATTTTTAGCTTCTCTTTAACACAACAAAGTAAACAGCCTCAGTGATTCTTGACCAAATTTTAGCTTCACTTTAACACAACAAAATATACGGCCTCAGTTGTATTTGACCACATGAAGCAGATCACAACAGAATTAAGGAACTACAAATTACATATCCTGGGAATAAGTGAGAGCACATAGACTATGACAGGGAGAATGAAAACAGGAACAGGAAAAACAGTGCTTTACTCTGGTAAAGAGGATGGACAGGACAATGAAGGTGCAGCAATTATCCTAAAGAAAGGAATAGAAAGGTCATTACAGGAGTGGAAACCCACCATTAACAGACTGATAAGAACAAGACTGAGAGAGAGATTCACCAACACCACAATACAATGCTATGCACCAACAAATGACAGCACTGAAGAAGTCAAGGACAAATATTATCAACAGTTACAAAATGAAATTCAAACCGCACCTAGATATGATCTTATCACAGTAGTGGGAGACCATAATGGAAAACACAATAAATACAATGAAAGAGTAATGGAAAAATGTGGCAGCGGAACAGAAAACGAGAATGGGGATAAACTAATATGCTTCTGCAGCATTAACAACTTGGTCATTGGAGGAACACTTTTTCCACAAAGAAATTCACAAATTAACATGGGAATCACCAAAAAGCTGGGACAGAAACCAGATAGACCACATTATGATCAATGGTAGATGGAGGCATTCATTACAAGATGTGAAAGTAAGAAGAGGTGCAGATGTAGGAAGTGATCACCATTTAGTAGCAGCAAAACTGAAGGTGAAACGCAGAACTCCACGATCAATTGTAACTAAACATAAAAGGAATGATATCATTATAATGAATGGCCCCTTACCAGAAAAGTTTTTGTGGCTGATATAAAGAGACGATATTGAATTGTCACGTCAGAAAATGACAGCAACTGCTGACGTTGACCAGAAATTCAGTACCATGTCAACAATATGTAGCGATAGCAGCACATCAGGCTTGGGATTCCAAGAAAGGAAGAGGCAAGATTGAATAACACCAGGAACGTTAAACACCTTAGCGATGAGAAAAGAAATGAAAAGAGAAAATATAGAAGGAAAGTCTCCAATGTTAAAGGAAATCCATATCGAATATAACAGTCAGCTGGACAAGGAGGTAAAATATCAAACCCGAGCCAACAAGAGAAAATTCCTAGAAGACCTTACAAGACAGGCAGAAGAGGCTGCATTGAGAAAAGAACGAAGCACTAAAACTTTTAGCAGAAAACAGGGTGCAAACATTATTACGTTAGTAAGAGACAAGCAATGAAATTTCATCACCATAGCACAGGGGCATGAAAGAAGATGGGCAGAGCACTTCAGAGAAATACTGAATAAGGAACCACCAGAGATGCAGCTGAATGTTCCTGTAGTGAAAATGATCTAGACATTAACACAGACATTCCTTGAAAGGCAGAAACCATCCCAGCTATCAGAGGGTTAAAGAATGAAAAAGCTCCTGGTCACAATAATTTAAACGCAGTTACTTAAGACAGACCTTGAACTAGCATTAGAACTATTAGAACCACTAATTGCACACGTCTGGAAAATAGAGACAACAACAGAGTGGAGTAAAGGAATAATTGTCAAAATGCCCAAGAAGGGCGACCTAGCAGACTGCAACAACTGGAGAGGAGTTACTCTTCTCTCAGTTCCCAGTAAAATACCAGGCAGGATAATTTTCCAGAGAATTTCAAAAGCAATAGGCCATAAACTGAGGAAATAACAAGCAGAATTCAGAAGGATCAGAAGATGAGCAGATCATATATTTACCCTGAGGAACATTATACAGCAGTGTTCAGAATGGCAGAGACAGCTATACATTGTTGACTTTGAAAAGGCTTTGGACAGCATATACAGGGACAGCCTATGGAAAATGCTGAGGGCTTATGAAATACACCGCTGCATTGATTCCATCATTAAAAAAATCCTCTACGCTATCTTAACTTGTAGTGTTAGGCAAAGCAGCATAACTTTTGAGGTGAAGACAGGAGTATTGACAGGGATGCTCCTTATTAACCACTTTATTTCCAACAGTCATAGACAAGAGGGCATTCTAAGAGGAATAAGATGGTCAACATTTTCTACACTGGAAGATCTGGAATATGATCATGACATTGCAATACTCACACATTTACATCAACACATCCAAGACAAAAAAAGATAGACAGAATAAGTATAGCCAGTAGGTGGGCCTGAACATCAATCTAAAGAAGACTCAATATGGGCAATCCTGAGCCCATAACAATAAGGAACAAGAACTGGAACAGGCAGACACATTAAATATCTAGGATGCATAGTAACACCAGGTGGCAGAACAAGCAAAGACATCAACAACAAAAATTATAAAGCGATAACAGCCTTTGGAAGTCATCTCAGTACAACCCAAACACAAAATTAAGATTATATGAGAGCTGTTTATTTTCTGTACTTCTCTATGGTGTAAAATGATGGACAGTAACAGAGAAGGAAATGTTGAAATTGTCTTGTTACCACACACGCTGCATAAGAAAAATTATCTGAATATTGTGGCTGAATACCACCACCAACCAAGAACTGCTTACTCAGAGCAACCAAGATGACATAAACACCATCATAGCTGGCAAACGCTAGAATTGGATTTGCCCCATCCTCCGAAGAGATCCCAATGCTATGACAAGAACAACTATGGACCCCTGAATTAAAGTAAAACAGGGCCCAACCAAAAAATACTTGATGGACAACTCTGACAACTGTGGAGGCTGAGATGTCAAGAATGAACCACAGCTGGAGCACAACATAAACAATGGCTACTGCCCAAGCAAAGTGGAAGTAGTTTGTTGCTGCCCAACAAGACACCACCAGGTGTGATAGCCACTGACTGCTTTGACAGCCGATGGTTAAAGATCAAATATAAAGACACAAACTTCAAACTTGTAAGGCTTCTCTTCTATATGTGTACACAAAACTTTGTCTGCTTCAGATCAAAAGAATGGGACCCCAAGATGCAGCAATAGTGAAAGCAGTCAGCGACCCATAGCTTGACTGCTTGCATCAGGACTAGCGAACCAGAGCTGGTCAAGACCGTACTCCACCTCCACGTGGTGGTCCTGGAAACAGTCTGCAGCAGAGCAGTCTGGCTGAGCGAGTACGGATCGAAATGGGAAGGCAACCCGGTCCCTAAAAAATGCCGTGCAGAAGTAGGAAGTGTCGACCAAAAGGTGCAGATATCACAGCTTAGGCGCAAACAGACACAACGCAACCACCGTCCTTTTCAGGGCGAACGAGGAAGAAGGAAGAAGACTAAAAGAATGTGTAAACATTACACCCACCCATGTGTTACCGGGGCCAAAATGGTAGCAAAGAATAGTAACACTGTACCCTACCATGCATGTCATAAAAAGCGACTAAGGAGGGTTGGGCATGGGGCTGGTTACCCCATCCCTTAAAAAACTGTTACCGTACCGAAAAATTGCAACAAACATGGACAAGTCAAATACAGAATATAAATCACCTCAGCCGCCCAAGACAGAAGAAGGTCCTCTGGAAAAGAGGCGCATGAAGCAACTCAGAGAAAGCCAAAAAGAGTCTGGGTTGCTGACTAACCTTTTTTTGTCTAGATAAATCTCCAGGATTGGGACCTGGAATGTTCACACTCTGTGTGAACAAAGGAAAACTGCACAAGTAGCACAAGCAGTCCTTGTTCTAATGTGGCCGGGTCAGTTCAGTTACTTGTGTTGTGCACAGGTAAATATTTTGGCAAGAGCTAATTCTTCAACACGTTTCTGTTCAAGTGGTTACAGGCATTTCGCCTGAGATGTTAATTCTTGACTGAAGTTTATTTTCCTTTCCAAGTTCGTTCTTACCCTTTTAGGTTTAGTGATAAGCAATACCTCGTATAATGGTTTGTTAAATAATCCAACTGTAATGTTCCAAAGAAAACTCAGCAATGTAGAAAATTCCACTAGAGTTTATTTGAGCTTCAATTGAACAGCAAGGTTATTGACACAATGATGAAGTACGTGTTACTTACGCTTAAACAAATTTGTGCATATATCCGAAAATGAAAATATATCCAACATGAAAATGTATCCAACAGAAGAAAATATAAACTGGTCTTGATAATCTCGAAGACGCAGTTCACCTATCTCTAATAATCCTTCTAATAAATCATTATCCTCAATCATGCTCTTTCTTGCACTTCCCTCCTATTTATACAGCCCACTCTTTTTTCCCTCCAATTTTCACACGATGCTTTCTCTTTTCACATGGTACAATTATCTACATTTGCACATGTTTTCTCAGCATTTCGACTTTTTCCAAACGTCTCACACTAAACAATGGAAAAAACCAAAACAGCAACTCTCACTTTCACAAAATTTTCCATTCAATATTACTTATTGAACTTTTTTTCAAGTCAACACATAAAAGGTTTGGTCATGCCAAACAAAACTCGAACTTTTAATCAATACTTCATGATAAATAATAGTATCCTAACCTAATATCTACATCTGAATTGTAACTGACCAGAACTATTTACGTTTAACCATGACCTCAGGGGAAGGTCATGCTGACTGGATATTTGAACTCCCATTGACTGCCACAGGATGAATAAATATGAGGCGTGGGGTAAAGGGAAAAAACTCGCATGAGGATATTCACAGTTAGTGTTTGGGGGGGAGGGGAAGTCGAAAAAGTAGTTGCGGTTTGGATGGATGAATTGAGAAGTTGACATACCACGAAAGTAGAGGAGTGAAAATGAAATTGAATAGAAAATATTCTCAGTGGTAAATACATCCTGATCACGGCACCAAGTAAGACGTGTGTGGCCGGGTCAGTTCAGTTACTTGTGTTGTGCATAGGTGTTACGCACAGATTATTTTTTCTAAAGTCATTGTATGATCATTTTTTCTAAAGTCATTGTATGATCATTTTTTGCTAAAAACATTGTATAATTAGATTGACTGAAATGTACACTTTAATTTTTTTCGGTCAAAGCTACATAACTCGGGATAATTGAGATTATCATTTAATATGAGGTTACCTCCTCTTGTGACGAGACACGTTCGGTCCAGATTTTTTTGAACGAAGTGTGATCATTCTCCTTATTTGGTAGTATCGGTCAACTGTTGTTGGAATGTCTGAAACCAGTGTTGAGGATTCGTTTGCTGTCCATATAAGGCAAGATTTCTTACAAAATCTTTCTAGAAGGTCTTCAACCATCGTCTCGTTGAATTTTACTCAGGTGTATGCTTTTCTGCGCATGTCTGAACTTTGAGAGGTTAGAATCGTCTTCCGCCCAGCGGGATGGAGAAGATGTACTGAGTAGAGAGCGGACGCATCTGCGTCTTGTGATTTTGATAGGGAAGTCCATAGTCTTTTGTGAGTTAGTTATCTAACTAGACTTTTCCCAGTATTATTCAAGCCGACTGGAGGCATATGTTTTGTGGTTGATACCGAAGAAAGGTAATTCCTCTTTATTGAACTTTACGATACCATCTAGAAGTTCGACATTTTGTTGCTCTCTGCTCGCTTGTGTGATTCAAAATGGAGAGGTACTTTGATTAGGATTTCGCCACCAGTATCTTTATACCTGAACAATTTACATATATGGGTCGCTTTAGACCAACAGGACTATTGTCTGTTTTTCCAGGATTCGCTATGCCAGAGATTACGCCTAAGATAAAGGGTTAGACTTAGGAAGGTGATAAAGGTCAGTTCGACCTGTACTCCTCAATGCTATTTCTTGTGCAAACGATAACGGACTTATTTATTACACCTGATCTGCCAGCATCAGGAGAGGAGTAATGATTATTATGTATGTGTACTGATGAAATGCAGCTGACACTGTTACACTATTGATAGTAATGAATATTAATGCATCCAGCTCTGTGCCATATTATTCAGACAGATTAATTAATAATAACTTTATGACACTGTGAACCTTGAACTGTTGTTTACGCTATGACTGATGAGGATTGGATCCTACATGAATATCAGTTGGCACCAATATTATTTCTGAATGCTACAATTGTTGAACTGTGATGTCTTATGACGTGTGTAACGTGACTGTCATTGTGGTGTGCAATAAAATGGTATATAAACGTCACGAGCAGTTACCATTTCTATGACTTTGCATGTCATTTTGCCTGTGCTGTACTCTGTGAACTATCCAACTACTTTACACACGGCAACAATAAAAACCAGATAGACCACCCTACAATACAACTATAATCTACCCGGTGTCGATAGGGGGGGGTACCTCCAGTCAGCCTAAATCCACCCTTATCATTTCATGGTGGCCAGATGTTGGTTTATTCTGGTACCAGCTCTCAAGGAAGTCAACAAACCCAGACATCATCATCATACTACAAGACAACATGATTGCAGTTCAACTCACTACCTTCAATGAAAGTACCCGGCGTTGCTGATTTCGGAAATATTTTGAAACTACCCGGCGCTGCTCGGCAGTATTGCAGTTTTCCTACGATAGAAGGACAAGTACCGAGCGAATCGATTTCCTGATCTGTAAGGAAGAAGGACAAGTGCCGTAACAACTGTTCCAGTATCAGAAGCTCATTTTCCTGCGTCATGGCTAGCTATAGGAGCAGATGTTGATCAACGTTGGATCATTATCCTCAGAATGCTGATCACATCCTGTTCTGCACCGTGCTGACGTTTGAACACATAGAAGTTAAGTGGCCTGTTTTGTTTGTGAACTGTGCCCTTATATTCTAACTGAGCCTTCTGTACTTTCACACTTTCTCCTACTGTTTTCATGCTACATATTTATATGTTATATGTTATTTGTATATTTATATGTTGATATTTCTGCGGGTTTCGGTTGGGTGGTGTCTTTCAGTAGAAGATACCACGTCACAGAGGTTTCTACTGTTAGCGTTTTCTTTAGGGACTGTGCAAATTTCCTATTGTGAAATTTGCTAGCGACAACCGTTGCTATATTTGTTTAGTTGTGACGAGTTGTGCTTTATTTTCGTTGTTTTTTGGTAATATTTTTTTCTCTTTCTGTTCTTTAGTTCTGATTTCATTTGTTTGTATTTGTAGGTCTCCTCTTTCCTATTATTCAGTTCTATACTCCATTTTTGTTTATACATTGTGACGTCATTTGTTTGTTTACTTTTTCGCATTTTGTCATTCACATTCTTTGTGATATTTTCTTTTAGTTCTGCTGTTTATTTAGTTGACTTATGCGAATGTTTTCGTATTGACTTTGAACTTTGTTATTGTTTACACTGACTTTGATCTTTGTTATTGTTTACATTGACTTTGATCTTTGTTATTGTTTACATTGTCTTTGTTCTTTGTTATTGTTTACATAGTTCTTGAGTAATTGGCTTTCACTACTGTTTATATAGTGCACTTATCATAACTAACTGGTGGTTTTTTGCTTATGCACTATTGTAGTGCAGTTATGATAAATAACTGATGGTTATGCACTGATTTGTGTAGTGCACTGATGAGTAAGAAGTGACTTGTGATATTATTATACATTTGATAATACAAGTTTGGTGTCAAAGACTTGTTTCCCACAGAGATTGGGGTAAACATTGTGATTATACAAGCACTTTATTAAGTCTTGTTGCTATTAAGATTGAAATAAGATAATTAATTATTTCAGGTTCTGTACTCACATTTTAGACATCATGTCTACACTTGATTACTTTATTGAACAAGGGAAATCCCTTGGCAAGACAGGTGATAAGTTGGAAGAATATGCAACTACTCAATATGATAAAGCATTAAAGATGGAAGAGAAAAAAATGGAAATGGAAGCTGAACAAAAGAAATTGCAGATGCAGGTGGAGGAGAGGAGATTTCAAATGGAAATGGAGAAACAGAAAAGAGAAGCTGAGGAGAAAAGACTTGAAAAAGAGTCAGAAAATAAAAGACTTGAAAAAGAGTCAGAAAATAAAAGACTTGAAAAAAAGCTGAAAATAAAAGACTAGAGATACAGGCTGAAAATAAAAGACTAGAGATACAAGCTGAGGCTGAAGAAAGAAAGTTACAAGCTGAGGCTGAAGAAAGAAAGTTACAGGCTGAGGCTGAAGAAAGAAGGTTACAAAGAGAGGCTGATGAGAGAAAAGCAAAAATGGAGCATGAAGAAAAACTCTTAGCTTTGGAGTTAGAAAAGTTGAAGTTGTCTGGTAATGCTAATGATGCAAATAAGGTGTCAGATAAGACAAATGCTAATACCTTCAAGCTAAATCTTCCAGCATTCAATGCTTCTATTGATGATATAACATTTTATCTAGACAGATTTGAAAGTGCATGTAAGGTGCATAACATAGATAAATCACTGTATGTTTATCATCTGTTCAAGATACTTAGAGGTGATGCTTTGACTATGTTAGGCATGGTAGATGAGCCTGACAAGAACAACTATGAGGTTGTCAGGGCTATCTTGTTAAAGAAATACCAACTTGACGAAGACGGCTATCGTCTTCAATTTAAAAATATGTTGCCAGAAAATGGAGTGGAGTTCTCTGAATTCATCTCAAGGATACGTCTTACTTTTTCACGATGGGTTGAGCAGTCTAAGACAGTACATACATATGAAGCCCTTATGGACTTACTACTTAGAGACAAGGTTATGTCTTCTGTCAATGAATCTTTTCTTTCTTTTCTTCATGAGCGTAAGCCTAAAAACATAAAATAACTGGAAGAATACTGTTGCCAGTATGTCACTGCGCATCCTCACGTAACCATTAGCAACTCTAAAGTAAAAGAAGGTCTGCCAGTTGCTTCGGCAGCACCTTATGGCCCAAATTTCATGCGTAAATTTCAGGGTAGCCAACAAAATGTTAATAAGAAGAGTAACCATAATTATGCTCAGAATCATAGCGATCAATTTCAGGGTGATTATTCTTCGCAGAACTGGAGACAACCTGATACTCCACGGTATACTACTCCCTATAATTTTAGACATTTTCGCAAAGGTAGTCAGTATAGAGGAAAATATTTTTTGCGGAGACCTCAAAACCAATATAATAGAGGTTCTCAACAGTATTGAGATGGTAATGACAGTTATGGAAACTGGAACTCAAACTGGGATAACAATTACAGTAGGGACTTTAATGATAATTGCAGAGGCAATAATGGTCGCGGTAGATCGCAACATAAGAGAAAAAGATATCAACAGACAAACTCTGTACAACAAGAATCTCAGGGAGCAGATAAACAGGTTAATGATAATAAAAACCATAATGCTATCGGATGTTCATCTTTTGATTTTGGTAGAGCAAATAAATGTATCCAATGCAGTACTTTATTTGACCCGACTACCGTAACTACTTTAAGCTGTGGTCATCCTCTCCCAGCTCTTCCTACTAATGTTACGCATGATGGGAGAGGTTCTCTTATACTGCATAAGGGTCTTGTAAATAGTAATCCAGTCTCAATTTTGTTTGATTCTGGATGTACTACTATTGGCGTTAGGCAATCTCTTGTAAATCCATCCTGTGCTACAGGAAAGGTCATCAAATGTGTCACATTTGGTGGCACTTTGGAAAAGTATCCTACTGCCATAATACATATTGCTACTCCCTTCTTTACGGGAGATGTCCACGCGTGTCTTCTTCCAAACCCTATTGCGGACCTTATTATTGGTCGTATTCACGGAGTTAGGGAATGTACCCCACAGCAAATTGCTGTTTGGGAAGAGCAAAACATAGAAGCTACCAATGCGGTGGTCACAAGAGCACATGCTCTGGATCCACCTCAAACTTCATTAATTGATAATAATGAAGTAGATAGCCAAGATAGTCACTTGATTATTTCACGTGACTCATTTATAAAATTGCAAGAAGAAGATCCTTCTTTACAAAAATTCTTCATTCTAGCAAAAAAAGGTGATCCAAATCAGAATACTAATAGAAAGTCTTGGATTTCTATGAAGAACGGCGTACTTGTGCGTATGGTACACGACTCGTCTACGTCCACTCATTCACAAATTCTTGTGCCTAAGAGTATGAGATTGCAAATATTGCAACATGCTCACGACTCGCAATGTGCTGGACATATGGGTTTTCTCGTACAAAGTCGAGGGTTCTTGCGGCTTTCTTTTGGCCATTTGTGAGCAAGGACATACGAATTTACTGTCGTTCTTGCAAAGTGTGTCAGGAGGTCAAATCTAAAGGACCACGACATGCTGCGCCTATCCAGACTGCTGACATTCCTATTCGCCCTTTTCAAAAAATGGCAATAGATATTATCGGTCCTTTTAGGATTAAGTCGGCCAGAGGACATCAATTTATCCTTACATGTGTCGATATGTGCACACGTTGGCCAGAGGCTATACCTCTCAAGAGCATCTCAACTGCTGATATCTCAGACGCTCTTTGGCTGATATTTTCTCGCTTGGGTTTCCCCGGAGAAATATTGTCAGACCATGGCACTCAACTTATATCAGACACTATGTCACAGGTAATGTCTATGCTACATATTAAAAGGTCTCTCAGCAGTATCTATCACCCAATGTCTAATGGGTTAGTTGAGCGTTTGAATAGAACACTAAAAACTTTACTTGGGAAGATAACTGAGGATCATTCTCAGGATTGGGACAGGGTTTTACCCGCGGCTCTCTTTGCTTATAGAGCGGTTCCCAATGAACACACAGGGTTTTCCCCTTTTGAACTTGTCTTTGGCACGCAACCGCGCGGCCCTATGTCTTTACTTCACGATCTAATCACTGCCGATAATATTAGCGATGAGACTCAATCTTCTTACGAGTATGTCATTGCTCTTAGGCAAAAGATCATCGAGGCATGCAAACTAGCAACTTCTTCATCCGAATTTGCTAAAGAAAAGGCAAGGCAGTTTGCAAATAAAAATAGATGTCTACGACAGCTTTGTCCAGGTGACAAAGCTCTCGTTCTACTTCCTTCAAGGGAGAACAGACTTCTTATTGCATGGAAAGGTCCATATGCAATAGTATCCAAGATTTCCGATGTCGACTATATAGTCGATATTGATGGAAAGCATAAGACTTTCCATATAAATATGCTCACGGAATTTCATGAAAGACCTGACTATTTGCAGCCTATTTTCCAGGCAACGGACAATTCTCAAGTACCTCATGGTCATTACTCATCCCTGTCAGTTATACAGGATGAGGAAACTACTTTTTCTGATGTCAATCTTCCACTTCCTATGGTCCCACTTTATTCTACGGAATCTTGGAAAAACGTCACCGTTTCTCCTATTCTTTCCGCTGAGGAACATCGATAAGTTTCTTCGATGTTGCAAACATTTCAGGATGTCCTTACAGACATCCCGGGACACACACATGTCATCGAACATGACATTATACTAACTGACCATAATCCTATCAGAGTCAGACCCTATCCAATACCTATCCATTTTCAGTCACAAGTCGAAAAAGAATTGGATGAAATGATTCGATTGGAAATCATTGAACCATCCACTTCAGCATACTCTTCGCCTATGGTTATTGTTCGGAAGAAGGATAATAACATTCGCATTTGCGTAGATTATCGCAAATTGAACCAAGTTACGAAGTTCGATGCTGAACCTATGCCTTCATTGGAAGAGCTACTAAATAAACTTTCTATTTCTAGGTTCTTTTCCAAACTAGACTTGTCTAAAGGTTATTGGCAAGTTTCTTTAACTGAACGTGCCAAACCTTTTACAGCTTTTTCTACACCTAGGGGTTTATTCCAATGGAATTTCATGCCTTTTGGTCTTATGAACGCCCCTGCTACATTCGTACGCATGATGCGGCGAATTCTCGCATATCGTACAGATGTCATATCATATTTAGACGATATCTGTCTGTTCAGTGATTCCTGGGAAGATCACTATTTGGGTTTATACGAATTGCTGTCTACTCTTCGCGAGTATAACTTGACTGCAAAACCCTCTAAAGCCTTTATAGGATTTAGTGAGATTTCTTTCCTGGGTCATCGTGTTGGTCATGGTCTTTTAAAGACAGAGGACCACAATGTTTCAAAAATACTTAACATTTCTGTCCTTAAGACGAAGAAACAAGTACGGAGTCTCTTAGGTTTGATCCAATTTTACGGACGATTCATTCCGAATCTGTCCTCCATTATGGCCCCGCTTTCTACTTTATTGAAGAAAGGATCGCCTAATCTGATCCGCTGGTCTCAAGAATGTCAATCCTCATTGAACCAGATTAAAACTCTATTTTCATCTCCACCTATCCTTAGGTTACCTACTATTGAGAAGACTTTTGTTCTTCGAAGTGACGCCTCATCCACTGGGATTGGGGCATCACTTATGCAGGAGTATTCTGATACTCTGCATCCGGTGATGTATATCTCTAGGAAATTAAATGCTGCAGAAAAGAATTACTCGCTTTTAGACCGTGAATTATTGGTTATGGTGTGGTCTATTCTAAAGTTACAAAGATTTCTTCTAGGCGCACATTTCATTGTGGAAACTGACCAGAAAGCGCTTACTGCTATTCAGAGCAAAAACTTGAAGAGCTCGAGGTCTACTCGATATGCCATAGCTCTTCAACCATTTCATTTTACGGTACGAGCTATCCGTGGTTCGGATAATGTGATGGCAGACATTCTGTCCAGATGCCCACACGATTCCACTTAATTCTTCTGTCACATAAATTTACTGATATACAGTCCTCTACTATAATGACATATCAGCACATGTTATCATTTTTTTGTGAATTTATAACATTGTACCATATAATGTTAAGGAGGCTTAGTTAGCGATATATGGGCCAAAAGTTTATGGCCACATTGATATACTGTAATTTGATTGATGTATTAAGAGATTTAACATTTGTCTTAAAGATGTGTTTTGTTATTGATATTTTCGCAGCACATCATTGAAGTATGCGAGGTTATGTCCATTGTGGAACTTTGAAGATTGTCAAGTCCTAAACTTATGGAAGCAGATTTTGTCCTCATCTTCTAGGAACATCTATTTAATTAGAACAATACAATGTATTATTATATTATATGCATTGTCATGTATTTTGTGTAATTTTAAAGTGCGGTATAGTAGTATATGACACCGCTGTTTGCACAACACTTCATTGTTTAATACTATGATAATATGTATTTTCATAGATTTGTATGAGTATAATTTGAGTTGCATTATGATGTTGCCATCATTATGGCGTGTGTTGGTGGCACCTTCCTGGAAGATATACGCGTATACTTAGGGAAATATTTTTCTCTAAAAACCTGAGATATAATCTCAGTTTCGCTCCATGCGTTGAGCTAGCCTCACTTATAGGCAATATATCCGCGCATCATATGTGCGTTAGGAGCCTGGTTTTTTTTGTCCGGCTCCAGGATTCAAAAAAAAAAAATGTTTCATTTTTTTTTTCCCGGGAGGGTGCGGTAATGTTACGCACAGATCATTTTTTCTAAAGTCATTGTATGATCATTTTTTCTAAAGTCATTGTATGATCATTTTTTGCTAAAGACATTGTATAATTAGATTGACTGAAATGTACACTTTAATTTTTTTCGGTCAAAGCTACATAACTCGGGATAATTGAGATTATCATTTAATATGAGGTTACCTCCTCTTGTGACGAGACACGTTCGGTCTAGATTTTTTTGAACGAAGTGTGATCATTCTCCTTATTTGGTAGTATCGGTCAACTGTTGTTGGAATGTCTGAAACCAGTGTTGAGGATTCGTTTGCTGTCCATATAAGGCAAGATTTCTTACAAAATCTTTCTAGAAGATCTTCAACCATCGTCTCGTTGAATTTTACTCAGGTGTATGCTTTTCTGCGCATGTCTGAACTTTGAGAGGTTAGAATCGTCTTCCGCCCAGCGGGATGGAGAAGATGTACTGAGTAGAGAGCGGACGCATCTGCATCTTGTGATTTTGATAGGGAAGTCCATAGTCCTCCCAATACAGCACAAGCACAAAATTAAGATTATATCAGAGCTGTGTGCTTTCTGTGCTTCTCTATGGTGCGGAATGCTGGAGAGTTACAGAGAAGGAAATGTCGAAATTGTCCTCTTTTCACACAACATGCCTAAGAAAAATTCACCGAATCTTTTGGCCGAATACCATCACTAACCAAGATCTGCTTACTCGTAGCAAGCAAGAGGACATGCACACCATCATAGCTGGCAGACGCTGGAACTGGGTTGGTCATGTCCTCAGAAGAGACCCCGATGCCATCACAAGAACAGCTATGCTTTGGACCATGAAGGAAAACGAAAGAAAGGCCGACCAAAAACAACCTGGCGGAGGACTGTGGAGGCTGAGATGCAAAGAATGAACCAGAGTTGGGGCACTGTACGAAGGATGGCCACCAACAGAGCAAAGTGGAACCAATTTGTTGTTGCCCTACAAGACGTCACTAGGCGTGATGGCCACTGACTGCTTTGACGGTCGGGGGCTAAGGATCACAGAAGAAAAATGTTCCAAAGAAAACTCAGCAATGTAGAAAATTCCACTAGAGTTTATTTGAACTTCAATTGAACAGCAAGGTTATTGACACACTGAGGAAGTACGTGTTACTTACACTTAAACAAATTTGTGCGTATATCCAAAAATGAAAATTTAACCAACATGAAAATGTATCCAACAGAAGAAAATATAAATTGGTCTTGATAATCTCAAAGACGCAGTTCACCTATCTCTAATAATCCTTCTAATAAATCATTATCCTCAAACATGCCCTCTCTCGCACTTCCCTCTTATTTATACAGCCCACTCTTTTTTCCCGCCAATTTTCACTCGATGCTTTCTTTTTTCACACGGTACAATTATCTACATTTGCATATGTGTTCTCAGCTTTTCGACTTTTTCCACACATCTCTCTCTAAACAACAGAAAAAAACCAAATTAGCAACTCTCACTTTCACAAAATTTTCCATTCAATATCATCCATGAGGGACATATAAGTAGCGGGGCTTCCTTTAAGTCCAAACGGCATCACATTCCATGCATAGGTACCGATATGCGTACAAAAGGTCGATTTTTCCTCTGCCTCTGGTGACATTGGAATGCACCAGAAACTGGATCGTGCATCTAATGTTGTAAACCATTTGGAATTTCCAAGCGTCGCCAGTATATTGTCCATCCTGGGGAGTGGGTATGATATCGTCTTCGTTATCTTGTTAAGTGCACGATAATCGCACAGAAACGGTGGCTGCCGTCGTTCTTTGTGACGATGACAATGGGGGATGACCATTGAGATCTTGATCTTTCTATACCAGCTTCAAGCATCTAATTTATAGATTTCTCCACCAACTCACGGTTCTTAAGGGGAGTGTGGTAAGGTTTGAGGTGTACTGGAACATCAGTTGTGGGGTTTATATCCATTTGGACTGCAGATGTGCGCTCCAGTTCCATGTCATTGATGGCAAACATATATTGGTGTTTGGTGACAAACTGTTGAAGCCTATTAATTAACATGAGGTTCTTCTGCATGCAAGGTTTCAAGTAATTTAGTCAGCCTGTCTTCCCTATTATTTTGCACATCAGTTGTACTGGATGTTCCTTGGGAACTGCTTTCTTGCTGTGGTTCAGTGGTGAAGCATTAATGATCACTTTCAATCTGTCCTGCACTCCGGCAGCACCATGGTTTGTTCTGTTGAACGTAATTTTCGTTCTCTCTACCACTACGGCAGTACTGTGGATTTAGCTGTCACTGATGTATTGAAGGTTTGTTTCCCTGAGTGCTTGTCTGGGTATGCATTAGTTGGTTACATCGCTGGTTTTTCATTTTAATTAAGCGATGGTATCTGGGGGTAACGTGTGTCACAAAATTAATCTCATGAAAACTTCTGCGTTTCCTGTGATGTAAGCTGTCATAATAAGTTCCTGGATAATATCTCTCAATGCCAAATCTGTTAGCGTGATAAGCCTTTCTATTTCCTGCCCGCTGTTTTCTCCTATAATCGTAAAATTTCCTTGGAAAAGTTCTGTCATTTGTCTCAAGGCGGTAAGTGTGCTGGTGTTAGAGGATTACAGTAGGCATCAATAACTGTTTCTTGATCTATGATATCCGCATAATTCAAGTCGTAATCAATTGAAGGTTTTTGCTTCTGCATCTCTGTAAGACAGTGAATATTGTGGTGTTTACGCTCATATTTTTCTGGGTAGGCACGAGGAAAGTTGCGCTGTTCGTTTGTTCGGCGTATGTAATTTGTATGTTTACCAGTGTTATCCTTGTAATAGCTGTGTTCGGCTTCCCAGTGGAATCTCCTCCCATTTTCTATGGTATGGTTGATAATCATATTGCTGTTGCTGTTGCTGGATATTAAGTAAGTGTTGTTGTTGTTTCTGTTGTAACAGTAATTGTTATCAGTCAAACTGCCGTTGCAACGTTTGTGGATCCTTGAAAGTTATTATTCCGGTCTGCTTTCCGGAAGAAACAGCGTATACACGATAAAAACACAAAACTGGAACAGTTTCAAATCGTAGATCTAGTGTATTACAAAAAACACGTTCGACATTCGAAATTTGGCGACAAATGGATCGATGGTTTCAAAATCTTAGAACAGACAACACCAACAAATTTTATCCTGTGGCACAAAGAAAGACAGATCAGGACGAAAGCCCACATTTCACAAATCAAGAAAGATAATCATCGTCCTGTTTCCCAGCATATCCTCACAAATACCAGACCAATTCGCAAAACCACCATCCTTTATCCCCCACTATGTCTGATGTGTCACATTGCAATGAGGGAAAACTCAAACCCCTCTCCTTACCCCCCGCAGGATGCTATTGACCGACTGCGTAGATCTCGCGACACCTCTACCAGAAAAGACGACAGCTCTACAAGAAAAGACGTATTCCTTTGCAGGAGCTACGTGAGAGAATTCAATCAAGAAATTGTTGAGTTCAAGCAGATAATTACCAACAAAACTCATTGTTGTCCAGTGATAGCAACACATTTTTACATGCAGAAAAAGTACAGACGTACTGTACTTCAAATCAACCGAAACCCGGTACTAGCTGTCACCACTCAAATTCGCTTACAAATAGTGAAGACAACATTCCTCTTAAAATACAACAGGAACAAATAGCCCAACAACACCAGACTGTACAAGATACAAACACCAATCTAGCTACACCTTTATTTTCTGATACAGAGTTATCATCTGCCTCAGTAACTGAACGAAATGCTTGCATTCCTACATCGATACAACAAGATGAGTCAGACCTTGAAACTGAAGAACAACAAAATGATAATGAGGATGATAACGAGCACCTTCATGATAATATGGATACATCCATTCAGTTCGGCTCGAAACGACCTTTCTCATCTTCATCAGACAACTCGGTACCACTGACAAAGTTTATACGCCTTCCACAGGAGCTTGTTCGTACAAAGCTGTACAGGAAACGTTCATCTAAGTGACAAAACATTGCACAGCACAGTGTATCAACATCGCAGCACACTACCCGTAACACTGCATCAACCGTCACTGCTGTAGACACTGAGAAGTCCAGGAGAAATGCTCTATTAGAGATAGCCAGGTTACTCTAGTTAGGCTACTCTAAATGTTTTTTTTTTAATCCGAGTGCAATAGCACATTGCCTAGGAGAGGCATGGCTATTTTTAGAGTCAGAAAAGTTGCTCTAGCTAGGCTACTCTAAATGGTTTCATTTCTTTTGTTCAAGTGCGATAACAGACTGTCCAGGAGAGACATTGCTATATTAGAGTTAACCCAGGTTGCTCTAGCTGGGCTACTCTAAATGGTTTCATTTTTTTGTCCGAGTGCGATAGCAGACTGTCCAGGAGAGGCATGGCTATTTTTAGTCGGCCAGGTTGATCTTGCTAGGTTGCTCTAAAAAGTTTTTTTTAGATGCTGCCAGCCACCTTCTATGTCGTCCTGTTCATGCTATCAGCGGCAGTCATAACCACCAGTGAAGAGAAACTATTCTGGAGAGGCGCAACTCTATTCAACATGCAGTTACTCATGTTACAGCGTTCAAAACATTATATTCAGAATATGAAGATTTAAATAACATTTTGTTTGGACTTAGAAATATATGTATTGTTGTACATGTTAAATTAACCAAACACATGATGTACTTTTAGCCGCTAAGGCAGAATCTCAAAGCTTAAGGAAGACATTGTTGATCTTATGCTACACTCTCATGATAAGAGACAAGCACATTAACCAAAACAGGCGATTTTGCTGTTTGTAGGCAATGCGCTACATTATTTTTATTGGCACTGCACCGACAACAACTATGACAGTTTATGTCATAACAGTAAGACCTTGGCGGAAAACCAAGACATTATTACACATGTGGTTAGCCAGAGCATCACAAATGGTGAAAATACTCATATCATTTTTTCTCAATTAAAACATTTTTTCTACTTGTCTGTTCAGGAGTTGCTGAACCAGACACATGCTATTGCTATGGATCATTTTATGATTACTTATTATAAATTGTTGAATTTCATTAATATCACATAAATAACTATGTACCATGTATCATGTTTTTTTTTTTACCAAAGTACTGTGTTTGAGAAGCACAGATGTTGTACTCGTACAGTGAAATTTATTCATGCTCTAATGCGTATTTATAATGTTAACCCACACCTCTGGTTTTTCACCCTCTTCCTTATGCACACCCTGTCCAGCCATTGTGAACTCTACAACATTCCAAGCGGTGACACTAATCCACAGGGAAAGAGAGGCAGAGGTAGTCAAAAAACCATATGGGGAAGAGAACTGGGTACAGAGGTGAAAATGATGAGGAAAACATGGAAAGAACTTGAGCGGATGTCACATGATAGGAAGACAGCATGTGTTTGTTGAAGGCCTATGCTCCTTGGGGAGCTAAAGGGTATTGATTGATTGAAAGATTACACCAGAAACATCACACATGAAAGGCTTTTCTCCAATGTGTAATCTTTTGTTGGTTAAAAATTCTGAGTCATTTAGACCCTATTCAACAAACATTACACTTGTAAGGTTTCTCTCTAGTATGTATTCTTTTGTGATCATTAAGATCACCACATCATGTAAACCCAACACCACAAACATCACATTTGTAAGGTTTCTTTCCTGTATGTCTCCGTTTGTGTTTGTTTAGACAAGAAGACCATGTAAACCCTGCATCACAAACATCACACTTGTAACGTTTCTCTCCACTAAGTATTCTATTGTGATCTTTCAAACAAGAAGACTGAGTACACCCTTCACCACAAACGACACACTTGTAAGGCTTCTCTCTAGTATGTATTCTTTTGTGATTTTTAAGATCACCATATCATGTTAACCCTACACTACAAACAAGTCTTGTAAGGCTTCACTCCAGTATGTGTTATTTTATGCGCTTTAAGACTAACAAAGTGTGTAAACATTATACTTCACACATCACATTTGTAAAGCTTCTCTCCTGTATGTATTCTTTTATGACTTTGTAGACTATAACTCTCAGTAAATGCTATCAACAAACATCACACTTGTAAGGCTTCTCTTTTGTATGTCTTCTTTTATGACTTTCTAGAATACCACTCTCAGTAAATGCTGCTCAACAAACATCACACTTGTAAAGCTTCTCTCCTGTATGTATTCTTTTACGTTTGTGAAGACTACTGCTCAGAGGAAATGCTGCTCCACAAATATCTCACTTGTAAGGCTTCTCTCCTGTATGTATTCTTTTATGACTTTGTAAACTACCACTCTCAGTAAATGCTGCTCCACAAACATCTCACTTGTAAGGCTTCTCTTTTATATGTATTCTTTTATGACTTTGTAGACTACAGTTCAGAGTAAATGCTGCACCACAAATATCACATTTCTAAGGCTTCTCTCCTGTATGTATTCTTTTATGTCTTTGTAGATTACTGCTGTGAGTAAATGCTGCACCACAAACATCACACTTGTAAGGCTTCTCTACTGTATGTATTCTTTATTGACTTTGTAGACTACTGTTCAGAGTAAATGCTGCACCACAAATATCACATTTGTAAGGCTTCTCTCCTGTATGTATTCTTTTATGTCTTTGTAGATTACTGCTGTGAGTAAATGCTGCATCACAAACATCACACTTGTAAGGCTTCTATTATGTATGTATTCTATTATGAATTTGCAGACTAACACTCTTAGTAAATGCTGCACCACAAATATCTCACTTGTAAGGCTTCTCTCCTGTGTATATTGTTTTATGACTTTGTAGTTGGCTTGTCTGAGTAAATGCTGCACCACAAACATTACACTAGTAAGGCTTCTCTCACATATGTATTCTTTTATGACTTTGTAGACTACCACTCTCAGTAAATGCTGCTCCACAAACATCACAATTGTAAGGCTTCTCTCCTGTATGTATTCTTTCATGACTTTGTAGACTAACACTCTTAGTAAATGCTGCACCACAAATATCACACTTGTAAGGCTTCTCTCCTGTGTGTATTGTTTTATGACTTTGTAGTTGAGTTATCTGAGTAAATGCTGCTCCACAAACATCACACTAGTACGGCTTCTCACCTGTATGTATTCTTTTATGACTTTGTAGACTACAGTTCAGAGTAAATGCTGCACCACAAACATCACACTTATAAGGCTTCTCTCCTGTATGTATTCTTTTATGTATTTGTAGTTTACTGCTGTGAGTAAATGCCGCACCACAAACATCACACTTGAAAAGCTTCTCTCCTGTATGTATTCTTTTATGACTTTGTAGAGTACTGTTCAGAGTAAATGCTGCACCACAAACATCACACTTGTAATGCTTCTCTCCTGTATATATTTTTTAATGACTTTGTAGACTACCACTCTCAGTAAATGCTGCTCCACAAACATCACACTAGTAAGGCTTCTCTCCTGTATGTATTCTTTTATGACTTTGTAGACTAGCACTCTCAGTAAATGCTGCTCCACAAACATCACAATTGTAAGGCTTCTCTCCTGTATGTCTTCTTTTATGTTTTTGTAGATTACTGCTGTGAGTAAATGCTGCACCACAAACATCACACTTGTAAGGCTTCTCTCCTGTATGTATTCTTTATTGACTTATTGACTTTGCAGACTACTTTTCAGAGTAAATGCTGCACCACAAATTTCACACCTGTATGGCTTCTTTCCTGTATGTATTCTTTCATGACTTTGTAGACTAACACTCTTAGTAAATGCTGCACCACAAATATCACACTTGTAAGGCTTCTTTCCTGTGTGTATTGTTTTATGACTTTGTAGTTGAGTTATCTGAGTAAATGCTGCTCCACAAACATCACACTAGTACGGCTTCTCACCTGTATGTATTCTTTTATGACTTTGTAGACTACAGTTCAGAGTAAATGCTGCACCACAAACATCACACTTATAAGGCTTCTCTCCTGTATGTATTCTTTTATGTATTTTTAATTTACTGCTTTGAGTAAATGCCGCACCACAAACATCACACTTGAAAGGGTCCTCTATTGTATGGATTATTTTATGACTTTGTAGGTTACCTGTCTGAGTAAATGCTGCTCCACAAACATCTCACTTGTAAGACTCCTCTCCTGTATGTATTCTTTTATGTCTTTGTAGATTACCGCTGTGAGTAAATGCTGCACCACAAATGTCACACTTGTAAGGCTTCTCTCCTGTATGTATTCTTTTATGACTTTGTAGACTACTGTTCAGAGTAAATGCTGCACCACAAATATCACACTTGTAAGGCTTCTCTCCTGTATGTATTCTTTTATGACTGTGTAGATTACTGTTCAGAGTAAATGTTGCACCACAAACATCACACTTGTAAGGTTTCTCTCCTGTATGTTTTTTTTTATGGTTGTGAAGACTACTGTTTAGAGTAAATGCTGCACCACAAATATCACACTTATACGGCTTCTCTCCTGTATGTATTCTTTTATGACTTTGTAGACTACCACTCTCAGTAAATGCTGCTCCACAAACATCACACATGTAAGGCTTTTCTCCTGTATGTCTTCTTTTATGACTTTGTAGACTACCACTCTCAGGAAATGCTGCTCCACATAAACCACACTTGTAAGGCTTCTCTCCTGTATGTAGTCTTTTATGTTTGTGAAGACTACTGCTCTCAGCAAATGCTGCTCCACAAATTTCACACTTGTAAGGCTTCTCTCCTGTATGTATTCTTTTATGAATTTGTAGACTACCACTCTCAGTAAATGCTGCTCCACAAACATCACACTTGTAAGGCTTCTCTCCTGTATGTATTCTTTTATGACTTTGTAGACTACCACTTACAGTAAATGCTGCTCCACAAACATCACACTTGTAAGGCTTCTCTCCTGTATGTCTTCTTTTATGACTTTGTAGACTACCACTTACAGTAAATGCTGCTCCACAAACATCACACTTGTAAGGCTTCTCTTCTGTATGTATTCTTTTATGACTTTGTAGACTACCACTCTTAGTAAATGCTGCTCCACAAACATCACACTTGTGAGGCTTCTCTCCTGTATGTCTTCTTTTATGTTGTTGTAGATTACTGCTGTGAGTAAATGCTGCACCACAAAAGTCACACTTGAAAGGCTTCTCTCCTGTGTGTATTCTTTTATGACTTTGTAGGTTACCTTTCTGAGTAAATGCTGCTCCACAAACATCGCACTTGTAAGGCCTCTCTCCTGTATGTTTTATTGTATGACTTTGTAGGTTACCTTTCTGAGTAAATGCTGCTCCACAAACATCACACTTGTAAGGCTTCTCTCTTCTATGTATTCTTTTATGTTGCTGTAGGTTATCTTTCATAGTAAATGATGCAACATTAATGTCACACTTGTAGGACTTGTCTTTCTCTATATTCTTGTGAGACTGGGTGCTTAAATCACTGCAAGCAGCAACAGCTCTGTCAGTCACACAAAGCTGAACATTTATCTCACTGGGAGAAAATGGTTTACTACAATTTATGTTACAGACTTGATTTTTACAAACTGATGTATTATTGTGTAGGTTGTCAAACATTGTAGCTGTCCTTTCCTTACCGTTGATGAGGTTCACTGATGTATTACTGTGCAGGTTGTCAAACATTGTAGCTGTCCTTTCCTGACTGTTGATGAGGTTCACTGATGTATTACTAAGTAGGTTGTCAAACATTGTAGCTGTCCTTTCCTGACTGTTGATGAGGTTCACTGATGTATTACTGTGTAGATTGTCAAACATTTTAGCTGTCCTTTCCTGACTGTTAATGAGGTTCACTGATGTATTACTGTGTATGTTGTCAAACATTGTAGCTGTCCTTTCCTGACTGTTGATGAGGTTCACTGATGCTTCATTACAAGTGAGTCTCAGGTTGATGCTATCTTCTCTTGCTACATCAGTAGAAGTGGCATCTCCAATCTTATTCACTGCTTCATTCATGTTATTTAGACTGTATTGTGGTAACACATTCTGAAGATCACTGCATTTATTATCAAACTCCCAGCATCCATCTCTGTGTACTGTTGTCATATGCTTATCCAGGACATCAAGTTGGAAGAAATGAGTGTTGCACAGGTGACAAGAATAAACACCTGTAATAATAAAAATAATGAGCAAAGATAAATAATGAATTGCATGTCTTACATGTTTAGTTAAAGTTTGTTAGCAAAATATAGTAAACAGACTCATAAGCTCAATTTCCTGATAATTATGTGATTGTAATTCAGGATCGACATCATTGCATTCCAGGCAAACCCATTGGTGCTAAGTCTTCCTCAGCAAATGTTGAAGTGTGGAATGCTTACCGTACTGTAGCATACTGAACTGTATACATGTAGGATGCATCCTCTCATACGTCATAACTGCTAGTCTTATGTTTGATGCCACATTCCAGCTATCTTAGCCTTGTTGATTCATCTAATGCAGTGTTGTTTTCTAACAGATGATCATTAACTGTCCTCAGTATCTCTCCCTTGTGCAGGACCAGTGTCTCTGCTTTGTAAATAGATTTCATTCTCTAAGAAAGGCCCACTCGCTGCTTGGTATTAAATGTTATAATAATAATAATAATAGCCCCTTCAGTCATAACTGACTATGGGAATGTGCCCCTGAGGTGGCAGCCCTCAGCTGCTTATTTTCCTGGTGCTCCTTTTGATGTTTTCTCCTCTCCTCTGTTTGTTGTGTGAGCCTCTTTTTGCTCAATCTGAGGTGGCGCCGTAAATAGCATCACCACTTAGTGCATCGGCAGCTTCATCCTCCCATGTTGCTTGATCCATGTCCAGTTCCCTCATATCTCTCCTGCACACATCTTTGAACCTCAGCTGTGGTCGCCCAACTGTTCTCTTGCCCTCTGCTAATTGTCTGTAGAAGATATCTTTTGGGCTAAGTGTGAACCAACAAAGCATGAGAAGTCAGTGATTGACTATGCCATTGTTAGGAGGAGCTCATTCAAATATTCCGGGATGCTAGAGTCTGGAGGGGGGCCAGAGATTGGAAGTGATCACTACCTGCTTACAATCAAAAGAACAACTGAAAGAGTTTCTCAGCCTAGGAACTGCCCAACATCATGCAAGAAACCAAGTAAACGAATGGAAGAAATGAGCATTAAGACCTACAAGCTGAGAGAGCCAGAAATTAAGACCAGATATCAGGGGCTTATTGCTACAGTGGTGAGAAACACAGAAAAACAACTTGATGACTTGGAAACCCTGTGGCTTAAATTCAAGGACAACATAAAGACAGCTGCTGCAGAAGCATGTGGTGAAGCCTGACTTGGGAACAAGAGAAAGAGGACACCTTGGTGGACAGAGGAAGTCAAAGAGAAAATAAGAGAGAAAAAAATGGCATGGAAACAATACTGAGGAGCTAAAAACACTGCAGGACAAATAGAGAAATATAGAGAATATGTGATACTCAGAACAGAAGCAAAACAAAAGTCCTGGGAAGAATTTGGAGAAAAGCTAGAAACAGATGCACAAGAAAACCAGAACTTGTTCTATAAGACCCTAAAGAACATGAGGAAAGAAAAACAATGACCTCTCAAATTTATAAAGGACAAGCAAAGCAAATTGCTTACTGCCCCAATGGAAGTAATGGAAAGATGGAAAGAATATTTCTCAGAACTCCTTGATGGTGAGCAAGGTCAAGCATCAGAAATGATAACCACTAGCACAGAAGAGGAAACAAATGGTGATGAAGATGACATAAAGATGGAAGAACTGAAGGCAGCACTGGAGAAAATCAAGATGGGCAAAGCAGCAGGGCACGATGGTATAACACCAGAAATGGTTAAGTACATGGGAGCATCAGGTGACCTATTACTCTTAAGGGTCCTACAGGCAGCATGGTGCAACAAGACCATACTGGGAGATTGCACTCATAACACCAATTTTCAAAAAGTGTGACAATCGACAGTATGGAAACCATAGAGGCATATCCCTTCTCAGTGTCGCTGGTAAAATCTACTCTAGAATCCTAGAACAGAGCCTCCGACGCCTAGCTGAGCCACAATTGGATGAGGTCCAGTGCAGATTCCGAACAAACTGAAGTACTCAAGACCTTATCTTCACACTCAGACAGCTGAGTGAAAAGGCCCCTGAGTATAAGAGTGAGATCCATCTTTGTTTCAAAGATCTGGAAAAGGCATTTAACAGGGTCCCCTGGAGCAAACTTTGGGACTGTTTGGCAAGGAAGAATATTCCAGCACCTCTGATTCAAGCTATACAGAGCTTCTACAAGTCTTGCAGAAATTATGTGAGGACAGCAAACCATAAGTCAGAAGAGTTCAGGACCACCACTGGTGTAAGACAAGATGATATCCTGTCACCTTATCTTTTCATACTCCTCATGAACGATGTTATCAAGTCATGTAAGGAGAAAACAAGAAAGTATTCAGTGGGGTACTGGAAGATGAGACAGGTCTGTATTTCAGAGCTGGCATTTGCTGATGATGTTGCCCTGATTGCTAAATGAGAGGCACATCTCCAATCCAACCTGCAAGTCTGGAAGGAAGAGCTGGAGAAGAAAGGGATGGTCATAAGCAGCTCTAAAACAAAATCCATGGTGATATCACGAGAAGAAAGAAGACATCAGATTAATCTGGGAGAACAGGTCCTGGAGCAGGTCGACCACTTTAAATATCTCATAGCTATTACAGACCAAAAGGGAGGCATCAAAGAAGAGTTGGCCACTCAAAAAGCAGCAGCTGGGAGACTTTTTCAGGCCATAAATCGAGGATTCCGCAGCAAGAGAGAAGTTGGTAAGAAAACGAAGATGGCTGTATACCGCTCCACCTATGTCCCAGACTTGACATATGGATGCGAGTCATGGGCAATGACTACAACCCATAAAAGCCAGATCCAAACCTCAGAAATGAGGTATCTGAGGAAGATTCTTTTTGAAGTAACAAGAAGAGACATGGACCGCAACCAGATGATACGTCAAGGCCTAAAATCCCACCCCCTGCAGACCCAAGTAGAACAGTCCCAACTAAGATGGTTTGGCCATGTCTGCAGAATAGGAGAAGATCAGCTACCATGACAAGCATGGGAAACAAAGAGCCAGGGATCCAGACCCCCAGAGTCTGCTGGGAGGACAACATTAGACAATCTTTAAAGGACCGAGGACTAGAATGGAACCAGGCCAGGAGGAAGACAGCTGTTAGGATAGTCTGGCGCTCTCTCTTCCAAACCTGTACACCTCACGGTAGAAGGGGAATGACTAAGTAAGTAAGATATCTTTTGGGATGCGACCATCTTCCATGCTGCGAACATGGCCAAGCCAGCAAAGTCTGCACTGTCTAAGCAGTGTATACATACTTTGAAGACCAGCACGTGACAAGAACACCACATTTGTCACTTTATAATAAATGTTATACTGTGCAGATATTTAAATCATGTAAACTTATGTAGCCAAAATAGGAATTTAAAATAATAACATTGCTATTATATATACCTTTCTCATCTCCAAATAAGCATAACTGTTGTTGACTTTTTGGCATGTCCAAGAAATCAGTACCGGTATACTGTATCTCAGTTTTAGTACAGCTGTTGTCAAAATCAGCCTAAAATAAATTTTGATCAATCCAGGCATTTATGACTGT
Organism: Oreohelix idahoensis; assembly: GCA_024509875.1. Taxonomy (NCBI): domain Eukaryota; kingdom Metazoa; phylum Mollusca; class Gastropoda; order Stylommatophora; family Oreohelicidae; genus Oreohelix; species Oreohelix idahoensis. The sequence goes on along the minus strand of JAMPIV010015983.1, from coordinate 210,493 downwards.
CGTATTTTGAATCTGTCTAACAACACAGTCATATTTACCACGCTCACTTTAGGATAAATTGACAGGTGGGATAGCCAATCATGATGCTCCTTTTCTATTATGTATAACGAAACCTTTTTATGTTTGATAGAAAGGGCCTATTCTGTGTATTTACAGGAAAAAGTTATTTTATTTCTTAAAGAATAACGAGATATACAGGGAAATACATAACTATTATAACATCTGGGATATTACTTAATAAGTAGGTACAAAGACGGCCTCATAAGAGTAATTTAATTAAAGAGAAAAATTGGTTTTAGCGATATTTCTAAATCAGGGTAGCTCCCGATTTAGCTAATTAAAGACTGCATAGATTTAAATGCCATGTAATAACTAAAAAACAAAGATATAGAAAGATAGAGATAAATTAGCAGTTTAAATATCACTTTAAATAAATACAAATGGCCCAATAATAAGTTAGATATAAAATATTTAAACTTAGTCACATTATACGACCAAGCTGAAAAAACATTTAGGTTTTGATTCTTAAACACATATTTGGACCGTGCTTCCGATTGGGCGGACACGGCGCTATATATAGAACTGGGATTCAGGGGAGTTCCGCCACATAAATTTGAAAAAATACCGAGCTGAAGAATCGAGCACAAATTGTTACTGCAGGGTCTTTTGCCACTGTGATCTAAGAGCAGACTTAAATTCCCTTTGAAAGCATGTATTCAGCTTGTGTATTATTGCCTGATGGTAAGAAAGATATATATATAATTGTATATATTGTTGATTATTTGCCTGTGTATACCCGCTTATGTGTTCGGATGTGTAGAAAGTGAAACTAAAGGACTAGTGTGTTGCTGCATTGAGGGCATACCTGTGTGATTTTGAAACAAAAGCCAGCATTAGAAAATGTGTAGAATATTTGTCAGTAGGGCAAAAATTATGACTGTAAGTTTTAATAGGGTATTTGAATGAGTATTTCATCCTGGAATTACACACTGTTCACAAACAAAAGATAGAAGTAAAGAAATTGTTAACATGATGTTATCAAGTTGTCACTTGCTATTGTGTACTTAACCCAATCATTGTATGGAAGCCAATCATGGGCTAAGGAATCTATCATAGGATGTTTACAGGAAATGAATAATCACATGGAACTGGCTGTAAGAGAAATGAAGTTATATGTCCTGTGCAAACTGTTAGCACAATATCTGAAAAATGTTTATATGTGATGTTGTGTGTGTGTGTGGAGTGGTGCTGGAGCCTACATGGAATGCAATTATCTTTCATTCTAGGTTCTGTCTCTATATTACCAAGTACGAACATCCACTGAGAGGAAGTCTGTTGGTGCCTACAGCTCTTTATTATCTAGAGCCATACCAAGCTTCCCAGCCTGGAGTTGCAGTTTGTGTCAACCCGGCCTGATGGATGCAGATCATCATCTAAATAAGATAGGTGGAATCTAGTTCCACTGAACAGTGAATCCAGCCATAAATACATAAAATAAAACCACACAAAATAAAAACAAAGAAACATTTAATGATGATATATAAAGGACATTTGTTCATAAAAGTGAATTCTACAGTCCAGGGACAGTGATTAGAATAGTAGTAAAGAAAGTAATTGACATTTTCTCGTTACCTTTAACATACCTTGTATTACTCAGTATGAAAAAGTACATTCCATATTATTTATTTAATGTTGTAAATACCATTTGATTTCTTTTAGAATTCCTGACCAAAAAAATAAATCGGTAGAGGACAAATAAATTGTAAATAATTTCAGTCAGTCTTGCTTAATAATTCTTATTAAGTTAATGTTCTGTATTGAAATTTATTACATAGAATTAATTCAATTTTCCCCTAGATAACTAGCCAGTAAAACATAAGTATATTCACTAATCAAGGTGGGATCTAGAGAGGTAGCAGACAGATCTTCAGTACCCCACACTATCATCATACTTGAAGGTTTACATAGCTTGACCCCACTATTGATGCCGATACACCCTTGCTCTTTTCAGAGAAGGGTGTATTTCTTATAAGACCAGTCTCTTATCTGGCACTATCCTGGTATCATCTGATACAACTTTGTGTCCAGGAAAGTCTTTATTTTAATAACATCCAAACCTCTTGTGACATTTGGGGTCCTGTCTGGGATTTTTTGTTCATACCCTGGGGCCTTTACTTGAGATAGTTAGAGTAAAAGTAGGAATAAGGTAATAATATAATAAGATAAAGAAAGTCAATAAATAAAATTAACCAAATTGTGGTGACTGGATGAGCTGTCAGTGGTTATAGTTAATTAAGTTTATATTTTAATTTAGTGATACCATATTCAGTTATAATTTGTATAAGATTGCAAGAGAATGGCAGACTTAGCCAAATTTAGGTCTGCTACAGTGCAGGCTGCAAAATAACTTGGCATGAGTGGGGATTCTCTTATTCAGTATGTTACTACTGAATGTGATAAATTCATAAACAGATAAGAAAAGAGATTAGAAACAGAGAGAAGGCTACAATTAGAGGCTGATAGGGAGGCTAAACAGATAGAAGCAGATAGAGAAGTTAAAAGGTTACAGTTAGAATCTGATAGGGCAGCTGAAGCAAAAAGATTACAAATAGAATCTGATAGGGAGGCTAGGCAAATGGAGGAGAAACGATTGCAAAGGGAGGCAGAGGAGAAATGATTGCAAATGGAGGCTGATAAAGAGGAAAAGAGATTGCAAATGGAGGCAGAGGAAAAAAGATTGCAAAGAGAACATGAGTTGAGGCTGAAAGAGCTGGAACTTCAAGGACATGCTACAGGCAATGGAAGTAGCCCAACTACCTCTGATACTAGTGCAAGTCAGGGCGCATCAAATTCAGCCATGAATTTCCACTTGGACCCATTTGTGGAGAAGGAAGATGATATTGAATCATTTTTAAGTAGGTATGAGAGACTAGCTACTAACTATGGCCTAGAGAAAGAAAAGTGGAGCCTAAAATTATCACAAGGGCTGAGAGGAACTTCTTATGAAGTGTTTTCTAAACTGAGTAGAGAAGACCAAGAAGATTATGACCTCCTGAAGCAGGCCTTGTTAGTCAGATATGAAAAGAATGCTGAATTTTATAGAAAGAAATTTAGAATTACCAAGCTGCTGTCTGGAGAGACTTACCACCAATTCTCTGCAAGATTAGAGACCTACTTGGAGAAGTGGACTACTCTTGGGAAGACTCAAGACCTAAAAGAAATGGTCATGATGGAGCAAGTAAGAGATTCTATGCCTCCAGACATGAGAAAATTTATTATGGAACAAGGTGCAGAGAGGTTGGGGGAGATTCTCACAGAGTCTGAGAGATATCAAGCAGCTCAGAAAGAGATAGCAGGTATTAAGAAGAAACCAGGAGATAGAAATAAAACCCCACAAAACCAAGATGAGTATGATAATAGGGATCAACCACCTAGATTCAAACAAAGTTATGACAGGCCTAGATATGATCAAAGAGACTGAAACCTTCAGGTACAAGAAAAAAAACCTATAGACAGGGCGATAGGTGGTGTAAAATATGCAAAATGAGCAACCACCATACAACCAAATGTGGTAGGAAAGTTCTTCCATATCATGCTGCATGCATGATAACAGTGGGAAAGGACAGGAAGGCCCTGACAGACAGTCAGACAAACCTCCATCATCCTCCCATCTGTGAAGAAGTAACATGTAATGGCAATAAAGTTATGTGCCTTTATGATTCAGGATTGGAATATGACTCAGTTGTGAGTGTGACTCTGGTGCACCCTGATCAGTATACCACAGGGACAGTGGAGATACAAAGGGCATTAAAGGGAACAGCCACCATGACACTTCTAGCCAGAATCAATATCAAGACTCGCTATGTGGAAGAAGTGATTAGTGCAGCAGTGTGTGATGATCCTAATTATCCGCTGGTGTTAGGAAGAAGATATGTTTTTCTAGGGAGCCCAAAAAAACCTGTGATCATGGCAACACTCCAGGTCAGGTCGACCCCTAGTAAGGAGGAGGGAATATCACTTAACATTCATCCTAAAAAGATAAGGCCCAAATAAAAGATAAAACTTTAAAACCTTGCTTTGGCAAAATGCCAAACAGCCATAACCACCCTAAGAAAGGACAGTTTTATGTGTAGGATGGATTGCTCTACAGGAAAGCTGGAGCAGGACAAAACGGATATGGACAGTTAGTACTGCCATTGTGTTATAGGGGAAAAAGTTATGGAACAAGCACATGGTGTACCAGACAGTAGACATAAGCAAATTGGTACCACCTGTCAACGGACATCTGTGAGATATTACTGGCCAGGAGTAGCTGAGGACATTGCTCAGTATATAAGTTCCTGCACACAATGTAGCAAGGTAAATTCCATACGTGGGGAAAATAACCAAGACCTAGGAACACATTGCAGTGAAAATAGGCCTGAATTTGAAAATAAACAAAAGAAAAATAAACAGGTAGACATCGTGAATAGACATGCTCCTTCTCACACCCAGTCTTCCAATAAACCAGTTACACTGGCAACTCTCCATCTTGTACGAAGAATAAACACAGACCAGTCCCACCCACTACCCACTTGCTCGAAATTCGTGGAACTGGGTAAAAATGGCATTGAAGTTAATGGGCCAGCCTTGAAAACGAAACTGAGGGATTTCCCTAGAAAAGTTGGGAGTGGGAGATTCGCCAATTGGCCTAATATTCAGCTCACCTCAACATACGGCTCTTAAATTAGCAAAATAAAGGGCACCGGTGACAGTGGTAGTTGGCTGGCCCTTATATACAGTCCATTGGAAGTATTGACATGAACATTGGATTGAGATCACATATATTATAGCAATGCTGGGACCCCAAGATGCAGCAATAGTGAATGTAGTCAGCGACCCATAGCTGTACTGCTTGCATCAGGACCAGCGAACCAAAACTGGTCAAGACCGCACTCCACCTCCACGTGGTGGTCCTGGAAACAGTCTGCAGCAGTGCAGTCTGGGTGAGCGAGTGCGGATTGCAATGGGAAGGCAAACCCGGTCCCTAAAAAATGCCGTGCTGAAGTCGGATGTGTCGACCGAAAGGTGCAGATATCACAGCTTAGGCGTAAACAGACACAACGCAACCACCATCCTTTTCAGGGCAAACGAGGAAGAAGAAGATAGCAATGCTACAAGGAGGATTGATTCTTGGTGCAGGAAATTCATTTCCCCATATTACATATTATCACCAGGGATGTTAAGCTGAGAAAACACCTGGTGAAAATGGACTCTGCCTGGATATGGGAAATAATTTCAGTAACAGAGTCACACCCGAATATAAGTAAAGGGTATTACCAGATTCCCGCCAAGCCTGAGCTCAGACCATTGTTGGCTGTGATCACTTCAGAGGGGCACTATGAGTTCCATATGTTGCTTTTGGGTTGAATCATACTCCGAGTGTTTTATCCAGGATGATGAGAAAATTACTGGATAACTTACATAACTCAGCTATCACCAATTTTATAGATTACCTCCTCATAAATATTGGAACCTTGAGGAACATCTAAAACCTCTGGACATGTCATTGAACAGACTCAGAGAAGAGTAATGGTGAATATTGATTGATAATCAGCAGTTGACAGGCAGCAGCACCTGGGCTGTTTATTAAATACCACATGAGAGATATCCCTGGATCTCAGAATGTTGGGTGCCTACTTGAATTGACCCACCTGTAGGAAACGAGGATAACACTAAGGCAGAGTGAAATTTATTTGGCATAATATGACGTGATTGTAATACAGACATAAAAGCTTCACTAGTGGTTCATGCTTTTTTAACGGGGAAGCTATGTCATATTTTGAATCTAACAACATGGTCATATTTACCACGCTCACTATAGGATAAATGGACTAATGGGATAGCTAACCAGGACGCTCCTTTTCTATTATGTATAACGAAACCTTTATATGTTTGACAGAAAAGGCCTTTTCTGTGTATTTTATAGGAAGGAGTTATTTTATTTCTTAAAGAATAACGAGATATACAGGGAAATACATAACTATTATAACATCTGGGATATTACTTAATAAGTAGGTACAAAGACGGCCTCATAAGAGTAATTTAATTAAAGAGAAAAATTGGTTTTAGTGATATTTCTAAATCAGGGTAGCTCCCGATTTAGCTAATTAAAGACTGCATAGATTTAAATGCCATGTAATAACTAGACAACAAAGATATAGAAAGATAGAGATAAATTAGCAGTTTAAATATCACTTTAAATAAATACAAATGGCCCAATAATAAGTTAGATATAAAATATTTAAACTTAGTCACATTATACGGCCAAGCTGAAAAAACGTTTAGGTTTTGATTCTTAAACACATATTTGGACCGTGCTTCCAATTGGGCAGACACGGTGCTATATATATAGAACTGGGACTCAAAGGAGTTCCGCCACAAAAAATTTGAAAAAATACCGAGCTGAAGAATTGAGCGCAAATTGTTACTGCAGGGTCTTTTGCTGCTGTGATCTAAGAGCAGACTTAAATTCCCTATGAAAGCATGTATTCAGCTTGTGTATTATTGCCTGATGGTAAGAAAGATATATATATAATTGTATATATTGTTGATTATTTGCCTGTGTATACCCGCTTATGTGTTCGGATGTGTAGAAAGTGAAACTACAGGACTAGTGTGTTGCTGCATTGAGGGCATACCTGTGTGATTTTGAAACGAAAGCCAGAGTTAGAAAATGTGTAGGATATTTGTTAGTAGGGCAAAAATTAAGACTGTAAGTTTTAATAGGGTATTTGAATGAGTATTTCATTCTGGAATTACACACTGTTCATGAACATAAGATAGGAGTACATAAATTGTTAACATGATGTAATCAAGTTGTCACTTGCTATTGTGTACTTAACCCAATCATTGTATGGAAGCCAATCATGGGCTAAGGAATCTATCATAGGATGTTTACAGGAAATGAATAATCACATGGAACTGGTTGTAAGAGAAATGAAGTTATATGTCCTGTGCAAACTGTTAGCACAATATCTGAAAAATGTTTATATGTGATGTTGGGTGTGTGTGTGGAGTGGTGCTGGAGCCTACACGGAATGCGATTATCTTTCATTCCAGGTTCTGTCTCTATATTACCAAGTACGAACATCCACTGAGAGGAAGTCTGTTGGTGCCTACAGCTCTTTATTACCTAGAGCCATACCAAACTTCCCAGCCTGGAGTTGCAGTTTGTGTCAACCTGGCCTGATGGATGCAGATCATCATCTAAATAAGATAGGTGGAATCTAGCTCCACTGAACAGTGAATCCAGCCATAAATACATAAAATAAAACCACACAAAATAAAAACAAAGAAACATTTAATGATGATATATGAAGGACATTTGTTCATAAAAGTGAATTCTACAGTCCAGGGACAGTGATTAGAATAGTAGTAAAGAAAGTAATTGACATTTTCTTGTTACCTTTAACATATTACTCAGTATGAAAAAGTACATTCCATATTATTTATTTAATGTTGTAAATACCATTTGATTTCTTTTAGAATTCCTGACCAAAAAAATAAATCGGTAGAGGACAAATAAATTGTAAATAATTTCAGTCAGTCTTGCTTAATAATTCTTATTAAGTTATTGTTCTGTATTGAGATTTATTACATAGAATTAATTCAATTTTCCCCTAGATAACTAGCCAGTAAAACATAAGTATATTCACTAATCAAGGTGGGATCTAGAGAGGTAGCAGATAGATCTTCAGTACCCCACACTATCATCATACTTGAAGGTTTACATAGCTTGACCCACTATTAATGACGATACACCCTTGCTCTTTTCAGAGAAGGGGATATTTCTTATAAGACCAGTCTCTTATCTGGAACTATCCTGGTATCATCTGATACACCTTTGTGTCCAGGAAAGTATTTATTTTAATAACATCCAAACCTCTCGCGACAATGACACATCATCATTATCACTTCTAGCTCCCTAAACAGCCTAGGTCTACAACAAATGTATGCCAACTCCTCTTGTTGTATACTATCAGCTCAAGGTATCTCCATGACTGACTCATATCTTTGACTTTTGTATCCGGTTCTCTACTATGTGTGTTTTTGAGTCCCGCAAAACCTCTTTTTACCCCAGACATTTCAGAATGCTATAAACTAGAGCAATATAATTGAACGGCCTTGACACTGGAGTTGACGATTGATATTTTTGTGTGGGACTTGATTTCTCTTTGTATTTATGACACTTGTAATACAGTTTTTAAATGTATGGCAGATAACATTTTTCTGCAATCATTTTCTCATTATTGCAATCACTCATGAACACATACAAAGACATATTCACATGCACATACACAAATGAACACATACACTTATGTATACATGCACAGACACATTCTCATGTACTACTTTATAAACACACATATACACAAATATAGAGAGCACACAATTTATGTCTACATGAAATAAGACCCTATATGGGCACAGTGAACTTTCAAACACAAAAAAACCATTTGAATTGTTTGTGTCTGTAGCAAGTTTAATTTGCTGGGGAGGTTAAGATGTTATAACTAAAAGAAAGATTTCTGTGTATGTGTCAACCGTGTGAGGTCAAGCTAAGTAAGACCCTGAGTCTAATAGATGATGATGATGGTGATGAATTCTCAGGGAACCTAACGCTACCTCCCTAGATCTCACACGGGCTGTATTTTATTTCTAGTGTCTGGTGTATGATGTGACTAGTGTCTAGGGGTGAAATGAAAATGGTGGTACATCAACACAACACATTATAACTCACTATATTTAAAGGAATAAGTCTGTGGTTAAATTTTTGAACATTAATTCTTTTTTTTTTGGTACAATTTTAATCTGCCTGTCCTGCAATCTCTTTTGGACAGGTCTTTGAAAATGAGGAAAATATATCTTACAACTAATGTTTAAATAAATTTGGACTCTTTGTCCGATAAGAATAATATTAATATATTGTTCCTGTAGGTGTATTCACAGACTGTTCTTTAATACATAATAGTGTAAGTCATTTATAGGACGAGCTGTGGTTATCATCATGCCCCTATCTTTATAGTTAATTTTTGGGGAAAAAAACACTTTTTATCCCTATGAAATGTCAGATGGCCCAGCTAATGGCACATCACCTTATATTCTTTTTATGTAGATGAAAACATCCAACACTGCTCTGCAGAGAATATGTCAGCACACAGAAGCTCCTTCTGGCTAATTGCCGACAGTATAAACTTTCACTGGAGACTTTCTGTCTTCACTTATATTCATCAGGTTTCCTTTCACCGGCTGGTAACAGGAAATAAAACCCTGCAATAAAAAGACACCCTGGCCTTTTCACATCTGATTGAGACTTCTATTAACTATTTATAAATGATGGGATGGGATCAGCCTCATGTGCATACAAGTGCACCAGCCCCTAATTCATATGACTTCACATCCTACTGTGACCACACTTCAGGTCCATATGGCGGATATGCCACTGCAATTTTACATAGTTTTCTTCAATACAATAAAGTGGAGTAAACACATCTCCTATTGTATGATTTTCTCTTCTTTTCCTAACTATAAACGCTCTAGGCATGTTGATGAGTGTTCATGGAACACAGTTGCTTGCTAACATATTCTGATATAATAATAATAATAATAATCATAACAATATGCAACATTCAAATACAGTTCAATTTGAGGACTCAATAATTTTTGCTCCTGGCATGTCCTTCACTTTTCCCAATAGCAGTATCTAGCTTTTTGCAGTTTTAATAAGGCATATTAATAAATAAATCATTCTAACCACAAATTCAATGAAATATAACACAAGTAACGATGACTGGCAAATATGGCCTAAGTTTCTCTGCCTCTGTCCAGACTGTTAGATTTTATTATTTATTTTACAATTAACACTTCTGTTCTCATCGTACTTGGGTACAGAAAATTTCTATTCAAATGGCCACGAGCCTTGTAAGCTTTTGCTAATATCAAGTTGGGCTGGCCAATGAAATCAGGCGACTACCAAATTTTGAATTTAGTTTTGAAAAACAAAACCCCAAACATACTATTTGTCTCATAGTCCATTGGTCAGTCTGCCTTAGCTATTCAAATACAAAAAAATGTTTAGTTTTGGGCTACCAATTCCGCCTCTCCCTTCCTCATAGTGCTAGCCAATCAAATTGAATCACTCCTATACCTCTTTTTCAAAATTGTGTCCCCAAAATGTTACCAATAAAATAAGCAAGAAACGATAGTCCGTTTGTCAACCTGTACCAGAATATTTAGTATTTCTACAATATCTTAGTTATTACTTGAACGATTTTTGATATTGAAACATATTATTGGTCAGAAGACTATAACCTATCAGCCTATATAAGTTTTATGTCAGTCGTTAGTGTCGTTAACATTTTTGTCTTTTTCCATGCATTTTGGTTTTTTTTTTCTGAACCATAATATTCATAAACTCTATCTTCTAAGATTCATCTAAGTCATTGTAAGGACTATGGAGGATTTTATATATTGTAATTATATTAATTCTATCATTCTGACCATCCTTTATTCTGTATAACGAAAGTCACTCTAAGTTTTCACTTCCAGTATCGTTCTACCCCCATTTCCCCTTCTCCCAATGGATTTTTTTTAATCGTAGTTACATTGTCTAGCCTAACGAAGTGGCGGGTAATAAACGGTAAAGCTTTCTTACGCAATAGCCTTCAAATCTCGGGTACTATGCGACATTAGATACAATTGTTGAGGATTGTTTCATGTTTACAGGCATTTGAGTGTAGCTGACTCGAATGGCTGTATCATGGAACACCTCAAATGAGTGAATATATTAATGATCGATGTCAGGGATTGTTGCATGTGTGCAGGCATTTGAGTTTGGCTGACTCAAATGGGTGCACCATGGAACACCGCAAATGAATATTAATGACATAGAATGCATATCTCTATGCATTACGTGTGGGACTTAGTAACGTGATTCGAATCGTGGGTTTTGACCCTAACGGCAGTGTGTTTTACAAGTGTGGCCTAGCCACTTTGATATGTGTGGTATAACCACTTAGGATTGTGTGGCATTGTCCACTGAATTTATACGTGTGGCTGAGAAGCCAATTTAGCAGTGTGTTCTTGGATCAAATGTAAGTCGTATCGTTATTAACGCAGTTTGTAATTATGGCGGATTAGCCTGGCATTGTATGCCAAATGAACATTCGTAACTTGCAGCAGGAGTAAGACTAGTGTAAATGAATATTATATAGCTAGCAGCAGACATAAGCCTAGTGTAACAAGGATATTAGATGACTAGCAGCAGATGTAAGCCTAGCGTAAGGAGGATATTGCAAAACTAGCAGTAGAAGTAAGTCTAGTGGAAAAAGGGCTATCATTAAACTAGCAACAGGAATAAGTCTAGTTAGCTAATGAATTTATGCCACGGGATGTTGACCAAAAGGAACTGACCGTTATACAGAACTATATATTAGTGAACATATGCTTTAATGAAGAATAAGAACTCAGGCAACACGTACATGAACTGTGATTATGAACTATGTCTTTGAATAGTTGTGTCTGCCCATGACATGAGAGTGTTAATTAAAATGTTTTAAGTCGTCAAATACTGGTCTTATCAAATGCCGTATTCTGAGTTGAATTCCATACTGTTTGATTCAATCATAATGACCAGTGACACTTAATTGCCTAAACACGCTGCATCTCACACTGCTGATTTAATAAGGCAAGAACAGACAGGTCAGTCAATACTTATAATTTTAATATGAAGCATGTTCCAGTATCAACGCATCACACGGGTTACTAGAGACAATATCGATACTAACATAGTGCCCAACGGAATCCTGTAAAATAGATAGATGAACCCGGCGGACTTTGGCATTCTAAGATCAGAATATGCACGCAACATCTTGGTCATTCAAAGCATATAGAGCCTTAACCTAAACTGGTGTCAGAGGTTGTCAATTAGTCCGTAACAACAATACAATAGTTTATTTTTAGATTCAGGAAAAGCATTTCCTTTATTCTTCTCTCAATCTCGTCTCCCCCCCCCCCCCCCGCCCCACCCCCCTATCGCTCTACCAAGCAAAACCAGTATGCCGCACGCAAACTGTTTCATGTCGATTACAAATTTTCAAGACGGAGTGACGAAAATGCGGGCGGGTGTTGGGATAGGCTTTCATTTTCTTAGCGCAGACACTTTACAACATACAGCTCTCCCCGAGGCATCGGTGATGATGTCGGGCAAAAAACATGGGCTTTTAATAGTTTTTACTACTTTTTAACTCTTTAGTTAAATATTAATGAAATTTAGATCAATTGTATCACTGATCTCACCACACATCCCCCCTGTTAAAAACATGCACCCACATGCTAGTTTAAAATCTCTGATACACATTAGATCAACTAACTCAACTACTCTATATGATTATTCTGGGTTTCTTCTGGAGGGTGTCTACTTAAAAAGTCTGCCCCAACATTTTGCGAATCCGGAATGTATTCAATGGTGAACGAATATGGTTGAATGAGTAAAGACCACCTTAGCAAATGGGAATTCCCATGTTTTGCCTGTGCCAAGAATACTAATGGCTGATGATCTGATTGGACCACAAAAGTTCTACCATATAAATAGATCTGGAACTTCTTAATCGCCTAGACTAACTCAAGACATTCTTTTTCAATTGTAGAGTAGTTTTGTTCCGCTCTGTTTAACTTGCGACAAGATTTGGTGAGGGAAACCTAACCTAGTGAATATGGTGAGTAATGCCTCTGCCACATGTTTTGAGTCGATTGATGACAGGGCTACCGCATCTCCCCACATAGAACAAGTGTCCACCAGAGTAAGGATGTAACTGTTCCTCCTCTTGGTTCATGTGAGAGGTCCCACAATATCCACTGCAACTCTCTCAAAAGGGGTTCCCACTATTGGCATCTCCCCTAGAGTTGCAGGTAAAGTCCAATGCTTTGGAGCTACCCTTTGACATTCTGGGCATGATTTTACATATCTCTTTATATCTTCCGTTATGCCTGGCCAGAAATAATGACAAGCTATACGCTGTCCTGTTGCGCTAATCCCCATGTGACCACTGACAGGGATAGCATGTGCTAACTCCATCACCTTTTCCCTATATGAAGTGGAAAGTACCAGCTGTCCGTGACAATTTGAACCAGTTCCGGCCTTCCTATATATGAGTTTATTCTTCATATAAAATTCTCCTTTATTAGGAGGGGTATGGCATTTTGGGAGTTTCTTAAAACACGGCTTCAGTGACCTATCTTCAGCCTGTGCCTTCCTCATCTCCTCTGGATGAGTATTTATAGGTTCATCGTCCTCTTTATTTGACTGTGACCTGGTCTGCACTGTGGCCATGATCACAGGTCTCTTGAGATTCCCCAAGAAGACATAACGACACCCCAATTTCAGAGGGTACATGGGTTCGTTTATCACTGCTGCTTTGATTACTCCTTCCACATAGTGAGTTTTCACAGTTATCCTGGTGATGGGAAGTGTCATGGTTGCTACGTCCTTAGTCGCCCCTTGTATCTCCACTGTTTCTGTGGTATACTGATCTGGGTTCACTAGGTGAGAACTCATGACTGAATCAAAATCTAAACCTGTATCATAAAGGCACCTTATGGTGACACCATTACATACAACATCCTCACAAACTGGGGGGTGATAAGGCTCCTGCTGTTCAGTAGGTTTGTCCTTTAATCCCTTGTTCCCCGTTTTCATTGCAGCGAAGGTAGAAGGTTTCCTGTTACAGACTTTGGTGTCATGAGTGTCCCTCTTACACCATTGCTTTCCCTGGTTGAAAGGTTTTCTTTCATTGAATTTCCGGTCATTGAACTGTGGGTTTCTATCTCTATGGTCGACTATTGGCCTATCAAAGTTGGGCTTACTTCAGTTTCCCTGATCTCTATTATCAAATTTATTTGAGTTTTGTGGGGCTTTATGGTTATCTATATGTTTCTTTCGTGTGCCAGCTACTTCTGCCTGGGCCGCCTGATACCTCTCAGCAACATTAAGTACCTCACCCAACCTCTCTGCACCTTGTTCCATGAGAAACTTTCTCAGGTCTGGAGCAATGGACTCTCTCAATTGCTTTATCATGATCATCTCTTTATGATCTTGGGTTTTCCCCAGAGCAGTCCATTTCTCCAAATAGGTTTCCAATCTGGCAGAGAATTGGTGGTATGTATCCCCAGACAAAAGCTTGGCATTTCTAAACCTCTTTCTATAAAACTCACCATTTTTCTTGTATCTAATCAACAGAGCCTGCTTTAACAGGTCATAATTGTCTTGGTCGTCCCTGCTCATTTTTGCAAAAACTTCATAAGCTGTTCCCCTAAGAGGCATGCCTATCTACATAATAACTACTTATATGTTACATGATTGTATGAATATGTATTGTTATTGTTTATATTCGTGGGCGGTTGGCGGGAGTTTTGTTTCCACGAATACCTCTTCAGACGGTCAGTGGATTCAAAACCGTTCTTTTAAGTGCCGTTTGACTATTTTCAACCTACGAAAAATCCATTGAAAAATTTTGTGGCATACTTTGTTCGTTCTCGAATTCAGTCAACATTATCTGTTTAGCTGTGAAGTTATGTATATGCATGGTGTATTATTATTGTCCTCAGTTTTATTTTACTTAGTTTCATCAGTTGTTCGTTATCTATAACGTTATTCTGATCTAACTATGTTTCGGTTCTATACATAAAATTGTGACGTCATATGTAGAGAGTCCATGTTTTGTGCAAATTTGTTTTAGATTTCTTTGTGGTCTGACCCATTTTAATTTCAGTATACTTTGTCACTTCCGTAATGTTTATTCATTTCTCAATATCGTTTTAATGTTGGTAAATCGAAATTGTGATGTAAAATTGTATTTATAACTCTTTTGTTTATTGTATATGATGTACTTCTTCATTAATAAGATGATAATATAATACTATAATAATAAGAATATGATATTTATAGATATATAAATGAAATATATCAGATGACTTAAATAATTTCAGCAATTAACACTAGTAGTTCAATCAACCACTAGTTGTTTAGCCTGAGTAAGGCATGGTGATATAAAATATTAGGTAAAAATAATATTTGAACTTACATTTAATTTGTAAGGCATATGATAGGTATTTGCTTGACTACAGTGAGTCACCATACCATATTGGTTATTTAGATTGCATATATATATAAATATTGACTGAGTAGGTACTTTAATTATTTAATATGGTGACTTTGGAACATATTGTAGGATTGGTAAATAATTTGCTACAGGGGGAAACACTTATGTAATTTGATTGTTATTTGATTGACTAAGGGAGTCACATATATATTTACCATGCTTACTTTAGAGGAAATATGAGGATTGGATGGAAACATGGTTTAGAGGATGACGTATTAAAATCATTTGCCATGAGAAAGATTGCTATGACAAAATTTTGATAATGGGAAAAATACCTAGTGATGAAGAATTGGAAGTTGAAGTAAGGCATATGGAGGAATTAGAAGAAAAGAAAAGTATGGTTGCATTAGAGGAGAATAAAATGCAACCGGACTTAGTGGATTTACAGAAGAAGATACAAGATTTGGAGAATAAAAAGCATATTAATGACTTAAAGTTCTCAGATGAACAGGTAGATTTTCAAAACAAGTTACTCGTTAAAGAAGAAAACATTGATGTTAAATTAGATATGGTTGATACTGCTTTAGGTGCAGATTGTACACATATGGCTCAGATTCAGGAGCTGAAATCTGAGGTTTCACGTTTGAGATTAAAGGTTGAACGCAAGAAGTAACAAATCGGGACATGAGGAGTTCTTACATTCAGTTAGAGAATAAAATGAAAAAATTTGAACTCGAGAATCAGGAATTCAGACTAATTATAAGTCAACATGAAAAGCTGACTAATGAAAAGTTAACTAACTGAGATGTTGCTCTTTAATGAGAACAATTTGAATAAAAGACTGGAGAAAATAAATAAGAGGCAGAGGCAGAAAATTACACTACTAAATTTAGAGGGTACGAAAGTAAGAAAGAGAGTTGATAGTCTACTAGATGTCGTGTTGGACAAGAAGATATTGTCTAATAACAGGAATGAAAAACCTATTATACGACATGCCTTCAAGACTAAGGGTGATACTAAAGTATCGACACACTCAGTTAAGATGAAGAAATCTTTCCGAGGAAGATATACCTTACCTCAACAGAATAATACTGCCAATTCTGTGAACAAATCTTGGCGACATGATCAGATTGCTACTGATCTTAAGAAAACTGTTGACGTTGTCAACAGGGGAAAGGATTTTCCTAATAAGACTAACATGTTGAAACCTATGATTGAAATTAAGAGTAATGCTAATTAACACGGTAAAATTAATACCAATACATTGGAAAAAAAGAATGTACTTAGGTCTTCTAGTCTGTCTACTACGACATGCTCTACAAATGTACCCTTGCATGGTAGGAAGTTTCATACTCAGGTCCAACAGTATGATCCATTTCATAGAAAGAATCCTGCATGGATGAATAACATAAATTACAATTTACCTCAATGAACTAAGGTTACACATTACCCTTGCTCACAGTTTGGTGACAATGATACTGCCTATATTGGGAAAAGTGCATATTCTCGCACTGTGTTAGTAAGCAGTCTGCCACTAGGAACTACATGGCAGTCACTTGGTAATTTTTTTCACTACACAGCAGATGTTAAGTTTGTGCATATATTGCCATCTACCGATATCGGGTATGATGAGGCATTGGTTACCTTTTGTAACAATAGAGATGCTCGTTTAGTTATTGAGAGAGACAATAGTGTATATTTTCACAACCATTCTCTCAGGTTAAAATTGGTACCTAATTCTGCTTCACGCAGATATTAGCCTATTGATATTAGGATTTGTTATCACATTCTTTGATGACTCAGCATATGCAGTCATCATTTCTTTTCTTTACTAGTCATCTATTCTTATATGGCTTAGTTATTGTAGGCTTTTCTTATAGGTAACACTTTTCTTATCTTATATACTATAACACTTTGTCTTTTCATCTTTATGTTATTTTCATATGCCTAAGTGAGACAGTAACTTCGTTGATTATTATGCTTTTGCTCAGCCAATGCAGCATGAGCTAGTATATTGTCTACCCTTTGGTGGAAAGACATGTCTGTTAAGTTAAGGTGGACTAATACTTCTAACACCGAGTCCACTAAATTTCTAGGGAGATTTTCGTTACACCTCCTATTTTGAGGTCAACATATGTTGCTAAAATTTATATATTCTTCATCAGAAGCAGGCAATTTCGACTTCGATGTTGGTCTACCTCAGGACCAAGTTTACGGTTGAAACAATTCAGTTTAGAAGAATATGACGGTTCCACATCAGATGTAAAATGATGTTGCTAGTCTAATTAACTACGTAATTGTATATACGTCACGAACAAACTGGTTCTTGAGTCAAGTACATCAATACTACATTACTACGTTAAGATCTACATTCCAGTTTACGATTGAATACATTCCAGGTACGGAAAATGTGATAGCAGACTCCATGTCCCGCCATCCTTCATCATCAAAGGACGATAATTAATGACACAAGTTTACTGAACTACGAACGCTTATATACGATCGACATATCCATCTATAGACATTGTCATACAAATCTGCAACTTATAAATATGAATGAAAATGTGTTGTCTACAGATGTTTGAACAGTTGCAAACATCAATTCGTATTCACAGTACATACGGGATCCTGAATCAGTTTCAAGACAAGAAACGTGCGTGATATAGACAATGTACTAAACTACCTCTCAATCATCCACATGGAGTTTTTCAAAAATACGTCAATTTTGTTGACCTTTCAATTACATGATTATGGACTTTGGTTAGTGTCCACACGTCTATCACTCGTCATTATGCGGCTTACAATCAATATGCGCTCAAACTTAGGAATAAATGGAGAGATACGTACACTTCTGCAGTATCGTTTGAACACTCATGATCAACTTCAGCTGAATAAACTTTTTCATATGGCATATTATACTGTACATTGGATACAGATAGAAACTATTAACAGATTACTTCTCATGATCGACACTTCTGTTCTGAATACTATAATGTGATTAAATAAAAATAAAATAAAAAAAGTTTGAAAAGAAACATTATCACACAAATAAGTAATATAATTACTATAATTAGGTAACTATTAAATATTATGTGTATTTTAATTACTCATTTTAACGTAAAATGCTATGTATAATTATTTATTAGTGATTAGATTAATTTAATTTAGTTTTAAATGAGATAGATATTTTACATATAAGTTTCATGATACATATTACTTAATTTACTCTATTAATTTTAATACAATACTTTATTAGTTTAATTAATAACAGTCTACACACGACATTCATACTTTATTATATTTAATTAGTTATACATTAGGACTTTGATTACCTCACCACATCTTAACTTAGTTAACACACATTTAGTTAATTAGATAATAATTCACTATCCTTTCTTGACTGTTGACGTTTCTTTAACTTAGTATTATTTCCATGTATTATGTGACATTTAGGACATTGACAACGACCATCGACACTGTTTTATTCAAATTCTTGTGCGCTGTATGTTGCAAATTTTTAATTTTTGATATAAATAAGCGCGTTATGAGTAAAAAAATCTATAGAATAGATTTTTTAACCCCCGTCGGTCAGGGGAATGTTACGACACGTTTAGTGATATTTGCCACTACAATTGTGAGCACTTTAAAGTTACGCGTTAATGTATTGGTATGCAATAAATATAAGATGTATTGCGCTTAAAGATAATTATTAAACGCGAATTTGTATGGTTGTCTATGGTTAGACATGACGTGAAGCATTGTTAAGCTACCGCATGGTAACGATCTATATACACCCTTCATAGTCTGAACTTTGTTCAAGTCGGATGCGTTATGCTTTGCTCCCAAGATGTATCGTGTAGAGGTTCTCTTTAACTATAAGCCAAAGGGTTAGCTTTTATTATATCTGGATGCAGGATCAAGTCATCCCATTTTGATGTGTAGTCTTCATTTCAGAAGTAATACAGGGAGTATGATAAATTAATTGTCAGAATATTTACGTCGCCAAATCTATGGCTGTTTGTTACCGGATGACCGACATACGGCATCGCGTGTAATCAGTCAGACCTTTTGACGATAGAGGAATTAATCTTCGAGACAATATTGGAATGCACGAGTTGAACTATATGTATGAATTTATTGATGCCATGAACTAAATGAACTTTATGTTGTAATAAATATGTATCCGCTTGGACTCTAAAAGACACACATTTTTGTCGCTTCAATTCAATTGAGCAAAGAATAGTAACACTGCACCCTACCACGCATGTCGTAAAAGGCGACTAAGGAGGGTTGGGCATGGGGCTGTTTACCCCATCCCGTAAAAACTTTGCACAGTGGGCTGATCACCTGCTTGCCAACCAATCTGATTACGGAAACAACGATAGATTGTTTGGTCTGTTTCTGTTCCACAAAGACGCCACTAGGCGTGGTGGAAACAGCGACAGATTGATCAATTTGTTGTTGCCCTAAGACGCCACTAGGCGTACTGGCCACATACTGCTTTGCCGGTTGGTGGCTAAGGATGGAAGAAGAAGAAGAAGAATTCAATTGAATTGGTCAGAGTACTCACATTCGAGTACAACACCAAATCAGCACAATAGCTTGATTGGGAACAAGTTTTGATTATCAAGTGAATTGCAGACGAATAGTAAAATGAACCCATTCTTTATTCTTCCACAAGTTCAATAAAAGAAAAA
This sequence comes from Oreohelix idahoensis, assembly GCA_024509875.1. Lineage (NCBI taxonomy): Eukaryota > Metazoa > Mollusca > Gastropoda > Stylommatophora > Oreohelicidae > Oreohelix > Oreohelix idahoensis. Next base: position 190,656 of record JAMPIV010015983.1, on the reverse strand, counting down.
GACAATGTAACAATATGGGTTCAATGAAAAGATGGAGCACCCTTTTTGAAAACTTGTGTTATGATGGCATTCTCCCAATTCTTTATTATGGTCTTGTTGCACCATGCTGCCTGCAGGAACCTTAAGAGTAATAGGTCGCCTGATGCTCCCATGTACTCAACCATTTCTGATGTTATACCATCATGCCTTGCTGCTTTGCCCATCTTGATTTTCTCCAGTGCTGCCTTCAGTTCTTCCATCTTTATGTTATCTTCACCATCATTGGTTTTCTCTTCTGTGCTGGTGGTTATCATTTATAATGCTTCACTATGCTCACCATCCAGGAGTTCTAAGAAATATTCTTTCCATCTTTCCATTACTTCCTTCAGGGCAGTAAGCAATTTGCCTTGCTTGTCCTTTATAAATTTGAGAGGGCATTGTTTTTCCTTCCTCATGTTCTTTAGGGACTTATAGAACAATTTCTGGTTTTCTTGTGCATCTTTTTCTAGCTTTTCTCCAAATTCTTCCCAGGACTTCTGTTTTGCTGCTAGCACCTTGTTCTTTGCTTCTGTTCTGAGTATCACATATTCTCTATTTGTCCTGTTGTGTTTTTAGCTCCTTAGTATTGTTTCCATGCCATTTTTTTCTCTTTAACTTCCTCTGTCCACCAAGGTGTCCTATTTCTCTTGTTCCCAAGTCGGACTTCACCACATGCTTCTGCAGCAGTTGTCTTTATGGTGTCCTTGAATTTAAGCCAGAGTGTTTTCAAGTCATCAGGTTGTACTTCTGTGTTGCTCACTTCTGCAGCAATAAGCCCTTGATATCTGGTCTTAATTTCTGGCTCTCAGCTTGTAGGTCTTAATGTTCATTTCTCCTGTTCATTTACTTAGTTTCTAGCATGATGTTGGGCAGTTCCTAGGCTGAGCAACTATTTCAGTTGTTCTTTTGATTGTAAGCAGGTAGTGATCACTTCAAATCTCTGGCCCCCTCTAGACTCTAGCATCCCGGACATATTTGAATGAGCTCCTCCTAACAATGACATTGTTGATCACTGACTTCTCATTCTTTGTCTAAACAACAGTACATACAACATATACAGTTAATTAACTGTCTGATATAATTTGTCTAAACAATAGTACATACAACATATGAGGTTAATTAACTGTCTGATATAATTTCTATAAACAATGGTACATACAACAAATAAGGTTAATTAACTGTCTGATGTAGTTTGTCTAAACAATGGCACATACAACATGTAAGGTTAATTAACTGTCAGATAGAGTTTATCAAAACAATGGGACATACAACATATACAGTTAATTAATTGTCTGATATAGTTTGTCAAAAAAAAACAATGGTACATACAACATAAAATGTTAATTAACTGTCTGATATAGTTTGTCTAAATAACAGTACATACAACATATAAGGCTACTTAACTGTCTGATATAATTTGTCTAAACAATGGTACATAAAACATAAAAGGCTAATTATCTGTCTGATATAGTCTGTCTAAACAATGGTACATACAACATATAAGGCTAATATAGTTATTCTAAACAATGTTACATACAACATAGACGGCTAATTAACAGGCTGGTATAGTTGGTCTAAACAATGGTACAAACAACATCCCACCTCAGTATTAGCATCATGATTCTGGAAGCCTTCATTACATTCCTGCTTTTACATGACATCATTCTGACTGATTCTTTAATGCAGTTTGACAATTTTGTACAGAATGTTTGAATGTTTATGTGTTCTGAGGCTGCTAAATGATACTGATTAAAGTGTTTGTGATTGGTGAACAATAATCAATATACCCTTTATCTCCCATAGAAACATAGGCCTTCAACAAACACATGTCAAGTCCTCCTGTCACATAGGCCTTCAACAAACACATGCCAAGTCCTCCTGTCACATAGGCCTTCAACAAATACATGCCATGTCCTCCTGTCATATAGGCCTTCAACAAACACATGCCAAGTCCTCCTGTCACATAGGCCTTCAACAAACACATGCCAAGTCCTCCTGTCACATAGGCCTTCAACAAACACATGCCAAGTCCTCCTGTCACATAGGCCTTCAACAAACACATGCCAAGTCCTCCTGTCACATAGATCTTCTACAAACACATGCCTAGTCCTCCTGTCACATAGACCTTCAACAAACACATGCCAAGTCCTCCTGTCACATAGATCTTCTACAAACACATGCCTAGTCCTCCTGTCACATAGACCTTCAACAAACACATGCCAAGTCCTCCTGTCACATAGGCCTTCAACAAACACATGCCAAGTCCTCCTGTCACATAGGCCTTCAACAAACACATGCCAAGTCCTCCTGTCAAGTGCTCAAGTTCTTTCCATTTTTTCTTCATCAGTTTCATTTGTCTCCAGCTCTCTTCTCCACATGTTATTTTAGTATACCTCTGCAACTCTATGGGGATTTCAGAACAAGGACCCCCTTGTAATGCTATCAATAGGTTTCCTCAATGTGTGTTGTATCCATCACTAGCATCTATTTCTCATATCCTGTTCTACTGGCACGTGTCTGGTTCTTGTCACCAGTTCCCCGTTTGCGACTTTGTAATACAATTTCAAACCTTATATTCTATGCAAGCACCCATTTATGAAAGTCTCTAACTTTTCTTACTGTTCTTTATCTTTCAGAACCATGCAACAGGACTGACTTGACAGAGCCATACAATAGGACTGACTTGACAGAGCCATACAATAGGACTGATTTGACAGAGCCATACAACAGGACTGACTTGACAGAGCCATACAACAGGACTGACTTGACAGAGCCAGACAATAGGGCTGACTTGACAGAGCCAGACAATAGGACTGACTTGACATGTGAGTTGAAGATTCTTATTTTCTTGCCAGACTTGATTTCTTTTGATGTCTAAATGTCTCCAAATAAAAGCTCTTCTTACTTTTCGTATTCTTATTTTGATATTTGTGTCGGTTGCTCTAACTTTGTCTGTATTGCTGCCAAGATATGTGTATGATTCTACCATCTTTTAGTGGTGTTTCTTCGTGGTCAACCTTGTTATCATTTCTTGCATTTATTCTCATTATCTTTGTCTTTTCCCAAAGTGTATTTTCAGACCTACTTGTGAATACTTATTGAGTATTATCATTTTATTTTGCAACTGATTACAGTTATGAGACAGATGAGCCAAGTCATCTGCAAAATCTAGATTTGTTTAGTCAGATTACACTGGACTGCATTTTTGTTGTGTGAAGTTGATGTTTTTATAACCTCATTTATTTCTAGTAAGTAAAAAAATAGAGGCACTCCTGTCCTAATCGAAAATGGTTCTGTAAGTTGTCCTTCATGAAGAACTCTGCATGTAATGTCTTCATGAGTCTTATGTATTAAGTAAATGATCTTCATAGGAACTCTATAATGCTCCTTCACTTTCCAAAGTGATTCTCTGTCAACACTGTCAAATGCCATTTAACTCATTCATTCCAGAGTTATTTTGCACGCTGTGCCAGACTTTTTTTTGGGCAGAATTTTATAGAGTGAAGTGTTCATCTTTCAGTCTAAATTTGTTTGTGAATTTTCCTTTGAACATGTACTCATTATATACCAAAGTGTAGGGAAATTGATAGAGAATTCAAATATATAATGTCTTTGGTAGTATTAACACAAGTATGTTCAGTATACTTAAAACATTTTGCATGTAAAATTGAAAAATCCTAAAACGTTGACTGTAGAATACGATCTTACCAAAGACAAATTACTGTTGTAGACAATAAAACTTTCTTTTTAGTCTTCAAACATCAAGTTAATCCATATACAAGTTAAAAAAAACATGCTTATGGCCACAATTAGTACATTTAGTGTTATTCACACCAGTTTTTCCGTGGTCCTTTGTAAGAAAAATATAAATTATGCAATCGTGCATTACGTAATTTTTAAACAAATAAAGAAGAATAACGTCATATAAAAACTTTTTTACTCTTGTTTAATGTTTTAATTGTATCCCTAGCTTCATCTTCTACCAAGAACTAGTGATTAGATGTTACGGTAGGTCTAGTTTTGTAGCTTTTTGATCGGCCAGAATACGACTATGCCCACTTATCAACTAAACCTAGTGTGTCTAGCTTTTCTGCACAGATTCCGTATTTTGACAACAAACTGTGACTACCAAACAATCATCATCAATGTCAGCAATGTTTCAAAGTAGTTTGACACAATTATTTGTTTAGGAGACTTAGGAAATGTAAATATAAAGCGTGACACATTTCTCTAGCAATAACAACGAAAAACGCAAACACGAAAATTTTCACAAAAATTGTGATAATAACATCAAAACACGCACATGTGCTGATTAACTACAGTCAAATTAGTTGTTTCGATAGTAGCGGAAGTCATTGTACGAGTTTCAATATATGAACTGCATAAAACGGACGATTTTTAGGGTTTATTCGTGATAAACTAAAAACCACGCTGTGAGCGTTGCTCTGGCACGGCGCGTTGAATTTTGCAACGCTCAGAGCGTTGGTCTGGAGTCAAAGAGTTAATAGTGCATAAATTCAATGTATAGTAGTGAATTCCATTGCAGACTTTGTTCAACTATTATTCTCAATGTGGCTATCAGGTCTGTACAGGATCTGTTCTGCCAAAAACCTACTTGATCATCTATCAATTGTTTGTCTATGGACTCTTTTAATCTCCCAAGGATGATTCTGTTTAAAACTTTTCCTGACCAAAAAGTACTGGAAGATGAGACAGGTCTTATTTCAGAGATGGCATTTGCCCACAATGTTGCCCTGATAGCTAAATCAGATCACATCTTCAGTCCAACCTGCAAGTCAGGAAGGAAGAGCTAGAGAAGAGAGGGATGGTCATCAGCAGCTCCAAAACAAAAACCAAAGTGATATCACAAGAGGAAAGAAGACATCAGATTAAGCTGGGAGAATAGGTCCTGGAGTGAGTACACCAGTTTAAATACCTTGGAGTTATTACAGACTGGAAAGGAGGCATCAAAGAAGAGTTAACTACACAAAGAGCAGCAGCTGGGAGACTTTTTTCAGTCCATAAATCAAAGATTATCCAAAGTTAGCAAGAAAACTGTGATAGTTGTATACCGCTCCACCTATATTTCAGTCTTGACATATGGATGCAATTCATGGACAATGACTACAACAAATAAAAGCCAGCTCCAAACTTCAGAAATAAGGTATCTGAGGAAGGTGGTTGAAGTAACAAGAATAAATATGGTCAGCAACCAGACGATATGGCAAAGCCTCAAAACCCAACCACTGCAGACTAAAGTAGAACAGTCTCAACTACGATGGTCTGAACATGTCTGCAGAATGGAAGATGATAAGCTATCATGGCAATTATGAGAAATTGAGATCCAGACCTCCAGGATGACCCAGCATCCACTTGGAAGACAACATTAGACAATCTCTAAAGAACCAAGGACTAGATTGGAACCAGGCAATAAGGAAGACAGCAGATAGGATAGTATGGTGCTCCCTCCACCAAACCTCTACACCTCATTGTAGAAGAGGGATGACTAAGTAAGTATTTTTCCTGGCACTGACAATAACATTATTCCTCTATAATGTGTGCATTCTTGTAAATTTTCTTTCTTAGGTAACTTTACTAGATAACCTTCCTTCCATTCTGCTGGTATTTCTTCTCTTGGTGGTAAGTTCCCCTATGCTGCAAGCTGCTCCTGACATGAACAAAGCACTCTGTGTAGGTCCGGCAATTCTTATCTTTGATGAGGCTATTTGCTTGCTTATAACTCCCTCTTAGCTTCTTTGTGTTGATGTACAAGTTCCTCGTATTTCCATTGGCAACAGCTTCCTCTGTTTCCCTTGCCAAGTCTTCAATATACTTCCTCTTGTCTCTTTTGATGTTTCTTCTTACTTCTTTGTTTTCTTCTAGGTACACTTCATGAGCCTTTGCTTTGGAGCTTCTGGATTTATCTACTTTTTTGTTTTTCCTGTCTTCTATTTTGTTTATGGTTTCTGTTGTTATCCATGGTTTATGCTGATGTTCTCTTTTTCCCAGTACCTCTCCACATGTCTCATTTCATATATTTTGTACTTGTTGCCAGTGGTCTTCTGCATCTGCTTCATCATCCAGTTGTTGGAGTAATTGGTATGTGTTGGACACGTGCGATTGAAACTTTGTCTCTTATTTCTTAGATATTCCACATTATACACAATTTGTTGAGTTTTATTTTTGTTTTTGGAACAAAAGATGAAGCAACAGAAGATGGTGATCTGATACTACATCTGCTCCTCTATATACCTTTACACCAAGTAATCATCATTAGAAAGCACAGTTTATGTCTTTTCTTTTGTGTTTACCTAATTCTTAAATTCATCTTTGTGTTCTTAATAGAATTTAACTCTTTAAGCCCCAAGAGCCAGTATACTGTACTTCCCGCTAGACCCATTTGGCCCAATCAACAGTATACTGGCTTTCGTATCTCTTGATCCTTTCTAGGGCTGTTTTCTAATTTTGACAACTCAAAAACGCTATTTTCTTAAAGTATAGCCATCCATTATGGACTTTTGTTATTTATGAATATGAACATTTAAAAAAATTATTTCCAAACAAAATCAATAAAAACATACTGGTATGGCCATTTTTGTTTGGGCCAAACCCACCTTTTTGCTTGGGACTGAAAGAGTTAAAAGTCATGACTGTGCTTGATATAGTCCTTTAAACTGTCTTTTGATTTGTCTACAAAATGAACATGAATTTTATCTGGTGGTTACCGGGGATGCATTTTCTCCTTGCTCGCCCCTGGTGCTAAGAATCCTCGGTATGCCACTGCCCTAAACATGTAAAATTTGCTGCAAGGGATTTTCTGTCTGGAATAAAGGTAGCCACAAAAAAAAATTGAAAAAAAAAAAAAACAAACCACACACATGTGTGCATATAGGGTACAAACAAATTATGATGTTTGTGGTGGAGGTGTATAAATAACACTTATTATGTTACATAATTGTTGAAAGTGGTAACACATTGAGCACAGGTTACGTTTATGTTAAAAAGTTGTAAAAGCATTACTGAGTAAATTGTCCCCAGCAGGATGTACAGATGTGGAACTGCTCCTCATACTCTCTCTCCCTGCAGGAACATGACCATCTTCCTCACCTTCACTTTCTATCTTCACAGTGTGTCCCTGAAAACAAAAAATTGAACATATTCAAGTTTTAAAAAAACCACTTCAGTCTTAAACATTGCCCCAGTTTGACAACTATCTTCACTGTGTGTCCCTGAAAACAAAATATTGAACATATTCAAGTTTAAAACAAACCACTTCAGTCTTAAACATTGCCCCAGTTTGACAACTACATGATACATGTTTATGTATTTAAATTACTTTCTATTCTGAACTGTTTATGCCCCTGTCCCTGATGAAGATGCTATATTACATATACAACACTGTTACAGAAAAAAAAAACACAAAGAACCTAGCAATAAGTAACAAAATGTTTAAATGGACAATATTTTAACAGATTTCTTAGTTTAACTCACTGTGGCTGTATACAAATTTGTTATCAAGAATTAAAAAGAATATTCACTTTAAAATCTCTACTGATGTCCTGTTTTATTTTTCGATCCATATTTTTTTTTTGTAATCTGAAAAGAAAAACGAATTATAGATAACAAAATCTTAGACAATTTGTTACATGCTAGTTATTTGAGACATTAATATCACAAGAAGTTTCACTAAAAATTTTTGTTTTTAAATAATGGCGAAAAACATAACCTGAAAATATAAGGAAGAGAGTATGTTAAATGGTAGTACAGTAGATATTCAAAAATCCGGCAACCTCCGGACCTGAGGAGTGCCGGATTTTTTAAAATGCCGGGTTTTTTATGGTTATATATTCTGTATATATTTAACAGAAAATGACTACCTGTACACTTTATCTGCGATCGACAATGCACGATGTTTACGTTTTACACCACTTCTTTTATTTGCTGAATCCATAATGGGGCTAAACAGCAGCAAATAAATGATAAAATGATAAGGAATGAGCAGGAATGCCTGTTAACACATGCAAGCAAGACCCAACAGCTGCATCAAAACATAAACTGCTCCAGAAAACAGTGGCGCGCCAACGCGGTAAATTTAAAAATGCGCTCCGAAATCCATGCCGGAAATCTGAAGGAACCGGATTATCGATGGCCGGATTTTTGAATGTCAACTGTATGTCCAAAGTCACATTCTACAGTCTTTGCTATTCTGATTTTCTTCTGAATGATTCAGAGCTGTCAAGTGCATGCAAAATGTGTATACAATTATTTTTAAAAATTGTATCAGCTAGGCGTCGGAGTCTCTGCTCTAGGATTCTAGAGTAGATTTTACCAGGGACACTGAGAAGGGATATACCTCTATGGTTTCCACACTGTCGATTGTCACCCTTTTTGAAAATTGGTGTTATGATGGCAATCTCCCAATCCTTTGGTATGGTCTTGTTGTACCACGCTGCCTGTAAAACCCTTAAGAGTAATAGGTCGCCTGATGCTCCCATGAACTTAACCATTTCTGGTGTTATACCATCATACCCTGCTGCTTTGCCCATCTTGATTTTCTCCAGTGCTGCCTTCAGTTCTTCCATCTTTATGTCATCTTCACCATCATTGGTTTTCACTTCTGTGCTAGTGTTTATCATTTCTGATGCTTCACCATGCTCACCATCCAGGAGTTCTGAGAAATATTCTTTCCATCTTCCCATTACTTCCTTTGGGGCAGTAAGCAATTTGCCTTGCTTGTCCTTTATAAATTTGAGAGGGCATTGTTTTTCCTTCCTCATGTTCTTTAGGGTCTTATAGAACAATTTCTGGTTTTCTTGTGCATCTTTTTCTAGCTTTTCTCCAAATTCTTCCCAGGACTTCTGTTTTGCTGCTAGCACTTTGTTCTTTGCTTCTGTTCTGAGTGTCACATATTCTCTATATTTTTCCATTTGTCCTGTTGTGTTTTTAGCTCCTAAGTATTGTTTCCATGCCATTTTCTATCTATACTTGTGCTTTATACACTACACTAAGGCATTTGAGACAGTAAAACATGAGAACATTATAAAAAATGCTAGAAAGCATCAACATTGATGGTAAGGACCTGAGAATTATAAACAACATGTACTGCTAACAAATATCAGCTATGACAATAAGTAGCTACATAGGAAGGTTTTAGCAGATTAAAAAAGAATGTTATACATGTTTGATGATAGTATGTCTGTGATGGCATTTTAGGCAGTTTGTGCCATACTGATTTATTTGAGTGATTCAGAGATTTTCAAATGTATACTAAATGTGTGTAAGATCATGTTTGGAAAATGTAACTTTTTCCATTTGATAGCTAAAATCATATAATATAAACATCTGGGAATTTTTGCAAAAGTGTGTGTGTGTTTTTTTTTTTTAAGTACTGTTCTTGACATCAGATATACAGACAAATTACACATTTTGCCAGAAATTTTTACATGTTAGTAAATTCTATCACAGAATAATGAAATAAATTAAGGTAATTTGATATAAATTTTCCCATTTAGCAACTTTATTTTATTGTGTCAGCAATAGATCTCTTCCATTCCTTACCTTTTATCTCCTTGTGGGGTACAGTGTGGTCACATTTTATGTTAGAGAAGCACTAATGAGGACCTCACATAATTGAAAACTAGTGTTCTTGCTGGAATAAATGTAAGGTATGTGTTCTCTTACTTACTTAGTCATTCCCCTTCCACCGTGAGGTGTAGAGGTTTGGAAGAGAGAGCGCCAGACTATTCTATCGGCTGTCTTCCTCCTGGGATGGTTCCATTCTAGTCCTCGATCCTTCAAAGATTGTCTAATGTTGTCCTCCCAGCGGACTCTGGGTTGTCCTCGGGGTCTGGATCCTTGGCTCTTTGTTTCCCATGCTTGTCGTGGTATCCGATCTTCTCCCATTCTGCAGACATGGCCAAACCATCTTAATTGGGACTGTTCTACTTGGGTCTGCAGGGGGTAGGATTTAAGGCCTTGACGTATCATCTGGTTGCGTACCATGTCTCTTCTTGTTACTTCAACCACCTTCCTCAGATACCTCATTTCTGAGGTTTGGATCTGGCTTTTATGGGTTGTAGTCATTGCCCATGACTCGCATCCATATGTCAAGACTGGGACATAGGTGGAGCGGTATACAGCCATCTTCGTTTTCTTACCAACCTCTCTCTTGCTGAGGAATCCTCGATTTATGGCCTGAAAAAGTCTCCCAGCTGCTGCTTTTCGAGTGGCCAACTCTTCTTTGATGCCTCCCTTTCGGTCTATAATAGCTCCGAGGTATTTAAAGTGGTCGACCTGCTCCAGGACCTGTTCTCCCAGCTTAATCTGATGTTTTCTTTCTTCTCGTGATATCACCATGGATTTTGTTTTAGAGCTGCTTATGACCATCCCTCTCTTCTCCAGCTCTTCCTTCCAGACTTGCAGGTTGGATTGGAGATGTGCCTCTGATTTAGCAATCAGGGCAACATCATCAGCAAATGCCAGCTCCGAAATATAGACCTGTCTCATCTTCCAGTACCCCACTGAATACTTTCTTGTTTTCTCCTTACATGCCTTGATGATATCGTCCATAAGGAGTATGAAGAGGTAAGGTGATAGGATATCATCTTGTCTTACACCAGTGGTGGTCCTGAACTCTTCTGACTTATGGTTTGCTGTCCTCACATAATTTCTGCAAGACTTGTAGAAGCTCTATATAGCATGAATCAGAGGTGCTGGAATATTCTTCCTTGCCAAACAGTCCCAAAGTTTGCTCCAGGGGACCCTGTCAAACGCCTTTTCCAGATCTATGAAACAAAGATGCATCTCACTCTTATACTCAAGGGCCTTTTCACTCAGCTGTCTGAGTATGAAGATTAGGTCTTGAGTACTTCCGTTTGCTCGGAATCCGCACTGGACCTCATCCAATTGTGGCTCAGCTAGGCGTTGGAGTCTCTGCTCTAGGATTCTAGAGTAGATTTTACCAGGGACACTGAGAAGGGATATACCTCTATGGTTTCCACACTGTCGATTGTCACCCTTTTTGAAAATTGGTGTTATGATGGCAATCTCCCAATCCTTTGGTATGGTCTTGTTGTACCACGCTGCCTGTAAAACCCTTAAGAGTAATAGGTCGCCTGATGCTCCCATGAACTTAACCATTTCTGGTGTTATACCATCATGCCCTGCTGCTTTGCCCATCTTGATTTTCTCCAGTGCTGCCTTCAGTTCTTCCATCTTTATGTCATCTTCACCATCATTGGTTTTCACTTCTGTGCTAGTGTTTATCATTTCTGATGCTTCACCATGCTCACCATCCAGGAGTTCTGAGAAATATTCTTTCCATCTTCCCATTACTTCCTTTGGGGCAGTAAGCAATTTGCCTTGCTTGTCCTTTATAAATTTGAGAGGGCATTGTTTTTCCTTCCTCATGTTCTTTAGGGTCTTATAGAACAATTTCTGGTTTTCTTGTGCATCTTTTTCTAGCTTTTCTCCAAATTCTTCCCAGGACTTCTGTTTTGCTGCTAGCACTTTGTTCTTTGCTTCTGTTCTGAGTGTCACATATTCTCTATATTTTTCCATTTGTCCTGTTGTGTTTTTAGCTCCTAAGTATTGTTTCCATGCCATTTTCTTCTCTCTTATTTTCTCTTTGACTTCCTCTGTCCACCAAGGTGTCCTCTTTCTCTTGTTCCCAAGTCGGACTTCACCGCATGCTTTTGCAGCAGCTGTCTTTATGATATCCTTGAATTTAATCCAGAGGGTTTCCAAGTCATCAGGTCGTTCTTCTGTGTTGCTCACCGCTGCAGCAATAAGCCCCTGATATCTGGTCTTAATTTCTGGCTCTCTCAGCTTGTAGGTCCTAATGCTCATTTCTCCTGCTTGTTTACTTGGTTTCTTGCGTGATGTTGGGCAGTTCCTAGGCTGAGAAACTCTTTCAGTTGTTCTTTTGATTGTTAGCAGGTAGTGATCACTTCCAATCTCTGGCCCCCTCCAGACTCTAGCATCTCGGACATATTTGAATGAGCTTCTCCGAACAATGGCATAGTCGATCACTGACTTCTCATTCTTTGTTGGGTCACATCTAGTGTATGCATGTATGCGCTTATGGGGGAACTTTGTGTTTGTAATGATCAGATTCTGCTCACTGCAGAATCTAAGGAGTCGCTTTCCATTGTCATTGAGAGTGTGTTCTCACAGGAATGAATGGATAGTAGGTGGTGTGTTCTCAAAGAAATAAATGTAAAGTAGCGGGTGTGTTCTCACAGGAATAAATGTAAAATAGAGGGTGTGTTCTCACAGGAATAAATGTAAAATAGAGGGTGTGTTCTCACATAAATAAATGTAATGTAGGGGGTGTGTTCTCACAGGAATAAATTTACAACAATTGCAGCATATTTTTTTTTCTTTAAGCCTTTAAACAAGACAATTTTGCTGATTAATGTCATCTTTCCCTTTTATTACAGAATCATTTAATAATTATAGAACAAATATAGGCCATCTTACAAGTACCATGTTGAGCTTATCATACAAAAGTGCTGGTGAGGTCTAGCAGCTTTACAAACAAAGACTGCTATGCTCTTGGAGCAGAGACTATTGTTTCTCCTATATCATTAGCTAGTCATGTTAGTAATCGAATATGAGCTGGGAATACTCATGCTGTCAATATTACAATGTAAATGGCTAAAATGTCAAGCCAGTCCTATTGTATGGCCCTGAGACATGGAGAGCAACAAAAACAAGAACCAAAAAGCTACAGATTTTTATAAACGGGTGCTTGCATAGAATAGAAGGACTGAAATGGTATGACAAAGTCACAAATGTGGAATTGATGACAAGAACCAGACAAGTGCCAGTGGAACAAGAGTTGAGAAGAAGATGCTGGCAATTGATAAGACACACATTGAGGAAACCTGTATATAGCATTACAAGGCAGTCCTTGTTCTGGAACTCACAGGGAAAGAGAGGCAGAGGTAGACCAAAAAACACATGGTGAAGAGAACTGGATACAGAGGTGAAAATGATTAGTAAAACATAGAAAGAACTTGAACAGATGGCACAGGATAGGAAGACTTGGCATGTGTTTGTTGAAGGCCTATGCTTCTCAGGGAGCTAAAGGGTATTGATTGATTGATTGATTGAAATGTCTGGGAACACAATTAAAATGAAATGATGCTGATCATCTTGGGCTGTGCATGAGATAAACCCACTGTGACTATGAAGTACATGCTTGGATTGTTATTGATTAGATCCAGGTATGTGATGGTCATAACAAAAAGCCTATATGCTGATAACAACAGACAGAAGACACCTCCTGCAAATATATTTGAAGTGATAGTGGTAAAATTGTGTTGTGTTTCAAAATGGAAGTGCACTGATATTCTGATATTTTTCTGCTATGGATTAAACTGGAGCTGAAATATGAAAGTACACAGTTGTATTTATCTTTTTTTACCAGTTATTTTTTATCAGGTCTACACTTTTTCTACATCAAATATTATTTACAGCATTTCACAAGATTCTTCAGTCAGTTTCCCACATTTATGGATAAAATAAACACCTAGTTCAATAATATGAGTATCTACTGACAGTTTTTAAAATATAACCTGAAGAGAAAAATTGCACACATTTTGAGTGGTTGTTTTTACAAACATATGTGGTTTTGAGAAAGAAATTATAAAAATTACATCTGTGAAGTGATAAAAGTTTCTAGATATGTTTCAAACTAAGTGTGTACTGATATTCTTAACATTTTATTGCCATACATTAACTCTTTCCATCCATACTGGCGCGCCTTGCGCCAGATAGGACTTCCGTTCAGACCAATGACGCGTGGCACGCCAGTGTGATATATGTCGAGTTTGAATGAAAAGTTATAAATACCTAGCAACTAGCTGGTTTTTAAATCATTTCATTTTATCCAGCACATGTTTATGGACGTTTGTGAGCAAAAAACAAATTTGTGAAGCTAAAATTGTGTGTTTTATATCCATTTCTATTCCTTTGTTTACATACAAAATGGATCGAGAATCTTCTTCTAAACACCTGCTTTCAGCTGAGCAAGCACGATGCTAATTTCTCAGTGGACAGAAGATAACTCGAGCGACACTGATTTAGAAGATAGGTTTAGTAATTCCAATGAAGACATTGTAAAGACTTTGTGTCAGAATATTCATGAAAGTGATCATTCTGAGGGCGATGTCGATCAGCTGATTGAACATGCATCAGGTAGGGCTGGTATAAAAAGAGCAAAACTTTCAGTCACTAAAGGAGAAGGATAAAGAGGCAAAAACACCATTGTGACCAAAAGTAAAGCTATGAGAACTGCCACAAGTCTAGAGGCAGGTGCATCCTCACAAGATGTCCCAGAGTGGTTAGAAATTGCTGAGGGGATGACACAAAATGCATTTCGATTTTGTCCAAAGAGAACACCAGGTGTGACTGAGGGGTTTGACCTGTCAACCCCATTGAAATGTTTCAGTGCTTTTTTTACAGATGAGGTTTAAGATTTCATGTGCCAGTGCATCAATGATTATGCCAGACTCAAATGTATTCAAAATAACCCTGCGAAACAATATTCATTGTATTCTCGGTGGACCAAAGTCACACGCCATGAACTTGATAAGTTTATTGCTGTCCTAATAAATATTGGGATTCAGAAAAGACCATGCATTCGCGACTACTGGTCTACATCTGCAGAATTTTATACTCCTTGGTTTCTTCAGATGTTTTCAAGAAGTAGATTTGAAGCATTATATCATACAATGCTTCATGCCTCTGATGAAAATTCACAAGGAAAAGAAAAGATTGAACCTTTTATGAACATGTTGTTGCAAAAATTTCAGAGTGCCTTTTACCCATTCCAAAATCTCAGTTTGAATGAAATGGTAATAGGGTATAAAGGCAGATGGCAATATAAGCAGTATAATCCAAGGTTTTCCTTGTATCTTCTCGGGCCAAAGTGGAAGCACATTGTCAAACCAAAAATGATAGATAAATACAACAATTCAATGAATGGGTGTGATCTCCTGGATCAAAAAGTTGGTTATTAAGTCAGCGCTTTCATTATTATTGCACTGGATGTCCAGACCAGCTACATCTACACCCACAATGTTTTTATGACTACCATAAAAGCATGTGAATAGTGGCAAATTCTTCTGGGAAATGTAAAATAGAATATAGTTGGTGTAAATAATATTAGTCATAGTTGTTTGGTATTTACAGAAATTTGTGGTGTAGGAAAAAAATCATATAAATTATATATTTGAAGTGATTGTGATAAAATGTGTTGTGTTTCAAAATGGATGTGCACTGATATTCTGAGATTTTTCTGCTATGGATTAAACTGGAGCTGACATATGTGAGTACAGTTTATTTATCTTTTTTCCAGTTATTTTTGATTGGGTCTACACTTCACATAACATGACAGACTCTTTTCCTACATCAAATAATTATCTACAGCATTTCACAAGATTCTTCAGTCAATTTCCCACATGTTGATGTATAACATCAACACCTAGTTAAATAAAATGTGTATCTACTGCCTGTTTTTAAAATATAACTTGAAGAGAAAAATTGCACATATTTTGAGCAGTTGTTTTTACAAACATATGTGGTTTTGAGAACAAAAATAAAAAAAATTACATCTATGAAGTGATAGTGACAAAAGTGTCTAGATATGTTTCAAACTAAATGTGCACTGATATTCTTAATATTTTATTGCCATATATTAATTAGGAGCTGAAATATTTAAGTTTAAGTATGCAATTTTATTTTATTTTTTAAACATTTTTAAAATCAAGTGTACACTTCACAAGACATAACACACACCTATTCATATCAATTAATTATATGAATCAATTCATAAGATTCTCCAGTCAATTTCACACATTTAAATGTATAACATAAACACCTAGTTAAATAAAATGTACAACCTGTTTTTTAAAATATAACCTGAAGAGAAAAATTGCACACCTTTTGACTGGTTGTTTTTACAAACATATGTGGTTTTGAGAAAAAAAATCATAACAATTACATCTATGAAGTGATAGTGATAAAAGTTTCTAGATATGTTTCAAACTAAATGTGCACTGACATTCTGAACATTTTATTGCCATACATTAATTGGGAGCTGAAATATTTAAGTTTAAGTATAAAATTAAAAAAAAAAATTTTAACACTTTTTTAATCAAGTCTGCACTTCACAAGACATAACACACACCTATTCATATTAATTAATTATATGAAGCAATTCATAAGATTCTCCAGTCAATTTCACACATTTAAATGTATAACACAAGTACCTACTGAACTTATGTATTTGTCCACTGTCTATTTTTAAAACCTCACCTGTCTGAAAAAAATGCATCCATTTTCGGGCCTGGGTAAAACCCAAAAATAGCCTGGGGGGAATGAGTTAATTGTGAACTGAAATATTTAAGTTTTAGTATACAATGTTATTTAATTTGTTAAACAATTTTTTAAAGAGGTGTACACTTCACAAGACATAGCAGACACTCGTTACATCAAATAATGGTTATTAGCACTTCAAAAGATTTGTCAGTCAATTTCCCACATTTTAAAGTGTAACTTTAGCACATAGTTACATAATACAATTACCTACTGCTTGTCTTTAAAACGTAACCTGAAGAGAAAAATTGCACTTATTTTGAGAGGTTGTTTTTACAAACATTTGTGGTTTTGAGAAAAAAAATCATAAAATTACATCTGTGAAGTGATAGGGATAACAGTTTCTAGATGTGTTTCAAACTAAATGTGCACTGATATTCTTAACATTTTATTGCAATACATTAATTGGAAGCTGAAATATACAGTTAAGTATAACATTTTATTTCATTTTTTAAACACTTTTTTATTAAACAAGTCTTCACTTCACAAGACATAAAACACATCTATTCGTATCAATTAATTATTTGAAGCAATTCATAAGATTCTCCAGTCAACTTCCCACATGTCTATGTATAACACATGTACCTACTGAACTAATGAATTTGTCACCTGTCTGAAAAAATTGCATTCATTTTAGGGCCTGAGTAAAACCTAAAATCAGCCTTGCATAGAATGAGTTAATCTGTTTTTACTGTTATTTTCTATCAGGTCTACACTTCACAAGACACAGACACTTTTTTACATAACATAATAGTTTAATAACATTTTACAAGATTTATTAGCCCTTTTCCCATATTTTCATTCAAAGAACATGCAACTACTGATTCAATGTAGGTCCTATATTTTTACCGCTTGTTTTTAAAACAACATTTAGGGGAAAAAATGCACCCATTTTAGAAGCCCAATTGTATAAAAAATATGTGGTTCACTTTAAAAAAGATTATATATGTGAAGTGATAATGATACAAATATGTCAATGTGTTTTAAACTAAATGAGTATTGAAATTTTAAACATATCACTGCCATAGATTAAACTTGAGCTGAAATATTTAAGTGAAGGACACAATTTTATTTTTTTAATCATTTTTTATCACATCTGCACAATCACAAGGAATAACAGACACATTTTAATATCAAATAAAATGATTTAAAGCATTTCAACAGATTTTTCACTCAATTTCCTATATTTTTGTATGTATACCACAAGCAGCTACTGAAATAATATTTTATATCTAGGCTACTGCATATTTTTGTATGTATACCACAAGCACCTACTGAAATAATATTTTACATCTAGGCTACTGCATATTTTTGTATGTATACCACAAGCAGCTACTGAAATAATATTTTATATCTAGGCTACTGCATATTTTTGTACGTATACCACAAGCAGCTACTGAAATAATATTTTATATCTAGGCTACTGCATATTTTTGTATGTATACCACAAGCAGCTACTGAAATAATATTTTATATCTAGGCTACTGCATATTTTTGTATGTATACCACAAGCAGCTACTGAAATAGTATTTTATATCTAGGCTACTGCATATTTTTGTATGTATACCACAAGCAGCTACTGAAATAATATTTTATATCTAGGCTACTGCATATTTTTGTATGTATACCACAAGCACCTACTGAAATAATATTTTATATCTAGGCTACTGCATATTTTTGTATGTTTACCACAAGCAGCCACTGAAATAATATTTTATATCTAGGCTACTGCATATTTTTTCTGCTGTGGTAGTGCAGTGGTTAGTGCACAGGCTTCTTAGCTTGGTGGTCCATGGTTCAATTTCCAGTTGAGGTGAGATTTTTTAGACCACAAATGGCTCCAAGGTCGACCCAACCTCATGAATTGGGTACAAAAGCAACTCTGGTATGGTTAAGTCAGCCGGCATGATGCTGGCCACATCACCCCTAGTCTGTTGATGGTCAAGAAAATAATGACCTTACATCATATTCCTAGTATGCCTCAATGCTGGCCACATAACTCCTAGTCTGTTGATAATCAAGAAAATATGGGCCTTACATTATATTCCTAGTATGCCTCAATGCTGGCCACATCACCCATAGTCTGTCGATGGTCAAGAAAATATGGACATTACATTATATTCCTAGTATGCCTCAATGCTGGCCACATCACCCATAGTCTGTTGATGGTCAAGAAAATATGGACATTACATTATTTTCCTAGTATGCCTCCCTGCTTGGTTGGCCATGTTCTCAGGAGAGACCCTGATGCCATCACAAGTACAGCTATGCTATGGACCCCTGAAGGAAAACAAAAGAGAGGCTGATCACAAACAACTTGGTGGAGCACTGTGGAGGCTGAGATGCAAAGAATGAACTAGAGTTGGGGCACTGTATGAAGGATGGCCGCCGACTGAGCAAAGTGGAATCAATTTGTTGTTGCCGTACAAGACGCCACCAGGCATAATGGCCACTGACTGCTTAGACGGTCGGTGGCTAAGGATCAAAGAAGAAGAAAGAAGATGCCTCAATGCTGGCCACATCACCCCTAGTCTGTCGATGGTCAAGAAAATATGGGCCTTACATTATTTCCTAGTATGCTTCAATGCTGGCCACATCACCCCTAGTCTGTCGATGGTCAAGAAAATATGGGCCTTACATTATATTCCTAGTATGCCTCAATGGGCATGTAACGGTATCCTTTACCTTTTACCTCCTGTATTTAAAACATCACCTGAAGAGAAATATGTTGTTTTGAAGAAGAAAATAATAAAATTGCATTCTTGAACTCACTGTGATAACTATGTGTAGATAAGTTTCAAACTAAATGTGCACTGATATTCTGAACATTTTATTGCAATTATATAAGTGTAAGTTCACAGTTTTACATTTTTTTTTTTTGAGGGTTTTTTTCAGTCACTTCACAAGACTTGACAGATACGGCCTACTTTTTCACGCCAAATAACGTTTTATAGCATTTCCCATGATTCCTCAGCCAATTTCTCACGTTTTTATGTACAACATATGCACTTAATAAAATAATGTAGTTGTTGTTTAAGGTTTTGCCTTTTAAGGGCGAGGCATGTTACTTTCAACCGAGACTAAAGTCCGTTGGTTATATCCGAGCACAATTCGCCATTCAAAAATAAGTGAACTCTGTTAACTGATGCGCTGTGTTGATGAAATATAAGCCCGGAAAATTACTTAGCATCCATCAGCTAGCTGAAATAGCGTCGAAAAGGACTGCTAGCCCGACTAAGGCTGATAGACACAAAGTCTATAAAAGGACTAACACTATCTATCACGATAAATCACTGAAAAGACTTGTCCTGAAACGACTGTCAGCTACGCCAACGCTGCCGGCAACTCCTCAGTGCTCAGCGAACTGGTTTAATATGAGAAGAAACAACGATTTCATTTTTCTTAAAACCGTAGGATATCCATTTTGGTAAATAGGTCAAATACCAAATACACAATTGCATGTGACAGAAAGAGCGAACCCATCGCCAACACTTTGCAAACAAATAATAATGCTCGACAAACACTGAGGTCGCTTTGAAAATAAAATTACAAATCCAACATGGAGGTCTGCAGTAATATGTCTTTTAACCACGAAATAAATTGTCAACCGCTATGGTCACCGACGCCAGCAAGCACAGTACTTGAAGATGGCAAAGGTACATATTCCTCGTATCTGTTTATAAATAATGACAATTTTCATAACTTACACATGGATTCTCAGCCCTGGGAAAAGGTTATGTAGTGCCAGTGTTGCCACTTTTTTTTTTTTTTTTTAGTAAAGCACAGTGCCATAACTGCCATCAGTGGTACCTATACCTTGTAGCGTAATGGCAGCTTGTGTACCCTGACAATCCCCAGAGCTATGCCAGTGGGAGATTTACTCCTGGTAGGTTCAACCAAGCTGGACTGGTCTGCGTGGGTAGGGGTCAGACAAAAGCTGGTACTCTGGTCCTCCAGGTTGGGGGTTTCAGCACAGGGCCGACACCCCTGTCTATGTAAAAAAATCGCACGTTATGGAAACAACAATAAATGGAAAAAACTTTGCTGCGGGACGGACATCCGGAGTCTCAGGCTCGTATGACTGACAGTGGTGAAAGCCGAAAGGAAAATATGGAAAAAACTTTGCTGCGGGACGGACATCCGGAGTCTCAGGCTCGTATGACTGACAGTGGTGAAAGCCGAAAGGAAGCCAATGGCATGAAAACGGATGCGCCGACCGCAAAACACGACTGTGGAGGGTGAGATGCAAAGAATGAACCAGAGTTGGGGCACTGTACGAAGGATGGCCGCCGACCGAGCAAAGTGGAATCAATTTGTTGTTGCCCTACAAGACGCCACCAGGCGTAATGGCCACTGACTGCTTTGACTGTCGGCGGCTAAGGATCAAAGAAGAAGACAGTGCCATAAAAATGAATGTTCTTTTGTTTTGTTTGTTTTAAACCAAAGTATCCCGTTCAACCCTTGATGGGTTATAATTAGGACATGCAGTGTAATAAATTCCAGATAATAAAATCAGATCTCTGATATTCAAATATAGTATATTGCTCAGCCTTCCACTCAGTCCAAATATAGCACATCAAAACCAAAATTGTGTGAATCAATTTGTGTGTTATACACCTGTTTCAAGAAACAAGAATAAACAAACACACAAATAGTAATACGTCTTACTGAGAAAAAGGACATGGAAAAACCTACGTTGCGACCACGAGGCCTTCGTAAGTGACAGACAAACAAAAGACAGAAGGGAAAGAAAAAGAGAATTAAGTGGAGAACATGAATTTATTGAAATAAGAGAAAAATAGTTCCTAATTTGTGTCACATGTTGGAACAAAAATGTCCGCTGCTGAACCGGAAACTGGAAGTGAATCGTACACTAAAAGCATTATAAAAAATAATGAAAACAAGGACTAGAAAACCGAGTGATTGAAAAGTATTATGTATATAAATATGGAGAAAGAAGAGGTAGGAAGAGGAGGGATATATATATATATATATATATATATATATATATATATATATATATATATATATATATATATATATATATATATATATATATATATATATATATATATATATATATATATATATATATTATAATAATAATAATAGCGCCTTCAGTCATAACAGACTATGGGAATGCGCCCCTGAGGTGACAGCCCTCAGCTGCTTATTTTCCTGGTGCTCCTTTCGACGTTTTCTTCTCACCTCTGCTTCTTGTGTGAGCCTCTCTTCGCCCAATCTGAGGTGGCGCCGTAAATAGCATCGCCACTTAGTGCGATCGGCAGCTTCATCCTCCCATGTTGCTGGATCCATGTCCAGTGCCCTCATATCTCTCTTGCACACATCTTTGAACCTCAGCTGTGGTCGCCCAACTGTTCTCTTGCCATCTGCTAATTGTCCGTAGAAGATATCTTTTGGGATGCGACCATCTTCCATGCGGCGAACATGGCCAAGCCAGCGAAGTCTGCGTTGTCTAAGAAGCGTATACATACTTTGAAGGCCAGCACGTGACAACACCTCGACATTTGTCACTTTATCTTTCCAAGAGATGCCGAGGATGCGGCGCAGACACCGCAAATGGAAGGTATTGAGCCTTCTTTCTTGCTTAGCATAGGTCGTCCAGGTGTCGCTGCCATATAGGAGTGTGCTGGTGACGCAGGCATTATATACCGCAGCTTTGGTCTTCATTGTGAGTTTAGAGTTTCCCCAAACACGCGATGTGAGGCGGGCAAAGGTAGCTGCAGCTTTGCCAATGCGGCTGTCGATTTCTGTATCCAGTGAGAGTTTGTCATTGATGGTAGACCCTAGGTATGTGAAGTGGTGCACCACTGCCAATTCATAGTTATCGATGGTGATAACTGGTGCAGCACCCACATCCTGACTCAGCACATTCGTTTTCTTTAGACTTATTGTGAGGCCAAAGTCCGTGCATGCTTTAGTGAAGCGATTCATCAAGCTCTGAAGCTCCTGTTGGCTTTGAGTGACGACTGCAGCATCATCAGCAAACAACAAGTCTCTTATAGTGACCCTTTTTATTTTTGTTTTTGCCTTCAGCCTTGAAAGATTAAACAGACGGCCATCTGACCTAGTGTGAAGGCATATTCCTTCAGTTGCATCTCTGAATGCATGTTTCAAGAGTAAGGCAAAGAAGATTCCGAAGAGGGTCGGAGCCAGAACACAGCCTTGTTTAACGCCACTTCGTATATCAAAGGGCTGTGACGTGCTTCCAGCATATTGGACTGTTCCCTTCATGCCGTCATGGAATGACTTTATCATTTCCAGCATTTTAGAAGGGCAGCCTATTTTCAGGAGGATTTTAAAGAGTCCATCCCTACTAACCAGGTCGAATGCTTTTGTGAGGTCTATAAAGGCGATATATAATGGTCTTTTCTGCTCTCTTGATTTTTCCTAAAGCTGGCGGAGAGAGAAGATCATGTCTGTTGTTGATCTGCCAGCTCGGAATCCACACTGTGACTCCGGATATATGCGCTCAGCTAACTTGTGTAGTCGCATTAAGATGACTTTGGCAAAAACCTTACCAACATTACTAAGAAGAGAGATGCCTCTGTAGTTATTGCAATCACTTCTGTCTCCTTTATTTTTATACAGTGTTACAATCTTGGCATCTCGCATGTCTTGAGGAATAGTTGTCTCTTCCCAGCACTGGCACAGCATCCTATGCAGGGGATGTAATAGCGTGCTCTTACAGCATTTGATTAAATCAGGAGGAATCCCATCACTGCCTAGTGCTTTGCCAGAGGCCAAGCTATCAATGGCCTTGCTGAGTTCCTCTAATGTTGGTTCGGCATCCAGCTCCTCCATAGTTGGCAGACTATTGACACCATCAAGGGCTGCAGGCGTAACGGTATTGTCTCTAGCGTAAAGCTCAGAGTAGTGCTCGACCCACCTCTCCATCTGCTTACCCTTATCGGTTAGCTTCTCTCCGCTGATGGTTTTTAGCGGTGCCGTCTTACTTTTATGGGGGCCAAGTGCTTTCTTTATACCGTCATACATTTGTCTAATGTTGCCTGTTTGCGCTGCGATCTGGATGCTCTCACTGAGCTGGAGCCAGTAGTCATTTGCACAGCGTCGAGCAGTTTGTTGAACTTTGCTTCTCGTAGCCCTCAGGATCTGTAGGGTTCTGGCACTCGGTGAACGTTTGTATTCATTCATAGCACTGCGCTTAGCTTCAATGACAAGTGCCATCACATCTGATGAAGCATCAAACCAGTCATTTGACTTTGCTGTTTTCTTACCAAAGGTGGCAAGTGCAGTACTTTGAATGGTGTTCCGTAGATGCTCCCAGTTCTCTGTAATAGTATCACCATGCTGAGGGCTACTGAGCACTTTCTCGAAGGTCGCAGTGAATTGAGCGATCATGAAAGGGTCTGACATCTTGCTGGTATCAATGCGTGGTTTCCCTTCATGTCTGACACGATAGAGTTTTCTTGGTTGTGCTCTGATTTTGCAGCAAACCAAGGAGTGATCTGTATCACAGTCTGCACTATGGTACGAGCGCGTAGAGAGCACAGACCTGAGGAGTGGCCTTCTGACGAGAATCAGGTCAAGTTGGTGCCAGTGCTTGGATCGTGGGTGTCTCCATGACACCTTATGCTGGGGTTTTGTCTGAAAGTAGGTGTTGGTCACGCAGAGGTCATGGTGGACGCACAACTCTAAGAGCCGTTGTCCATTTTCATTCATCTTGCCAATACCAAACCTGCCCAGACATGAAGGCCATGAAACATTATCGGCACCCACTCTAGCGTTAAAGTCACCAAGGAGAACAAGCTGTTCTTGCCTAGGTATGCTTTTGATTACTGCTGCTAGATTCTCGTAGAACTCATCTTTAGCTTCTGAGGCAGAGTACAGAGTAGGAGCATACACACTGACAAGGGTGATGGGACCTGTGCTAGTTTGCAGGCGGAGCGTTAACAGGCGTTCTGATCCATTCTCGCCTGGTTCAACCATTTTAGTTAGCGATTTTTTGACCGCAAAACCTACTCCGTGTTCTCTAGCTTTATTAAGATCTTTCCCTTGCCAATAAAATGTGTAGTCCTTCTCGCTCACCGTTCCAGAGACCGCCAGGCGCGTTTCCTGAAGTGCAGCTATATCCACCTGAAGTCGTTTAAGCTCATCATTATTTATGGCTGTCTTCCTTACATCATTTACATCCTGTAGGTTTTCGGATAGTCCAGTCAACATAGTCCGGACGTTCCAGCATCCCAATCTGAGAGTTTGCTTATTTCTATTTTTTCGATAATTGCTTGGTGCAAAATTTTTCTGTCCACAGTTCGGGTTTGACCCTAATCCCCATGCACCCAATGGGGAAAGCAGACAGTGGCGGGACAACACCTTATTGACTGGGGGCTGCCCAGCTTGAAGCGGGCGGTAGCTGTCCAGTGAGATCCTAGAACCTCTCCCACTGTCGGAAGTAGCCCCTGGCGCAATGCCCTACGCCAATTGGGCAAAATGCTTATAACCGGTAACTGCTACTTCCCGTGTTTTGCCGACACTTATAGGGTGAAGCTGGAGTGTCCTCTCCAGGGCGCGAGCTTGGGCACAGTTATATGGAGATCAAGCTGTTGCCCATGCAGCATGTTCCCCCTCTCCACACAGCCGGTAGATCCAAAGGAACGGCAGTAGCCGATACAGTTTGGTACCAGCCATGTCGCAGGAGTTGCCAGAATAATGTCGAATCGACATTAGACTGCCTTAGGGACTCCGACTCCGGATTTATCCTCAGGGTTTACTCCCGAAGCCAATTCCATAAATGGATATTCCCGCAAGGCAGCGGTGGTTTGAATTCAGAGTTCCTTCTCTTAGATAAGCTACATATATATATATATATATATATATATATATATATATATATATCTACGTGCAAGTCACGTAACGTCATTAATGCCTCCCTATGCAAATGTTGCAATATTACTTACATCGGGCAAACGGGCAAACGACTGGGGGATTAATTCCGCAGACACACCATCGACACCTCTCTGCTGAAATCCACACCGGTGGCCATTCATCTAAATAGCCTTCATGGTGGAATAGACATCCAGGTTACAGCCATCAGATCCTGTTCCTCGGTCGCCAACAGTCGGTTCCTTCTGGAACAACGCCTCATCCACCTTATGAGTTGCTTATACAACTCATCGCACTGCTGTACCAAGAACAACAGGCAGCCGTAAGAATAGAGGGGGAAACATCAGAATGGTTTGAAGTACAGAAAGGAGTAAGACAATGCTGTACCCTTTCCTCTTACCTGTTTAACATTTATGCCGAGAATATCATTAGAAACGTAAGAGAGGACCAAGAACAAGTTTGACTCATTTAACATCGGTGGGTACCAGATCCCGGAAATCAGATAAGCTGACGACACAGTCCTCCTATCGACCAACCCAGAAGGACTTGAACAATTAATTCTGTCCTTAAAAAAACACAGCGAGGCCCAGAATCTATACCTAAACACCAAGAAGACCAAAGTATTGACAACAGACAAAGTAAAGACCAAACCAGAAATTGAAATTGATAACGAAGAACTGGAAAGTGTTAATGAATTCGAATACTTAGGATCAATCATCAACAGCTCTGGCGACTGTGCAGTAGAAATTAAAAGAAGACTTGCAATTGCTTCACATAAACTAATACAGATGAAAAACCTATGGCAAGGCACAAGCAAAGAAACAAAGTTACAACTGATCAGAGCATGTATATTCCCAGTAGCAACATACGGCTGCGAGACTTGGACACTCAATAAAACAGTTGCAAAAAAGATTACATCATTCGAAATGAAATGCTACAGAAGGATGTTGAGAATACCCTGGACAGAAAAAAAGACCAACAGAGAAGTACTGCACTCACTAAACGTACAGGAACATTGGCTCCTAAATACCATCGCAATAAGGAAGCTGGAATTTTTCGGTCATATAAAAAGACATAATAGTCTGGAAAAAACAGTGATGGAAGGCATGGTCCCTGGAAAAAAGGGAAGGGGTCGACCTAGACGACGGTGGACCCAGGACATCACAGAGAGTCTGAACTTGTCTTTGGCTGATGCAGGTCGACTTGCCCAGAATCGTGATGCGTTCACAGCAGCTGTAATGGAGACAACGTTCTGGAAAGAACGTCACATGATGATGATGAATTTAGTTTTTGCATAAATTTATTTATTATACATAAACATAAATATAAAAATATAAAAATATTATATTTATATATATATACAGTACTTTGCAAAAAAAAAATGGCAGTCATATTTTCGCAACGCAGCACACTCATAGAAGCATATAATAATAAAAACTGTATGTCCAGAGGAAGATTGGTATCTCCCCTATCTATTAACAGTGGTTTCAGTACAATATAATGTTGCCTTCTCCAGCAAGGCAAGCCTGGATGCGGCGAGGCATACTTCCCACAAATGTTTGTAGGTAATTGAGAGTCAGACTGTCCCAGTATTTTTCAGCTACCTTCTTCAATTGTTCAACGTCTCTGAGTCCACTCTTTTTTAAATGATTCTTGAGTAGTGCCCAAACGTTTTCAATTGGGTTTTGATCGGGACTGTTACTGGGCCACTTCAGCACTATCACATTCTTCTCTTGCAGCCATGCTTTGGGGGTATGAGCTGTATGATTTGGGTCATTGTCATGTTGAAATGTGCACCCATCGGGGTACATGACCTGCATAAATGGCAGAAGGTGTCCCTCTAGTATGTCGATGTACCTTTCTTTCGTGAGAATTCCTGTGAAAACACACATTGGGGTGGCACCTCTTGCTGACACCCCTCCCCAAAGATGGAATTTTTAGGTATGTTTCGGTCGCTGGTACACAGGCGTTACAGAGCCTTTCGTCCAAATATTTATTTGAGCAGGATAAGACCAAAGAGAACATTCATCTGAAAAAATCACATTGTCCCATGACAAATTTTGGTGTTCGTGGCACCAGTTCAAGCGCATATCTGTTTGTGAGTCTCTTGAGCAATGGTGACGAAATTACCCGCTTTTTTGTGTAATTCATCCTGTGTAGCTCCCGGTTGACAATAGCATTAGATACCTCTGGGCTTCCCAACTCGATCATGCGCTGCCGTATGTTTTCTACACTCTTCATTGGCCCAGCCCGAACGATTTGGGCGAGACACCGATGATCCTTTGTGACCAAAATTCTTGGCCTCCCACTACCTTCTTTTCGCTCGATTAAATTACCTGCTTTTAATTTACTCACAACTCTGTAGACAGTCCGCTCAGGAATGTTCAAGGTTTTAGAAATGTTGGAACATGTTTGATTTCCTTCATTCCAAAGCTGTGAAATTAACATACACTTTGACTTTGTATCCATTTTCTGCCACTAGCATTAGAAATTGTCGTCTGCTCTTATATCAAGGGACGTTACTCTACGCTAATTTTTTTTTTACTTTTGGTAGTGTTTGCTCACTTAAGTGGAGTGCAAATTTGGGGCAGAACATGCATATTTAATTAGATTTCAGCTTATTTAGCTGAGCAATATGACTGCCATTTTTTTTGCAAAGTACTGTATATATATATATATATATATATATATATATATATATATATATATATATATATATATATATATATATATATATATATATATATATATATATATATATATATATATATATATATATATATATATATATATATATATATATATATATATATATATATATATATATATAAAGACGCCTCAAACAAAATAATGCTGGGTGTTTAAACCATTTGGTTTAAAGCATCTCATAAGGTGGATGAGGCGTTGTTCCAGACGGAACCGACTGTTGGCGACCGAGGAAGAGGATCTGATGGCTGTAACCTGGATGTCTATTCCACCGTGATGGCGAAGGCTATTTAGTTGAATGGCCACCAGTGTGGATTTCAGCTGAGAGGTGTCGTAGGGGTGTCTGCGGAATCGGTCCCCCAGTCGTTTGCCCGTTTGTCCGATGTAAGTAATATTGCAACGTTTGCATAGAGAGGCATTAATGACGTTACGTGACTTGCATGTGAAGCCCTCGGTGATAGTGAACTTGGCCTTAGGGAAAGTCGCTGTGCGTTTTTGGATTACATACTGGCATATCTTGCATCGTGTCCGGTTACATGGCTGGGTACCAACATGGTTATCGTTGACAGATTTCAAATGGCTGTGAACTAGGAGGTCCTTCCAATTTGTATCCCGTCTAAATTCCAGCAATAGTGGCTCACTAAACACTATCCGTGACACTGGGTCAGCTAGAAGGAGAGGTAGGTGGCTATACAGGATCAGTCTAACAGCAGCGCTGTGAGGAGGATATGTCAATATTGACTTGACTATTTCCGAGGAGGTTTTGTGGCGGGGGCTGAGGGCATATATGAGGTAAGATAGGAGAACACGCTCTAAGGCAGAGGTAAGAACATCCTTCGGATACTGTCTCCTGTGGATGAAGTCCAACATTTCATGTGCTTGGCATGAAAAATCGTCATGGCATAACCGACGGAGGCGGAGAAGTTGTGAAAAAGGCAAGGAATCACGATAAGCTCGAGGATGAGAGGAATTATAGTAATAATAATAGCCCCTTCAGTCATAACTGACTACGGAAATGCGCCCTTGAGATGGCAGCCCTCAGCTGCTTATTTTCCTGGTGCTCCTTTCGACGTTTTCTCCTCACCTCTGCTTCTTGTGTGAGCCTGTCTTCGCCCAATCTGAGGTGGTGCCGTAAATAGCATCGCCACTTAGTGCGATCGGCAGCTTCATCCTCCCATGTTGCTGGATCCATGTCCAGTGCCCTCATATCTCTCTTGCACACATCTTTGAAACTCAGCTGTGGTCGCCCAACTGTTCTCTTGCCATCTGCTAATTGTCCGTAGAAGATATCTTTTGGGATGCGGCCATCTTCCATGCGGCGAACATGGCCAAGCCAGCGAAGTCTGCGCTGTCTAAGCAGCGTATACATATTTTGAAGGCCAGCACGTGACAACACCTCGACATTTGTCACTTTATCTTTCCACGAGATGCCGAGGATGTGGCGTAGACACCGCAAATGGAAGGTATTGAGCCTTCTTTCTTGCTTAGCATAGGTCGTCCAGGTCTCGCTGCCATATAGGAGTGTGCTGGTGACGCAGGTATTATATATAGCAGCTTTGGTCTTCATTGTGAGTTTAGAGTTTCCCCAAACACGCGATGTGAGGCGGGCAAAGGTAGCTGCAGCTTTGCTAATGCAGCTGTCGATTTCTGTATCCAGTGAGAGTTTGTCATTGATGGTAGACCCTAGGTATGTGAAGTGGTGCACCACTGCCAATTCATAGTTATCGATAGTGATAACTGGTGCAGCACCCACATCCTGACTCAGCACATTCGTTTTCTTTAGACTTATTGTGAGGCCAAAGTCCTTGCATGCTTTAGTGAAGCGATTCATCAAGCTCTGAAGCTCCTGTTGGCTTTGAGTGACGACTGCAGCATCATCAGCGAACAAGAAGTCTCTTATAGTGACCCTTCTGATTTTTGTTTTTGCCTTCAGCCTTGAAAGATTAAACAAAGAGGAATTATGCAAGAGGTAACTGTGTGCATCAGTGAGTTTGTACGAGTAGTTCTTCAAAATGTTAAGGTGGGGGGAGGGGGGGGGGTGTCAAACAATGTCAAGGAAATTAACAGAGACAGTTTAGATGTGAGAGGTGAATTGAATCGCAGTGTATAAACCTAGATAGGTAAGCCTCTGGCATATCAGTTAGACCTATACCATCATCGATGTATCTATGATACATAAATGGAAGAGGTCCAGGAGACTGCTGCCACACCTGGTACACCAGGTAGCCCATGAAGAAGCAGGCATAGCTGGGACCCATCTTGGTGCCCATATCGACTCCAATGACTTGGTCAAAGATCTGTCCGGTGAACTCAAACGAATTGAAACGAAGGACCAGTTCTGCAAGCCGGAGTAGAGTATTTGTAGCGATAGAGGGATGGGTGCTCTGGTCCAGGAAAAACAGGAGAGCTCGGAGACCATGAGAGTGAGGAATGGAAGTGTAAAGCGAGCAGACATCCAACAGAAATAAACGGTAGGTACAGTCTTGTGAAAGATGGAAAGAGGAAAAAGTAGTCACGGCACGGTTGGTGTCCTTTAACAAGGAAGACAGCTGCACTACAATAGGCTGGTAGACGCTTTCTAGGAAGTCAGATATTTGTTCGGTAAGGCAGGCACAAGCCGAAACGATGGTCTCCCAGGGTTGGAGGGTATATGAATTTTCAGAAGCAAATAAACATAGCTTACCTAGACAACTATTATGGATACTGAGATAAGAGGCGCTAGAAAAAAAAATTTTAATTAAAAAAAATAGAAGTAAATTTTTTTTTAAAAATGAAGTCTCCCACAACTGCCATGCTGTTAACAAGGTAAAAATGGGTTAGAAAGCTCCGAGGAGGGCTTTGATTACATCAAATCCTCCAATTATCTGCCATCAGCCATACAAGCACCCCATCAGACTACCCCTTGTCCTCACACCGTCGTTGATTCTTATATAAATTAATGTCAGATATTGTTATATACGGTACTGTTTATTATTATCGTTATTATATTAGTTTTCTAGACACTTTGCACAGTAAAGTTCTTCTATTCTAAAATAGCCCATTCTTAGTTGCAATCGAAGCAGGTTTTTAGGTCACATGACTTTCTCACATTACAAAGTGTAAACCTAATATGTGCCAAAATAATGCGTCACACTTTTACTGGCGTTCACTTATCACACAGCATTATGTTGCTCATTGTAAATACTCTCCTCGAAGTACGGGTGAACAACAGGCCTAAAACATAACGTGACAAATGTGTAACAGAAACTTTGACAGCATTAAATATCAGCCAGACTCCACAAATACTCTCACAAGTGAGTCTCTGACGCGACAGCGTAAAAAAACTGACGATCAATCTTAGACTGCTTTAAATTTCTGGTAAAGAAGGAAAATCTGTTGTCACGAGTGTGGTGAAAAATACAGTGATACAACGTTAAAATATCTCCAATTATAAAGATAACGGGTAAGATAACAAGGTAGGGATAAAATTATACCTAAGATACGAGGATACATTCTCGCCTACGCCAGCGCTTTCTACCGCCATTGAAACTAACTAGTTTGATCATGCAGACGAAACGGTTTACCCTTTTAGACGGGAGGGAAACGGAGATAAAAGGAAAAAATATGACGGTCGGAACACGTGTTTAAATCTAAATGCTAAAAAGACGCAATTTGTAGTTTCAAGAAAAAATTACGCCACTAGTTGACACAATGTAAGGAATTGGTAGAAAAAAGACCTTAGCTCTTATTAGAAACAGTCGTATCTTAGACGTTTACCGTAATTGGTTGTTTTGTTTGAATACAGCGGCAAACGCCGTGGACGAAGGTTCAAAAAACAAATTTCAAAAAACTAACCTTGAGAAAAGTAGGGTTTTCTTTAATAATAAAGTTATGAAAATAAAACCTAGCTAGTTTTATAGCCCATCTTGAGCAGAGAAATAATATACTTTTAATTACACAGACGGACAGATAACACGGAAGATATTGACGAAAGACCGTATTGTTCCAATCAGACTAGCGAATAGTTTTTTTTGTGCATACTTTCACTAAAGTTACATTTTGGCGTCCTTGAGACAAAAATGCAAAAATCAAACTGCAAATGAACTAGGGGGCAAAGTCGGAGGATAGTAGCTAAAAATAACTTAGGGGGCAGGTTTGTGTCGTTTTTTCATGTAGTTAGTCCAAAAAACAAGTGTATTTTTGTGTGAAAAGCCAAGTTGAGACAGACGGACTGATAGAAAAATACTACATACTAGACTGAGATTTGACTGAAATGTGACTTTTAGTTTGAATATTTGAAAAACAAGTAGAGGGGAGTCCGTTGATTGGACGGAAGATTTTATATTACTGACGGACAGACGCTCGCTTGTGCCATTTTATAGAAGACTGTCCATTAACACAGTTCTTGACTGCTAGAGGTGATTTCCAGGAAAAATAAAATAAAATCAGTGGGACGCCCTAATCTAGCCAGCAGCTCAGCTGAGTTTTGCTAGTACTAAGTAACTGTGTTCTCAATTCTGAATTGTGGTAAGGAAAAAAGCATTTATCTTGTTTATTTTAATATTTTGAGTGATTGATACTGCCATATCATGAAAAATGATTACGAAAAGTGAGTGCTTACTCTAGGTCCCCAGCCGCAGTCCAGGGCCTAGAGACAAACAAATAATATATTAAAACCTATCTAAGACTATGGAAGGCGGATCTATAATTGAGATCAGTGGGAACATATCACCCACCTTATTGAATGGAGGAGGAAACTATTGAACATATTTCGGATGCAAGGCAGTCTTGGGAAACTGGTACTAATTGATAACAACTGGGTGAGATGTGCTAAGTTGGGCAGAGAGATCTGACCCAATCTGTGTAATGTTGTTTTGTGGTGTTGTGTGTAAGAGTGGCGCAGTAAATAGAGTGTTGACACATGGCACAAATTTTATTTCAGAGTTTCTGATCTGGCACTACGATTGTGCCAGATGCTTTTGTAGAAGTACAAAAGCGGGTGTCTGTGCAGCCTAACATTTTACTCCAGCTACTGAGAGGAGTGGGCCACAAGAATTCTGTACTACATCGTCACAGGCCAGATAAGTGCAAACCTGGCCTGCTGGAGATTCATAAACTATTTCCACCATCAATAAAGAAATAAATCTTGTTATATAAACATTAATATCAGTCCATATGTCAAGGACAAGGAACTTTGTAGCCATAGATTGGGCATGATGACGCCACCCCAACTAAACATCCAGTGCTAGTTTTTCCCAAGACATTGTAGATATTAGTAATATTAACCATTGAAATAATATACCTATGTACACAAATTTCATTTGATTATACATTTTATTGAAAATTACATATCATTTCATATGTTCTGACCAAAAGAAACAATTGGTTCAGGACTAATAAATTTAAAAGATTTTCTAACTTAAACTTTAACAGCCAGAGTTAGTTCAGTGTATTATAGAGTTTATTATTAGACTTATTATTTACATGTGTGTGTCTGTGTATTTTATTACCTACACATAACATTTCAGTACCCTAGACTTTTAACGTAGCTAACATTCATATAGTAGAATAGGTCTGTTTGAGGTCGTAAGTGGTAGCAGAAGGGCCTTCTGTAACTCACATAAACTTTTATCTCAGGAGCCTTCACAGCTGACCTCATCCAGTACACTAGGTAACATAACAAACATACAATAACATCAAAAACCACTACAAATATTGGGGTCTTGTCCGGGGATTAAGTTTATTAAAGATATTAGGATCTCCTGGTCGGGGAATTAAACTATTGGGGGCATAAGTGAATAAATTTTAAAGTGTCCTTTAAATTAAAAGTGGAAAGTAAAAGTTGATGAATCTTCACAGCCAGTGGTAATTAATTAATTAATTAATATATTACCTTGATAATTACACTTTGTTGTTTGCCTTAGTAATTATATACTTGGAATTTACCTTAGTTATTGTCAAATTGTGTGATTTAGTATGGCAGATCTAGCAAAATTTAGATCGGCTGCTGTGCTGACGGCGAAGGAGATGAATATGGAGGGTCAGGTTTTAATTCAGTACGTAACTTCAGAATGTGACAAGTATATTGAAAGGGAAGATAGGAGGTTAGCTGAAGAGAAGAGGTTGCAAATTGAGGCTGACAAAGAACTTAAGAGGCTGCAGATTGAGGCTGACAAGGAGGCTAAGGCATTGGAGGCAGAAGAAAAACGACAGCAAAGGGAAGTAGAGGAAAGGAGACAGGCTGTTGAAACAGAAGATAGAAGATTGCAAAGGGAGCACGAATTACAACTAAGGGAGCTGGAATTACAAGGCCATGCTCCTGAAAATGGTGCCAGCCCTTTTGCCTCAGATGCTATGCCTAGTCAGGGAGCCTCAACCTCAGCTATGGGGTTTCATTTAGACCATTTTGTTGAGAAAGACGATGACATCGAGGGGTACCTCAGTAGATTCGAACTATTGGCTACTACTTATGGGTTGGAAAGAGAGAGGTGGAGTCTTAAGTTATCCCAGGGCTTAGAGGTACTTCTTATGAAGTTTTTGATAAGATGCATAGAGACGACCAAGACAATTATGACATGCTAAAGAAATCTTTGTTATTGAGATATGAAAAGAATGGTGAATTTTATCGTAAGAAATTTAGAAATGCCAAACTGTTGTCTGGGGAGACATACCACCAATTCTCTGCCAGACTGGAAACCTATTTGGAGAAATGGACTGCTCTGGGGAAGACCCAAGATCTCAAAGAGATGATCATGATAGAGCAATTAAGAGAGTCCATGGCTCCAGACCTGAGAAAATTTCTCATGGAACAAGGTGCAGAGAGGTTGGGGGAGGTTTTAAATGTCGATGAGAGGTATCAGGCAGCCCAGGCAGAGGTAAGTGGCACTAAAAAGAAGCATATAGAAAATTTTAAAGCTCCACAGCACTTTGGTAAATTTGATAACAGAGAACAAGGTAATAAAAGTAGGACAAACTTTGATAGGCCACGAAATGATTATCGTGATAGAAACTCACAGTTCAATGACCAAAAGTATAATGAAAGGAAACCATTTAACCAAGGAAAGAGATGGTGCAAATGGTGTAAGAAAGATAACCATAACACCGAATTTTGTAAAAGGAAACCTTCAAACATTGCTGCAATGAAATCGGGGAACCAAAGATTAAAGGTTAATCCCAATGGACAGCAGGAACTTTATCATCCCCCAGTTTGTGAGGATGTTATTTGTAATGGGGTCACCATAAGGTGCCTATATGATACAGGTTTGGATTATGATTCAGTTGTGAAGTCTAGCCTAGTGGACCCAAGTCAGCATACCACAGAAACAGTGGAAATACAAGGGGCGACTAAGGACATACCACTCATGACACTTCCCATCGCAAGGATAACGGTGAAAACTCGCTATGTGGAAGGAGAAATCAGAGCAGCAGTGATAGATGAACCAATCTACCCTCTGATATTGGGGTGTAGATACGTCTTCTTGGGGAATCCTGAGAGACATGTGATCATGGCGACAGTGCAGACCAGGTCACAGAAAAAGGAGGAAGAAGGTGAACCTATAAATGCTCATCCAGAGGAGATGAGGAAGGCGCAGGCTGAGGATAGGACACTCAAGCCATGTTTAAAAAAATTGCCCAAATGCCACACACCTCCAAGCAAGGGAGAGTATTTTATGAAGGACAAATTGCTATACAGGAAGACAGGAACTAGATCCACTGGTCACGGACAGTTGGTTCTTCCCAAGGTATATCGGGCAAATTTAATAAGGAGCTTACATGTTGGAAAAGATGGTGACCATGAGAAAGTAGGTACCATCTGCCAAAAGGTTGCTCGAAAATACTATTGGCCCGACGTAAATGTCGATATTGAGAACTTTGTAGAAGCATGTGGCGTATTTCATGAGGGAACACCCACAAAGGGAAAAAATGTGCAGGACCTAGAAACGCCACGGGGCAAACTTAGGCCTGGAAGGAAAAATAATTATAATAAAGTAGACAAAGTGGAATGGGAGCCCCCTTTTCACACCCAGTCTTCACTTGAATGTATTAACATGGCCACTATGCGACAAGTACACAGAGTAATTTTACCCCAGAATAAGCTGACAATCCCTCGGTCAGCATTATATAAACTGGAGGAAACTAAACGAGAGCGAAGATCTCTCATAAGTAATCTAAAGTGGGGAGACAAACCCAAGAAAAAAATTGGTAGCGGTCGATTTGTGAGTGATGATTCTAGGAAGAAAAGTCCTCACTATAAGGCTTCTAATGGAAAGGACCCGACGGGTGCCATGAAAATTAAGTATGAAAATTTAAAGTCCAGATGTAGTTTATTAAGGACCTGGACAGATGAGAAAGCAGAAGAGACTGTTACCTCATCATATCAATATGTGAACGAGCTGACCACTCGTCTGAAAGCTGGATGGAAACTGGCAAATTATAATTTGAGACAAGCCAGGAAGAAACATGCAGCGTTTTTTAATAGGAAAGCAAAGGACAGAGAATTAGCTGTGGGAGAGAAGGTGCTTCTTCTACTACCCGGCAGCCAGAATAAGTTGCAAATTGGATGGCAAGGTCCATATACGGTTCTAGAGAAGGTGTCTAGAACAAACTATAAAATTGACAAAAAGGGGAAGGAGAAGGTATATCATGTAAACATTTTAAAGAAGTATCTGGACAGACCACTCCAGGAAAGCACCCCCTTACTGACCTTGGCTATCGCAACTAAAATGAAAAAGTAACCACTCACCTCACATGAATACCCATTACATCCCTGTGAGACAGCCGCACAAGTAAAAGTCAGTAAGCACCTGACTAAAAATCAGAGGGAGAGAGTTCAACAGGTTCTGGAGGAACATACAGATGTATTAACAGATAAACCAGGACATACAAATTTGCTACAGTATGACATGAAGCTGGTAGACTCAAACCCAATCTGTATGAGAGCCTATTCTGTTCCGTTCGCTAAGGAGAAGGCATTGAAAGAAGAAATAGATTATTTGTTGAAAGAAGGGATTATTTCACACAGTGAATCTTCTTTTAGCTCCAGTGTAGTTTTGTTGAGGAAACCGTCTGGGGAACATAGACTGTGCATAGATTACAGGAAACTGAATGCTGTCACAGAAGGACAAGTGGATCCATTACCAGACACAAAACAGTTATTTGCCAGATTGAACAAGGCAAAATACTTTTCGAAGGTGGATCTTAGCAAAGGCTATTACCAGATTCCAGTGAAGCCTGAAGTTAGACCTTATTTAGCTTTTAGCACCTCGGAAGGACATTATGAATTCAACATGCTACCATTCGGATTGAAAAATGCTCCTAGAGTATTTTCTAGGATGATGCGCAAATTGTTAGATCCCCTGAATAATCCATGTATCACAAATTTCATGGATGATATTCTTGTCGCCACGGAAACATTTGAAGAACACATTAACTCTCTGAATATGTTATTTGATAGGCTCAGAGAAGCGAACTTAACTGCTAGACCAACAAAATGTTGTATTGGATGCAAAGAGTTGGAATTCTTGGGACATACTGTATATCAGGGTAACATGACCCCTGACCCCAAGAACTTGGAAAAACTGCAGAGAGCACCTAGACCACAAACAAAAAAAGACGTGCGATCATTCGTGTCGTTATGTGGGTTTTACCAAAAATATATCAAAAATTTTAACTCTATATGTGCTCCTCTGACTGATCTGACTCGCAAAGGAAATCCAGATAAAATTGTTTGGTCAGCGCAATGTGAATTAGCATTTCAAGAGTTAAAGGAAAAACTCACTAGCAAGCCTATTCTCAAATTGCCTGATTTGACTCAGGACTTTGTGGTGAGAACAGATGCAAGTAATGTAGGCCTGGGGGCGGCTCTGTTGCAAAGGTCCTCTTCACCCAATGGGGAACTGAACCCAGTCGCGTATGCAAGAAGCAAGTTGAACAAAGCGGAACAAGGATATTCCACAAGCGAAAAAGAATGTTTAGCGTTAATCTGGGCAATAAAAAAGTTCCAAATCTATCTGTATGGTAGGACTTTTGTGGTCCAGACGGATCACCAGCCCCTAGAGTTCTTATCTCAGGCCAAGCATGAAAATGCAAGATTGTTAAGATGGTCTTTATTGTTGCAACCTTATCAGTTTAATATTGAATATATCCCGGGGTCACAGAATGTCGGTGCAGATTTTCTCAGTAAGCACCCCTGTGATCAAAATTAGAGTAGTTGGCAGGCGTGAGGAGTAATTTTATCTATGTGTATCACTGGTTTTGGAACTTGCATTAGTACATGTTCTCAGGTGGGGAGGTGTGTGGTGAAAAATACAGTGATACAACGTTAAAATATCTCCAATTATAAAGATAACGGGTAAGATAACAGGTAGGGATAAAATTATACCTAAGATACGAGGATACATTCTCGCCTACGCCAGCGCTTTCTACCGCCATTGAAACTAACTAGTTTGATCATGCAGACGAAACGGTTTACCCTTTTAGACGGGAGGGAAACGGAGATAAAAGGAAAAAATATGACGGTCGGAACACGTGTTTAAATCTAAATGCTAAAAAGACGCAATTTGTAGTTCCAAGAAAAAATTACGCCACTAGTTGACACAATGTAAGGAATTGGTAGAAAAAAGACCTTAGCTCTTATTAGAAACAGTCGTATCTTAGACGTTTACCGTAATTGGTTGTTTTGTTT
This sequence comes from Oreohelix idahoensis, assembly GCA_024509875.1. NCBI lineage: Eukaryota > Metazoa > Mollusca > Gastropoda > Stylommatophora > Oreohelicidae > Oreohelix > Oreohelix idahoensis. The sequence goes on along the minus strand of JAMPIV010015983.1, from coordinate 152,021 downwards.
GAATACAGCGGCAAACGCCGTGGACGAAGGTTCAAAAAACAAATTTCAAAAAACTAACCTTGAGAAAAGTAGGGTTTTCTTTAATAATAAAGTTATGAAAATAAAACCTAGCTAGTTTTATAGCCCATCTTGAGCAGAGAAATAATATATTTTTAATTACACAGACGGACAGATAACACGGAAGATATTGACGAAAGACCGTATTGTTCCAATCAGACTAGCGAACAGTTTTTTTTTGCATACTTTCACTAAAGTTACATTTTGGCGTCCTTGAGACAAAAATGCAAAAATCAAACTGCAAATGAACTAGGGGGCAAAGTCGGAGGATAGTAGCTAAAAATAACTTAGGGGGCAGGTTTGTGTATATCATGAAAAATGATTACGAAAAGTGAGTGCTTACTCTAGGTCCCCAGCCGCAGTCCAGGGCCTAGAGACAAACAAATAATATATTAAAACCTATCTAAGACTATGGAAGGCGGATCTATATTTGAGATCAGTGGGAACATATCACCCACCTTATTGAATGGAAGAGGAAACTATTGAACATATTTCGGATGCAATGCAGTCTTGGGAAACTGGTACTATTTGATAACAACTGGGTGAGATGTGCTAAGTTGGTCAGAGAGATCTGACCCAATCTATGTAATGTTGTTTTGTGGTGTTGTGTGTAAGAGTGGCGCAGTAAATAGAGTGTTGACACATGGCACAAATTTTATTTCAGAGTTTCTGATCTGGCACTACGATTGTGCCAGATGCTTTTGTAGAAGTACAAAAGCGGGTGTCTGTGCAGCCTAATATTTTACTCCAGCTACTGAGAGGAGTGGGCCACAAGAATTCTGTACTACATCGTCACAGGCCAGATAAGTGCAAACCTGGCCTGCTGGAGATTCATAAACTATTTCCACCATCAATAAAGAAATAAATCTTGTTAAATAAACATTAATATCAGTCCATATGTCAAGGACAATGAACTTTGTAGCCATAGATTGGGCATGATGACGCCACCCCAACTAAACATCCAGTGCTAGTTTTTCCCAAGACATTGTAGATATTATTAATATTAACCATTGAAATAATATACCTATGTACACAAATTTCATTTGATTATGCAATATATATATATATATGCATTTTATTGAAAATTACATATCATTTCATATGTTCTGACCAAAAGAAACAATTGGTTCAGGACTAATAAATTTAAACAATTTTCAAACTTAAACTATAACAGCCAGAGTTAGTTCAGTGTATTATAGAGATTATTATTATTAGTAGACTTATTATTTACATGTGTGTGTCTGTGTATTTTATTACCTACACATAACATTTCAGTACCCTAGACTTTTAACGTAGCTAACATTCATATAGTAGAATAGGTCTGTTTGAGGTCGTAAGTGGTAGCAGAAGGGCCTTCTGTAACTCACATAAACTTTTATCTCAGGAGCCTTCACAGCTGACCTCATCCAGTACACTAGGTAACATAACAACCATACAATAACATCAAAAACCACTACAACGAGTATGGAAGTAGATTATGTCTGAGTTTAGACAGAGTATTAATGAGTTATGTGAAAGTAGATATGGATAGCGTCACTAATGCAAATAGGGAGTGAGGTATGACATATGGATAGAGGAGATATGTAATTAGGTATCTAATATCTTCTTCCAGCCACACTCGAGACAATGTTTAGAATGGTACTTCCCCTTCTCTGTCCTCTCCGCTAAAAAGGTTAAATTATTCCAGTAAGGACAACACAAGTCAACATCAGGTGACAGGTAGAATAGAAAGTGATTTCTGACTGCTAGAATATATGGATATTTATTAATGCAAAACTTACTTACTTAGTCGTTCCCTTTCTACAGTGAGGTGTAGAGGTATTAATGCAAAACGATGGACCAAAATCCACAAACACACACACACATAAAATAAACCGAAGCTCGCTAGTAAAAGAAAATTGGCGAGCTATCACAATAATGGAGAATAAATAATAGGCAGATGGACTCAATGAAGATCACTTATCAAGTCATTGAAGAAGCAGAAAGCTTTATATTTCTGAGGTAAAACATCGACAAAAGAGGGGGAACGGCTGGTGATGTCTGCTCAAAGATAAATAAAGCCACTTGCTCTTTTAATTCTCTTCGACAAATATGGAACTTCTCAGCTATATCCAGAGAGAACAAAATTAGAATCTTTAAATCAAATGTGAAGTCAGTCGTGCTGTATGGCTCAGAGACATGGCATGTCTCAAAGAGTATCATCTCGAAGCTACAGACATTTGTAAATAGATGTCTCCGTTGGATTATCAGTATAAGATGGCCAAATGTAATAACAAATATAGAGCTAAGGAAAAGATGCGGACACCAGCCAATTCAAACAGAAATAAAGGTAAGAAAGTGGGGATGGATAGGACATACACTCAGAAGAAAAACATCAAGCATAGTCAGAGTTGCCCTTGATTGGAACCCACAAGAGAAAAGAGTTGGGAGGCCAAAGAGAACTTGGAGAAGAACTGTTGAAGAGGAGGCTAGGGAAATTGGAATGACTTGGGCACATCTGAAAAAGACAGCCCAAAAAGACATCGATGGAGAGCAACTGTTTCTGCCCTATGTTCCACTGGGAACGAAAAGGAATGATGATGATCACAATAATAATGATCCAGATGAAGAATAATTAATTGTATACCGTCAATAGCACATGAATACAGGTTTATAATTATCTATCATGGGTCAGCCTCATGTTCTCTAAATCGAAGACAGCCAGTCCTGGGAAGAGCTGAGAGTGTATTGTTAGCTTTGAAGGCCATCAGAGCTTGATACGAGAGAAAAGTAATACTGCTATTGTGCGCAACCAAGCTTCGTAACAACTGCCTTTGGCGTAGTACTATGTCTATTAATATTCAGCTTCCAAAAATACATTAATGTTCTGAAAATTAATGTACATTTACACATTTTATATATACAGTAGGACCGCATTTTATGCGAACTTAAATCACGCGGTTTCAAGTATAGGAGCCGCGCTGGTGTAGTGGTTACCAAACTGCGCTGGCGACCGGGTGACCCAGCATCAAACCCGGGCGATGACATTTGAAGAATTTTCGTCGACCGGGATTTGGACTGGATTAACTCGAGCCCGGAGGACATTTGAGGAGTGTCGTTGATCTGTGACTCGCGGCTCCTAAGCCGACACAGCTCTAATGGATACCTCCGAAATCGGCGATGGCGATCGAAAAAAAAAATGGTCTCAGGTTAAAAAATAGCGGGCGTATGACGATCGAAAAAAAGGTGGAAAAATACTAAAAAATACATTTTAAATTGAGCGCCATGTCTGTTCCGTTTCCAAAGCGCCGTTAAAGTATCGCACCATTTCGTACCATCACGGCATTTCGCGCACTGGGTAGCGTCACTGTGAGTCATTCCATTGTTTACGCCAGTATCTCGAATCCCGCTGCATTCCCCGTCTGGAGTTCTTACTTGTAACAAGTGTTTTTGTGAAACCATTTTTCCTTTGTTTTATTATTAACGCTATATTGTGAGTAATAATGGCCCCAATGCGCAAGAGTAGTGATGCTGGTATCTCTGAAAAGCCTAAGAAAAGGCACACACACACACAAACACACACACACACACACACACATATATATATATATATATATATATATATATATATATATATATATATATATATATATATTTATATACAGGGTGTCCATAAAGTCTCTTTACAATTTAACAAATTTATTACAAAGGCAATTTGATGAGATATCTTAATCAGATTTGTTCTATGTACTCAGTGGTTATCAAAGTTTTTAATCACATACTGTACCATAATGTGAGAATCTGGGGATCAGAACACCCCCATGTGACTAGGGAACTTCACCGAGATAGTCCAAAGGTGAATGTGTGGTGTGGGATCATGTGCAATCGAACCACTGGTCCATTTTTCTTCAACGAGACATCAATTACTGCAAATGTTTACCTTGACCTTTTGACTGAATATGTGGCACCACAACTAGATGACCTTCAACCAACCATCATTTTCCAGCAAGATGGTGCACCACCACATTGGGGACTGCATGTTCGTGGTTTCCTAAATAAAATCAAACATTTCCATACCGGTGGATTGGAAGGGATGGCCCAATACCCTGGCCACCTCGTTCACCAGATATCACTCCCCTAGACTTCTTTCTATGGAGTTATGTTAAAGATATCATGTATCGAACAAAGATACGGGACATCACTGACCTAAAGCAAAAGATCACTGATACTATTGCCACCATTGATGAGGCTATGCTACAGCGAACATGGCAAAAAATCGAGTACCGTCTTGATGTGCCTCGTGCAACTAATGGTGCCCATATAGAGGTGTATTAAATGAGGCAAAAAAACTTCAATATCCACTTCTCATTTTGTAATAATTTTCACATAGTTGTCTTTTCATTTGCCTTTGTAATAAATTTGTTAAATTGTAAAGAGACTTTATGGACACCCTGTATATATAAATATATATAAATATAAATATATATATATATATATATATATATATATAGAGAGAGAGAGAGAGAGAGAGAGAGAGAGAGAGAGAGAGAGAGAGAGAGAGAGAGAGAGAGAGAGAGAGAGAGAGAGAGAGATACACCCATTAGGGCTGCACCGAATAGTGGTTTTTACTATTCGTCAGAACGCGAATAGAAGCCTTGAACTATTCAGCCGAATACAAATACAAATAGTGAGTAAATGTTGGACATACAAAGTTGTGTTCAATAGGTCTACTGACATTTTTATTAATTATACAGCGTTACAAAAAATAGGGGGGCATATACATGTATCCTGGAACTATTGAATTCTTCAATGATGCAGTTTTATTTCAGGAAAATGTCTGAATGTGACTACATAATTAAAATTGATTATACGTCGGTCGAATTCGTGTCATGTGTCTATACTTTAGGCCGAAAAATGTTATGGAATAAATTCTGATATTCAAATCTCTATACAACTTCTACAAATTGCCTTAATTTGTTACAGATAAGTCTTGACCTGTGTGAACTCTGATGTCAATTTGTTTTTTCATGAATCATTTTCTCAGCGTGCACTTACAGAAAAACAAGTTCAATGACAAATGAAGAATATTTAACAAGTGTATCGCCTTCAGTGAGCATCCGATTGACAGAGGGGTTAGAGTGCTGGTCTCTCGTGGTAGCAGTGTCAGGATCGAATCACGCTACTTACACGCTCCAGTCTACCCGGCTATAAATGTATTCCTGGTCAGGAAGGTCATAGGTCACACCATCTATCGACCTTTGACCTAGTATGGTGAAATTTCCAACTCTTCACTTCCCTACGGCAGTATCCGCTATGGGACAACATTTTTTACCGCCTTAAGTACCAGACTTGTTTTTATTAAGTCTGCCTACCAAGTATCCAAGTTATGTCATAAATTATACATACAAACAACATAATACTAATAGCTGAATAGTTCTACTGAAACCTAACATGGACACTAAGTAATGTCGGCATGTGTTTGAAAAGTAACCGACATGACCTGAAATTATGTAAGACATAAGATCAAGAACGAGTTCAAAAAAGAATAAACAAAAATTTTCAAAATATAACACGGCTTGGACATCTTGTTTGATCAATTCTGTTCAGCTAAAATATAAAACCGCTTGGACATCTTGTATGATCACTCGTGTTCAGCTAAAATATAACACGGCTTGGACATCGTGTATGATCAATTCTATTCAGCTAAAAGACGGACATGTCACTGACAACCAGTGTGTTAATGGAGCCTGCTATGAGAGCACGACTAATTGTAACATTATGATCGCATAGTTCTAACTGATATGCCGGAGGCTGACCTATCTAGGTTTATATACTTTATAAACAACTTCCACCCTGCGATCCAATTCACCTCTCACATCTCTACTGTCTCTGTTAATTTCCTTGACATTGTTTTCACCATCCCTCACACCCCCCACCTTAACACTTAGGCGAACTACAAACTCACTGGTGCACACAGTTTCCTCTTGTATACTTCCTCTGTTCCTCGAGCTTGTCGTGACTCCTTGCCTTTCTCACAACTTCACCGCCTCCATCGTTTATGACACGACCTTTTATGCCAAGCACAGGAAATGTTGGACTTCTTCCGCAGGAGACAGTATTCGGAGGATGTTCTTACCTCTGCCTTAGAGCGTGTTCTCCCTATCTCGCGTCTAGAGGCCCTCAGCCCCGCCACAAAACCTCATCGGGTATAGTCAAGTTATTGACCTATCACCCACACAGCGCTGCTGTTAAACGGATCCTGTTTTGCCACCTACCTCTCCTCCAAGCTGACCCAGTGGCACAGGAAATGTTTAGTGAGCGACCCTTGCTGGTATATAGACGGAATAAAAATGTGAGGGACCTCCTAGTCCACAGCTGTGTGAAAACTGTCAGCGATAACCATTTTGGTACCCAGCCATGTAACCGGACACGATGCAAGATATGCCAGTGTATAATCCCAAAAACGCACAGTGACATCCCCTAAGGCCAAGTTCACCATCACCAAGGGCTTCACACGTGAGTCACGTAACGTCATTTATGCTTTTATATGCAAACGTTGCAAAATTACTTACATTGGACAAAAGGGCACACGACTGGGGGGCCGATTCCGCAGTTACCTCTACATCTCCCAGCTGAAATCCACACTGATTATCATCCACTTCAACGACCCTGGCCACCACGGTGTCATTGACATCCAGGCGACAGCCATCAGATCCTGTTCCTCGGATGCCAATAGTCGGTATATATATATATATTTTTTTTTTTCAGCTATCATACCCGGCCCAGCCCGGCTCCTTTTCGGAATAGGTGCATACTTAAACATGAAAATGAAGGAGAGTAGTACTAAATAAAATAAAGTAATTATTTCATTCAAAATATGTTTTGCGCATCTTCAATTTTTTTTTTTTTTTTTTTTTGAAGAAACCAGAAGTGGAAGACACCTTAAAGGAATTTTAAAGGAAGACATTAATAGGAACATTAGGAAGAGATTTGTTTGAAAAGGAGGGTTGGAAAATACTGCCAAAACAGGAAAACCTGTTTCTTTGGGTTTTTTTTTTTTAACTTTTATTTGCATTTCTTTTGCTATTTACAAAATCGTGTACATTTTACAAAATGAAATACACGGGATGTACATTTTAAATTATAAATAGCCTTTCACTCCTCTACTTTTTTTTTTTTTTTTTAACAATCTTTATTAGCATTCCGTTTGAGTTTACAAAACATGTTCATTTTACATATGTCCATAAAGAAATTTCAGTGAAAAGACAATTACGCAATAAACAGTTGTATAGAAAAAAAAACTTTCACTCACTCGAACCCATTTACAAAAAACTTTCTTGCACATTTAAAAAAGTTATACATTTTTTGTAATGATAGTAGTGATTTAAAAAAAAAAGGGGGGGGGGGGGGGGAGAAATAAGCATTGAAAAACTGAATCGACAAAACTGGTTTTCTGGGGCTCAAATTGAGGTCTATTTACTTTATTGAGCAAATTGTGTATCGTACCAAACGGCCGATAGACACAACTTTTTTTTTTTTTTTTTTTTTTAGTTCGCATTCCGTTTGAGTTTACAAAACATGTTCATTTTACATTTAAGTGAAAAGACAATTACACAATGAACAGTTGTATAGGAAAAAAAAAACTTTCACTCCCTCGCACCCACTCATTTACGAAAAACTCTTTCTTGCACAATTAAAAAGGTTTTAAATTGTACATTTTTTTGGTAATGATAGTAGTGATTAAAGGGAGACGGGGAAAAGGGATAAAGGAACCATACTACCTTGTTCTTGACATTTAAAAAAAAATGTAAAACGTTTGCCTCGTTTTGGCGAGGCGCGTCCCGTTCAACCTAGTCGGTTATATTAGGGCGCAAGTCCAAATATAAAAGACCCTTAGATCTGTAGTTCTATTGTTCTTGAAATGTTAATGCACATTCGTTTTTATAGTGATAACAGAAAGGAAAGTTTGGGGGGAGGGAGAGAGAGAAATAAGGAGGGAAAAACTGAATAGACAAAACTTCCACTAAAATGTTTCAGTGAAGATACAATTAAAACCCTTCTTTCCCGTTTTGCTTTCTAAAGTAACTCTGACTTTCTCTTTCCGATTCCATTTTATTTCTTCAATCGTGGTCGCCTTGCTTTGTACTGGATGAAAAATAATCCTCCTTCCATTCATTCAGATTCGATTTCACGGCCGAGCAGGAAAGGGATGTTACCCGAGCTAGAACTTGGATATTGACACCATAAATTAAATTCTGAAACCTTACGATGTAGCTACACCAAAATTAAGTACCACGTGTTTGATTATTTTCCAAGGAAACAGAAATCATAAACATCATGTGCGTGGCTGTCCACAATTTGTATCCGAGAGTGAGAAAGTGGGCCCGGTGTGTGACCGTCACAACAAACTTTATTCACATTTTATTAAGGAGAAAAGAAAAACTGAACATTTCATTAAATTGAAATATACATTTATACACACTCGGGCACAGATACGTATACACCGTTACAAGCACGTTCATTGCACCTTGCATAAAAAAGGAGCATTTTGCCAAATATAAAAGACCCTCACATCTTTTTTCCTGTTTTTGGTGTTTGCCTGTTTCTGGCGAGACGCGTTCCTTTCAACCTATGTGGTTAGCCGTAGTCTGAGCTTTTTTTTTTATTTTTATTAAAATACAAGATCAAATTTAAATACAGATAAAAGTCATATACACTCGTAGACACACACTTCTACCAAATGTCTACTCTCATTAACATAACAATAAAACAACCAACGTATGATATATACATTCATAATCAAAAAGTCAAGTTTAGCCATGCTGAGCGATTCTCCCCCTGAATTTAAGAGCATTTGCAGTACAAAAACCGCGTCAAAGACCTCCCACGAACACACTCAGGGACCAGTGGACAATGCAGACCTTGACACTTTAACGGCGGCCAGAAATGTGGTCAACATGACCTCCCGTGAATACAGGAGAAGTTTTTTTTTCCTCCATTGTGGACACCCACGTATTCTGACCGAAGACCACACGGTCTGCTTTTTTTGTTGTTGTTGATCTTAGCCCTTTTTTTTTCAATCTTTATTCGCATTCCGTTTGAGTTTACAAAACATGTTCATTTTACATATTTCCATGAAGAAATTTCAGTGAAAAGACAATTTTTTGTTAATGCATTAAAATTAATAACAATGATGATAGATACAGGAGGAAGACAGCCGATAGGATAGTCTGTCGCTCTCTCTTCCAAACCTCTACACCTCACGGTAGAAAGGGAACGACTAAGTAAGTAAGATAATAGATACATAGACAATAAAATAATAATTTAAAGGCAAGCTTCTCTCTGCGGACATGACAAAACGGAGTATGAAACATTTTGAACCTGCAAACACTGTCGCACGTGCGTGTACTTAAGATACAAATGTTGGGTGATGGAGTACCTGGTGTTTTTGCTAACCTCAAACTACACAAGCCTGATAGTCCTTTTTAGGACGAGACATTGGGAGCCGCGCTAGCGTAGTGGTTACAACACCGCTCTGGCGACCGGGTGATACAGGATCAAACCCGGGCGACGGCATTTGAGCATTTTTCGTCGACCGGGATTTGGACTGGATTAACTCGAGACCTGGCGAGGACATTTGAAGGAGTATCGTCGACCAGGGACTGGCGGCTCCTGAGCCGACCCAGCTGCAATGGGTACCTCCGAAATCGGCGAGTATTTGCCTGAATGGCGAGGGACACCTGTCTCTGTACAAGAAATAAAGGGATACTCACGTAAAATCAATGTCAGGTTAGACATAAAATAATAACCTGATATTTTGCCTCGAGTATTAGCGGGGGAACGCAAAAAAAAAAAAAAAAAAAAAGGACGAGACACAGTGGAGATTCTTCATTGAACTACCCAAGTTTTCAGATAAGTTTACATTTTTAAAATCTATCTTCAGTATTATCTTAGTGCAGTTAGTTTTAGATAATGTGGCCGGGTAGGGTATTGGGGTTTGCTGTTTATATCGAGAGTGTTAGATGTAGAACTAGCTAGTCTGCTAGACTTGGAAATTACTCCCTTACAGTCTTACAGGTTTTTCCAGGTTCGGGGACTATCCTCTAAAGGTGTTGTATTGAGTGGAAGCATTAACAAATGACATGATCAGTTTCTCAGCAGCCATTCTTTCCTTTCTTTCAATTATATGTGTAGCGAAGGATTTAATAGACAATCTCCTTTTGTTTTGGTCTCAACGTGATTTTTATTCCAACATAAACATATTTACATGATGGCATAGAGATTTAGAGTGTGCATATTTCGTTCATTCACAAATGCACATTGCTTTCATTAACATAGCATGGGGAGGTTCATATCAAGTGTATCACCCTGATTCAACTCTTAGCTACTTGTTCCTTCAAATATTAGCTAGCGGTAAATGCATACTAGCAGTTCCTCAGAGGATTAAACCATTCTCTCATTTCCTGAGGAGCTTCATTTTCTATCAAACTGTCAGTGTTTCTACCTAGGTGTTCAAAAGACTGCATTCTAAATCCAAGTATAACTTGCAGCCATTTTTACTGTGTGCTGCGGGGGCAAAAGCTATCTTGCTTTGACATGAAAATGTTTTAGGTATTTCAAAAGGAAGCACTCTACTTACTGCTTTTCCTTGTGGGAAATCAATGCACAAATCAAACACTAAAACTGGGGAACAACTTCCTTAGAATAAATGAAAATCCTCAAAAATCTGCAGCATAAGAAAAAATACGTCTGTCTCTTAGACTTCAAAATCTGCAACTGACTTTTCAGCCGGGACTTGACACGCTTATTTTCAGCTCATAATCTAGGTCAGCGTTGCTTCTCCTTCCCATTCGTCTCAGGATTGGATAAAAAGAGTAATCCACGCTAACCTTCTCCCTATGGTCTGTTCCTATAATAATTTATGATTAAATTTTAACTAACTTCTGTCAACTAAGCTATGGTCTGTATTTGTTATAAAGGAAAGTTCCTAAAATGACGCATTCCCTGTCACATATAGATCCCGGGGCTCCGCAAATGTATCCCGTAGGGAGACATTTGAGTACTATCAATAACAAAAATTCATCCCAAAAATTTTGTAAGTCAAAAAATATTTTCAAAAAAAAAATGTTCAAGTTCAAAAATTTTCTAAGTCCAAAAATATTTCAGAAAATTTTAACGAAATTTCTACATCTGAGCTCCTATGTCTATATGGGACTGTCGTCTATAAAGGGGCCTTATAGGTGGACATCATCTCCAAAAATGCAAACTATCTTTCATATCAATACATATTTCAACCAAATTTACAAATTGGCAACACTGACCAACAAAATCCTAAAACAATCATAAGGTCATCACCAAAAAATGTGACGAGTGGCAACACTGGGAAATGAAGAATAAAATATCTTATTTGCAGAATTTGGCTGCATTATCATAATCCATGACATTTCATTTAAAAATATAGTTGATTACATTCTCTTGGATATGGTGGGGGGTGTTATCTCTTTTCTTTTCCTGTTATTTGCTCCATATTATGGTCTGCAATACTTAAAAAATCTTTTCTTTTTCCTGGCGTACTTGTTTATTTTAGTTTCCAAGTACTCTGCAATATTCCAAGAAATGTCCAAAATCTCCAATTCCTATGGTAATGGTAATCCACTTTCATAGAATAGCCAATGTTTTCATGGGTACTCATCAACTTCTTTTTTTTTTTTTTTTTGTGAATGAGCTACTTGCTCATTATTACATGTGGAAAACATCTCTAGACATAATATGCATATTTTTCAAACGATAATATAACCAGCATCATTTTTTTTAATAAGCAATCATCTTTGTCACAATAAAAACATTAAAACCTCATGGCTTATCCTTATTTATTTATCTGAATGTTTCCTGTTATTCACATTTTCTAAATGGTAAGTGTATAAATTCGTTCTAAGTCCGTCACTGTAGAAAATGTTCTATATTACATTTTTTTCTTCTTCAAAATATGTGATGTTTGTCTCCAATATCTGTACAGGTAATACGTCTGGTGGTGATCCTGTCCATTAGTCAGTTATTTCTAATCATTCCTTCTTTTCTGTCAACACAGTATTTTTCCTGTGAACTATTTCCTAGAAATATTATTTTATATATATATATATTCTTCAAAGATCTTCTTTGACTTACCATACATCAATTTTCAAACATCAAATTATTCAGCAACCAACAGACGAATGTGTTACTATCATATTATGAAATATAAGGGAAAAGGAAAATATAGTTTCAAATCATCATGAATTTTCTACGTTGGGTTCCGTATTATTTTATTTTCTCTGTTAAGACAACTGCTTATACTCTTGACAATACGTATCCATGTTGTCACTCTCAAGGCATCCTTGTATACAGTTTATATTTGTCTCCTTTTTTTTTTTTCATAACACCAATGTATCATTTATGGTGTTCCAATATCATTGTATCTATTCTAGTCCTCCTGTTATCTTGAGAATTCCTCCTTAGTAACTCCCTATGTACCTTATCTAGCAAGACATTTATCAAAAACACATCAAACAATTATTTATGGAACAATCAACTGAGATGTAAGAACTTTTTGACAATATGAGATGAAAAATTGTTTTGTAAATCATCCAAAACATTATTAAGGTCATCACTCAAAAAAATGTGACATAGAAGAGAAGAAAAAATATTCAATTGATCGTGAGGAATCTACAATATTCTTATAAGACAAAGTTCCTGGCACTCTGACTACTATTTATCCATATTATTTCTGGTTATCCTTGCATACAGTGTACCATTTCCATTTTCTCTATAAGTCCAATTCATCGCTCATAATAATAATAATAATAAATTCTTTAAGCACCAAACACGGCGCATAAGGCAGAAACCAGTGCTCTCCAGGTTGTTCGTTGTGACGCCACTCCTCTTAGCTCTTGCACATTATTTAGGCCCAACGTTCTTCCTTCTCTTATTATTGTTCTTCTGAGTGTTTCTTTTGGTCTTCCTTTTTTCCTCTTACCCTCAGGAACCCAAGTGAGCGCCTGTAGTGGTATTCTGTTGTTTTGCATTCGTAGGACATGACCGATATATGACCATCGTCTTTTCCTTATATAGTCGGAGACATATTTCTGCCTAGAGTCTTCTCTTATTTGTCGATTAGTCTTGAATTCTTTCCAACTGATGTTCATGAGTTTTCTAAGACATTTGTTCTCGAATGTATTCAGCTTGTTCTCCAATGATTTTGTTATTTTCCAACTCTCACAGCCGTATGTTAACACTGAGATAACATTTGAATTAAACAGACGAAGCTTGGTATGTATATTCAATGATCGTAATTTCCAAATGTTAGATAATCTATTGAAGGCGCTAGCTGCCAAAGCAATTCTAGTATGGATTTCTCTTGTTGTGTCACCATCCTGAGTCATTTTACTGCCTAAATAATTGAAACTTTCAACTTTCTGTAGTTTTTCCCCGTTCAAGATGATATCAAAGGTCTCGTTAGAAAAGTTCATAGCTTTAGTTTTAGAGGCATTTATTTGGAGACCTATTTTAACCGAGAGATGACACAAATTATTTATTGCTTCTTGGGATTGTCTTGGTGTTGAACTTAAGAATGCTACATCATCTGCGAAATCCAGGTCCCCCAGGAATTTTCCATTTGTCCATTTTATACCCAATTGTTCATTGTGGGTATAGTTTCTCATAACCCAATCAATAGCTATTCCAAAAAGTAGTGGTGACATAATACAGCCTTGTTTCACCCCTGTTTCTACTGTAAACCATTCTTTACTGTCGAGCCTGGTTCTGTTTCGGTAACAATAGCTTGTTTTACGATAGTGAATTGTTAACTCACTGATCAACCCTCCGATCCAACCGACCGATTCGAGGGTTTCGAGGTCAGTTATAGGAAAATATCTACACCACTAGATACTCTGGTGTATCTTTTATTCTACAATTTAACATAACATGGTATTATCCATCGAATTATACACATCGCTCATGGTGCTCCAATATTTAAAATGTGGATCCTTCCTATTCCTCTTATTCTGTACTGGAAATACATCCTTATTAATTGTCCATGTACTATATCTGCGAATATTTATCAACAATATATCAACTAATCATTTATGGAACCATTAACACAAATGTCTAGACTTTACCAAAACATTAACAAAAACATGTCTTTTTACATATGTGCAAAATTTCGACACCAACTCTGCCTTCGCTGGTCGAGGGTTAGTCAGTTATGTGGTGCCTGTAACATCCGCTGACTACAGCCAGATGGGTGACTTATGGTACTTATAATTCAAAAAATCTCGTCCGTCAGTTATCTTAAGTGTGGGGCGGGGGTCTATTTCTTGGTGTCCTTGACAAAGTTTGCTGCATTTCCAATCTAGGTATTCTTTTCTTATGTCATAATATCTCCATGATATATCTGTGACATGTCTGTCCTTGGGATAACATTATTTTTATCCAATATATTCGGGGTGAGCAGATCTCAGTACGTCCAATTTCATCAATCATGTATTTTTTTTTTTCTCTGTGATTCTGGGTATGTTATGAGTATATTAAATTGTCAAATTATTTCAACTATCTTACAACATTCTGTAATTCGTGATAAGGAATAGTCATTTGTTATACAACAATGTTCATATTACAAAGGTAATAAGCAAACATCAAAGAGATATCTTCTCCGAAAATGCGGATGTATCTCTATTTCCCTTACTTCTGGGCGTAGTAATTATTCAGTCATTATTTTTTTTCTCCATTATTTAATCTCCATTTTGTGTCCTTAGTACCTGTGATTCCATGGGATTATCATAATCTATTTGTCTCTTGTCTACTGATAATCCTTCAATAATGACTTCAAATATGGTCCTCATATGTGCAGTAATCATCTGCTCTGATTTGTTCCATGTCCATGGTATTCATCAAATATTCTATTATATCCTTGTCTTATCTCGTAACCACGAAAGACTAAAATTATTCCTCCTCCAATGTTAATGTGGGGGATTTTGTGCATAAACATTACAACAAAATCTCAGCTGTGACAACATAAAGTTTCACCCTAATAGGAAATTGCATCTTCATCATACATAAACAGTTGCTTCTTCATCTCATGTGCCATCAGTGGTATCAGGTATGGGGTGTTCAAATCTGGGGCAGCATATACAAATATATATACTCGTACAGTATCAACAGAATACTGTTGGGGTGTCATTCTACATAATTGTTATGTGCAGATATTTTCTGACAGGGGTATGACTGGCAGAGGCGGTGTGAACAAAGACTAGTTGTTCCCTCTGATATGTTGTGACTATTTTCTCTCTTTTCTTTTATGTCAGCTACTAATGTCAGGGCAGTCAATGTTATATGGCATTGGTTTATCATCATATCATCAAAATGTGCAAGGGTGGCATATAAAGATATAACACATGTTATAAAAACATACAAAATGTTTTCTTTATATATGTATTTTTTTCTCTTTTATGTCTTTTGTCTTTCAGTTCTTTTCTTTTCTTTTTGATTTCTCTTTTCCATTTCTTTTCTGTTTTCTTGTGATTTCTTTTCTCTTTTCTTTTTGATTTCTTTTCTTTTCTGTTTTACATTTCATTTTCTTTTCTGTCTACATTTCATTTTCTTTTCTGCTTACATTTCATTTTCTTTTCTGTTTACATTTCATTTTCTTTTCTGCTTACATTTCATTTTCTTTTCTGTTTGTATCACAAGTACGAAAGAATGATAAAAATCAATTCACTAAACATTCTAGCTACTACCAATATTCCTAATAGTAAATCCTAACCAATAGGGCTGCAAGTAATAGTTTAGGTTAGAATAGAATGAATATTGTAGCAGTATCTGTTGTCAATAAGTGGCGAGGAAAAGGGTACATTAAAGATCTCCCGATTACAACATGATTGTAATTCCAAGGAATGAATATGATTGGGATTGAAAAGATCACAAGTCTAGAATGTCGTCTCAATATAGTGGAAAGGAAAAATAGTAAGTTAAAGATGGTGTAACAGTGGAGTGAAGAAAATCTTACTATAGAGAGTCAAGGTTGGGATATGGAATCTCTTTTGGAGAATGTTTTAAAATCTTGACAGTACTAATATACATCTGGGTCTAAAATAATAATATACATTGGAAAAAAATAATCCTGTGGAGAAAGATAGCATAACATGCAATACTAGTTTTGGGTATGAATTATATGCTGTTAACAGATGTCATAGTAGGAACAGTATGATGGATCAAGTAATAGGTAATAGATGAGTTAAGATAATTGGGAACAAAGATATTAGTATCAGGTAGGAAGAAAATTACTCATGCAAGGGTGCCTGCATGAAGATGCACGGACAATGAATCACTGGGCTCTGGAACTGTAAGGACAAGAAATCTAGTGAATGAAGCGTGGAATATGATCAGTTAGAAAAGTATAGATCAATGTTATAACAGGATCAGTGGAACACATGTGTCATAGGTGAGGTTGTGTAAGTTAACATCAAAACTGTCTGACTAATAAGGGTGTCTGTAAACAAGGAACATTGTATCATTTGTGTCATCTTTATTTCAATAATCTAAATAAAATGTCTAATTAAGGTAATCTGTGGGCTGTTCTTGAGTGTTCGCTGGTCATCAGTAGTGGTATGGCTGGGAAAAACTTTCTGGCATAAAGTCATCTATAACTGTCACTTTGAACATAGTCTGAAATTAGAGTACATTTAGAAACGTTAGTACATTGTTAAAAAGGTTTTTGCACATATGCGTTGACCGTACATGGGATGGCATGTACAATGAAGATATGAGGGGCGTACTTCAGAAAAGCGGTTAGGCGAGCATCATATTGCGTAGCAGTGGTGATGGGTGTGGAAAGCAACACTGCATTTGCTGATTGTTGGGGCTCTGAGGACATCAACAAGGGCGGTGATGGTTTCAATGCTGTTGGGGTTTGTATGGCTGGGACATCTGTTAGTTTTGAAGCAGGTGTATGTTTCGCCTTGATTTTTCGTCTGCCCTGGGTCTGCGGTATTTTAACACTGTTTACAGTGGGCACAGTAATCTGCACAGTGTTGTTTTTGACAGGTTGAGCTGAGGCTAATACTTCTCGGCTGGGCTTTGAAACATTTCTGCGTTTCTTCAAAATTTTTCTTCTGATTTCGTTTTGTGGCAATTTCATGCATTTAATGACAGGAGGTGAGTCATCTGACCCTGCTGTATAGGTGCGTTTGACACTGGAGCTGACTGGTATAAATAATGTGCTATCCGCATCACTGGTTTCAATAGAACTGGCTGTATCAATGTCTGTTTCTTGTTCATATAGTTCTACCATTTCTCTGTCATTTTGTTCGTTGGGGTCTGACAAGGCTGTGCCGGGGCCGACACTGTCTTCTCTCATGTCTTGTTCTGTTTCGTCTCCATAAAGATTGCTGGTATATGGTTCAACAATCTGCTTGGGTATAGTTTCTTCAGGATCTGATTGTTCTGAACGACCAATCGTGTTCTTGTGGTATAGCAGTATTTGGTTTTCACTAGTGTTAAAACTCGAGCTGCCTGATTTTGGGGTGTGATAGGTATCAGCTGACGATTTATCACCGCGGGAGTAAGTTTGAATGTGAATATAAGTTGCTTTGTTGTTGTCATCGTGTGACGTCTGTGGCCTGATTTCTTCGTTTCTAATGCGCAGGTCTCTGTCTTGTAGTCTATTACGTAATTCAAGTGGTGGGATGTCCACTTCACTTTCTGACGAATTCCTTTGTTGTCTTGCTCGTTGTATTTCATCTGTAGGTGGTCTGGGTATGTGGTCGTCTTGGTAAAATTCAGAGTCTGTCGTCTCTGACTCTGATATGTCAGACGGATCTGTACTGGATGGATTATAATTTAGGGTGGCCTTTCTGACTGGTCTTGTATTTGTCGTCAGAGGCGGAACGGGTCGGTGATTATCAATTTTGAGTTGTTTTACGTGAGCTTTTGTTTGGTGTTGTTTCTCTTCATTCCAGATAATGAAGTTTACGGGCGTAGTTTGTTTCATGATTTTGTAGCCATCCAACCATCGGTCATCGAATTTTAAACTGCGTACATGTTTCTTGTAGTATACTCTGTCTCCTATTTTGTACGTTGGTAGCTTGGCTGATTTATCATGTTGTTTCTGTTTCTTGTGAAATGCCTTCTGCGTATTTCGTTGTGCAATCTGGTGAGCTTTATACTTTTCTTGAAGGATTATTTCGATGGGGTCTTCTCCCATGTATTTTCTTTGTGGGCGAAGTAGGTTGTCTAACGGAAAGTTTGGTTCTCTTCCGTATAGCATGAAAAAGGCTGACATTCCTGTGGTATCGTTCACGTTTACTCGCATGGCTTCAAGAGCTTGGTTAATGTATAGGTCCCAGTATTGGTGGTTCCCCTTAATATATTTGCTAATAATATCATGTAGGGTGGCGTGCATGCGTTCATTTCTGCCATTTGCATTTGGGCAATAATAAGTGGTTGTAGTATGCTCAATATTCAGCTGGTGTAAGGTGGCTTTAAATGGGTTACCGATAAACTGTTTACCGTTGTCTGAAATAATTCGTTTTGGACAGCCATGCCTGGGAATGAATTCTTGTAAAAAAAATTTGCGTGATGGACTGCGATGTGGCATCACTGAGTGGGTAACTTTCTGGCCAAACAGAGTATTGGTCAACTATGTGCAGGAGGTATTTGTTGTCTGATTGGGTGAGTGGGTAAGGACCTGATAAGTCAATGCTTACTGTTTGCATGGGGTAATGGGAAGGTTGCATTTCTTGAAGGGGAATTAAATGTGGCTTCATGTTCCGCAATTTACATGTTTTGCAGGTGGCCACGTACTCTGTAATGTCTTTGTAGAAGGTTTGCCAATAATACCTTTTCTTTATAACATCAATTGTTTTGTCTCTTCCCATGTGCCCGTTGTTATCATGAAACTGTAGCAATACTTCTGGGACTAGATGTGCTGGAATGACTTTTCTTAGTGTCCCTTCTTGTTTATGATCAATATAGTACAGAGCTCCATCCGTTGGGTGTACTGTAAAATCTTTACTTTTTGTTGGGTTTTCCTTCACGTATGTGAGCAGCTTGACAATTTCTGCATCTTTTGCTTGTTCTACTCTCATGTCAAACATATCTTGACTTTCTTCTTCTACTTGAGTGGCGGAATCTGAGGTACTTCTTCGACCTGATGAAGTAATTTCATTAATTTCTTTAGCATTATCGTCAATCTCTGAGGATGTGCCATCATTTTTGACTCTATTTGTTTTCACTTCAGTTTCATCATCATATTTAATCCTGGATAAGAGGTCTGCACAGGTGTTCATTTCGCCTGGGATATGTTCGATAGTGGTGTCGTAGGAATGCAAATTCATTGCCCATGTCTGTAACTTCTTTGGCTGTTCTTGTGTTTTGGTGAGCCAGTTAACCAGGTGCTGATGATCCGTTCGTATAATGAGTTTGGTTCCTCTGACATAAAAGTCAAACTTTTGTACTGCATAGTGTATGGCGTATGCTTCTTTCTCAATGGTGGTCCAGTTTTTCTGTGTCTTCGATAGTGCATGTGATAGGAATGCAATGGGTTTCTCATTGGGGATGTTTGGTAGGATGGGTGTTTCATCTTCTAGTACTGGTTGGACCAAACAAGCACCAATTGCGTTATTCGAGGCATCGGCGTATAGTATCATGGGCTGAGAAATGTCTGGATGTCCAAGCAGTGGGATGGTGGTTAGGGCATTTTTAAGATACTCAAAAGATCTCTGGCAGTCTTCTGTCCATTTGAAACGTGCATACTTGCGGGTAAGGGCTATCAAAGGCTCTGCTGCTCTGGAGAAATTGATGATGTGGCGCCTATAGTAACCCACTGTACCAATAAATGAGCGTGTTTGTCTCACCGTCTTGGCGCTAGGCATTTCTCTTATGGCTTTGACTTTATCTTCATCAGGTCTGATGCCATGTCTATTGATGACAAAGCCTAAATATTTTGTTTCTGTCTTTAGAAACTCACACTTCGACAGTTTTAACTTTATTTGGTGATGCCTGAGTCTATCAAACACTGTTTCAACCTTGCGGAGGTGGTCTTCCATCGTGCCTGCGGTGTGTATCAGGATATCGTCTATGTATGCCAGGGCAAATGGATGTAGACCCTTTAACACTTCATCCATGAGTGACATATATGTTGCTGGCGATCCTTTTAGACCAAATGGCATAACATTCCAAAAAAAAAACTTCCGATATGCGAATAGAATGTGGATTTCTGTTTTGCCTCAGGTGTCATGGGGATGCACCAAAAGCCTGACCTTGCATCAAGTGTGGTGAAATAGGTAGACTTTCCTAACGTCGCAAGTAGATCGTCTATTCTGGGGAGGGGGTAGGAAATGACTTTTGTGATTTTGTTCAGGGCTCGGTAATCGCAGCAAAAGCGACTGGACCCATCTTTCTTTGTTACGATAACGATGGGGGAGGACCATTGGGATCTGGATCTTTCGATGATTCCTGCCTGTAGCATTTCATTTATAGACCTTTCCACGAGTTCTCTGTTTTTCAAGGGCGTATGATAGGGTTTCATGTGTATTGGCTCCTCTGTGGTTGTTTGAATGTCCATTGTGACAGTGTTAGTTCTGCCTAATTCCATGTCATTGAGTGCGAATACATCTTGGTGCTTTTCTACCAACGTTTTCAAGCGTGGCTCATTATCTTCTGTGGCATTCAGGGTTGCAAGCAACTGAGCTATTCTCTCTCTGTGTTTATGATCTGTCACTATATTTCTGGTCTGTCTCGATGCCTCCGTTTCCCTCCCATAGTATTGGGGCATTTTTCTTGCATCTTGTGAAAACATCTGCTCCTGGTATGTGGTTTTCTTTTGGGTATTTCTTTGCCGTTCGCTGGGTTGTGCTTGGTATTGTCTCCTCTGCCATGTGCTGTGTGCATTTCCATTTGTCACTGCATTTACTGTATATACGTTTCTAGTATTATTTCTGGGGTAATCGTTATTGTGCCATTGTTTCTGATTATTTCTGCCGTAACTGCGCTTATCCGCGTACGTTACTGTATTTCTTCCGTTTGTGCTATAGGGCTGTCTTCTTTCCCTGAGCGAAAATATTTCATTTTTTCTGTTTCCAACTTTGCTGCTATAGTATCCTCCTGTGGTGGAGTCGTATAAGAATTCTTCCTTTTCTTCGGAACATTCAATTGGTTTTGGGACTTTATCATATCCACCTGTTTTTGAGTTATATTGATACTCCATGGGGCATGTATCTCTGTCTTGTCGCTTCGGATATCCTCCTGGCAAGACAATTTCTGTTTCTCTGTTTCTTTCTGATATACAGCACTTCATCTTTTCTCTTAGTGTGTTGGGGCGCAAAAATGAGCGATTATAGTCATTCTCATACCGTGGCTGCATTATTTCTCTCCTTCTTATACATGGACTGGTTTGTTTCTGCGGTTTGGGTAGGGTATGCTGTGGTGTAACATAACTGTGACTGGTATATCTGCCATTTTCTGCATATGACTTATAACTGTTTACCTTTCGTGTACCATGGTTATTTGTACTGCGATTTCGTGTACTATGTCCAGTGGGAGTGGTTGAGACAATTTGTGAATGGTCTCTATTGGTTTTAGTCTGTCTTATTGTTGACGTATCCACTTGTGCTACAACTGTGCCTCTATTTATAGTGGTAGTTTTCCTGACATATTCAATATCATGATGGGGAAATCTCTGGACTTCGAGACTTCAGCGATTCCCTCTGTAATTTGTAACAATGGGTCATCAATAATGCTTTCTTCTGCTAGGGACTGTATTTGGATTGATTGCCCTGGTGTTATGTACTCAGAAGTTTTTACTCTGCCTTTTGCTATGACTAGAGAGTTTGGGGCCACCGTTATGGGAGCTGTAAGTCTTACCAAGGACGAAATGTGGATATTGTCCTGGAGATCGATGTAAATATTGTTGACTTTGATTTTCTGCAGATCATAGTATATTCTAACTTTGTTTTTGTTGAAGAAATCCCTCCCTAGGATAAGATTTATAGATATGTCTTTTGTAATGACAAATGGGTGTTCAAAATTTGTTTCACCTAAAGAAAATTTTACCCATGCTGTACCAACTGAATTTAGTCTTTGTCCCGTGACTGAGGCTAGGTGTGTTTTGGACTGTTGAAATCGTACTAAATGTTGGATCTTCTTGAACAGCTGGAACCTAATAAGACTAATGGATGCTCCTGTATCTACCAGTGCTCTATACTGCTGGCCCTGTATAGACATGATGCAGGAACTGGAGTCCGGATGTATTTTGGTTCCATCATTCAGCATTTCTTCATAATGTATTTTTCTGGATGGGCTCACTTGACTATTTCTGTTCTGTGTTATTTCTTTTGTTTTGGACCATTTTCTATGATAGTCACCCTCACTAACGGTCCTGTTTAGTGAGTGGCACGTCCGTTTCCCTGACGCATGAGGGGTTGAGGTGGGCCTCTGGTATACTTATTTCTTGTGTAATTACGTGGGGGTGGTGCGAGTTGTTGTGGTTGGTAACCTCCTTCTCTTCTGAATGGTGCATTATTGTAATTTTCTCTGCAGGACTTGTAACTATGTCCGAACCTACCGCATGTAAAGCATCCATTTGTCTTGACGTTATTAATGTCATTTGTCCTCTGTGTGGGGGGACTGTAGTTGCGAGGTCTATCATCTTGTTGTCGTGGGCGAGTCCATTGCCTCCTGGCATGGTCAACTTCCATAGGCTCATGCTCAGTATAGTCCCTATAGTCTGGTCGGTGTTCCCTACTTACTCTTTGTTGGAACCTTCGGTGAAGATTTTCTTCTTGTATTGCTGCTTGGATTGTTTCAGCAATAGTCTTGGTGTCTTTTCTAATGAGATGCCTTCTGATGTTCTCTGCTCTAAGGCCATCGACAAATATCCCTACTAGCTGTATTTCTACATCAGGTGTGGTAGGTATTTCTCCACAAAACGCCTCTTCTGCCATATTGAGGAATCTATCGCCATAAAGTTGTACAGAATCGTCCCTTTCCTGTTTCATCTGTCTAAGGACTGACCAAGCGTGCATTCTGTCTATGATTTCTCCATATCTCTGGGTGAGCTCTTTTTTAAGGGACTCGTAGGTCTCTGTGGGGTATTGCTGGGACCTCCTTCTTAGAAAATCAGTCACGAACGAATCAGAGCTTAGCAGAGCGATTTTCTTTTTCTCTTCATCAGTTGTTGCCTCTGCTATTGCCGCAAATTTTTCCATGTCGGCCAACCATCTCCTGAGTTTCTTCTTGTCTCCATCGAATGGTCGTACTATGGACCTGACTTGGGATAATTTTGCATAAGTGCTATTCTTTTGTAAGTTCTCAGTAAAGCGCTGTAGCGCTATCAATGTGGGTTCTTCCATATTTGGATTGACTGGGGGCTGCAGCGGTTGTGCTTGCGCAGATCTGTTTTCCTGTTGTTGCTGCTGTTCTACCCCTAGTTGCTGGAAATTTTCCATTAATTGGTCCATTTTTTCGTTAATGCTTCTGCTCTTTTATAGAGGACTGGTCATACGGCATCAAATAAGGAATGTGTGGCCGGGTAGGGTATTGGGGTTTGCTGTTTATATCGAGAGTGTTAGATGTAGAACTAGCTAGTCTGCTAGACTTGGAAATTACTCCCTTACAGTCTTACAGGTTTTTCCAGGTTCGGGGACTATCCTCTAAAGGTGTTGTATTGAGTGGAAGCATTAACATATGACATGATCAGTTTCTCAGCAGCCATTCTTTCCTTTCTTTCAATTATATGTGTAGCGAAGGATTTAATAGACAATCTCCTTTTGTTTTGGTCTCAACGTGATTTTTATTCCAACATAAACATATTTACATGATGGCATAGAGATTTAGAGTGTGCATATTTCGTTCATCCACAAATGCACATTGCTTTCATTAACATAGTATGGGGAGGTTCATATCAAGTGTATCACCCTGATTCAACTCTTAGCTACTTGTTCCTTCAAATATTAGCTAGCGGTAAATGCATACTAGCAGTTCCTCAGAGGATTAAACCATTCTCTCATTTCCTGAGGAGCTTCATTTTCTATCAAACTGTCAGTGTTTCTACCTAGGTGTTCAAAAGACTGCATTCTAAATCCAAGTATAACTTGCAGCCATTTTTACTGTGTGCTGCGGGGGCAAAAGCTATCTTGCTTTGACATGAAAATGTTTTAGGTATTTCAAAAGGAAGCACTCTACTTACTGCTTTTCCTTGTGGGAAATCAATGCACAAATCAAACACTAAAACTGGGGAACAACTTCCTTAGAATAAATGAAAATCCTCAAAAATCTGCAGCATAAGAAAAAATACGTCTGTCTCTTAGACTTCAAAATCTGCAACTGACTTTTCAGCCGGGACTTGACACGCTTATTTTCAGCTCATAATCTAGGTCAGCGTTGCTTCTCCTTCCCATTCGTCTCAGGATTGGATAAAAAGAGTAATCCACGCTAACCTTCTCCCTATGGTCTGTTCCTATAATAATTTATGATTAAATTTTAACTAACTTCTGTCAACTAAGCTATGGTCTGTATTTGTTATAAAGGAAAGTTCCTAAAATGACGCATTCCCTGTCACAATAATTGGTAGCTAGAAGTGTTAATATAACTTAGGAGTTCTAATTAAAAATAATAGAAATTAAATAGCGCCACGTGGCAATAGCTTGTGTTAAATCTGGCAGCCATCTTTATAGAAATAATTCAAGTGGTGATTTCCTTTGTAGTTTGTTGTTAGGATTAGATTATTGCAGTTAATGTTAAATATTAGGGGACTATTTATAAATATTGGTATAATTTAGGAATTGTAGTGAGGAAAAATAATTTAAAGACAACAAATATATTAAAGTTACCTGGTAAAAATCCGAACTAGATATAACTGCTAAACTAGGTCTACTAGGTCTACTAGACAGGTTTAAAAGTGTTTCTTAAATAATATTATAACATTTAAAAAAAAAAGACAAGAGAAAGCAAGAATATTCAACTTAGGAATTTTTTTAAATAGGCTTGATAGACATATTAAATATAAGTGGTGATTCCTGTTGTAGTTTGATTGAGGTGGGGATATTAGCTTTTAACATTTAATATCACGTATTTGGTGACTAGTTAAGTATCGTTTGGAATAATTATTAAAAAAAGAAATTAAATAGATTCAATCGACACGTGGCATTTGCTTGTATGAGATCTAGCAGCCGCCTTGATAGACATAAATTAAATGGTGATTTCCTTTGCGGTTTGTTGTAAGTATTAGATTATTACAGTTAATATTAAGTATTAGGGGAATATTTAACTATTAAATATAATTTAAGTTAAAACTCATATAGGCTAGTGACAGGTTTAAAGGTGTTTCTTAAATAATATTATTATAAAAGTGTTAAAAAAAAGGCTTACACAACTTAAGACTAAAGCAGCGAGATTAAGGATAAACTTAAAAAGTTCATACAAAACCAAGAGCCGCGCTAGCGTAGTGGTTACAACACCGCTCTGGCGACCGGGTGATTCAGGATCAAACCCGGGCGACGGCATTTGAGGATTTTTCGTCGACCGGGATTTGGACTGGATTAACTCGAGACCTGGCGAGGACATTTGAAGGAGTGTCGTCGACCAGGGACTGGCGGCTCCTGAGCCGACCCATCTCTAATGGGTACCTCCGAAAACGGCGAGTATATGCCTGAATGGCGAGGGACACTTGTCTCTATACAAGAAAATAGGATACTCACGTAAAAATCAATGTCAGGTTAGACATTAAAAAATAATAACCTGAGATTTCGCCTCGAGTATTAGCGGGCGTACGAAAAAAAAAAAATACAAAACCAAGCAGAAATTAAAAAGAGTAGTAGCAAACTAAAACAGACAGGGAAAATAACCAATGGCACCAATAACCAGGAAACAGTCCAGGGAAGGAACGGCGTGGGCCAATGAAAAGGAACTAAAAACACCAAGCCTGACAGGAAACGACAGGACCACGAACCCTGAAGTCAGAGACATAGAAATACAGGACAGGATAGAAACAATAAGGGATAAACTGGAAGGAGGTTCAGTAGTACACACAACAAAAAACATAGTCAAAAAAGGCGAAAACTCAGGAACCAGCACAGCGAACAATAAGAAAGGACCCAGGGAAAATGATATTCAAGACAACCAGGTAAACACAAACAAAACAAATCATGAAACCAGAGGAGAAAACAAAGAAGACTCCAACCGGAAGGAAACCCCCAAAAAGTGAAAATAACACAAATAGCTGGAATAGAAGCCACGCTTCGATCTCTCCGGAGGACAAAATCCTGATGATCCTGGAAAAAGTAATAGACAAAAGAGCCATTGCCAAAATAGTAAAATACAACAGTGGAATAATGCTTACACTAAATGTAACAGAAAAATGCAAAACTTTAATGCAAGAACTGCAGGACAAACCAAAAAATGATCCAACTGGCCCACAACATCAAAATCCAAATAGAGATGCCAAAAGAAACAAGAAAAATTGAGGTAAAAGGTATAAACCCAACTCTGTCAAGTGAAGAAGTGCTAAAGAATCTGTCCAAACAGAACCCAGATTTAAAGCTGGTGCACGTAGAACGAATAAAAGTGAAAGGGAGTATAGTAACCCCAGTGATAGTGAAAACAACAGAAGGTAGGGAACCCCCCAAGACAGTACTATTTGGGAAGGCACACAAAAAGCACAGAAGCCTTCATTCCCCCAGTGTTGCAGTGCTCCAACTGCATGAAGTTTGGCCATGGTCGCCACACTTGCAGGGGGAAGGCAGTATGTAGGTTTTGTGCTGGGGCACACCCTTTCACGCAGTGCGAAAACGTGAAATCAGATACCGACGATAAAAAGGATAATGCAAACAGAAAATGCATTAATTGCAAAGGAAACCACATCGCTAGATTCCAGAGCTGCCCAGTTTATCAGCAGACCAAAAAAGCACTGAAGGAAGCTATAACAACCCAAACCCCTTTCAAAACGGTCATTAAAGAATTAAAGGAAAACAATACTTATACGAGCACTAAAGTTATAACAGAAATTACGAGTGTAGTGTGCAAGAGGAAGTCAAAATGATTAAGTCACAGTTGGCAAAAGAAAGTAAGAACCAGTTAGAAAGTAATAAAACAGTACCAAAAAACCAGTCGGATGATTCAACTACATCCTCGGAAGATACGAATGCACTGAAAAGTGCAGAGGCAATGCTACAAGAAATGAAAGCCTTACAACACCAAATTGCCCAGGATGTAGTTAAATTGTCAGCACTGAAAGAAAAAATTGAAATGATGCGAGTTAAACTATCTGAACTGAAAGAGGATAATGAAATTACACTAAATCAGAGACAGGAGATTAACATAGACAGAGAAGCATTAGAAACGGAAAGTGGCAAATAAAAGCAAGAAGCTAAATGGAAAGAATGGGTAACAAAAACTGTCAAGCACTTACAGAGACTTATGATAGAGGAACAAACAGAAGAATCGTCACAAACCCAAGTATTGAAAAAAGTCTTTAATTACATTAAAGAATCACCACGCAGAGTAGGCCTTATGCCTCAAGTAACTGATAGGGCCAATACAAACTAAGAAGCAAAACTAATAGTTCTAACATAAAACAAAAGGGATACTAGTTAATATTTGTTAATGGATAAGAAAGGATGTAGAATTGTTCAGTGGAATTGTAGGGGTATCAAAAAGAATTTTGCACCCCTACTTGCAGAGACAGGAGGAACTACCGCTATATATGCTCTTCAAGAGACCCATTTAAACCCAAATAGTAGATATAGTTGTAAGGGCTTTAAGATACTTAGGCACGATAGGAAAGAAGGTAGAGGAGGGGGTGTCGCAGTCTTAGTTAGCGAAACATTAAAAATTATAGACTGGGAAGTATTTGATACAACCAACATAGAAGGTATCCAGGTAACTATAGCAGCAGAACCAAACAATCTAACAATCCTAAATTTATACGCTAAAGATGGCACAATTAAAGAGGAAGAAATACTAGCCATAAGCACCAGACTAGGCCCCAAAACAGTCATAGTAGGCGATTTTAATTCCCATCATTATGCTTGGGGTGGACAACATGCAGACAATGCAGGAAAGTGCCTACTTGACTTCATAGAAAATAATGACCTGCTAATACTAAATGATGGAACTGCAACTAGAATTAATCCACAAGCTAACAGGGCAGACTCAGCAATAGATATAAGTATAGCAACTAACAACCTAGCGAATGTAAATTGGGAAGTGTTACAAGACACAAACTCAGATCATCTGCCCATTGTAATAACCATGCATGAAAAAGTCATTCCAAACCCAGAACCAGAGAAACCGACTTTCAACTATAAAAAAGCAAACTGGGAAGCCTTCCAATCAGACCTGGAGGTGATGGAATATAAAGACATGGAAACAGATGATACTGACTTGTGGGCAGAAACACTGACCAATGAAATTCTGAAAATAGCAATAAAATATATACCAAATAAAAATATGCCACAGCACCTAAAACCAATAAATAACATTAACAAGAAAAGAAAAACTCAGTGGAATAAAGAACCAGTTGCCTGGTGGAATAAAAGCTGTGCAGAAATTCATGAGAGAAGAAAAAGGGCCTTACAAAAATATAGAAATAACAGAACAGAAGAAAACTATGACGAGTATAAACGTATTAGGAATGAATCTAACAGAATAATATTTAAAGCCAAAGAAACTAACTGGAAGGAGTTTTTTTCAGTCACTTAGACCTAGCACCCAAATTAAAGAAGTATGGAAAAAGCTTAAGGCAATCGAAGGGAACAATAAGAAAACAATAATGCCAACAATCAAACTACCAAAGAGAGCAGAAACAGATAAAGAAAAAGCTAATGCCCTTGCTGAGTATTTCTATAAAGTCAGTGCAAAAAGTAGTCTTGGACAGGAAGAAAATGACAGAAGAGAAAGACTTAGGATACAGTTTTCAAAAGAACTACCAGACCAAATAGATGAAACAAACTATCTAGATGCTGATATAACAGAGGAAGAAGTAACTAGTGCAATAAATGAGAAATCTAATACTGCCTCAGGGCATGATATACTTAGTTATGAAATCCTTAAGAAAGTACCCAAAAAAAAACTATAAACAAAATAACTTCCCTCTATAACAAAATCTGGAGCTTAGGAAAGATACCAAAAGCATGGAAAGTAGCTATGATAGTACCCATCCTAAAACCCAATAAGGAAGCCCATGATGTAAGTTCATATAGGCCTATCTCCTTAACATCACAACTAGGTAAAATACTGGAAACTGTTGTGAATAAAAGAGTTAAATTCTACCTAGAAAAAAATCAGTTATATAGCCCAAACCAGTCAGGGTTTAGAGCAGACAGAAGTACAGTAGACCAGCTTGTAAGATTAGAACATGATGTAAAGCTAGGGTTCAAGAGGAAAGAGAAAACAGTGGCAGTCTTTCTAGATGTAGCCAGAGCATATGATGAATGCTGGCGAGATGGAGCTCTTTACAAAATGAAAAAGATTGGCATTACTGGTAAAACCTATAGGTATCTAGAAAACTTTTTACAGGACAGGTATTTTGCTGTACAGGTGAATAATGATAGGTCAGAAATATATGAACAACAGAATGGGATTCCTCAAGGATCAGTGATTTCTCCTTCAATTTTCACTATAGCTGTAAATGATTTAGCAGATGAATTTAATGACATAAAGAATGCAGTATCACAATTTGCAGATGATTGTGCCATTTGGCGATCTGGAAAATACTTGAACCATGTTTACCAAAAACTTCAAAAACAAATAGTAAAAGTTTCAGAGTGGATGAAAAGTTGGGGCTTCCAAATTAATGTAAACAAAACAGTAGGTATGATATTCAGCAAAGGAAATTTAAAAAAAAATAACAAAACCAATATAACCATTAAAGGTAAGAAAATATGTACATCCTCAACAACGAGATTTCTGGGCATAACTTTAGATAAACAACTAAATTATAATAAACATATAGACAATTTAGTAGAAAGCTGTAGGCGACCTCTAAATATACTAAGGATAGTAAAAGGTAATGAATGGGGGGCCAGCAATAAAATAATGCTTAGGTTCTACAAGTCTTTCATCAGGGGGAAACTGGATTATGCCAGCATAGTCTATGACTCAGCTGCAGCTTCTAACAAAGCAAAACTATACAAAATTCAAAATGCAGCCATGAGAACCATTACAGGTGCATTTATATCAACACCAGTAGAAGCGCTAGAAGTAGCTCTTGGCATACCACCCCTTGGTCTAAGACGGAAAGAACTGAGACTAAATTATTGGAGTAAAGTAGCACAAGAAATGACCCACCCAGCACATAAAGCATTTGTCAAAAACCAAACAAGTGTTGGTACGTCCCCTTAAACAAAGATAGATATCCAACAGGGTGGAGAACCATAGAAGATCTAACGCAGCTCAAAGAACTATCAAACACAATTTAAAATAGTAATAAATATAGAAGCAAAATACCACCCTGGGAACAAAAAACACCAATCATAGACTGCTCGCTTACTGAAAAGATCAAACAAAACATAGAAGATAGGAAAGCCAAAATGATAAGTAGAAAGTTCATAGATCAACTAACTAAACAAAGTCTGGCCGTCTACACAGATGGATCCAAGAGTGATAGTGGGCAACTATGTGCCGGAGTCGTAATACCACAGTGGGGAATAAAAAAGAGCTACAGTGTAACTGAAGGGACTTCGATTTTTACCGCAGAGATGGTAGCAATTCTTAAAAGTTTAGAAATAATCGAAGATAACCCACCAGAAGCTGTTACGATATTTACAGACTCACTATCATCCCTACAAGCACTAGAACACCCAGGTAAATGTAGCCGGCCGGACATAAAGGAAGAAATGCTAGCAATTAATACATCACTAGGGAACAGAGGATGTAGTGTGAGGCTAGTGTGGGTTCAAGCACACATAGGTATTGCTGGTAACGAGTTGGAAGATCAGAACGCCAAGAATGGAAGAACAAGTAAAAACAATATAAGAGCAGGACTCGGAAGGTCAGAGATCAAGAGCCAAGTGAAGATAACTATAAACGAGGAATGGAAGACAACGTGGAAGAACAGTAGAAAAGGAAGACACGCGTTCAAACTGCTGAAAGAACCAACGAGGACGTACCAGGTCAGAGAAGAATTAAAGATACCATCAAACAAAAAACTGTGGCGTCTCCAACTCGGTGCAGCATACTTTATGATAGAAGAACCACACTGCCAAGAATATCAGGAACAGAATGACATAGACCACTACCTGATCCACTAAAAAGTATGAACAACAAAGGCTTGAATTAAAAACTTACTATAGAAATCACAATATAGACTTGACAGGTGATACGGTTTTAAGTATAGATGATCCAAGAGATGCCTAATCAATAGTTAAAAGATATATACATAAAACAAAAGAAAACATATAAGGTTAGTAACCAAAAACAAAGAAAAGAAAAACTTACTAACTACTCATAGGACAAGGAAAGACAACAAGGTATGAAATAAAAAAAATAAAGACAACTCAAAAAGAACAAATACTAATACAAAGTAAAACCAAGTGTAAAGGACAATATTTATCAAGAAACAATACAAAAGAGAATATAAAATGGACAAATACTAAGTATAAATTGAAATCAGCAACTGCTAAAGACAATAGCTATTTAAATTGAATACAAAATTAAAAAATAAAATGACACAAAATACCCCAATTATAACCAAATTTCAGGTTGAACAGGGTAGACCAAGATGAAACGAGAAGAGGCAATAACGGTCAGCTGTTAAGTGCCCGCTCTCCACCCATCACCTCATCAAAACAACAACAACAACAACAAGATGAGTACCTCGTTTTTAACGTTGTGTGTGTGTGGGGAGGAGGCGGGAGGATGGGGATGTGTGTTAAAGGGGGTGGGGAAGTTAGGGAGAGAAAGAAAAAAAAAATAAACATTTGTATATAAAAATACACATATATATCTATACATACATATATACATATATATACATACACATACATATATATACATGTATATATACACACACACAAATATACGTATAACCACACATACATATACATACATACATACATACATACAAATATATCCACATACATACACAAACATATAAATACATATATATATATATATACATACTTCTCGTCAAAAGTCAAGGGCCACCCTATTATTTCCAATACACTTTTATATAAGCGCATAGAATGATTAAATGAAGGAAGTTTTTAGTAAAAATGGGTGCAATATCTTCTTCTGACAGTCCTCTATGCACGTTAAGCATAAAAACAACTCACCGACAACCATGGTGATCAAGTGCAATTTGGTTTGCTGACAATAAATTCACATTTTTAATCTGTTTTTTCAAACTTCCGTACAACCAAACAGGTGATGTAATCGTGCTGATTGACATTCCACTTGCAATGGCGACTTTTCGTGAACAGAGTTCACTGAGACAAACTGTAAACGTTAATGTCAGCCAAAGCACCATTCGCAGACGTTTACATGAATTTGGACTGGCTGCTCGACGTCCTGCAGTCAGAATCCCTCTTACTCCTGCTCATCGCAGAGCCCGTGTTTCTTGGTGTCGCGAGCACATCCGATGGACAAGGCAACAATGGAGTCAAGTTCTCTTCACTGATGAATCTCGCTTCACTGTGTCATTCAATGATGGCAGGATTCGAGTTTGGAGACGACCAGGAGAGTGATTTACTCATGACACCATTCGAGAGGTGAATCGTTATGGTAGGGGTTCTGTCATGGACTGGAGAGGCTTCTAGAGACACAGCAGGACCCCACTCCACATCATCCAAGGCAACTTGACCGGCCCAAGATACCAGAACGAAATCTTGAGACCAATTGTTCAGCCTGCTCTGGAGGCCATATGTGGTAATGCCATCCTGCAAGATGATAACGCTCGACCCCATCGAGCTCGTGTGGTGAATGAGTTTATTCAGCAACATGGGATCATCAGGATGGCGTGGCCAGCTCGTTCACCTAACCTTTCTCCGATTGAGCACCTCTGGGATGTCCTTGGTCGAAGATTGTCAACAAATCACCCCCTGCCAATGGATGTTGCACAGCTGACTGCATTTCTGCTTCAGGAATGGCAAGCTGTTCCTCGGGATACTCTTCGGACCCTTATGTACTCGATGCGTCTACGCTGTCTTGAATGCCTTGCTGCAAACGGTGGTCATACCCGATTTTGAAATGTCTATTTGTCCAATATCTATTGTGTGACTTTTGAAAAGGTGGGTGACACACTTCACAGCTTCATTGCGTTTTAATGTGTGTTTCCATTTCTTTACGTGACATGTCAATTTGGTATTCAATAAATGCCGTTTTGACTGATACCAATTACGTTAATATCAGATTTGTTTTATGGTTTCAACCAAAGTTTTTCTTAGTGGCCTTTGACTTTTGACAAGTAGTATACATATCGTTGCATTTTACACCATATTACAAACATCATTCATTCATTCATAACCCTCCACTCCCAAAGGAGCATAGGCCTTTAACAAACACATGCCAAGTCCTCCTATGACGTGAAATCATCTCAAGTTCTTTTCACGTTCTCCTCATCATTTTCACCTCTGTTTCCAGCTCTCTTCTCCATGTGCTTCTTGGTCTACCTCTGCCTCTCTTGCCTTGGTGGTTCCAGAGCAAAGACTGCCTTGTAATGCTATCAACAGGTTTCCTTAGTGTGTGTCCTATCCATCGCCATCGCCTTCTTCTCATCTCTTGTTCCACTGGCACTTGTCTAGTTCTTGTCATCAGTTCCACGTTGGTAACCTTGTCATACCATTTTAATCCCTCTATTCTACGCAAGCACCCATTTATGAAAGTCTGTAGCTTTTTGGTAGTTGTCTTTGTTGTTCTCCATGTCTCAGAGCCATACAATAGGACTGACTTCACATTTGAGTTGAAGATTCTTATTTTCGTGTTGGATCCGATTTTTCTTGATCTCCATATATTTCCCAATGCAATAAAAGCTCCTCTTGCCTTTTGTATTCTTATTTTGATATCGCTGTCTGTCCCTCCAACTTTGTCTAATGATGTGTAATGTGGTGTGTTAGTTATAAATACAACCCACAGATATTTTAAGAAGAACTAATAAGATTAACAAGTATTATCAAGTTTTATGTGACTGCCAAGATATGTGTACGATTCTACATCTTGTATTGCTGTTTCTTCAGGTTCAACCCTGTTATCATTACCTGTATTTATTCTCATTATTTTTGTCTTTTCCCTGTGTATTTTCAGACCCAATTGCTGTGACCTCTCATCGAGTGTTTTCAATTTGTCCTGCATCTGATCACGGTTATGGGACAGAAGAGCCAAGTCATCAGCAAAATCCAGATCATCCAACTGCTTAGTCAGAGTCCACTTGATTCCATTTCTGTTGTGTGTTGTCGATGATCTCCTAACCCAGTCTATTGCTAGTAAGAAAAGAAATGGAGACAAGAGGTATCCCTGTCACACTCCTGTTCTTATCCAAAACGGTTCTGTAAGCTGTCCTTCATGAAGAACTCTGCATGTCATGTCTTAATATGTTTTCTTTATTAAATTAATGATCTTCAGGGGAACTCCATAATGCCTCATCAATTTCCAAAGTGGTTCTCTGTCTACACTGTCAAATGCCTTTTCGTAGTCCACAAATCCGATGTATAGTGGTGAATTCCATTCCAGACTTTGTTCAACTATTATTCTCAAAGTGGCTATCTGGTCTGTACATGATCTGTTTTGTCGAAAACCTGCTTGTTCATCTCTCAGTTGCTTGTCTATGGACTCTTTTAATCTCTCATACACTAGATGTGAACCAACAAAGAATGAAAAGTCAGTGATCGAATATGCCATAGTTAGGAGGAGCTCATTCAAATATGTCCGGGATGCTAGAGTCTGGAGGGGGCCAGAGATTTGAAGTGATCACTACCTGCTTACAATCAAAAGAACAACTGAAAGAGTTGCACAGCCTAGGAACTGCCTAGCACCACGCAAGAAACCAAGTAAACGAACGGAAGAAATGAGCATTAAGACCAACAAGCTGAGAGAGCCAGAAATTAAGACCAGATATCAGGGGCTTATTGCTACAGCAGTGAGAAGCACAGAAGAACAACCTGATAACTTGGAAACCCTCTGGCTTAAATTCAAGGACATCATAAAGACAGCTGCTGCAGAAGCATGTGGTGAAGTCCTACTTGGAAACAAGAGAAAGAGGACACCTTGGTGGACAGAGGAATTCAAAGAGAAAATAAGAGAGAAGAAAATGACATGGAAACAATACCTAGGAGCTAAGAACACAGTAGGACAAATAGAGAAATATAAAGAATATGTGGCAC
Source organism: Oreohelix idahoensis (assembly GCA_024509875.1). Lineage (NCBI taxonomy): Eukaryota > Metazoa > Mollusca > Gastropoda > Stylommatophora > Oreohelicidae > Oreohelix > Oreohelix idahoensis. The sequence goes on along the minus strand of JAMPIV010015983.1, from coordinate 116,643 downwards.
TCAGAACAGAAGCAAAGAACAAGATGCTAGCAGCAAAACAAAAGTCCTGGGAAGAATTTGGAGAAAAGCTAGATAAAAGATGCGCAAGACAACCAGAAATTGTTCTATAAGACCTTAAAGAACACGAAGAAGGAAAAACAATGCCCTCTCAAATTTATAAAGGACAAGCAAGGCAAATTGCTTACTGCCCCCAAGGAAGTAATGGAAAGATGGAAAGAATATTTCTCAGAACTCCTTGATGGTGAGCAAAGTCAAGCATCAGAAATGATAACCACTAGCATAGAAGAGAAAACCAATGGTGGTGAAGATGACATAAAGATGGAAGAACTGAAGGTAGCACTGGAGAAAATCAAGATGGGCAAAGCAGCTGGGCACGATGGTATAACACCAGAAATGGTTAAGTACATGGGAGCTGTCACAGAGGTTTTATGATCATTGAATTGCCTATATCCTCTTCTTTTTCCTTCACCCGTATCCTCTATTTTATTATCACTCGTTACCTTTTTCCTGTATTTTTCGCATCCATTCGTTTGCGAGAAATATTTTTTTTCCCATTCTCAATTTTACCGTTTTCTTTCTCGTAACTGAGAACGCAATTATGACGTAACGTGTCAGCCCCTACACGAGACGCAGAGTGTTAGAATGCATTCCGTCAGACAGGGGAGCAGACAGCTGTCTACAGTTTCCCCTGGGACAGTGTTTCTTCGGCTAAGTTTCTGGTCCGGAAGTGTGAGAATTCACTCCGTCGGACATGATGAGGAGACATTTGTCTGGTAGTTTGCATCTGACATGTAGTTTCCAAGGTAGATTCTCAGTGTCAGGTGATATGACACTCACGCTCCACGGCCAGTTTTGGCGTAAGGTGCGAGAAAGCAAAGTGTCAGTTATGGTTCTCAGGATGAGTTTCTCGGGGATGTGTGAAAAACTGCTTCTGCACTGGAGACGGGTTGTCTGAGATTCGCAACTGACACGCGCCCTCTCGGTCAGTAGGTGGCAGTTACGGCATGCGTTTAAGTGTTAAACGTAAGTGTTAAAGACGGAAAGGGGAGAGTACTTCGTTTTGCAAAATTAAACGTTTACCTCTTTGTCTGGTAATAGATATAACCAGAGTTTGAAACTAGATTTTCATTCTTGCTCCTAAAATTTTGCAGTAGACAGATCGCTGTGCTAGATCATATATCTGTGTTTTGGCGAAGTCTGAGTCTCTTGGCCATTTTGCCGAGCTCTAGACTACCATTAGATTGCAGTATTCTAGTTCTTGGTTTAGTCTGTAGTTCTGTGTAGGGAGGTAAATATTATACATATTATCTAGTATTTTGTGAAGTGTATAAAGTGTTAAATCGCTTATTTTATTTCACTTATTAGATTTGGTGCAGAGCGCTTAATTTATATAGTCTGTATTATTTTATAGTGACGAGTTACAGCGGAAAACAGAAATTATATTTCTAGCTTAAACTCAGTCGGCTATTAAGGAATTTAATTTTACTGCTAAAATAATCAGACGAGAACAATTTTTCTAAAACTAACTTATAAATGCTAGAAGCCTCATGAGTGTTGACGGAATACGCACGTATTCCTAATTCAGGAGGATTGATGATTTTTAAATATAACTTAGTGCACGGGCAGTTTTAAATGATAAGTCAAGCGGTACGCTTGCAGTTTAAAAATGTAAGTTATAATCCGAGTACGTAGCATGTATAAGTATTTTATTTGTGGTTTTTCTTCCCTATTCAGTGAATACTGGGGTGACTCAAACTTTGCCGGCGTTTAGTACAGAGACATACTTGTGATAAACATAAACAGTTTTATCTTTTAACCACGGGGGTTTACAAGTTAACACCTGTCTGACAGTGCGTGTGTCTTCATAAATAGACAGAGTACAACTCTCACTAACTGGTTTTATTAAAGACTAACTGTTTTATACTGGGCCTTTGAGCCAGATCAGATTTTCTGCACAAACTCTATGTACAAATTTAGCCGTGGTGGCAAGTAACATATTCACGTCAAACATTCCGACGGAGTTTCGACTAGTGGTGTGGTGACCAAATATAGTCCTTTCCTGAAAGTAGACACCGATCTGACATTCCTCAATTCTAGAAACCTAAGCTATTGACACTGTGTTCGTTGTTAATGTTTCGTGCCTGGACAATTTTAATGTGACCTAAGCAGACATCCGAAAAATAAGAACACGCAAGGAGTCGTTCCCGAAAGTAGAGAATTCATCCTGTCTTTTTGGAACTGGGGATTTCTTGGTCAAAGACTGCCCTTGACGAGTCTGTAGGTGAATGTTCTAAAAATTGTATTACCAGAAGTGGCTATCTAAGCTGTGAGTATGAACATGTGCACGTGTGCTCGGCTGAATGAATAAAGTGAATGCAGGATGGAGTGATTTTTTTATTGTTGTAATTGGGCACCCATTTTGCTATCTTAACTTTCTGTATGCAAGTATTGCTAATCATATTTCCCTTAAAATAGAGCAGAGATATCAAGTCTGTCCATACCGTAAGAAGGAGAAATATTAGGCCTAATCCTATGTATCCTTGTTTCCTTGGGGCTATTACTTTCTTCCAACAGGACTGTGGGCATACCTCGAGGGATAAGATCTAACTGTGGGTCTATCATTTCTTGTAGCAATTCCTTGATTTTTTTTATGACTATGTGTGTATGCTTTGATGTAATTTCTATGTGGTTGTGAAGAAATTTTAGATGATAATTAAAATTTCTCTTGAAATTAATCAGCGTGTTGGTCAGCTCGTTCGAGAATATTTATATAATCATTTGTTATAGTTTTCCTACGTCTGTACGTATAACTGTTGTCTTATAGGTGCGTGCACGAGAGTGGTTATATATATATATATATATATATATATATATATATATATATATATATATATATATATATATATATATATATATATATATAAGTGTGTTTAGACTGTCTGACTCCTCGAAAGCTGTCGTAGAAGATAGGTGACAGAGAGAAGATTTCTTGATCTCAGAGACAGCCTCTTAATCACATTCTACCATCTCACTCGTGGAAATCTATTGCTATTACTACTTCTCACAGTGACTATCACTTATTCAAATCTATTCAGAAGGGACCAACCCAAGTCTTAATTCCCCTATCAAAAATCTACGACAGGAGCATCAGGCGACCTATTACTCTTAAGGGTCCTACGGGCAGCGTGGTGCAACAAGACCATACCAAAGGATTGGGAGATTGCCATCATAACACCGATTTTCAAAAAGGGTGACAATCGACAATGTGAAAACCACAGAGGAATATCCCTTTTCAGTGTCCCTGGTAAAATCTACTGTAGAATCCTAGAGCAGAGACTCTGACGCCTAGCTGAGCCACAATTGGATGAATTCCAGTGCGGATTCCGAGCAAACCGAAGTACTCAAGACCTAATCTTCACACTTAGGCAGCTGAGTGAAAAGGCCCTTGAGTATAAGAGTGAGATCCATCTTTGTTTCATAAATCTGGAAAAGGCGTTTGACAGGGTCCCCTGGAGCAAACTTTGGGACTGTTTGGCAAGGAAAAACATTCCAACACCTCTGATTCATGCTATTCAGAGCTTCTACAAGTCTTGCAGAAATTATGCGAGGACAGCAAACCATAAGTCAGAAGAGTTCAGGACCAGCACTGGTGTAAGAGATGGTGATATCCTGTCACCTTATCTTTTCATACTCTTCATGGGCGATGTCATCAAGGCATGTAAGGAGAGAACAAGAAAGTATTCAGTGGGGTACTGGAAGATGAGACAGGTCTGTATTTCAGAGCTGGCATTTGCTGATGATGTTGTCCTGATTGCTAAATCAGAGGCACATCTCCAATCCAACCCGCAAGTCTGGAAGGAAGAGCTGGAGAAGAGAGGAATGGTCATCAGCAGCTCTAAAACAAAATCCATGGTGATATCACGAGAAGAAAGAGTACACTAGATTAAGCTGCGAGAAAAGGACCTGGAGGAGGTCGACCACTTTAAATACCTCGGAGCTATTATAGACCTGTGGTAGGGTGGGCGAGAAGATGATGATGATTATATTGTGATATGTGATCACTCTCTTTTCACACTCGCACCGACCCGAACAACAATAAAAACTCTTGATTCTGAGGCAGGGGCTGTATTTATTTCTACAACCCTGTCAGTGACTACAAGTACACAGAGCAAACATTAAACAAATAAACCAACGAACATAACAAAACACCCAGCATGTGCCCGATTGCTAATCTGAAGACGCAAACAAAGCAACGACTGGTTAAAATCATAGTTAAATAATGATACTCTCACCTGCCAAACAGTCCTTCCACGTGTACTACCTGACACCCTCAACTATCACACACGCACGCACTCATGCGTGTCATCCAATGCGACTAGTAAGGTGTTGTGCATGAGGCTGGCAACCTCACCGTGTAACACAGATTGCTACCGAAACCACTACTGCAACAGCACACGCTCAGCTATCATACACACACACTCATGCATGTCGTCCAATGAGACTAGTATGGTGTTGTGCATGGGGCTGGCAATCTCACCATGTAACACAGATTGCTACCGAAACCACTACTGCACGAGCATATGAATACTTCATGTGGAGGCAAACCACACTGGTGGCCCCATGCTCCCTCGGGAGCGGAGAAGAGAAATATATATCTCCAAGTGAGCCCACGTGCTCTCACAAACCATCCTTCACATTACAATAATTAAATAATCATGAAATATGTATAACATAGAATTAACCAATATGTACCACCAATACTCTCCTTAATGGGCATAAACCACCACCTCGCATCTGATCCATCTCAATATTCATTACTGCTATCTGAACATGTCGTAAGTGACGACTGGTGCGCCTGGCAACAAGCGTGTCGTATATGACCCCTGATGAGACTGAGAACTCATCACATGAAACACATCGTTACCGTCACCGAAACAACCACAGCAATAGCATCAAAATGCTTATTGTGGGCCTGTAATGGACACCAGCTGCATTGGTGTTTCCATGCTCCGCCGGGAGCAAACAGAGAAACAGCTGTCTCAACGTGCTTTACGCCTTACGCACGCTCTCCAGAAATCTAAATATATATTCTCACCTCAAAGTAACCACTAAAGATAAACAGTAGGATATTGATAAGTAGGCTATCGTGAAATACACTTAAATGCTCTTACATAAAGAATAAAATATCATTATTCTTGACTTAACAACTAGAACTAGTCATCACATAAAGGAAATTTACCACGAAAACTCTCTCTTCTATTACTGGGGAAAATTACATTTAACCTACTTTCACCCACACGATATAAAACTGCGTAACATTATAGGCTTGATAACTAAGAGTGTTACTGCAGACTCCTCGCGCCGCTTTTATACAGTCATCTCCACGTGGCTGCCATCTTGATATTTTTGCTACCAGGTTGATATTATCTAAATTCACGTGAAATAGCTTCATACCATATTTGCCTTTCTGATAAATAAAATAATCGCTCTTAAACTTTCACATCTATCTATCTATTTAGACCTAATTCCCTACACATTAAATCAGACTCGTGCTGAATATAATTTCAGAATTATAGAACACTAATGCTAATTTCTACAAAATGCGCTAAGACTTACAGCTCACGTGCTCTGGTCCATCTGCTACCTACACCGGTCACCTCGTCGTTTGCTCTCTCGTCTGGGCTGATACTAGGAAAGGTCGCTGCTGGCTCGCTATTTCTTTATATATACCGCTAAGCCTAAACACTCAACTTAGTCCGCGCTGCGCGGATTAATTTAGCCACTTAAATGACACTCGCGATGTTTCTTTATCAGGCACGAAAACACAGATATACACAACTATTTCTAGAGCAAAAACACCACTATCAAATATAACACACAACTATGCACCAAAACTAATTTTTAGTCGTTATTATGGCCTAAGTAATATATTTTCATGAAGACTTTTTACATCCCAGAATGCTGCACGCACTTCAAAAATATGTGGGCGATAAATCTGCCTAGAAACAGGAAAGGGGGGGGGGGCCTCCGGGGTGTCTTTACGGCCCCATCACATATCTCCCTCCTGATTTTGTTGTCGTCCCGACAACAACACTACCTCAGGCACTTCAATTGTAACCTCTCAGATCGTTGATGCTGCGCAGGACTCTTTCTGAGCGGCGATGCTTTGGACTGAGCTTCTGTAATAGGTACAGCCCGGCTGGGGACCCTCTTGGTCGTCATGTCCCTACGTTGTCGGACTGGCAGTTGCTGTGGTCTAGAAGATTCGCTCACCTGTGCCGCGTCGCTGTCTGCCGTGACATTTGCCTGTCGGTGCTTGCAGCTGTTGACTTTGAAGGGGGATTGCTCCTGACGGGTTTTACACTCATTTTGTGTGGACGGTGGGTTACGTTCCCCACATTGTGCTTTAGATGAGTCTTCTCTGCTGAACCTTGATTTGCACTCCCTCCTATCTGCTTAGGATGGGTTTCCTCCCCTAGACAACGGCCAATTCTCTCGGCGCCCTTAGTGTGACAGTTGTCGTGGCCATCGGCGGCTATCAAATGTTCAGTTGACTTGCATCTAAAACATCGTTTGGGAAGAGGGCCTTGAGGGCACTTGGCTGCCATGTGGTCTGACAGGTCTCCACAATTGTAGCATCTTATCTTTCTGGGCTTCCTCTGTGCCATGGGTCGCCCCCTGCTGCCCTTACACTCTTGACCGCCAATGCCGCATACATAAATTGCTTCCATGCCCTGGACCGATGGTTTGTTGTCAAACTCTACTCGTTCATTTTTCGCCAGACTCCGGAATCCCTTTCTGAAGATCTTGGTTTGATGTACGAATACATCAATACCTCCATCATTTGGCGTGATGAACCCCCATCCCCTGTGGACACTATACCACTTGCAAACCCCTTTTCGCCTTGTCGGTGCAACTGCGTTTGTTGGTGCTGTCAGCTGACAGCTTTCCTTGACGACAGCCTGACTCTCACATACAAGAAGGGCTAGTTGCGGTTCCTGCGGACACAACTCCTCGTCTTGCATTGCCGGTTCCCGCGGTTGGCATGGTGCTCTCTTTCTCTGCACCTCCTCTTGTGCTGGCGAACTGGCCTGTGACATCTGTGCTAGCTGGGCCTTTAGGAGAGATAATTCTGCTTTGAGTGCTTCCTCTTCACTGTGGGCTTCTGGACTTGCTATCTGCACCAGTGTCTCTGGCTTTTTGCCTCCAAGAAAACAGAACATTCCCTAGACCCCTGACTCCCGGCCTGGAAATTCCTGGTCATCTCACCGACTGGTGGTTGCTCGCTGTAGGCTTCCTCCACTATTTCCAGTAACTTCTCAGGGCTGGCTTTGGCTCCTCCACGTATCCTTAATTCTCTAGATACCCATGGTGTAAGGTTGTTCCAGATCATGTCTAACTTGTCTTCTGCCCAAAAAGGCGCCACCTTCCACGCGGCCCCCACATCTTCCACAAACTCTTGCCAAGTGGGACTCCCCTCTCCACTAAATAACCTTATCTCTGGCCCCTTCACGTACACTACCTTCACAGGCGCATTGATCGAAGCCATCTTGATGCAAGACTGCACTGCTGGGTGTTTACAATATTTGTTCGTTTGCTGTTTGCTCGGTGTCACTGTCAGCTTAATCCTACCGACGACGCCAATTGTGGTAGGGTGGGCGAGAAGATGATGATGATTATATTGTGATATGTGATCACTCTCTTTTCACACTCGCACCGACCCGAACAACAATAAAAACTCTCGATTCTGAGTCAGGGGCTGTATTTATTTCTACAACCCTGTCAGTGACTACAAGTACACAGAGCAAACATTAAACCAATAAACCAACGAACATAACAAAACACCCAGCATGTGCCCGATTGCTAATCTGAAGACGCAAACAAAGCAACAACTGGTTAAAATCATAGTTAAATAATGATACTCTCACCTGCCAAACAGTCCTTCCACGTGTACTACCTGATACCCTCAACTATCACACACGCACGCACTCATGCGTGTCATCCAATGCGACTAGTAAGGTGTTGTGCATGAGGCTGGCAACCTCACCGTGTAACACAGATTGCTACCGAAACCACTACTGCAAGGGCAAACTCAACTATCACACACACATACTCATGCATGTCGTCAATGAGACTAGTATGGTGTTGTGCATGAGGCTGGCAATCTCACCATGTAACACAGATTGCTACCGAAACCACTACTGCACGAGCATATGAATACTTCATGCGGAGGCAAACCACACTGGTGGCCCCATGCTCCCTCAGGAGCGGAGAAGAGAAATATATATCTCCAAGTGAGCCCACGTGCTCTCACAAACCATCCTTCACATTACAATAATTAAATAATCATGAAATATGTATAACATAGAATTAACCAATATGTACCACCAATACTCTCCTTAATGGGCATAAACCACCACCTCGCATCTGATCCATCTCAATATTCATTACTTCATTCTGAACATGTCGTAAGTGACGACTGGTGCGCCTGGCAACAAGCGTGTCGTATATGACCCCTGATGAGACTGAGAACTCATCACATGAAACACATCGTTACCGTCACCGAAACAACCACAGCAATAGCATCAAAATGCTTATTGTGGGCCTGTAATGGACACCAGCTGCATTGGTGTTTCCATGCTCCGCCGGGAGCAAACAGAGAAAAAGCTGTCTCAACGTGCCTTACGCCTTACGCACGCTCTCCAGAAATCTAAATATATATTCTCACCTCAAAGTAACCACTAAAGATAAACAGTAGGATATTGATAAGTAGGCTATCGTGAAATACACTTAAATGCTCTTACATAAAGAATAAAATATCATTATTCTTGACTTAACAACTAGAACTAGTCATCACATAAAGGAAATTTATCACGAAAACTCTCTCTTCTATTACTGGGGAAAATTACATTTAACCTACTTTCACCCACACGATATAAAACTGCGTAACATTATAGGCTTGATAACTAAGAGTGTTACTGCAGACTCCTCGCGCCGCTTTTATACAGTCATCTCCACGTGGCTGCCATCTTGATATTTTTGCTACCAGGTTGATATTATCTAAATTCACGTGAAATAGCTTCATACCATATTTGCCTTTCTGATAAATAAAATAATCGCTCTTAAACTTTCACATCTATCTATCTATCTATTTAGACCTAATTCACTACACATTAAATCAGACTCGTGCTGAATATAATTTAAGAATTATAGAACACTAATGCTAATTTCTACAAAATGCGCTAAGACTTACAGCTCACGTGCTCTGGTCCATCTGCTACCTACACCGGTCACCTCGTCGTTTGCTCTCTCGTCTGGGCTGATACTAGGAAAGGTCGCTGCTGGCTCGCGATTTCTTTATATATACCGCTAAGCTTAAACACTCCACTTAGTCCGCCCTGCGCGGATTAATTTAGCCACTTAAATGACACTCGAAATTTTTCTTTATCAGGCACGAAAACACAGATATACACAACTATTTCTAGAGCAAAAACACCACTATCAAATATAACACACAACTATGCACCAAAACTAATTTTTAGGCGTTATTATGGCCTAAGTAATATATTTTCATGAAGACTTTTTACATACCAGAATGCTGCGCGCACTTCGAAAATATGTGGGCGATAAATCTGCTTAGAAACAGGAAAGAGGGGGGGCGCCTCCGGGGTGTTTTTACGGCCCCATCACAGACCGAAAGGGAGGCATCAAAGAAGAGCTGGCCACTCGAAAAGCAGCAGCTGGGAAACTTTTTCAGGCCATAAATCAAGGATTCCTCAGCGAAACAAAGAGCCTGGGATACAGATCCACAGGACGACCAGAGTCCGCTGGGAGGACAACATTAGACAATCTTTGAAGGACCGAGGACTAGAATGGAACCAGGCCAGGAGGAAGACAACCAATAGGAAAGTCTGGCGCTCTCTCTTCCAAATCTCTACACCTCACGGTAGAAGGGGAACGACTAAGTAAGTATATATATATATATATATATATATATATATATATATATATATATATATATATATATATATATATATATATATATATATATATATATATATATATATATATATATATATATATATATATATATATATATAATATGTTTTAACAAATATGTAAATGAATTTTATGTTTAAAAATTTTTTTATGTTTTGTTTAATTACATTTTTTGTATTAATTTATTAATTTTTTATTATATATATATATATATATATATATATATATATATATATATATATATATATATATATATATATATATATATATATATATATATATATATATATATATATATATATATATATATATATATATATATATATATATATATATATTCTTCTTCTTTGATCCTTAGCCGCCGACCGTCAAAGCAGTCAGTGGCCATCACGCCTAGGGGCGTCTTTTAGGGCAACAACAAATTGATTCCACTTTGCTCGGTCGGGAATATCCATTTATGGAACTGGCTTCGGGAGTAAACCCTGAGGATAAATCCGGGGTCGGAGTTCTCAGGCAGTCTAATGTTGATTCGACATTATTCTGGCAACTCCTGTGACGTGGCTGGTACCAAACTGTATCGGCTACTGCCGTTTCTTTGGATCTACCGGTAACGTGGAGAGGGGGAACCTTCTGCATGGGCAACAGCTTGATCTCTATATAACTGTGCCCAAGCTCGCGCCCTGGAGAGGACACTCCAGCTTCACCCTATAGGTGTCGGCAAAACACGGGAAGTAGTAGTTACCGGTTATAAGCATTTTGATTCACACAGTTTTGGTTTTGATTTGCTATAATTGAACTGACTAACGTCTGACTGCCGTCTTACGACAGTTCTCCTCATATACTTTATTTGAACTGAGTGGAGGGCAGAGGAATATATTATATTTGGATATCAGAGATCTGATTTTATTATCTTGAATTTATTACGATGTATGTCCTAATTATAACCCATCAAGGGTTGAACGAGATACTTTGGTTTAAAAAAAAAAATTCAACATTAATTTTTATGTCACTGTGTTTTACAAAAACAAAAAGAAGTGGCAACACTGGCACTACATAGCGTTTGCCGTATCTGAAGAATACATGTGTAAGTTATCTCCTTCCTCTTCCTCGTTCGTCCCGAAAAGAACGTTGATTGCGTTGTAAGTACTGTGCTCGCTGGTGTTGGTGACCATAGCGGTTGACAGTTTATTTCGCTCGATGCTGTTAATCAATTTCGTGGTTAAAAGACTATTATTGGAGACCTCCATGTTGGATTTGTAATTTTATTTTCAAAGCTACCTCAGTGTTTGGCGGGCGTTATTATTTGTTTTGGTTCAATCCCCAGTTGAGGTGGGATTTTTTTAGACCGCAAACGGCTCCGGGGTTGACCCAGCCTCATGAATTGGGTACCAGAGTAACGGGGAAGGTTAAGGCGGGCCGGCGTGATGCTTACCACATCACCCCTAGTGTTCATATGGTCAAGAAAATATGGGCCTAACACCAAAGACCTATTCCCAATATCCCTTAATGGGTGTGTAACGGGATCCCTTGTTTATTATTTGTTTGCAAATCTCGAAACAGTGTTGGCGTTAGGTTCACTCTTTCTGTCACAAGCAATTTTTTATTTGACCCATTTACCAAAATGGATAGGCCTAACCTAAAATTTAAATCGTTGTTTTTTTCCTCTTATTTGAAATCGTTGTTTGGGCAGAATGAGTTAAGTAAATGTGCATCCATTTTAAAACACATCAAGCCTTTCTCATATTAAACCAGTTAGCTGAACTCTGAGGAGGTGTGGGCAGCGTTGGTGTAGCTGGCAATCGTTTTCAGGACAAGTCCTTTTCAGTACTTTATCATGATATATGGTGTTAGTTCTTTTATAGACAATGTCTATCAACCTTAGTCGGGGTAGCAGCCCTTTTCGAGTCTATTTCAGCTAGCTGATGGATGCTAGTTAGTCATTTTCTGGGCTTATATTTCATCAACACAGCTTTTTTTTTTTTAACCCCTTCTGGGGCTCAAAGGGAGGCCTATTGACTTTATTTAGTAGAATGTGTGATCCCGGCCCTGGCTAAGACACATTGATCTTAGCCAAAAGGCCGAGCCAAGAAGCAACACAGCACTTCAGTTGACAGAGTTCACTTATTTTTGAATGGCGAATTGTGCTCGGATATAACCAACAGACTTTAGTCTGGGTTGAAAGTAACATGCCTCGACCTTAGAAGTCAAAACCTAAAATAAGAAATACATTATTTTAGTAAGTGCATCTGTTATACATACAAACATGAGAAATTAGCTGGGTAAACTTGTGAAATGCTATAAAATGATATTTGGTGTGAAAAAGTAGGCCCTATCTGTCAAGTCTTGTGATTTGAAGTGTAGACCTGACTGGAAAAAAAAAACACAAAAAAGTAAAATTGTGAACTTACACTTAAATAATTGCAATAAAATGTTCAGAATATCAGTGCACATTTAGTTTGAAACTTATCTACACATTGTTATCACAGTCAGTTCAAGGATGTAATTGCATTTGTTTCAAAGCAACCTATTTCTGTAAAAACAAGCTCCAAAAATTGGTGCAGAATGTCTCTTCAGGTGATGTTTTAAAAACAGGAGGTAAAAGGTAAAGGATACCGTTACACGCCCATTGAGACATACTAGGAATATAATGTAAGGCCCATATTTTCTTGACCATCGACAGACTAGGGGTGATGTGGCCAGCATTGAGGCATACTAGGAATATAATGTAAGGTCCATATTGTGTTGACCATCAACAGACTAGGGGTGATGTGGCCAGCATTGAGGCATACTAGGAATATAATGTAAGGTCCATATTGTCTTGACCATCGACAGACTAGGGGTGATGTGGCCAGCATTGAGGCATACTAGGAATATGATGTAAGGCCCATATTTTCTTGACCATCGACAGAATAGGGTTGATGTGGCCATTATTGAGTCATACTAGGACTATGATGTACGGTCCATATTTTTTTGACCATCAACAGACTAGGGGTGATGTGGCATACCTGTCAACCTCCTGAGACAAAAATCTGTACGCCGGACCAAAAAAATCCTTACAAACACCCAAAAATCCTTACGCATGTAGTGGTTTTTGACGGTACTGTATGGTTGTTGTGTTACCTAGTGTAATGTATGAGGTCAGCTGTGAAGGCTCCTGAGATAAATGTAGATGTGAATTACAGAAGGCCCTTCTTACTACCACTTACGACCTCAAACATATCTCTTTTACTATTATGAATGTAGCTACGTTAAAAAGTCTAGGGTACTGAAATGTAATGTGTTGTAGTAGAATATACAAACACACACAGATAATTACTAAGTCTAATAATATTAATAAAATTTATAACACACTGAACTAACTCAGACTGTTTTAGTTTAAATATTAAAATTTTTTCTAAATTTATTTGTTCTGAACCAATGTTTTATTTTGGTCAGAACATATGAAATGTTATGGAGTTATAAATGGAATGCATAAATATATGGCATAATAAAATGGAATTTGTGTACCTAGGTATTTTATAAGACTGGTTAATATTAATTATAGTTATAATGCCTCTGGGAGAACCATTACTGGATGTGCTGTTGGGGTGGTGTCATCACACCCACTCTGTGACTAGAACAAGCTTTGTCCATTGTCTTATAGACTGTAATAAATGTTATCTTTCCCAAAATTCAGTATATTTGTGATGGGGAAATATTTATAAAAATTTAAGAGTTATGGTGAATCCTCAGCAGGCCTTTAATTCACTCATCTTGTCTGTGAAGATCTGATGCTGGATTCCGGTGGCCCACTCCTCTCGGTAGCTAGAATACACTGCTAGACTGCACCGACACAACTGTTAGGCGGCACACACATCTGCTTGTGTAATCTTGATTACTTATGTGGCACTACCTTAGTGCCACAACAGAAACTCACAATTCTGAAACAAAATTTGTGCTATGTGTCAGTACTCTATTTACTGCACCACTCTTACACACAGCACAACACATCAACATTACACAGAATGGGTCAGATCTCTCTGACCAACGTAGCACATCTTACCCAGTTGTTTTCATATAGTACCACTTCCCCAAGACTGCATTGCATCTGAGATATGTTCAATAGTTTCCTTTTATTCAATAAGATAGGTGATATGTTCCCACTGATCTCAATAATAGATCCGCCTTCCATAGTCTTAGTAGGCGTCCATATATTTTGTTTGTCTCTAGACCCTGAACTTGGGCTGGGGACCTAGAGCGAGCACTTACTTGTCGTAATCATTTTATATGATATGGCAGTATCAATCACTCGAAATATTAAAATATACAAAATAAATGCTTTCATTCTTACCAGAATTCAGTATTGAGAACACAGTTAATTGCTAGCAAAACTCAGCTGAGCTGCTGGCTATATTATGGCGTCCCACTAAAATGTATGTAATATCTTCTGGGAAAAACACCACAGGCAATCACTGACTGTGTCCCTGGACAGAATTGTATCAAATGGCAAAAATGCGCGTCTCTTTCCCGCTAATATGATTACATTTGTCCAATCACAGACTTCCCCCCTAACTTTTTCAAATCTACAACCAAAAGTCAAATTTCAGTCAGACCTCAGTCAAGTATGTATTATTGTCTGTTGGTCCGTCTGTCTCTACTTGGTTTTTCATAAAAACACACTTGGTTCTTGCAATACCCTACACAAATCTGCCTCCGAAGTTATTTTTAGCCACAATTCTCCACCTTCCCCCTCTCGTTCGTTACAGCTTGATTTTTGCATTTGCGTGTCTCAAGGATGAAAATTTGAAACTTTAGTGAAAGTATGAACAGTACAGTCGCTAGTCTGATATGAACAACACAGTCTTTTGTCAATATCTTCCTTGTTATCTATCCGTCTGTATAATTTAAAGTATATTAGTTCTCTGCTTAAGATGGGCTATCAAACTAGCTAGGTTTTATATTCATAACTCTATTATTAAGAAAAACATATTTTTTTTTCTCAAGGGTATTTTTTTTAAAATTTGTTCGCGAACCTTCTCCATGGCGTTTTCCGCTGAATTCAAATAAAACAACCAAGTATCGTAAAACGTCCAAGAAATGACTGTTTCGAATAAGAGCTAGTCTTTTCTGTCCATTTCCTTACATTGTGTCAACTAGTGACGTGAATATTTTTTCTTTTACTACCAATTGCATCCTTTTGCCGTTCTAGATTCAAACACGTGTTCAGTCATATTTTTCCTTTTTAGATCTCCGTTTCCCTCCCGTTTACAAAGGGTAAACCGTTTCGTCTGCACGTCTAACTAGTTAGTTTAAATGGCGGTAGGAAATGCGGGCATGGGCGAGCATGTCTCCTAGTATCTTACGCATTATTTTTATCCCTACATTTTATCTTTATAATTGGAGATATTTTAACGTTGTATCACGGTAAATTCATCACAACGCAAAAAATATATTAATAAATTATACGCAATACAGTTTTAAAATGAGAAATGACATATAGAAATCTATTAGCATTTGAATTATTGGGATATAAAACATGCTAATAGTCTCATGCTGTTCTTTACATATAAAAAATTTAGTGATCATGAGGTACACTATTCTTTCGATGTACAATGTTTTGTATTATAATCAACACATGCACTTTTAGCACTTTGCAGAATTGCATTTGTTGGCTTAAAGTCTGCACAGCATGTATCAATGTTAATCTTACACTGTAAAATAGAAGTGAATGTGTCCGCATTCATGGACCTCCTGCAGTCTGTGTGGATTTTTGTCATCATTGAAAATGATCTTTCACAGTCAGCATTGCTGTGAGGGAGTATCAGCAGTCGCTGAATGATGACTTTCAAATTAAGGAAGCGGATGGCACCAGTAGTAGTTTTCTGGTCAACAACTTCCAGCCAATAGCTACAGAAGCTCTTTTTCTGAACACTATCTGTCAGTAGAGGCACACACACATCAGACAACATACAGTAGAGAATGATTAATAAATACAACGAACAAAGCAAACGGCTAACAGCAACAAAAAAAAATTAATAAACAAAATTATGAACAGAATATCAAATCTAGGAAGGAAAAACGTACCACCAAAAATTTACAAAATTATTATTTAAGAGTTGGTAGCCTAGACCAGTAATAACAGATTGCCACTTTATTAAAAAGTAAAGCAGCGAATCTCGAGCACTGGAATAAAGTAGGCTTACTCAACGCAAACAAACTTTTTTTTTCTAGTTATGTAGGGCCTACACAGAATATTATGACAATTTATCAGAAATATATTGAAGGGCAAGATATAACTGGAAAGATTAAGGCAGCGATTAAATTGCAGCAAAGCAAAACAACAGCAATATTTAACCAAGTTATAAGTACTTAGCTTTTTTAAACAAAATGGCATGCATTTGTGGGCTTAAAGTCTGCACAGCATGTATCAATGTTAATCTTACACTGTAAAATAGAAGTGAGTGTCTGCATTCATGGACCTCCTGCAGTCTGTGTGGATTTTTTTCATCATTGAAAATGATCTTTCGCAGTCGGCTTTTGTTTCTTTGAATTAGGCTCAGCCATCATTCAGTGGATGAAATATTTCAACTAATAATCTTTGTAGATGAAGAGAATGATTAAAAAATACATTGGACAAAGCAAACGGCTAACAGGAAAAAAAAAATAGACAAAATTATGAACAGAATATCAAATCTAGGAAGAAAAAAAACGTACCACCAAAAATTTACAAAATTATTATTTAAGAGTTGGTAGCCTAGACTGGCTGTAGCTGTTCTGTTAAATTTACTGGTTGTATCTGTACTGTTAACTTTACTGGTTGTTTGCATTGAGTTTTTACGCTTTCCTTTCCCTTTACTGACAGAAAGTTTTGCAGTTGTTATGCTAGGTCATACCTGTTCATTCAGCTGCTCAGTATCCCCATCAGAATAATCACTTTCA
This sequence comes from Oreohelix idahoensis, assembly GCA_024509875.1. Lineage (NCBI taxonomy): Eukaryota > Metazoa > Mollusca > Gastropoda > Stylommatophora > Oreohelicidae > Oreohelix > Oreohelix idahoensis. Next base: position 99,726 of record JAMPIV010015983.1, on the reverse strand, counting down.
TGAATATTCTAACATGAAGTCTTAGCAAAGTCTTCATCTGAATAACTAAGATGAACAGAAAAACTACTGTCGCTTTAATTCTCTTCTGTTCACTAAGAAATATGCAGCCATTCTTGATCAGCTTATAGCCAGTGTTAAGAAGAGGAATCTATTTCCACTGCTCATAAACAAATGATTAGCAGCACTAGTAACGGATAGGAAAAAGTATAAAATTTCAGCATCATACAATTTTTTTCCCCATTCCAAAATGTTCACACACTTCTACCAATGTATTGAAACGATTTAACCAGCTCACTACCAGGTACTTTTACATTTTCATTTCAAATTCAGACATATATCACGCTGGTGCAAGATATGGCTTGCAGATAATTGTAAAGGGCAAAGTGGTTTGTATTACTACTTGTGAGATAGAGTGAGTTACAGCTGTTTGACAAAACTCGAAACTGACTTGTGGTAAGGTTAATCTAACTATAATGTAAGTACCAACAGCCAGTCTGGGCAACATAAGAGATGCAGTCTCTTTATCCAGACATTTTTTTTTTTTTAAATGTATGAATAAAAATATTCAGTTTAACCTCAGTTATAATTATGATATAGGCCGTATGGTGCCTATAAGTCCAGACAATTTCTTCAGTTTCCAAAACCTGATGTGTTTCATTTTTGTGACCTGTCCAATTAGCTTAAATAATGTCAATTTAAAACGTTTCTAAATTTTGCAAGTGTTTGCATGTGTGTGTTTTTCCATTTCCTAAAAGTTGTCTGTTCATACCTGTCACAGTGTAACAAAACAGAAAATAGAAAAAAATAAACAGGGATGGGAAGGAAGTAGAGTAATGTGAAGGCTTGAAGTGTTTGAACTGATATTTTTATGTGATTTTAATTTTTAATCAACAATATATAGCATTTGTACCTCACAAGATCTTCATTTTCCCCTGCCATTAGCCCCTCACTAATTCATTTATATTGATGTTTTGAGTTTTGCTATAATTTGTTCTCGATTAGTTTCATTAATTTCCAGCTCTAATTTTCCATTACCCCAAGCTCTGCACTCTCTACCAAAGCTGTTGATGAAACTTGCTGATATTTAAAAGTTTCAGACTTAAGCTACTGGTCTTCCCCCTTGAACATAAGTTTTAAACTGTGATCACCTGATCTAATTGTTCCCTCTGCCATTCATGATATCCCTCTTTATTCCACAGGCGCTAGCTTTTAAAGCAATGTTTATGCATGGATTGTCTTCTGTTGTGTGTTATCACCATATTGAGTTTTTTCATGCCATCACATAATTGGATCTAATCAACTTTCAATGTAGTGTTTCACCGTTCACAATGATTGAATATCAAAAAGGTCTCATTAGCAAAGCCAGTGATAAGCATCCCTTCTTTTGAGTGTTTAGAGGCATTTATTTGGAGACCAATTTTAAGCGAGAGATGACACAAATTATTTATTGCTTCTTGGGATTGTCTTGGTGTTGAACTTAAGAATGCTACATCATCTGCGAAATCCAGGTCCCCCAGGAATTTTCCATTTGTCCATTTTATACCCAATTGTTCATTGTGGGTATAGTACTTGTAAGATGGCCTATATTTGTTTTATAATTATTATATGATACTGTAATAAAAGGGAAAGATGACATTAATCAGCAAAATTGTCATGTTTAAAGGCTTAAAGAAAAAAAAAAGCTATAATTGTTGTAAATTTATGTATCTGAGAACACACGCCCTACTTTACATTTATTCCTGTGAGAACACACCCCCTGCTGTACATTTATTCCTGTGAGCACACACCCTCTACTTTACATTTATTCCTATGAGAACACACCTCCTACTTTACATTTCTTCCTCTGAGAACACACCCCCTACTTTACATTTATTATTCTAAGCACATACCTCCTCCTACATTCATTCCTGTGAGAACAACCCCCCCCCCCCATTTTTTTTTTAAACATACACCCACTTTTACTCAAGGCAAAATCTCTGGTTAGTATGTCTAACTTGAGACTGATTTTCACGTGAGTATCCTATTTTCTCTGTATGTGGACAGGTGTCCTCTCGCCATTCAGGTAGATGCACGCCATCTTCAGAGAGAAAAACCCCCTGCTTTACATTTATTCCTGTGAGTACAGACCCTCTACTTTACATTTATTCATGCAAGAACACACCCCATACTTTACATTTATTCCTGTTAGAACACACACCCTACATTTATTCCTGTGAGAACACTAGTTTTCAATTATGTGACATCCTACTTTACTACTTTACATTTATTCCTGTGAGAACACTAGTTTTCAAATATGTGACATCCTCATTAGTACTTCTCTAACATAAAATGTGACCACTGTACCTCACAAGGAGATAAAAGGTAAGGAACAGAAGAGATCTATTGCTGACACAATAAAAGAAAGTTGATAAATGGGAAAATTTATATCACATTACCTTCATTTATTTCATCATAATCTGTTAGAATTAACTAAAATGTAGAAATTTCTGGCAAAATTTGTAATTTGTCTATTATCTGATGTCAAGAACAGTACGTAACAAACAAAAAAAAAAACTTTTGCAAACATTCCCAGATGTTTATATTATATGAAACTTAGATTCTAGCTATCGAATGGAAAAAAGATACATTTTCCAAACATTATCTTACACTGTCAGAGTAGCGGTGGAAACATCAGGATGGTTTGAGGTGAAAAGGGGAGTAAGACGGGTTGCATCCTTTCTCCATACTTGTTTAACATCTATGCAGAAAATATAATGAGAAATGTTTGGAGTGACCAAGAATGTTCACAATTGGTGGAAATGCGATCCCAGATTTCAGGTACTCAGATGACACAGTTATTCTTTCAAACAGTGCCAAGGGACTAGAACAGTTAATCCTGTCAGTCAAAAGACACAGTGAGGATCAGAACCTTTTTCTGAACAAAAAAAAAAAAAAAAAAAACAAAGATAATGTCCACAGACAAAACAAGATGCTAACCAAAAATTACCATCAGTGATGAGGAAATTGAAAATTTCACAAATTTTGAATATCTTGGCTCCATAATTAACAACAATGGAGACTGCTCAAAAGAGGTCAGAAGGAGACTGTCCATAGCAATGCAGAAGTTAAATAAAATGAAGAACCTATGGCATAACACCAGCAAATTAATAAAAGTAAAACTTCTGAGAATGTGCATCTTTCCGGTAGCAACGTATGGATGTGAATCATGGACCATTACTCAAACATTAAAGAAAAAAATCGAATCTTTCGAAGCAAAGTGTTACAGAAAAATTCTCAGAATATCTTGGAGCAAGAAGAAGAAAAATATAGAGATCCTACACGACCTGAACATCGAGGAAAACTGGCTCATAAACAATATCATGTCCCGGAAACTGAAATATTTTTCCTACATTAAACATCATAGTGGCTTAGTTAGAGAGAGCAGTGATGGAGGGTATGGCACCTGGAAGGCGAGGCAGGGGCCGACCAAGACGACGGTGGACACAGAACATTAAAAACACCTTGAACATGACAATGGAGGAGGCAGGAGGGCTGGCTAGAGATTGAGAGTCTTTCAGGCGGGCTGTGATGAGAGCGACATTCTGCAAAGGACATGCTACATGATGATGATCTTACACACATTGAGTATACATTTGAAAATCTCTGAATCACTCAAATAAATCAGTATGGCACAAACTGCCTAAAATGCCATCACAGACATACTATCATCAAACATGTATAACACTCTTTTTTAATCTGCTAAAACCTTCCTATGCAGCTGCTTATTGTCATAGCTGATGTTTGTTACCAGTACATGTTTTTTATAATTCTCAGGTCCTTACCATCGATGTTGATGCTTTCTAGCATATTTTATAATGTTCTCATGTTTTACTGTCTCAAATGCCATAGTGTAGTGTATACAGCACAAGTATAGATAGATTATAGGTAGAAGGTACAATTTAATAAAATAATTGTATACACATTTTGCATGCACTTGACAGCTCTGAATCATTCATAAGAAAATCAGTATAGCAAAGACTGTTGAATGTGACATTGGACATACTACCATTTAAGATGTATCACTCTTCCTTATATTTTCAGGTTGTTATGTTTTTCACCATTATTAAAAAAAAAAACTTGAGTGACATTTCCTGTGATATCAATATCTCATATAACCAGCATGTAGCAAATTGTCTAAGATTTTGTTATCTATAATTCATTTTTCTTTTCAGATTATAAAACAAATATGGAACAGAAGATCCCATTCCTGGATCAAAAAATAAAACAGGACGTCAGTACACATTTTAAAGTGAATATTCTTTTTAATTCTTGATAACAAATTTGTATACAGACAAAGGGAGTTAAACTGAGAAATCTGTTAAAATGTTGTCCATTTAAACATTTTACTACTTATTGCTAGGTTCTTTGTGTTTTTTTTTTTTTTTGCTGTAACTGTGTACTATATGTAAATGTAAAATAACATCTTCATCAGGGACAGGGGCATAAACAGTTGAGAAAAGAAAGTAATTTTAATACATAAACTTGTACCATGTAGTTGTCAAACTGGGGCAATGTTTAAGACTGAAGTGGTTTGTTTCAAACTTGAATATGTTCAATATTTTGTTTTCAGGGACACACAGTGAAGATAGTTGTCAAACTGGGGCAATGTTCAAGACTGAAGTGGTTTGTTTCAAACTTGAATATGTTCAATATTTTGTTTTCAGGGACACACAGTGAAGATAGTTGTCAAACTGGGGCAATGTTTAAGACTGAAGTGGTTTGTTTCAAACTTGAATATGTTCAATATTTTGTTTTCAGGGACACAGTGAAGATAGTTGTCAAACTGGGGCAATGTTTAAGACTGAAGTGGTTTGTTTCAAACTTGAATATGTTCAATATTTTGTTTTCAGGGACACAGTGAAGATAGTTGTCAAACTGGGGCAATGTTTAAGACTGAACTGGTTTGTTTCAAACTTGAATATGTTCAATATTTTGTTTTCAGGGACACACAGTGAAGATAGTTGTCAAACTGGGGCAATGTTTAAGACTGAAGTGGTTTGTTTCAAACTTGAATATGTTCAATATTTTGTTTTCAGGGACACACAGTGAAGATAGTTGTCAAACTGGGGCAATGTTTAAGACTGAAGTGGTTTGTTTCAAACTTGAATATGTTCAATATTTTGTTTTCAGGGACACACAGTGAAGATAGTTGTCAAACTGGGGCAATGTTTAAGACTGAAGTGGTTTGTTTCAAACTTGAATATGTTCAATATTTTGTTTTCAGGGACACACAGTGAAGATAGTTGTCAAACTGGGGCAATGTTTAAGACTGAAGTGGTTTGTTTCAAACTTGAAAATGTTCAATATTTTGTTTTCAGGGACACACTGTGAAGATAGAAAGTGAAGGTGAGGAAGATGGTCATGTTCCTGCAGGGAGAGAGAGTATGAGGAGCAGTTCCACATCTGTATATCCTGCTGGGGACAATTTACTCAGTAATGCTTTTACAACTTTTTAACATAAATGTGACCTGTGCTCAATATGTTACCACTTTCAACAAATATGTAACATAATAAGTGTAATTTATACACCTCCACCACAAACATCATAATTTGTTTGTGTTTGTACCTTATATCCACACATGTGTGTGGTTTTTTTTTTCAATTTTTTTTCTTTTTTTGACTACCTTTAGTCCAGACAGAAAATCCATTGCAGCAAATTTTACATATTTGGCGCAGTGGCTTACCGAGGCATTTTAATGCCCGGTATGAGCCAGGACAAAATGCATCCCCGGTCACCACCAGATAAAATTCATGTTCATTTTGTACACAAATCAAAAGACAGTTTAAAGGACTATATCAAGCACTGTCGTGACTTTTAAATTCTATTCAGATCATAAAGATGAATTATTGGGAAAATATGAAATTTAAGAATTAGGTAAACACAAAAGAAAAGAAATAAACCACTCTTTCTAATGATGATTACTTGGTGTAAAGATATATAGAGGAGCAGATGTAGTATCAGATCACCATCTTCTGTTATCATCGTCTTTTGTTACAAAAATTTAAAAAATGTGTATAATGTGGAATATCTAAGAAATAAGAGAGTTTTAATCGCACGTGTCCAGCACATACCAATTACTCCAACAACTGGATAATGAAGCAGATACAGAAGACCACTGGCAACAAGTACAAAAAATATGAAATGAGAGATGTGGAGAAGTACTAGGAAATAGAGAACATCATCACAAACCATGGATAACAACAGAAATATAAACTAGATAGAAGACAGGAAAAACAAGAAAGCATATAAAACCAGATGCTCCAAAACCAAGGCTCATGAAGTGTACCTAAAGAAAACAAAGAAGTAAGAAGAAACATCAAAAGAGACGAGAGGAAGTATATTGAAGACTTGACAAGGGAAGCAGAGGAAGCTGTAGCCAACGGAAATATGAGGAACCTGTACAACAACACAAAGAAGCTAAGAGGGAGATATAAGCAAGCAAAAAGTATCATCAAAGATAAGAATTAAACATTGCTTAGTAATATACAAGAACAAATGTAGAGATGGACAGAACATTTTGATGAACTTCTCAATAGACCAGCTCCAACTAATCCCCCAGACATCCAGCCAGCAGAAGAGGAGCTACAAATCAACTTTGAATGACCAAGTAGAGAAGAAATAAAGAAAGCCATGAAGCTTCTGAAATATGGAAAAGCAGCTGGTCCAGATGGCATTCCAAAAGAGACCATCAAAACAGATATTGATACCTCCACAGAGATATTATACAAATTACTTGGCAAAGTCTGGGAGAGAGAACGAACGAACAAACTTTATTTTCAAAGGATTAAGAATTGGGCACATGTACCCATCTAACATTCTGCCCTTCCTCTCTCTCTCATCTTCCAGTCTGTATCCTTTCATTTGCACATGTACTTTGATCATTATTTAGGCATGCAACATTATCAAGGTCAAATAATAGCATACATTTGTAATATCCAATCCTAATCAAATTTAAATATACTACTGGACAAAAGTTAAGGGCAGCCATTCAGTTTAGACAAGGTTTATATAATTGATTGGCAAACTGTAAAGACAAGTGAAAATGTCATTAAAACTGAGCTCAGAGAAATGTGTATACATTTCTGTGTGCACTAGGTTAATTTTTTTTAAATGTCCAAAAACTGGGTCACTTTAACCCGCACGTGAAAATTGCCAATGTTGCTGCAAAAACTCGTGGTTTTTGCAACACGCCCCACTAGTTCAAAAGGTAAAAAAGTGATTTGAATGCAAGTGGAAAATGATCATCGGTAAAGAGTGTTCACCATTCTTCTTCTTTGATCCTTAGCCGCCGACCGTCAAAGCAGTCAGTGGCCATCACACCTAGTGGCGTCTTGTAGGGCAACAACAGATTGATTCCACTTTGCTTGGTCGGTGGCCATCCTTCGTACAGTGCCCCAACTCTGGTTCATTCTTTGCATCTCAGCCTCGACAGTCCTCCGCCAGGTTGTTTTTGGTCGGCCTCGTTTTCGTTTTCAGGGGTCCAAAGCATAGCTGTTCTTGTGATGGCATCGGGGTCTCTTCTGAGGACATGACCAACCCAGCTCCAGCGTCTGCCAGCTATGATGGTGTTCATGTCCTCTTGCTTGCTACAAGTAAGCAGATCTTGGTTAGTGATGGTATTTGGCCAAAAGATTTGGTGAATTTTTCTTAGGCATGTTGTGTGAAAAGAGGACAATTTCGACATTTCCTTTTCTGTAACTCTCCAGCATTCTGCACCATAGAGAAGCACAGAAAGCACACAGCTCTGATATAATCTTAATTTTAGTGTTCACCATTGGTATGCAATAAATCAGTATGACAAGTGATCAAAATGATCACTGCATTAGCCATGCCACCAAGGAGAAGTCTCAGCACTGTAGACCGTGATCGAGCCATAGCATGGATTCAGAATGGTCAATCTGTTCGTCATGTTGCAAGATGTTTAGCAGTGTCCCACTCTACCATTCAGAGACTTCTTGAGAGATTTCAAGCTACCGGACATTTGGAAAATCGACCCTGCTCATGAAGAATTATATAAACCTTGTCTAAACTAAATGGCGGCCCTTAACTTTTGTCCAGTAGTATATGTTTAGAAAAAAAAACAACTTAAAAGTAATGAAATAAAAAGGGAAAAAAGACAAAGTAACAAAATCCAAAACCATCTATAGAGTAAAGTAGACAATGGCCTTGGGCTTTTTGCGGATTGTATTGCAATCTCTGTTGCCTTTAATGCATGCTGTGTTGTTGTCAGTCCGCCAAAACCTCTGAGGTTTGCCCGACGGACACAGAGTGCTTTGTTCATGTCATGAGCAGCTTGCAGCAGAGGGGAAATTACCACCGAGAGAAGAAATACCAGCAGAATGGAAGGAAGGTTATCAAGTAAAGTTACCTAAGAAAGAAAATTTACAAGAATGCACACATTATAGAGGAATAATGTTATTGTCAGTGCCAGGAAAAATACTTACTTAGTCATCCCTCTTCTACAATGAGGTAGAGGTTTGGAGGAGGGAGTGCCATACTACCCTCTCTGCTGTCTTCCTTATGGCTTGGTTCCAATCTAGTCCTTGGTTCTTCAGAGACTGTCTAATGTTGTCTTCCCAGTGGACGCTGGGTCGTCCTGGAGGTCTTTCGTGATATCACTTTGGTTTTTGTTTTGGAGCTTCTGATGACCATCCCTCTCTTCTCTAGCTCTGACTTGCAGGTTGGACTGAAGATGTGATCTGATTTAGCAATCAGAGCAACACTGTGGTCAAATGCCAACCTGTCTAATCTTCCAGTACTTTTTGGTCAGGAAAAGTATTAAACAGAATCATCCTTGGGAGATTAAAAGAGTTCATAGACAAACAATTGAGAGATGATCAAGTAGGTTTTTAGCAGAACAGATCCTGTACAGACCTGATAGCCACATTGAGAATAATAGTTGAAGAAAGTCTGGAATGGAATTCACTGCTATACATTGAATTTGTGCACTATTAAATGGCATTTGACAGTGTAGACAGAGAATCACTTTGGAAAGTGAATGAGCATTATAGTTCCTATGAAGATCTTTTACTTAATAAATAAGACTCATGAAGACATGACATGCAGAGTTCTTCATGAAGGACAACTTATAGAACCATTTTCGATTAGAACAGGAGTGTGACAGGGATGCTTCTGCCTCTGTCTTTACTTACTATCAATAAATGGGATTATAAAAACATTGACAGCACGCAACAAAAATGGAATCCAGAGTAACCTGACTAAACAGATCTAGATTTTGCAGATGACTTGGCTCAACTGTCTCATAACCATAATCAGTTGCAAGATCAAATGATAATACTCAATAAGAATTCACAACAAGTTGGCCTGAAAATACACTTTGGGAAAAGACAAAGAATGAGAATAAATGCAAGAAATGATAACAAGGCTGAACATGAAGAAACACCACTAAAAGATGGTAGAATCATACACATATCTTGGCAGCAATACAGACAAAGTTAGAGGGACAGACAAAAATATCAAAATAAGAATACTAAAAGTAAGAAGAGCTTTCATTGCATTTGGAGACATATGGACGTCAACAGAAATCAAGTCTGACATGAAAATAAGAATCTTCAACTCAAATGTCAAGTCAGTCCTATTGTATGCAGGGTTCGTAGCGACCTAGAAAAACCTGGAAAACGAAAAAAAAAATTCCAGGCCTTGAAAAGCCTGGAAAAATGGCTAAAAACCTTGAATTTTCTGCATCGAAAGTTCGTTACTTTGTGTCCATTTTTTGGTTATTGATGATATTTTTCGCAACAACAGACGCAACGAGTCTAAAAATAAATCTGCGTTTACGCCATTAACGCAAAGCGCCGAAAACGAAACCGCCGAAAACTTCTGGAAATGGAATATATTTGACACAGTTTAAGATGGTCAGGAATAGAAATTGATGGCGATTCCATATGCTATAGCCTACCCTGTTATCAGACCCATGTCCCACTGTTCATTTCACCACAGTTTTTGGAAATAAATATATTTTGAATGCTTTTTTATTATATTTATGATGAAAAGACTTATCCCGTTCTACCTCTGAAGGGTTATAGGCTAATTAGGATAGGCCTAGGCCTACATGTTTTCAATTTCAGATAACATGAATAACCGCCGATAAACGAAAGTGGCATCACATCTGTCAAACCACTGTAATTAGGATAAATGAAAATCAGCAATTTTGTAGATAGGCCTATGTTATTTAAAATTTAAAAAAATTAAATTAAATTAAAAAAAAAATCTAAACAAGCAAAACAAAACCCAACAAAAATAGTAGGGAGGGGGGGGCTAGGGGGGGGGGGGGGGGGGGGGGGGGGGGGGGGGGGGGGGTGGGTGTAAAGGTCTCCAGTTAGATATTTAATAGATTTTCACTTATCATAAGTATTACCCTCCCAATTACTATATATATTACCTTTTGTTCTAGTTAAATATTGTTTGACTGTATTATGTATGCGTTTAGAATTTTGAATTGGTAAATATACATAGCTTAGGCCTACTCATAAGTTATTTGTGTTCCTTTTTTTTTTTTTTTTTAAACTAACACTACTAGGAGACCTACAGATGTGACATTATTTGTGACCAAGGAAAAAAACTCTTGAGAGCTGAGATTATTTGGACTCCTTTTTTTCAGTAAAAAGTCACCATAGTTTTAATTCAAATTTCATACGCAACAAGGGACATATTCTCTTCTGTGGTAGTTTTGATTCAGCCTTCAACTTTATTTCAAGACCTGAAATTCAGATTGGTGCATTTGGAACAGTAGCAGAAAATAGGAAGCATTTTCCTGTAGCACTGAAGAAAAAACAACTCAAATTGAAAAAGACAAATCATCCTGTGTTTTGTGTGACAGAAGATAAGGCATGCTGACAGTCACCTGGCATGATACAAAAAGATTTAACCTTATATCCACTGTTCACTCCAATGATAATATAAACAAGACAGAAAGACAAATTCTTTAGGGCAGAACAATTCAGAAGCCAGTGCTTGCAGAAAAATAGAGCAAAAGTATGGGAGGTGTGGAAACTTCAGCCAACTAGGTGCAAGCTACCCCTACCCACACAGATCCTATTTTTATATTATTTCTTAGTTGAAACTGCCCTGATCAATGGGCACATAACCTACAACACTGCCAACTCTACAAAAAAAGATCAAAGCGAAAATCAGGATGTCAGTATGACTCTTATTGAACCTGCTATTCTTCGACGCAATGTGACACCTTCAAAACCACAGGTCACAACAACACGACTTACTGAGCACCACTTCATTGATAAATATGAAAGGGCAAGGTACAAACCAGACTGTAAAGTGTGTAAGGCTGCAGGGAACAGAAGCCAGACTTGCATGTACTGCCCAGATTGCAATGTACCTCTATGCCTGATACCCTGCTTCAAGTTATACCACACAGTCAAGGATTATCAACGTGGATCGTTGACAAAGACTCTTGCAGAGGCCTACAGCTACAACTTCAACCCCAGTTAATAAAAAAAGCTCAGACTCCAACTAGAGGTACTTAACTACTCAAACATTTACAAACGCTCATTGTCAGATGCCACAGATGCAGAATACATTCAAAAAAGACAAACACGAAAAATACAGTTTTTTTAAAAACATTTTATTCCAATTTTATTAGCCTTTTATGTTGATATATGTGGTTAATCGTTAAATGAATACGTCAGTCAAGCTTATTTTATTCATTACCATCCATGTCACTAACATTTTATTGCGCTGATGTTGAACAAATTCACTAAAAACTTGGAAAAGATGTCTGTTTTTCAATCTTTTATGAATTAAAAAAAAAAAAAAAAGTTCTTTTTAAAGAAATCTGCAAACACCCTTGGTAATGGAAGACGGTAATGCTCTGGATTGCTGATCAGCAAAGTGATAATTATATCTGAGAAAATTAGATGAGGAAAATATTAGAGTTTCCCATCCTTGAAAATCATGTGCTGGACCTGGAAAAACCTGGAAAAAGCCTGGAAAATGCTTGAAGAAATTTGCTATGAACCCTGTGTATGGCTCTGTCAAGTTAGTCCTATTGTATGGCTCTGTCAAGTCAGTCCTATTGTATGGCTCTGTCAAGTCAGTCCTATTGTATGACTCTGTCAAGTCAGTCCTATTGTATGACTGTCAAGTCAGTCCTATTGTAAGGCTCTGTCAAGTCAGTCCTATTGTATGGCTCTGAAAGATAAAGAACAATAAGAAAAGTTACAGACTTTCATAAATGGGTGCTTGCATAGAATATAAGGTTTGAAATGATATTAAAAAGTCGCAAATGTGGAACTGATGACAAGAACCAGACAAGTGCCAGTGGAACAAGAAATGAGAAAAAGATGCTGGTGATGGATACAACACACATTGAGGAAACCTATTGATAGCATTACAAGGGAGTCCTTGTTCTGAAATCACCATAGAAATAGTTGCAGAGGTAGTCTAAAAAACATGTTAGACGAGAGCTGGAGACAAATGAAACTGATGAAGACAAAATGGAAAGAACTTGACAGGAGGACTTGGCATGTGTTTGTTGAAGGTCTATGTGACATGAGGACTTGGCATGTGTTTGTTGAAGGCCTATGTGACAGGAGGACTTGGCATGTGTTTGTTGAAGGTCTATGTGACAGGAGGACTTGGCATGTGTTTGTTGAAGGTCTATGTGACAGGAGGACTTGGCATGTGTTTGTTGAAGGTCTATGTGACAGGAGGACTTGGCATGTGTTTGTTGAAGGCCTATGTGACAGGAGGACTTGGCATGTGTTTGTTGAAGGTCTATGCTCCTTGGGGAGATAAAAGGTATATTGACTACCAATCACAAACACTTTAATCAGTATCATTTAGCAGAACACATGCAAATTCTTCAAATTGGCATTGGCTGCAAAAGAGAGACATGCTCAGCAACTCTTGTTCATCAACAGCAAAAACCTCTTGTTAAGAAGAACTAGTCTAAACTTTCAAAGACTCTTCTTCTAAGTGCATTGTTATGTCAGCAAGTGTTTTACTAAGTTTACACAATGTGGCGTGAGGTTTTTATTGGCTCTAGGATCAGTATAGTACTGACAATTACAGAAATAGAATTTCTGCAGAAAATGGTGAAGTCCCAGTGTCTGAGAGAACTACTGGTATCACAAATTAGTTACGGCTGTGAATGATCTGATCTCGAAAAATTAGTAGAGAGGAGACAGTCATACATTGCCACCCCCGCTGTGTAACTAACTGTGATATTAAAACAAGGAAACAGATTTTGCTTAACAATCATAAAATTGACAAGTCTTTCAAATACAATTTCCTTATTATTTATTTAGTATATACACTATCTACTCTTGTGCTGAAGGGTGGATGTTGAAAAATGGAATGCAATGGATTTGTAAGTTTACATATGATTTACAAATATTTATATTTTTACTTACTTACTTAGTCGTTCCCCTTCTACCGTGAGATGTAGAGGTTTGGAAGAGAGAGCGCCAGACTATCCTATCGGCTGTCTTCCTCCTGGCCTGGTTCCATTCTAGTCCTCGGTCCTTCAGAGATTGTCTAATGTTGTCCTCCCAGCGGACTCTGGGTCGTCCTGGGGGTCTGGATCCTTGGCTCTTTGTTTCCCATGCTTGTCGTGGTAGCCGATCTTCTCCCATTCTGCAGACATGGCCAAACCATCTTAGTTGGGACTGTTCTACTTGGGTCTGCAGGGGGTGGGATTTTAGGCCTTGACGTATCATCTGGTTGCGTACCATGTCTCTTCTTGTTACTTCAACCACCTTCCTCAGATACCTCATTTCTGAGGTTTGGATCTGGCTTTTGTGGGTTGTAGTCATTGCCCATGACTCGCATCCATATGTCAAGACTGGGACATAGGTGGAGCGGTATACAGCCATCTTCGTTTTCTTACCAACCTCTCTCTTGCTGAGGAATCCTTGATTTATGGCCTGAAAAAGTCTCCCAGCTGCTGCTTTTCGAGTGGCCAACTCTTCTTTGATGCCTCCCTTTCGGTCAATAATAGCTCCGAGGTATTTAAAGTGGTCTACCTTTTATATTTTAATAGATATATAAATATATTACAACAAGTTTTCCAATTATAGGAACAAAAATTATATCAGCTGTGCTGTTATTCAATTATAGTACATGTGACAGCTCTGCTGTTAATTAAGTATATAACCTTTATCAGCTATGCTGGTAATCTTGTCTCTTTCTACGCTAAATCTCTTTTTCGTCACTGACAGTTAATTGCTCACAATTGCTGACAGAAATGGTACTAATGTGTACTCATCTCTCAAAAGTTCTGTCCTTATTAGTTTGATTCACACAACACCTGCTGATGATCATTTTGTTAGCCCACCCAAGACTGAGGGGGACTAAAAATGTAGCTCCTGTGCAATCACTGTGATCCTGTGAAGTTCCAGGCAGCTGGATTGACTGGACATATGACCTCAGGTTTGATGACATGAATGGTTACTGGTGTAACAGTAGACGTGTGATTTTGTTTTCTCTTTATCACTGCATCTACCTGTTGTTTTCTCTTGTGTGTTTTCTTGGTGGGCCTACGTCCGCAACAATGCTTCCCTAGGTCCTGTAACTGGTCTATGCTTCTGAATGAGGTTACCTGGTTACCTTCTGAACAGAATTTCATATACCAACTTATGTCTTCAATTATTCCTGGCCAGTAATATCGCAATGCTATATTTTGACCAGTGGCCCCTTTTCCTCTGTGACCACTGCCTGATGTAGCATGCCCTTGCTCCATAATTTCCTCCCTGTAGAATTTTGGCACTACCAGCTGTCCATGCCTTTTAGGTCCTTTTCCAGCTTGTCTGTAGAGTAGGCCATTTTCTATATAGTAGTCTCCTTTCTCTGGAGGGTTATGGGGTCTTTGGCAATTTGCCAAAACAAGGCTTCAATGTGCTGTCTGCTGTTTGAGCCTTTTTCATCTGTATACAATGAATGTTTATTGGATCTCCCTCCTCCTTTTTGGTGCTCGACCTGGTATGGTTTGCTGCCATGACAACAGGTTTTATTGGGTCACCCAAAAAGACATATTTACATCCTATTACCAGCGGGTATATAGGATCATCACTCACTGCTGCTCTTATCACTCCTTCCACATAGCGAGTTCTCACATTGATCCTTGCTATGGGAAGTGTCATGGTGCCGGTTCTCTGCATTGCCCCTTGTATGTCCACTGTTTCTGTGGTAAGTCGATCAGGGTGCACTAGGGCTGCACTCACGACTGAGTCGAATTCCAATCCAGAATCATATAAGCACTGAATTTTAGTGCCATTACATGTCACTTCCTCACAGACAGGGGGATGATGGAGGTCATTCTGACTAACTGCCAGTTCCTTCCTTCCCTTGTTCCCTGTTGTGAGACATGCAGCGTAATAAGAAGGGTTGTTCCTTCTGCAGTCTGCAGTATTGTGGTTACTCATTAGACAAGTTTTACACCACTTTCCTTCCTTCCTGTAAGGTGTCTTATCCGATCTTAGAGGGTTTTTGCCCTTTTGGTCAAATCTTTGTTTGTTTCTTGTGGTATGCTCCTTTTGTTCATATTTGGTATAGTTTTGTGATGATTTGAAGTTTTCACCCTGCTTTTTCTTATTTCCTAATAATTCTGCCTGAGCTGCTTGATATCTCTCAGCAACAGTTACAATATCTTCCAATCTCTCTGCTCCTTGTTCCATGATAAACTTCCTCATTTCTTGAGGCATGGACTCTTTCAATTGCTCCATCATTATCATTTCTTTCAAATCCTGACACTTTCCTAAACTACTCCATTTTTCCAAATAGGTTTCCAATCTAGCAGAGAATTGGTGATAGTTTTCTCCTGGAAGAAGTTTAGCTGTTCGGAAATTCTTTCTATACGATTCTGAGTTCTTTTTGTATCTTACAAGCAGTGCCTGCTTCAGGACTTCATAATCTTCCTGGTCATCCCTTGAGAGCTTCAAATATACATCGTAGGCCACACCTCTCAATCCCTGAGATAGTTTGAGACTCCACTTTTCTTTCACTAAGCCATAGGTAGTGGCAAGTCTTTTGTATTTATCCAGGTATGACTCAGTGGCGTCTTCTTTCTCAACAAATGGGTCCAGATGAAAATTCATGGCCCCACTTGAGGTGCTCTGGCTGGAGCTACTCTCAGAGTGAGGCGAGCTATCAGAATTATTGCCAGTAGTTGCCTGAATTTCGAGCTCTTTTAATCTCAATTGATGGTCTCTCTCTGCTTGTAATTTCCTTTCCTCTGAGTCAATTGTCTTTGCCTCATTTTCAGCCTCCAATTTCTTGACTTCAGCTGCTAATTTCCTTTCTTCAGCGTCAATTTTCTTTGCCTCATTTTCAGCCTCCAATTTCTTGGCTTCAATTTCTAATCTTTTGGTTTCTCTCTCAGCTTCCAGTCTTTTGGCCTCTCTTTCAGCTTCTACTTGCAATTTCCTTCCCTCTCTATCCATGTGTTTGTCAACTTCTGTTGTGACATACTGAATAAGAGCATCACCTGTCATATTTAATTCCTTACCCATCTGCATGACCGCAGTCCTGAACTTCACTAGATCAGCCATGACGTTACTTAGAGAGGGTATGTAAATTTACTATATCCAAATATTTGTAATTAAACTTAATTAATTTAATGAACAAATAATTTCCGTGCAACTTTGTGAGCATCAACTATTTACTGAGTACTAAATGGTACTCCTCTTAAGAAAACAATAAAAAAAAATTCTATTTATGAATTTTTTCAAAATTTGTTTCTTTTGTTATCTATGGGTGGCACAAGATAGAATGTAGATAGATGAATAGACTAAGTATGGCTCAAGGTATATAGAAATATCCCAGGAACGAGCCCCAAGTGTGGCGTGAGGTTTTTATTGGCTCTAGGATAAGTATAGTACTGACAATTACAGAAATAGAATTTCTGCAGAAAATGGTGAAGTCCCAGTGTCTGAGAGAACTACTGGTATCACAAATTAGTGCTGTTAATTAAGTAGCTATGCTGTTAATCCTCTTTCTAGGAATTCGTCACTGAGCCCCAAGTGGCGTGAGGTTTTTTATTGGGTTCTAGTTAATTACTCACAATTGCTCACAATTGCTGACAGAAATGGTACTAATGTGTACTCATCTCTCAGAAGTTCTGTCCTTCTTAGTTTGATTCACACAACACCTGCTGATGATCGTTTCGTTAGCCCACCCAAGACTGAGGGGGACTAAAGATGTAGCTCCTGTGCAATCACTGTGCTCCTGCGAAGTTCCAGGCAGCTGGATTGACTGGACATACGACCTCAGGTTTGATGACACGAATAAAACCCTCCAAGATTTAAACAGGCCAGGTTTTGACTCGACTAGCAAAGCAGT
Organism: Oreohelix idahoensis; assembly: GCA_024509875.1. Taxonomy (NCBI): domain Eukaryota; kingdom Metazoa; phylum Mollusca; class Gastropoda; order Stylommatophora; family Oreohelicidae; genus Oreohelix; species Oreohelix idahoensis. Next base: position 82,370 of record JAMPIV010015983.1, on the reverse strand, counting down.
CTGCCAGGTCAATGCACGCAGGTAAGCAATAAATCAAGGTTGACAGCTTCTCTTCTTCAGTCGGTCATCTATCTGGCTTCGTGTTGGTGTTGTGTGATTATGAATAAACTCTCCCGTATAAATAGGTAGATGAGGTATTTTTTACGGCTTAGGGAAAGCTTTTGGTTGGTTCTCAGCATGGCAAGCTGATTGGCTGTATGCAGTTTAGTACAAACCTCCGTACCATCCGTGACCGAGACAAGTCCTGAAAAAACAGGGCTTATGCCTAATTTTATTCTGTTTTTTTCTGCCATATTGGGAGACAAGATGGCCCCGACCGAGATCCGAAAAACAGGGCTTAAGCCTAATTTTATTCTGTCTCAGAGACTGGTGAATGGTGCTTGTTGATTGGTTGATGCAAATTTGTATCTCGAAATAATGATTTAACAAAGTAGTGGGTTTACACACTCATTTTACGATTACATTTTTTTTTCCAAACATTCTGTCCTTATAATAACTGCTTGTCAAACTGCATTAAAGAATTAGTCAGAATGTATGTATTAGGTAAAATGTATGTATTAGGTAAAATGTATCATGTACTGTAATCAAAATCCAGATTCTGATGAATGTAAGCAGGAGTATTATGGAGGCTTCCAGAATCATGATGCTAATACTGAGGTGGGATTTGTATGTACCATTGTTTAGACCAACTATACCAGCCTGTTAATTAGCCTTATATGGTGTATGTACCATTGTTTAGATAGACTATATCAGACAGTTAATTTGCCTTTTACATTTTATTTATGATTGTTTAGACAAATTATATCAGCCAGTTAATTAACCTTATATGTTGTTCACACTTGAATGAATTCAAGACAAAACCAATAGACTGAATAAGTATGGCTAGCAGGTTGGCCTGAACATCAATTTGAAGAAGACAGAGGTCATGACACTAAATGTGGGCAATCCTGAGCCAATAACAGTAAGGAACCAGAAGTTAGAACAGACAGACACATTTACTTACCTAGGATGCATAGTAACACCTGATGGCGGAACAAGCAAGGACATTAACAACAGAATGAATAAAGCGAGAACAGCCTTTGCTGTTCTCAACAACATTTGGAAGTCTTCCCAGTACAGCACAAACATCAAATTAAGACTGTATGAGAGCTGTGTACTTTCTGTGCTTCTCTATGGTGTGGAATGTTGGAGAGTAACAGAGAAGGAAATGTCGAAACTGTCCTCCTTCCACACAATATGCCTAAGGAAAATTCTCCGAATCTTTTGGCCAAACACCATCAGCAACCAAGAACTACTTATTCGGAGTAACCAGGAGGACATGCACACCATCATAGCTGGCAGACGCTGGAGTTGGGTTGGCCACGTCCTCAGAATGGACCTTGATACCATCACAAGAACAGCTATTCTATGGACCCCCGAGGGAAAGCGAAAGAGAGGCCAACCAAAAACAACTTGGCGGAGAACTGTGCAAGCTGAAATGCAAAGAATGAACCACAGTTGGGGAATTGTACGAAGGATGGCCGCCGACCGAGCAAAGTGGAATAAATTTGTTGCTGCCCTGCAAGATGCCACCAGGCGTGATGGCCGCTGACTGCTTTGACGGTTGGTGGTTATGGATCAAAGAAGAAGAAGAAGTTGTTCACACTGTTGTTTAAACTATATCAGCCAGTTAATTAGCCTTATATGTTGTATGTACCATTGCGTAGACAAACTATATCAGCCAGTTAAATAGCTTTATATGTAGTATGTACCATTATTTAGACAAACTTCCTCATACAGATAATTAACGTTAGATGTTGTATGTGCCATTGTTTTTTGACAAACTATATCAGACAGTTAATTAACCATAAATGATGTATGTATCATTGTTTTGACAAACCATATCAGTTAATTAACTGTATGTGTTGTATGTAGCGTTGTTTAGACAAACTATGTCAGACAGTTAACTAACCTTATATGTTGTATGTACTATTGTTTAGACAAACTATATCAGACAGTTAATTAGCTTTATTTGTTGTATGTACTGTTGTTTAGACAAACTATATCAGACAGTTAACCTTAAGTTTTAAATGTACCATTGTTTAGACAAACTATATCAGAAAGTTAATTAACCTTATATGTTGTATGTACCATTTGTAGAAATTACATCAGAAGTTAATTAACCTTATATGTTGTATGTACTGTTGTTTAGACAAACTATATCAGACAGTTAATTAATCTTATATGTTGTATGTACCATTGTTTAGACAAACTATATCAGATGGTTAATTAACCTTTTATGTTGTAAGTATCGTAGTTTAGACAGATTATATCAGATGGTTATTGTTATACAGAATTGAAATCATTGCACTCCGGGCAAACCATAGGTGCTCAGTCTCCTTCAGTATATGCCGAAGAGTGTGAATGCTAACTGTTCCTGTAGCTTGCTGGTTTTAAACATGACAGATGCATCCTCTCATACGTCCATCTCTACTAGCCTTACATTTGATTCCAAATTCCAACATTCTTAACCTTGATGCTTCATCTATTGCAGTGTCATTCTCTAACAGGCGATCATTAATTGCTCTCAGCATATCTCCCTTATCCATATCTAATGTCCCCACTATGGGTGCTCTTGATGCTACTCTGTCAGCTCTTTCATTACCACATACCCCAGCATGACCAGGACAGTATATCCACACCAGCTGTTATAGACTGGAAGCTTCTATGAATGTTTTCCATTCATGACGCAACCAACCACTTTGAACCTTCCGAAGCACGGACTGAGAGTCTGACACAATGATAGCCTTTGTTAATGAAGTTTCAGTTATCCTACTTAAGGCTGCAGTAACAGCCTCGACCTCCATTCTTATGCTGGAAGTTGTTATCTTGTAAGCCCCACTATGTTCGGCGACGATTCTGCCCTGCGCCCGAGCAGAGAAACCCCAATCAAATTTCTCACCATGGTTCACAGACCCATCTGTATACACAACGGCATCATCATCCCAGGAATGATCATGTAACAGTTGATTAATTTCCAATTCTGCTTTTCCATTCCCCAAATTTCTACACTCTCTGCCAAGGCTGATGATTACATGCTGGTAGTTAATCCAGTTCTCATCTGACATACTCCACTCTTCCCCCTTGAATATATTGTCGACTGTGGCTACCTGTTTGATCGTTGTCTCTGCCTGTGCCATCCATGACATTCCTCTTTTTATTCTTGCTCCCTTAATGTCAGCTATGTTACCATGCAGAGGGCGCCGTTTGTCTGTGTATACTCGCATATAGGTTTTTGCTTGGGCCATTGCATATCTGGATTTAGTCGACAGCACTCCAAGCATATACCTCATTGTCACAAGGGGGGTATCTCGCAAACAGCCCAAGATTATGTGCATCCCTTCATTCTGAATGCGTTCTAGTCATTCACATTGTATTACTGACAGCGTGAGTATTCCCAGCCCATACTCAATGACCGATATGGCTAGCTGTTGATAAAGAAGAAATAGTAATCTCTGCTCTAGATGTGCCGCGGCTATCATTTTAGGGCCGCTAGACCTCTCCTACATTTCTGTACGATTTGCTCAACGTGGTACTTATATGAAAGCCCACAATCAAATGTAACTCCGAGGTATTTCAGATTTTCTTGCCTTTCAATCCTCATTCCATTGAGAGTAATATCTGGGAGGTCTGCTGTCACAATGGAGTTGTTTAAGGAGCACCACATCATGCAGGTCTTGTTGGGATTGACTTTCGAGCCAGTTTCCTTGCACCATTTAGACACCTCCTGTAGTGTCCTATGTATGCTATTAACCATTTCATGTCGGTCAGAGCCAGTTCTGTAAATGAGTATATCATCAGCAAATGTCAGTGTTTGTCCCAACCCAGTTGGTTTAATGGTGGCTACTTTTGCTGTATAGATATTAAACAGTACCGGTAATAGTGGAGAACCCTGGGGTAGTCCCAGGCAAATGATCATTGGGTCTGATGTCCATGTTCCCAAGCGAAATGCCACTGACCTCTCAGTTAAGGCAGCTGCTACCCACCTTGTAAGCCAAGGGTTAACACTGCAAGCCATTACACAATTTTTAATGTTGCATAGTTCACACTGTTATAAGCATCCTCTAGGTCAGTTGCTACCGCATCCGTTTCTCGTTTATCCTGGAACCCCTCATATACATCATAAGCAAAAGTTCTGGCATTACCCCATGTTACTTTCATGGGCCTTTAGCTGCCGAGAGTAAGAGGTAGGATCTGTGCATTTCGAGGTAATTCATTATTTTTCGTGCTACTATCTTTTCTAGTAGTTTACCATAGACATTCTGCATTGTAATAGTTCTGTAACTGCTGAGAAGCGTGGGGTCTTTACTGGGTTTAGGAAGTGGTCGTAGGTAACTATGCAACCAGTTTTCTTGCACCAGAGCATTCTGTAAGCTGTTGTTGAAATCACTCACCACACTCTTAATGCCAGAATCATCGAGCGGTTTTATGTGGTGATACTGTACACCATCAGGGCCCAGGGCAGTGTTTCTACTGGATTCTAAAGTGCACATAACGTCTTCTTTCGTTATGATGTCGAAATATAGGTTGCCTCTTCTGAGCCTCACAGAATACGGTCTTTGATTTCTTGGCAGGCAGCTTTATCACCTTTATCTGTCTGAGTAATATAACGCTCGAGTAATGCATGTCCCTTTTCAGCATCGGTCTTCAGGCATATTCCTGTCGAGCTGAGAATATTAAGAATTGATTGGCTTGTACTTTTCCTACTCATTCTGCGAATGAGGCCCAGAATTTCTGTAGTGTTTTATCAGTGCCTATGTATGTCACAAAGATCTCCCACACTGTGTCTTTGGCTTCTCTTGCCAAGCCCTTGAAGTTATTGATTGCTCTTTGTTTTTTCTCCTTAAAATCTTCCACCTCTTCATAGTTCATCATCCTTCTCTTTCGTGCTATTCGCCATAACTTTGTCGCTCTTTCCATTTCCAGCCACTGTCTCAATCCACCAGGGCGGTTGTGTAAAAGGTATATGAGTTGTCTTTTGTTTCGCACTTTGATGCAATATGTGTACAGGGCTGATACTGTTAAGATGGTCATTATGATAATGGAAAGTCAGTTTTGGTTTGCTGTATCTGGTTGTCTTCCCCTTTGCAATGAGGACTACACAGGGTAGGTGATCGCTTTCTTGAGCTTGCAATACATCCCAGCATGCAAATGTGATGGCAGCACTAGACATCAATGTCAGATCTATAAACACCATCAGTATCCCCTAGTCTAAATGCCAGTCTTGTTGGGCGTCCATCATTTAAAATGGATAGGTTCGAGCTGAGCAAAGCGTGACTCAAGGCAACACCCTGTCTATTTTCCGTGGAGTTCCCCCACTCCATAAATCTAGCATTAAAATTGCAGTTTAATTAAAATTTAAAAAGATGGTTAATTAACCTTATATGTTGTATGGACCATTGTTTAGACAAACTATATCAGACAGGTCTTACTTACTTAGTCGTTCCCCTTCTACCTTGAGGTGTAGAGGTTTGGAAGAGAGTGCGCCAGACTATCCTATCGACTGTCTTCCTCCTGGCCTGGTTCCATTCTAGTCCTTGGTCCTTTAAAGATTGTCCAATGTTGTCCTCCCAGCAGACTCTGGGTCGTCCTGGGGGTCTGGATCCCTGGCTCTTTGTTTCCCATGCTTGTCGTGGTAGCCAATCTTCTCCCATTCTGCAGACGTGGCCAAACCATCTTAGTTGTGACTGTTCTACTTGGGTCTGCAGGGGGTGGGATTTTAGACTTTGACGTATCGTCTGGTTGTGGACCATGTCTCTTCTTGTTACTTCAACCACCTTCCTCAGATACCTCATTTCTGAGGTTTGGATCTGGCTTTTGTGGGTTGTAGTCATTGCCTATGACTCGCATCCATATGTCAAGACTGGGACATAGGTGGAGCGGTCCACAGCCATATTCGTTTTCTTACCAACCTCTTTCTTGCTGAGGAATCCTCAATTTATGGCCTGAAAAAGTCTCCCAGCGGCTGCTTTTCGAGTGGCCAACTCTTCTTTGATGCCTTCCATTTGGTCTAAAATAGCTCCGAGATATTTAAAGTGGTCGACCTGCTCCAGGACCTGTTCTCCCAGCTTAATCTGATGTCTTCTTTCTTCTCGTGATATCACCATGGATTTTGTTTTATAGCTGCTTATGACCATCCCTCTGTTCTCCAGCTTTTCCTTCCAGACTTGCAGGTTTGATTGGAGATGTGCCTCTGATTTAGCAATCAGGGCAACATCATCAGCAAATGCCAGCTCCGAAATATAGACTTGTCTCATCTTCCAGTACCCCACTGAATACTTTCTTGTTCTCTCCTTACATGCCTTGATGACATCGTCCATCAGGAGTATGAAAAGATAAGGTGACAGTATATCACCTTGTTTTTCACCAATGGAGGTCCTGAACTCTTCTGACTTATGGTTTGCTGTCCTCACATAATTTCTGCAAGACTTGTAGAAGCTCTGTATAGCATGAATCAGAGGTGCTGGAATGTTCTTCCTCTCCAAACAGTCCCAAAGTTTGCTCCAGGGGACCCTTTCAAACGCCTTTTCCAGATCTATGAAACAAAGATGGATCTCACTCTTATACTCAACGGCCTTTTCACTCAGCTGTCTGAGTGTGAAGATTAGGTCTTGAGTACTTCGGTTAGCTCGGAGTCCGCACTAGACCTCATCCAACTGTGGTTCCGTCAACTGTCTAGGTTCAGCTATTGGCGTCACCCCCTACGGAGTCTGCTCTAGGATTCAGTTTGACCTCCTGAGGTCAACTCTTGACCTTATATTGTCACTTTCAAGTCTACTTCTATTTCTTGCCAGCTGGAGGCAATAGTGAAAGTAACCTCAATGTAGAAAACAAATTATTGTCCTGACTTTCATAGACCCCAGAAACTACAAGAGGCCTTATTAGACATGCTTGTTTGTTATTTCAATGTTTTATTTATTTTTGACACAAACAATTCAAATGGTTTTTTTGTGTTTGAAAGTTCACTGTGCCCATTCATATAGGGTCTTATTTCATGTAGACAATAATTGTGTGCTCTGTATATTTGTGTATGTGTGCATTTATAAAATAGTACATGAGTATTTGTCTGTGCATGTATACATAAGTGTATGTGTTCGTTTGTGTATGTGCATGTGAGTATGTCTTTGTGTGTGTGTTCATGAGTGATGGCAATAATGAGAAAATGATTGCAGAAAAACGTTATCTCCCATACATTTAAAAACTGTATTACAAGTGTCATAAATACAAAGAGAAATCAAGTCCAACACAAAAATATCAATCTTCAACTCCAGTGTCAAGGCCGTTCAATTATATAGCTCTAGTTTATAGCATTCTGAAATGTCCAGGGTAAAAAGAGGTTTTGGGAGACTCAAAAACACACATAATAGAGAACAGGATGCAAAAGTCAAAGATATGAGTCAGTCATGGAGACACCTTGAGCTGATAGTATACAACAAGAGGAGTTGGCATACATTTGTTGAAGACCTAGGCTGTTTAGGGAGCTAGAAGTGATAATGATGATGTGTCATAAATGCCTGGATTGATCAAAATTTGTTTCAGGCTGATTGTGACAACAGCTGTACTAAAACTGAGATACAGTATACTGACTTCTTGGACATGCCAGAAAGTCAACAACAGTTATGCTTATTTGGAGATGAGAAAGGTATATATAATAGCAATGTTATTATTTTAAATTCATATTTTGGTTACATAAGTTTACATGATTTAAATATCTGCACCGTATAACATTTAATACTAAGCAGCGAGTGGGACTTTCTTAGAGAATGAAATCTATTTACGATGCAGAGACACTGGTCCTGCACAAGGGAGAGACCCTGAGGACAGTTAATGATCATCTGTTAGAAAACAACACTGCATTAGATGAATCAACAAGGCAAAGATAGCTGGAATGTGGCATCAAACATAAGACTAGCAGGTATGACATATGAGAGGATGCATCCTACATGTATGCAGTTCAGGATGCTACAGTACAGTAAGCATTCATACACTTCAACATTTGCTGAGGAAGACTTAGCACCAATGGGTTTGCCTGGATTGCAATGATGTCAATCCTGAATTACAATCACATAATTATCAGGAAATTATGCTTATGAGTCTGTTTATTATATTTTGCTAACAAACTTTAACTAAACATATAAGACATGCAATTCATTATTTATCTTTGCTCATAATTTTTATTATTACAGGTGTTTATTCTTGTCACCTGTGCAACACTCATTTCTTGCAACTTGATATCCTGGATAAGCATATGACAACAGTACACAGAGATGGACGCTGGGAGTTTGATAATAAATGCAGTGATCTTCAGAATGTGTTACCACAGGACAGTGGAACTAACATGAATGAAGCAGTGAAAAAGATTGGAGATGCCACTTTTACTGATGTAGCAAGAGAAGATAGCATCAACCTGAGACTCACTTGTTATGAAGCATCAGTGAACCTCATCAACAGTCAGGAAAGGACTGCTAAAATGTTTGACAACCTACACAGTAATACATCAGTTTGTAAAAATCAAGTCTGTAACATAAATTGTAGTAAACCATTTTCTGCCAGTGAGATGCATGTTCAGCTTTGTGTGACTGACAGAGCTATTGCTGCATGCAGTGATTCAAGCACTCAGTCTCACAAGAATATAGAGAAAGACAAATCCTACAAGTTTGACATTAATGGTGCATCATTTTCTGTGACAGATAACCTACAGCAGCATAAAAGAATACATACAGGAGAAAAGCCTTACAAGTGTGATGTTTGTGATGCAGCATTTACTGAGAGTGGTAGTCTACAAAGTCATAAAAGAATACATACAGGAAATAGACCTTACAAGTGTAATATCTGTGATGCAGCATTTGCTCACAACAGTAGTCTACAAAAACATAAAAGAATACATACAGGAGAGAAGCCTTACAAGTGTAATGTTTGTGGTGCAGCATTTACTCGCAGCAATAATCTACACAGTCATAAAAGAATACATACAGGAGAGAAGCCTTACAAGTGTGATGTTTGTGGAGCAGCATTTACTCAGACAGGAAACCTACAAAGTCATAAAAGAATACATACAGGAGAGAAGCCTTACAAGTGTGATGTTTGTGGTGCAGCATTTACTCACAGCAGTAATCTACAAAAACATAAAAGAATACATACAGGAGAGAAGCCTTACAAGTGTGATGTTTGTGGAATAGCATTTACTCAGACAGTTAAACTACAAAGTCATAAAAGAATTCATACAGGAGAGAAGCCTTTCAAGTGTGATGTTTGTGGTTCAGCATATACTCTGAGCAGTAGTCTACACAAACATAAAAGAATTCATACAGGAAAGAAGCCTTACAAGTGTGGTGTTTGTGGAGCAGCATTTACTGAGAATGGTAGTCTACAAAGTCATAAAAGAATACATACAGGAGAAAAGCCTTACAAGTGTGATTTTTGTGGAGCAGCATTTACTCAGACAAGCCACCTACAAAGTCATAAAATAATACATACAGGAGAGAAGGCTTACAAGTGTGATGTTTGTGGTGCAGCATTTACTCTGAGCAGTAGTCTACAAAGTCATAAAAGAATACATACAGGAGAGAAGCCCTACAAATGTGATGTTTGTGGAGCAGCATTTACTCAGACAAGCCACCTACAAAGTCATAAAAGAATACATACAGGAAATAAACCGTACAAGTGTAATGTTTGTCATGCAGCATTTACTCTGAACAGTAGTCTACTAAGTCATAAAAGAATACATACAGGAGAGAAGCCTTACAAGTGTGATGTTTGTGGTGCAGCATTTACTCACAGCAGTAATCTACAACAACATAAAAGAATACACACAGGAGAGAAGCCTGTCAAGTGTGATGTTTGTGGTGCAGTATTTACTCTGAGCAGTAGTCTAAACAAACATAAAAGAATACATACAGGAGAGAAACCTTACAAATGTGATGTTTGTGGAGCAGCATTTACTGAGAGTGGTAGTCTACAAACTCATAAAAGAATACATACAGGAGAAAAACCTTACAAGTGTGATGTTTGTGGTGCAGCATTTACTAAGACAGGTAACCTACAAAGTCATAAAAGAATACATACAGGAGAGAAGCCTTACAAGTGTGATGTTTGTGGTGCAGCATTCATAGAGAGTGGTAGTCTACAAAGTCATAACAGAATACATACAGGAGAGAAGCCTTACAAGTGTAATGTTTGTGGAGCAGCATTTACTCAGACAGGTAACCTGCAAAGTCATAAAAGAGTACATACAGGAGAGCAGCCTTATAAGTGTGATGTTTGTGGAGCAGCATTTACTCAGACAGGTAACCTACAAAGTCATAAAAGAATACATACAGGAAATAAACCTTACAAGTGTAATGTCTGTGATGCGGCATTTACTCTGAACAGTAGTCTACAAAAACATAAAAGAATACATACAGGAGAGATGCCTTAGAAGTGTGATGTTTGTGGAGTAGCATTTACTCAGACAGTTAAACTACAAAGTCATAAAAGAAATCATACAGGAGAGAAGGCTTTCAAGTGTGATGATTGTGGTGCAGCATTTAATCTGAGCAATAATCTACACAAACATAAAAGAATTCATACAGAAGAGAAGCCTTAGAAGAGTGATGTTTGTGGAGCAGCATTTATTGAGACAGGTAGCTTACAAAGTCATAAAAGAAAACATACAGGAAATGAACCTTACAGTTGTGATGTATCTCGTGTCTCATTTACTCAGGGCAGTAGACTACACAATCATGAAAGAACATATACAGAAGCCTTACAAGCGTGATGTCTGGTGCTGCATTTACTGAGAGTGGTAGTCTACAAAGACATAAAAGTATACATAGCTTAGTGTGAGTGATAGTGCTGCTGCTGCTTGCAGTGATTTAATCATTCAGCTTCACAAGATAATTGAGGAAGACAAATCCTACAAATGTGATATCTATGATGTATCATTTATTGAGAAAAATAACCTACAACAACGTAAAAGAATACATACAGGAGAGAATCCTTATTGGCGTGATGTTTGTGATACAGAATTTCCTGGAATTGCCTCCTAGAATAGGCTCGACTTATTGAAGAAAAGTTTAGCTTTTTCTGCTGCTCAACTGTGGAATAATCTTCCACTTGACTTAAAAAACACTCTTAGTCCATATTCATTCAATCACAGACTGTTCAAATACATCATGAGTGCAGATTATATGCCACCCTAATTTAGTTATGTTCTGAAATAATTACATAACATCATATGTAGGTTTTAAAGATAATTTTGTCCTGTTTAGTATTAATTATGATAAGGTAATGTAAATCTGTGTAACTGTTATTGTACTGTTATAATGTTTGGATTTTATTTTATTGTAATTTATCATTATTTTATTATTTAAGTAATATTTAAGATATATGTGAGAATATATGGATTCAGTATGGAGGATGAGAGAAAGGAACGGTAGAATGTTAGATGGGCCTGCATGCCTAATTCTAAACCCTTTGAAAATAAAGTTTGTTCGTTCGTTCGTTCCCCTGCTTTGCTTCTCAAGGGAGTCATCATAAGAAATTTTCAGAAATCAAGAACAATGCTGCATTGGGCAGGGCAATTGTTAACTTATATCTGATTCACTGCCTTTTATGAAGATTTATGTAATGATTAATTTCAGCTCATTCAAGCCCCCACCCTGATTTACTCAGTGGAATTCTTCCTATTATGGTATAGCTCTATTAAAAGTGTATTTATGAAATTGGCTGAGACAAACGGGTGTACTACATTCAAAGTAATTAAATCAACTTTAAATTTGTACATAAACAAGTTTCAAATTTAATAATCAATTATGTTTTAACAGATTGTAAAGAATGAATAATTATTTAACAAAACAAAATTACTCATCATCGTGTGATGGCAGGGTATTCTATATAAGACGTCACTTGGCAGCTTTTATTTGCACTTAACTGCCAATGAGGTTTCTGCTCCTGCTGGTGTTTTTGTTCTTTGCAGATAGATATAATTTTTGGGGATCTTGTCGAATTAAATGCAACTTTATCTGCGTTTCGTTTAACCCATCTACAATTATACTGACTAGTTTTTTTCTAAGAATAATTTTATTAATGGTCTGAAAGAGAACGTCTAACCACACTATACAAGCAATGTACACAGATGCATCATTCATTCATTCATAACCCTCCACTCCGAAAGGAGCATAGGCCTCCTGTCACGTGCCATCATCTCAAGTTCTTTCCACGTTCTCCTCATTTTGACCTCTGTTTCCAGCTCTCTTCTCCATGTGCTTCTTGGTCTACCTCTGCCTCTCTTACTCTGGGGGTTCCAAAACAAGGATTGCCTTGTAATGCTATCAACAGGTTTCCACAGTGTGTGTCCTATCCATCGCCATCGTCTTCTTCTCATCTCTTGTTCCACTGGCACTTGTCTAGTTCTTGTCATCAGTTCCAAGTTAGTAACATTGTCATACCATTTTAATCCCTCTATTCTACGCAAGCACCCATTTATGAAAGTCTGTAGCTTTTTGGTTGTTGTCTTTGTTGTTCTCCATGTCTCAGAGCCATACAATGGGTCTGACTTCACATCTGAGTTGAAGATTCTTATTTTCATGTTGGATCCGATTTCTCTTGGTCTCCGTATATTTCCCAATGCAATGAAAGCTCCTCTTGCTTTTTATATTCTTATTTTGATATCACTGTCTGTTCCTCCAACTTTGTCTATTGTAGCGGGAGGTTATTTAAATTTATTTATTATGTAAGAGTATGCCAGTAAAGAGTTCTGACCTTACAAGTAATACCCCAGTCTTAGAAATAAGCACTGGTGTATTGTTATCATAACAATAGTCAGACTGTGAAAACCCTGGCCCAGTTGGTAAGAAGTAGTACCAGGATTTAAGGTGTCTCCTCCCTGTGACTATCTTATGATTACTTATATGCTAGGGGATAAGTAAAATGTACATTCACTGAACCCACAAAATGGAAAAAGTGAATAAATCCTCAGGTACAGTTAAAATAGTTTAATAATTACACTAATATTCTATTTCTACTAGTTGGAAAAGAGTATACACATATATATATAAAAATATTCACACAATTACTATTATTTTCTGTTTAGACTTCAAGATCTTAAATAATAAAGTTACTGAAATCACTGTTATTAGTCCTTTGAATTTAAGGATAACTGTCATCAGTTGACTGAGTTTATGTATGGTTACTTATTGTTTTCAACTATTGGCTGTTTCACATGTATAGGTGGTCAGTGTCAAACAGGACACTTACCTTTCCAACTTGATACTGCTGAAACTGTCCTTTGCTGATATCAGACTTGGTAGGCCCAACAGTAGGGATGCCAATGATCAGTTGAAGTTCACTCTTTGGGGTCCTGCACTTTTGTGGGATTGCCTCGGAGGAACTGCACCGGCTTCTGATACTGGACAGTCTGGTTTGAGTTATTTCATGGAACCTGCAACATATCAGCCTTGGCTAGTATCTGGCTAGACTTGTAGCTGACTAGCACAGATGTCAGACCAGTCAGTCATCAGATGTCACCGTTATACAATCATAGTAAGTAAGGACATCATTTCAGTGATATAGCATTAATATTAACATTTCAATTAAGTATAACTGACTAGCACATAAGTCAGACAAGTCAGTCATCAGGTGTCAGAGTTATACAGTCATAGCAAGTAACATCATTTCAATGATACAGAATTAATATTAACATATCAGTAATAAACATCATCTGGTTTATCCGCTCCTATACATCCCTTCATATTCTATAACTTGATCCTTCCAAATCATATCAAGTACAAATTCAAATCTGATGCTATCTTAGCAACTACCCAAAATTAATACATAAAATAAATAGAGTGAGTGACCACGTGATCAGGTTGCTTTCTACTGAAACTGGCTGTAGAACACTCCAGTTTACCAGCTGTAAATGGGTACAAAGTTGTGCGCTCGAACTAGGGAAGGCAAAGGCAGCGAGGAAGGGGACTAGTCACCTTAGCCTCGTAACTGGGATCTTCCATGATGAAGTTTCTAACACTTCATTTCCCTATGACAATCTCTGGTCATGGGACTGCCCTTATCTTCGTAAGCGATAATGCATTTAATATCGACGAGATACAGCATTAAATATAATAAATATTTTCTATTTGGCTGTGGGGCTAGTTTTGATACGTTTTTGTACAAGCAACCATCTTCCACTAAGCACATGAATAAATCATATTAAAATAATAATACGTTATATCAATGAATATTATACAGGCATATTTTGTGAATTCTAAATGAACCTGTAATACAAAATAAAAGAAATTATTATACAGGATAGCTATCGTAAATTCGCTTACCCTCAGACTCCAGACACTTAGACTGAAATTTTCTGGCGATCCGCTCACACTTCAGATGGATTTAGAGTCGTGGCGTTATCTGCCCTCAGTCTTGTCTCAACCTCTTGCGTTGTGTATCTCTCTCTTTGTTGTTGTTGTTTTGATGAAATGATGGGTGGAGATCGGGCACTCAACCTCTGATCATTGTTGCCTCTTCTCTTTCCATCTTGGTCTACCCTGTTCAACCTGAAAGTTGGTTATAATTGGGGTATTTAGTGTCATTTTCTTTACTAATTTTGTATTCAATTTAAATAACTGTTGTCTTTTGCAGTTGCTGATTTTTATTTATATTAGTATTTGTCAATTTTATTTTCTCTTTTGTATTGTTTCTAGATAACTATTGTCCTTTACACTTGGTTTTAATTTGTATTAGTATTTGTTCTTTTTGAGTTGTTGTCCCTTTTTTTTTTGATACCTTGTCTTTCCTTGTCCTATGAGTAGTTATTTTTTTTTTTTTTTTTTTTTGTTAATGCTTTGTTAGTTCTTGCTGCTTAATTTCTATTTAGTTGGATGATTTTCCTGAAGTTCTAACCTTATATTTTTTCCTTTGTTTTATGTATATATCTTTTAAGTATTGATTGGGCATCTCTTGGGGCATCTATACTTAAAACCTTATCACCTGTTAAGTCTATATTGTGATTTCTATAGTAAGTTTTTAATTCAAGCCTTTGTTGTTCATACTTTTTACAGTGGATCAGGTAGTGGTCTATGTCATTCTCTTCCTGACATTCTTGGCAGTGTGGTTCTTCTACCATGAAGTATGCTGCACCGAGTCGGAGACGCCACAGTTTTTTTTGTTCGATGGTATCTTTAATTCTTCTCTGACCTGGCATGTCCTCGTTGGTTCTTTCAGCAGTTTGAACGCGTGTCTGCCTTTTCTACTTTCCTTCCATGTTGTCTTCCATTCCTCGTTTATAGTTTCCTTCACTTGGCTCTTGATCTCTGACCTTCCCAGTCCTGCTTTTATATTGTTTTTACTTGTTCTTCCCTTCTTGGCATTCTGGTCTGCCAACTCGTTGCCAGCTATACCTATGTGTGCTGGAACCCACACTAGCCTCACACTACATCCTCTGTTCTCTAGTGATGTATTAATTGCTAGAATTTCTTCCTTTATGTCTGGCCGGCTACATTTACCTGGGTGTTCTAGTGCTTGTAGTGATGATAGTGAGTCTGTAAATATCGTAACAGCTTCTGGTGGGTTATCTTCGATTATTTCTAGACTTTTAAGAATTGCTACCATCTCTGCAGTAAAAATCGATGCCCCTTCCGTTATACTGTAGCTCTTTTTTATTCCCCATTGTGGTATTACAACTCCGGCACCTAGTTGCCCACTATCACCCTTGGATCCATCAGTGTAGACGGCCAGACTTTGTTTAGTTAGTTGCTCTATGAACTTTCTACTTATCATTTTGGCTTCCTTATCTTCTATGTTTTGTTTGATCTTTTCAGTAAGTGAGTAGTCTATGATTGGTGATTTTAGTTCCCAGGGTGGTATTTTGCTTCTGTATTTATTACTATTTTCAATTGTGTTTGATAGTTCTTTGAACTGCATTAGGTCTTCTATAGTTCTCCATCCTGTTGGATATCTATCTTTATTTAAGGGGACGTCCCATACACTTGGTTGGTTTTTGACAAATGCTTTATGTGCTGGGTGGGTCACTTCTTGTGCTACTTTACTCCAATAATTTAATCTCAGTTCTTTCCGTCTTAGACCAAGGGGAGGTATGCCGAGAGCTACTTCTAGAGCTTCTACTGGTGTCGATATAAATGCACCTGTAATAGTTCTCATGGCTGCATTTTGAATCCTGTCCAGTTTTGCTTTGTTAGAAGCTGCAGCTGAGTCATAGACTATGCTGGCATAATCCAGTTTCCCCCTGATGAAGGACTTGTAGAACATAAGCATTATTTTATTGCTGGCCCCCCATCCATTACCTTTTACAATCCTTAGTATATTTAGGGGTCCCCTACAGCTTTCTACCAAATTGTCTATATGTTTATTATAATTTAGTTGTTTATCTAAAGTTATGCCCAGAAATCTAGTTGTTGAGGAGGTACATATTTTCTGTCCTTTAATGGTTATATTGATTTTGTTATTTTTTTTTAAATTTCCTTTGCTGAAAATCATACCTACTGTTTTGTTTACATTAATTTGGAAGCCCCAACTTTTCATCCACTCTGAAACTTTGTCTATTTGATTTTGAAGTTTTTTGTAAACATGGTCCAAGTTTTTTCCAGATCGCCAAATGGCACAGTCATCTGCAAATTGTGATACTGCATTCTTTATGTCATTAAATTCATCTGCTAAATCATTTACAGCTATAGTGAAAATTGAAGGAGAGATCACTGATCCTTGAGGAATCCCATTCTGTTGTTCATATATTTCTGACCTATCATTATTCACCTGTACAGCAAAATACCTGTCCTGTAAAAAGTTTTCTAGATACCTATAGGTTTTACCAGTAATGCCAATCTTTTTCATTTTGTAAAGAGCTCCATCGCGCCAGCATTCATCATATGCTCTAGCTACATCTAGAAAGACTGCCACTGTTTTCTCTTTCCTCTTGAACCCTAGCTTTACATCATGTTCTAATCTTACAAGCTGGTCTACTGTACTTCTGTCTGCTCTAAACCCTGACTGGTTTGGGCTATATAACTGGTTTTTTTCCAGGTAGAATTTAACTCTTTTATTCACAACAGTTTCCAGTATTTTACCTAGTTGTGATGTTAAGGAGATAGGCCTATATGAACTTACTTCATGGGCTTCCTTATTGGGTTTTAGAATGGGTACTATCATAGCTACTTTCCATGCTTTTGGTATCTTTCCTAAGTTCCAGATTTTGTTATAAAGTGAAGTTATTATGTTTATGTTCTTTTGGGTACTTTCTTAAGGATTTCATAACTAAGTATATCTTGCCCTGAGGCAGTATTAGATTTATCTTTTATTGCATTAGTTACTTCTTCCTCTGTTATATCAGCATCTAAATAGTTTGTTTCATCTATCTGGTCTGGTAGTTCTTTTAAAAACTGTATCCTAAGTCTTTCTCTTCTCTCATTTTCTTCCTGTCCAAGGCTACTTTTTGCACTGACTTTATAGAAATACTCGGCAAGGGCATTAGCTTTTTCTTTATCTGTTTCTGCTCTCTTTGGTAGTTTGATTGTTGGCATTATTGTTTTCTTATTGTTCCCTTTGATTGCCTTAAGCTTTTTCCATACTTCTCTAATTTGAGTGCTAGGTTTAAGTGACTGACAAAACTCCTTCCAGTTAGTTTCTTTGGCTTTGAATATTATTCTGTTAGATTCATTCCTAATAAGTTTATACTTATCATAGTTTTCTTCTGTTCTGTTATTTCTATATTTTTGTAAGGCCCTTTTTCTTCTCTCATGAATTTCTGCACAGCTTTTATTCCACCAGGCAACTGGTTCTTTATTCCATTGAGTTTCTCTTTTCTTATTAATGTTACTTATTGGTTTAAGGTGTTGTGGCATATTTTTATTTGGTATATACTTTATTGCTATTTTCAGAATTTCATTGGTCAGTGTTTCCGCCCACAAGTCAGTATCATCTGATTCCATGTCTTTATATTCCATCACCTCCAGCTCTGATTGGAAAGCTTCCCAGTTTGCTTTTTTATAGTTGAAGGTAGGTTTCTCTGGTTCTGGGTTTGGAATGACATTTTCATGCATGGTTATTACAATGGGCAGATGATCTGAGTTTGTGTCTTGTAACACTTCCCAATTTACATTCGCTAGGTTGTTAGTTGCTATACTTATGTCTATTGCTGAGTCTGCCCTATTAGCTTGTGGATTAATTCTTGTTGCAGATCCATCATTTAGTATTAGTAGTTCATTGTTTTCTATGAAGTCAAGTAGGCATTTTCCTGCATTATCTGCATGTTGTCCACCCCAAGCACAATGATGGGAGTTAAAATCGCCTACTATGATTGTTTTGGGGCCTAGTCTGGTGCTTATGGCTAGTATTTCTTCATCTTTAATTGTGCCATCTTTAGCATATACATTTAGAATTGTTAGATTGTTTGGTTCAGCTGCTATAGTAACCTGGATACCTTCTATATTGGTTGTATTAAATACTTCCCAGTCTATGATTTTAAATTTTTCGCTAACTAAGACTGCGACACCTCCTCCTCTACCTTCTTTCCTATCGTGTCTAAGTATCTTAAAGCCCTTACAACTATATCTATTATTTGGGTTTAAATGGGTCTCTTGAAGAGCATATATATCAGTATTTCCTCCAGTTTCTGATAGTAGGGGTGCAAAATTTTTTTAATACCCCTACAATTCCACTGGATAATTCTAAATCTTTCTAAATTGAATTTTATCATCATCTAGTATACCTTTTATTTTGGTTAACTATCAATTTTGCTCTTATTCTTTATTTCCTGTACTTGTGGACTCACTATCCATCAAGTTCTCAAGAAAATCCTTATTTAAACTTGTCATTATTTCCCTAACTTCTTCCGCTAAGTGTGGTAACAGTCCCTCAAATCGTTTTTTGATAGTTTCTATGATATTTTCTTCTAGGTTGCTTTTGTTCTTTTTGACCACTTTTCTATTTTCATCCAATGCTACATTCCCTTCTCTCCCTATGTTAATCTCCTGTTTTTCACTTTCCATTCTTTTTAGTATTATTTCACTTTCTTCTTTTTGTTCAGACAGTTTGACTAGTATCATTTCATTTTCTTCTTTCAGTTCAGTCAGTTTAGCTATATCCTGGGAAATTTGGTGCTGTATGGCTTTCACTTCTTGAAGCAATGCCTCTGTACTTTTCAGTGCACTTGTGTCATCCGAGGATGTAGTTGAATCATCTGACTGGTTTTTTGGTACTATTTTATTACTTTCTAACTTGTTCTTACTTTTTTTTTGCCATCTGTGACTTAAGCATTTTGACATCTTCTTGCACACTCTTAATTTCTGTTATAACTTTATTGTTCGTATAAGTATCATTTTCTTTTAATTCTTTAATGACCGTTGTGAAAGGGGTTTGGGTTGTTATAGCTACCCTCAATGCTTTTTTGGTCTGCTGATATACTGGGCAGCCCTGGAATCTGGCGCTGTGATTTCCTTTGCAATTAATGCATTTTCTGTTTGCATTATCCTTTTTATAGTCAGTATCTGACTTTGCCTTTTCGCATTGCGTGATAGGGTGTGCCCCCGCACAAAACCTACATACTGCCTTCCCCCTGCAAGTGTGGCGCCCATGACCAAACTTCATGCAGTTGGAGCACTGCAACACTGGGGGAATGAAGGCTTCTGTGTTTTTTTTGTGTTTTCCCAAATAGTACCGTCTTGGGGGGTTCCCTACCTTCTGTTGTTATCACTACCACTGGGGTAACGATACTCCCTTTCACCATTATTCTGTCCACGTGTACCAGCTTTATGTCTGGGTTATGTTTTGCGAGGATGTTCATAACTTCCTCGCTTGAAAGGGTAGTGTTTATCCCTTTTAACACACATCTACTGGTCACTTTTGCTAGCTCTATCTTTACTTTTATGTCGTGTGCAAGAGTCACTGTTTTTGCTTCTACTTTGAGTTCCTCTAACATCTCTTTTATTCTGTCACTCTGATTTGGGATAATTATTATGCCAAAATGGGTTTTTGAAATTTTGGCTATCGCCTTTTTGCCTAACACAGGATCAAGGATGTTTATAATTTTGTCTTCATCTAATGCCTTGATCTTGACAGCCTCACCAGCTACTTGCGTTATCTTTAAACGACATATGTTTACATCTGTATTTTTGGGATCTGCCTGGGTTGCTAGATGTCTTGAGTCTTTTTTGGTACTTTCATTGGTTTTTTTTTGGGTTATTATTTTCTTCTAGTTTATCATGTCTGGTGTCCCTACCTTGGTTTTTAACTGCTTCTGCCCACGTTTTGCCTTCCTTTGTTGTTTTTACTTCTGAGCCTCCTTTCAGTTTATCCCCTCTGGTTTCATGACTTGTTTTGTCCGCGTTTATCTGGCTGTCCTGATTATCCTTTTCCCTGGGTCCTTTCTTTCCGTTCGCTGTGCTGGTTCCTGATCTTTCTCCTTTGTTGATTCTGCTTTTTGTTGTTTTTCCTTCCGCGCCTCCTTCCCGATTTTCCATTATTGTTTTACTCGTGTCCTTTAGTTCTGTTTTTTTTTATTTCAGGGTTCGTGGTCCTGTTTCTTTCTGTCCGGTTTAAAGTTTTGTCTTTTTCTGAAGTTTTGTCTTTTTCTGGAGTTTTGGCCATCGTTTTCCCTTCCTCGGACTGTTTTCTGGTGAATACTACCATTGGTTATTTTCCCTGTCTTTTAGTATGCTACTATTTGTTGTCTTTGAATTATATTCTGATGATTGAATATTATATGTAATCTTTGGCTTTTGGTTTATTTTGTTATATATATCTTTACCCTACTACGATTCTTAAATTAAATAGTCCCCTAATACTTAACCTTAACTACAGTAGGCCTACTCTAATACTATCAACAAAAGTATAAATTATTCACCACTTAAATATGTCTTTCAAGATGGCTGCCTGATCTCACTCAAAGAATTGCCACGTGGCGCTATTTAATTTCTATTATTTTAATTTCTAAAATTAATTGCAATACGCTAACACTGAGGATGGATAAAAATATCAACTTATCTGATAACTTGTGTAGTTCTAAGGATGTCTTCACTGTGTCTCGTCCTAAAAAGAACGTATCAAGCTTGTGTGGTTTGAGGTAAGCAAAAATGCGTGTTGAGAGGTGCTCTCTGTATCTCTCTCTTTTTTTTTTTTTTTATTAATGTGTTTGCTACTTCATTTTGTAGCACGCCCCTTTCAACCATCTACCATGTACATGGATTTGTTGGTTATATCAGGACATGTTTCTTTTATTGTAATATGTTTTTGTTTGTATTTGTTTTATATTATATTATCTCTAGTCGGTATTTTTCCTTTTGTAGTTATAGTTCAACATGGTTTTTAAAAAAAAATTCCAATATATGCTATTTTCTAAGTTAGTATGTTTTTGATTTTTACTGGATGGTTTATTTGGTTAATCTGTATGTTTCTGGGGCGAGTCTTTCACCAGTTTGGACTACTGGTTCAATTCCTTATTTGATTTTTATATGTTAGCTTTAGTTTTTGTAATATAGTGTTTTATTAACTTTTGCATTTCTGAAGGGCTCTTTGTGCCTATGAGATTTTCTACACTCATTTCTACCTTGTGGTTACTACAGTATGTCTTAATGTTTTGCCTCTGTTGGTCATATTTTTTGGTTCTTGACACTCTTCACATGTGGGTTCCTCTATCATGAAATATCCAGTTCCCAGCTTGAGTCTCAGCAATTTTTTATTAATTGGTATTTTTAGTTCATCTTTTATTTGACATTTTTTGCTTGGTTTTTTAAGGATTTTATATGAGTGTCTTGCTTTTTTACTTAGGTCCCATGCTGTTATCCATTCTTTAGTTATTTTTTGAGCAATTAAGCTCTTAATTTCAAACTTCCCTAAGCCTACTTCAATTTGGTTATGGCTAGTTCTCCCCCCTTTGGCTTCTTTGTCTGCTAGCTCATTTCCTGCTATCCCCACATGTGATGGTATCCATGTTAGTGTTGCACTGCATCCTATATTTTGTAGATATGTATTAACCTGTAGTATTTCCTCTATAATGTCTGGCCTGCTGCCTTCTGTTCTGTTTCTGATTGCTAGTACTGATGATAGGGAATCTGTGAGAATGGTTACTTTTTTTGGTGGATTTTCTGCAGCTATTTCTAAAGCTTTTAGGATTGCCACTAATTCTGCTGTAAAGATAGATGTATTACTTGTTACTTTGTATCTTTTATAAATTTTTAGTTTTGGTATTGCTATTCCTGCTCCTAATTGTCCTTCTTCATCTTTGGACCCATCTGTATATATAGTTAGGCTATTATTTGTATACCGTTCTATGTACTCTAGTGTTTTACTTTTTGCTGAGATTATGTCGTTAGATTTATTTATGATCTTTGATAAGTGGGAGTCAGTTTCTGGCACTTTTAATTCCCATGGTGGGATCTTTGCTTTATACAGAGCACTACTGTTTATCGCATTAAACAGGTCTGGGTATTGATCCACTTCATCCATTGTTTTCCACCCTGACGGGTATCTATTATGGTTTAATGGAATGTGGCCTATGTACTGGTTACCCCTATCAAAGGTTTTATGTGCCGGGTGAGTTGGATCTTTTGCCACTCTTGCCCAGTAGCTGAATCTCAGTTCTTTTCTCCTTAGCTCCAGGGGTATAATGCCTAGCGCTACTTCTAGTGCTTCTGCTGATGTTCCCTTTGAGGCACCTGCTATTATTGACAGTGCCTGGTTTTGGACTGTGTCTAGTTTCTTCTTATTGCTTGGGGCGGCTGATGCATAGACAACACTGGCATAGTCAAGTTTGCCTCTAATAAATGATTTATAGAATGTTAACATTGTCTTATTGCAGGCGCCCCAACCACTTCCTTTCATATATCTTAGCATATTAATAAGTCCTCTACTGCTTTGCACTAAAAGGTCTATGTGTTTGTTCCAGTTTAGTTGCTGGTCTAGTACCATGCCAAGAAATCTAGTTGATTTTGCTGTGCATACTTTTTGCTTATTAATGCTTATGTCAATTATATTGTTTTTAATTACACGCCCTCTACTGAAAATCATTCCTATGGTTTTTTTAACGTTTAGATTAAATCCCCACTTGTTCATCCAGTCAGATACTTTATCTATTTGTTTTTGTACTGTTTTATAGAGGAATGGGAGATTTCTTCCCGTTCTCCATATCGCAGCATCATCTGCAAACTGAGATAGGTTGTTTTTTAAGTCCTTAAACTCGTCGCCTAGGTCGTTGACCATAATCGTAAAAATTGATGGTGATATTATTGATCCCTGGGGAATTCCATTCTGTTGCTCATATACCTCAGATCTATCATTGTTTATTTGTACCATGAAGTATCTATCCTGCAGGAAGTTTTCTAGGTAATTGTAGGTTCTGCCTACTATACCTAGTTTCCTGATTTTATGTAGTGCACCCTCCCTCCAACACTCATCATATGCTCTTGCTACATCAAGGAATATAGCTACTGTCTTTTCATTCCTTTTGAAGCCTGTTTTAACATCATGTTCCAGCCTCAGCAGTTGCTCTATTGTACTATGTTGGCTTCTAAAGCCTGCCTGGGTTGGACTGTACAAATTATGCTTTTCGAGATGAAATTTTAGTCTGCTGTTGACTATTGTTTCTAGAATTTTTCCTTATCTGGCTTTAGTATGGGGATGACTACTGCTGTCTTCCATGAACATGGTATTTTTCCCGTGTGCCAGATTTTGTTGTAGAGGGATGCAATCACTCTTAGAGTTGTATTTGGTACCTTTTTGAGGATTTCATAGCTCAGAATGTCTTCCCCAGAGGTAGTATTGGTTTTTTCTGCTAAAGCTCTTTCTATTTCATCTACTGTAATATCTGCATTTAAATACTTAGCATCCTGTGTGGTTTCCATATTTTCTTCTTTTAATTTTTCTAGCAGTGTTTTTCGTCTATTTATTTCTGCCTTATCTAGACTGTCTATTGAACTAACCTGATAAAAGTATTTAGCTAGTATGTTGGCTTTTTCTCTATCTGTTTCGGCTCTCTCTGGTATTTTAATTGTTGGGATTTTAAATTTTTTGCTGTTTCCTCCTTTAATTGCTTTTAGTTTTCTCCAAACTGTAGTTATTTGGGACCTATGGTTTAATGTTTGACAAAATTTTCTCCAACTCTTTTCTTTAGCTCTGAATATTATTTTATTTGTTTCATTTCTTATTTTTTTATAGTTTGTGTAATTCTCTTCAGTTTTGGCTTTTCTATACTTTGTAAGGGCCCTCTCCCTCAATTTCAGTTGTTCTGAACATCTGTCTGTCCACCATGGTACTGGATTTTTATCTTTGTTTCTTTTCCTATTTTTACCTTTTTGTGTTGGTTTTAAGTGCTCAGGCATATTCCTGTTTGGTATATATTTTATTGCTATTTTTAAAATCTCATTTGTTAGTTTTTCTGCAAATATATCTATACTGTTAGATTCAATTTGTTCTATGCTTAGACTGAAATTTTCTGGCGATCCGCTCACACTTCAGATGGATTTAGAGTCGTGGCGTTATCTGCCCTCAGTCTTGTCTCAACCTCTTGCGTTGTGTATCTCTCTCTTTTTTTTTTTTTTATTTAATGTGTTTGCTACTTCATTTTGTAGCACGCCCCTTTCAACCATCTACCATGTACATGGATTTGTTGGTTATATCAGGACGTGTTTCTTTTATTGTAATATGTTTTTGTTTGTATTTGTTTTATATTATATTATCTCTAGTCGGTATTTTTCCTTTTGTAGTTATAGTTCAACATGGTTTTTAAAAAAAGTTCCAATATATGCTATTTTCTAAGTTAGTATGTTTTTGATTTTTACTGGATGGTTTATTTGGTTAATCTGTATGTTTCTGGGGCGAGTCTTTTGTGTTTGGTTCTTGACACTCTTCACATGTGGGTTCCTCAATCATGAAATATCCAGTTCCCAGCTTGAGTCTCAGCAATTTTTTATTAATTGGTATTTTTAGTTCATCTTTTATTTGACATTTTTTGCTTGGTTTTTTAAGGATTTTATATGAGTGTCTTGCTTTTTTACTTAGGTCCCATGCTGTTATCCATTCTTTAGTTATTTTTTGAGCAATTAAGCTCTTAATTTCAAACTTCCCTAAGCCTACTTCAATTTGGTTATGGCTAGTTCTCCCCCCTTTGGCTTCTTTGTCTGCTAGAATCTGCCCTCAGTCTTGTCTCAACCTCTTGCGTTGTGTATCTCTCTCTTTTTTTTTTTTTTTAATTAATGTGTTTGCTACTTCATTTTGTAGCACGCCCCTTTCAACCATCTACCATGTACATGGATTTGTTGGTTATATCAGGACGTGTTTCTTTTATTGTAATATGTTTTTGTTTGTATTTGTTTTATATTATATTATCTCTAGTCGGTATTTTTCCTTTTGTAGTTATAGTTCAACATGGTTTTTAAAAAAAGTTCCAATATATGCTATTTTCTAAGTTAGTATGTTTTTGATTTTTACTGGATGGTTTATTTGGTTAATCTGTGTGTTTCTGGGGCGAGTCTTTCACCAGTTTGGACTACTGGTTCAATTCCTTATTTGATTTTTATATGTTAGCTTTAGTTTTTGTAATATAGTGTTTTATTAACTTTTGCATTTCTGAAGGGCTATTTGTGCCTATGAGATTTTCTACACTCATTTCTACCTTGTGGTTACTACAGTATGTCTTAATGTTTTGCCTCTGTTGGTCATATTTTTTGCAGTCCACTAGAAAGTGCCTAATTGTGTTTGGTTCTTGACACTCTTCACATGTGGGTTCCTCAATCATGAAATATCCAGTTCCCAGCTTGAGTCTCAGCAATTTTTTATTAATTGGTATTTTTAGTTCATCTTTTATTTGACATTTTTTGCTTGGTTTTTTAAGGATTTTATATGAGTGTCTTGCTTTTTTACTTAGGTCCCATGCTGTTATCCATTCTTTAGTTATTTTTTGAGCAATTAAGCTCTTAATTTCAAACTTCCCTAAGCCTACTTCAATTTGGTTATGGCTAGTTCTCCCCCCTTTGGCTTCTTTGTCTGCTAGAATCTGCCCTCAGTCTTGTCTCAACCTCTTGCGTTGTGTATCTCTCTCAGTTTACCGATCCGCTTTAAATACGTATAGCGCGGACGTATCGGAGAGTACCGACGTCACATCTTAAACCTAACCTGAAAAAATCCTTCCCGAACCGTGATTTCAGCCGATCTGTGCGTCGACTGAAATTTTGCCTTTCTCATTCTCAGCATATATAATATCCATATTGTTCCATCTTATCTAGTTTTATTCAGCTGATAAAACTCTATCTTCCTATCCATGTAAATTCCCAAACTGTTATTTGTTGATTTTAATATTTAGAACAGAAGTGAGTTTACATGCTTTTAGCGTAACTGTGGGCAGCCGAAATACGCATATATCTCCGTAAATGAGAACTTCCTACCGTTCCATCTTATATGCAGTTATACACCATCCTTCCCTGTACTGAAATGTAAAATCCTTTTCATACGGATTCCCTTCGTTTTATTTTATCGTTGGCGATTTCCTCTGTCCGATACACATTTCGCTGATACGCCGCCATTTTGAAAGCGGTCACTCGATCGTAGATGGGTTTATAAATCTAACTGAACTCATTTGCAATGACTTGAAACCAATTTTGCGACATCTATATTGCTGCCAAGATATGTGTATGATTCTACATCTTGTATTGGTGTTTCTTCAAGTTCAACCCTGTTATCATTACCTGCATTTATTCTCATTATTTTTGTTTTTTCCCTGTGTATTTTCAGACCCAATTGCTGTGACCTCTCATCGAGTGTTTTCAATTTGTCCTGCATCTGATTACGGTTATGGGACAGAAGAGCCAAGTCATCAGCAAAATCCAGATCATCCAACTGCATAGTCAGAGTCCACTGGATTCCATTTCTGTTGTGTGTTGTCGATGTTCTCATAACCCAGTCTATTGCTGGTAAGAAAAGAAATGGAGACAAGAGGCATCTCTGTCGCACTCCTGTTCTTATCCCAAACGGTTCTGTAAGCTGTCCTTCATGAAGAACATGTCATGTCTTCATATGTTTTCTTTATTAAATTAATGATCTTCAGGGGAACTCCATAATGCCTCATCAATTTCCAAAGTGATTCTCTGTCTACACTGTCAAATGCCTTTTCGCAGTCCACAAATTTGATGTATAGTGGTGAATTCCATTCCAGACTTTGTTCAACTATTATTCTCAAAGTGGCTATCTGGTCTGTACAGGATCTGTTTTGTCGAAAACCTGCTTGTTCATCTCTCAGTTTCTTGTCCATGGACTCTTTTAATCTCTCAAGGATAATCCTGTTTAATACTTTTCCTGGCACTGCTAGTAACATTTTTCCTCTATAATTTGTGCACTCTTGTAAATTTCCCTTCTTAGGCAACTTAACCAGATATCCTTCCTTCCATTCTGCTGGTATCTCTTCCTTTTCCCAGACTTTACGAAGTAATTTATATAACATTTCTGTAGCCGTGTTGATATCTGCTTTGATGGCCTCTGCTGGAATGCCATCAGGTCCAGACGCTTTTCCATCTCTTAGAAGCTTTATGGCTTTCTTTATTTCTTCCTTCGTTGGTCTTTCACCGTTAATTTGTAGCTCTTCTTCTGCTGGCTGGATGGGAGGGGGGTTGGGTTGTGAAGCTGGTCTATTGAGAAGGTCCTTAAAATATTCTGTCCACCTCTTCATTTGCTCTTGTATATTGCTGAGCAGTTTTCCATTCTTGTCTTTTATGAGGCAACTTGTTTGCTTGTATTTCCCTGTTAGCTTCTTTGTGCTGTTATACAGTTTTCTCATATTTCCTTTGGCTGCAGCATCTTCTGCCTCTCTTGCCAACTCCTCAATATACTTCCTCTTGTCTCTTTTGATACTTCTTTGTTTGCTTCCGTGTATACTACTTGAGCCTTGGCTTTAGAACTTCTGGTTTTGCTTGTGTTTAAATCTGCTTTCTTGTTTTTTCTGTCTTTTATCTTATTGATGGTTTCTGTTGTTATCCATGCTTTTTGTTGTCGTTCCCTTTTCCCCAATATTTCTTTTTGTTGTCGTTCCCTTTTCCCCAGTATTTCTTTTTGTTGTCGTTCCCTTTTCCCCAGTATTTCTTCCCATGTCTCATTCCATACAGTTTTGATTTGCTGCCAATAGTCTTCTTTCTGTATTCTCTACATCTTCCAGCTGTTGGAGCACTTGGAATTTGTCTCTTGTTTCTTGATTTCTTAGATGTTCTACATTAAATTGTTGTCTATAATTTTGCATTGTTGCATATCTCTTGAGTTTCATTTTTACTTTGGCTATCAGAAGATGGTGATCTGATGCCACATCTGCTCCTCTATATACCTTTACATCCTGCAATGATGATCTAAATGTCTTGTTTATGCATATATGACCAATCTGATTTTCTGTTCTATGGTCTGGTGATATCCATGTTGCCTTGTGTATTCTCTTATGTGGAAACATGCTTCCTCCTATAGCCAGTTGATTTGAAGCACAGAAGTTTGAGAATAGTTCCCCATTTTCATTCATTATTCCTAGCCCATGTTTTCCCATGACTTCTTCAAATCCAGTGTTGACTGTACCTATCTTTGCATTCATGTCACCCATCAAAATTGTGATGTCTCTTCTTTTTACTTTTTCCATAATTTCCTATAGTCTAGTATAAAATGCTTCTTTCACAGACTCTTCCTTGTCGTTAGTTGGTGTTTTGTTGTTCGTCCATCACAAGTGATGAAGACCACTCTGTTCATCCAATTATTAGGATGTTATGATAGTCTATGAGTACGAAGGTGACTGATGAGCCCGATGCGGGCCTGGAAGGATCTCAGACAGTGTGGGCAGGGAATGTTTGCTTCATGTGAAGGTTTTATTTCATGATCTTTTCTAGCTTGTCTCCGCTGTTCCGCTGCTGCTCTTCTGGAAGATTCGCATGCCACTGCACCTTTACGAAGAGATGTGCGCCAGGCAGTTCGGTCTTGCGCAGCAGCTTCCCATGTGTCTGGGTTTATGTCAAAGGTTTTTAATGAAGCCTTAAGCGTGTCTTTGAAGCGCTTTTTCTGGCCACCATGGGAGCGTCTACCCTTCTGCATCTCACCATAAAAGAGTATCTTTGGCAGTCGATGGTCTGGCATGCGGACTACATGACCTGCCCAGCGAATCTGTGACTGCATCAGAATAGTATCGATGCTAGGGATACCAGCTCTGTCAAGAACGGCGGTATCTGGGATCTTGTCTTGCCATTTGATGTTCATTATCTTCCTGAGACAGACTGTATGGAAGTGGTTGAGCTTTTTTACGTGGCGCCTGTATACAGTCCATGTTTCACATGCATAAAGCAGCACTGGAAGCACCGCAGCTCTGTATACCTTCAGCTTTGTCTGTAGACTAATGCCACTTCAATGCCAAACGTTGGTGTATAGTCTGCCAAATGTGCTGCTGGCTTTGGAGATCCTGGTGTTCACCTCATCATCAATGATGATGTTCTGGGATAGTGTACTACCAAGGTATGTGAACCTGTTCACAACATTGAGTTTCTCACCATTTACCTTGATGACTGGCTCAGTATAAATTGTGCCAGGAGCTGGTTGGTACATGATTTCTGTTTTCCCCGTGTTGATGGTAAGCCCAAAGTTGGAGCAGGCTTCGGAGAATCTATCAACGCTACGCTGCAGATCAGCCTCTGAGCCAGCACTGAGGGCACAATCGTCAGCAAACAGAAGATCCCTGATGGTGTGTGATTTGACCTTGGTTTTTGCTTGAAGCCTCCTAAGGTTAAACAATTTTCCATCAATACGATATCTGATGTCGATTCTTGTGTCCCCGTCTCTGAAAGCATCAGTCAGCATAGCAGAAAACATGATACTGAAAAGCGTCGGTGCAAGTACACACCCTTGTTTAACTCCATTTGAGACTGGGAAAGGCTCCGATAGCTCACCGTTTTCCTGAACTCTAGCCTGCATTCCATCATGCAGCTGCTGCACTATTGAGATAAATTTCTTTGGGCAGCCGTATTTTGCCATGATCTTCCATAGACCCTCTCTACTGACCGTGTCGAACGCCTTTGTCAAGTCGATGAAAGCTGTGTACAGGTCACTGTCATGAAATATTCTAATCCACATATATAAATTATTAGGTAAATATAAAGCCTAACAAATAAAATAAATAAAGAAAAGAACAATGGTAAAATGACAGTGCTGTCACAAAGAATGTACTCGAAATCCCCCTTGTTTTCTGCTTCGTCTGCAAATTGTAACGCTTTCACGTTGATAGTAAAAGCTTACTGTATTATACCCGCTTTCTTCAATGAAACGTGTGCTGCATTTCTAAGAAAAACATTGAGACGTACTGCGTAATGACCTAAATTAATCCTAACATTAATTATATTACGTTACCAAAACGAACGAACAGATGGACAAAAGGATAGCGAGAGGGGAGGGCTGAAAATCAGGAACGCATGCAACACGCGACGCGCGATATACAAATGCTGGCATCACGCGTGTAAGTCTACAAGCACTAACTTTTTCAGACGGACAGTGATAAAATACACTACCCTTTCCCAGAGTTAGGTTTATAAATCATAACAAACTCTTATTAGAAAAGACAACATTAGATGGGTTTACGTTTGAACACATAACAGTACCCAGACAGCACATCTTCGAAACAGGAGGTAGAAGAAATTGCATATTTTGAACGCAGCCACGTAGCTCCTTTAAATTAGTATTTTTGGGTTCCTTAGGGCTTGCTGACAAATAATATGTAAAACGTTACGCAAATAGTCCAGGAATTAATAAATTATACCCAAAATAAAATATTGGGGGTGCCTGACAGCATAAAATCATTTCTGCTCATAAGATTTTTTTTTAACGTGTTTGAAAAAAAATTTACGTTACAGAAATAGCCTACCATGTAAACTTCAAATTGATTGGAGCGCAACAAATGAAAGCCTAACCACGATTGGTCGGGCTATAAATACTATCTTGGTTGTTAGGGGAGACGGGAAAAGATAACATTTTTTCAAACACTTGTCGAAACGTGGCTCATTGGCCAGTCTCGCTGATATACACACTTGGGAGCGTTAGTTCGAGACCACTTGTTTAAATACACTTGATAAAGCATCAGTGCGTTGAAGCCAGCTTATATTTGGCTCAATAAAAGCCTGGAAGATAAGCAGATGGAAATTTGTGCCAGTTTGTGCCAGAATTCATTGCTAATCAACGTATCTGTATTTATTCGTATGAATTGTGGGACAGTGGTCTTGATGGTACTGAGCAGCATCTGGTCAGAGATTTGCTGAATCCAGAGTCGGACAGCATACTCCTTGGTCTTTTTAGCTATCAGTGAGGTGTCTCCTGAGCCCAGAGGAGAATTCGAGCAGAGGAGTCCTTTCCTGCCGCCATCACTCAAGATAAGCAGAGTTGGCCAGCTGAGCTCAACATTATGTCCCCTCATCTTGAAATAACTTTATAAAAATACTATTCAGAGGGGAATTTACTTGTCTTAAAATCAGGAACTGTGAACATCTCCAATACTGGTCCCTAAAGACAAACTATTGAAGTCATGATGACAAATACCAACAGAGCTTGAACAAAACAAAACCAGTATTACCTCATTTTACTACTACACAACTGACACACATAGAACATTTGTACTAATATATGTCACTACAATATTCATATTAAATACATTCTGTACATAACTTGTAATTTAAATTGATTGTGATTCCTGGTTCCCTCGTAGTTGAATCAGGACACATATTCATTCATGCCAGTAATGAATACATGTTGTTATTTGAAAGTTTATCAGTGACTCTTTTAAGATATCTTTGTAGAGTGGTATATGTATGTGAGTGTCACAGTGTTGTCAAGAGTAGTGGATTAAATTAAATTGTTTATCTGTCTGTTGTTGTGACTTACACTTCACCATACTCATACCCTAGACACATAACGTAGCATCACACTATTCCAGAATAATTCTGACTGAGATATATAGATATGTGGTAGCAAGTAAGGTTATCTATAATACACTACTCTTAATAGATATAGATACCTTCACAGCTGATCTCAGTCAGTACACTAAGTTCCCTATAAGTATTTATAACTTCCCACTTCACCACATATATTGGGGTCTCGCTCTTGGGATTTTGAATCTTTAACTATTAAAAATATTGGGGGTAATTCACTTCAGGGAATATAAGAATTAAAAGGTATCCTTGGGTGGAATTAAATAAGGTTGAGCTCACGGTGCCTGTGTTGTCCATTAGATATATAGTTAGAAATTGAATTGTTGGTTAGACATTGTATAAATTTACATAATAGACAATGGCGGACCTGGCCAAATTTCGATCTGCTGCGGTTCAGACTGCAAAAGAGTTAGGATTAGATGGGCAAGTTATGGTTGCCTATGTCACGACGGAATGTGACAAATTTATTGAACGTGAAGAAAGAAGGTTTGAAGCCGAAAGAAAGTTAGAGGCTGACAAGGAAATTAAGAGGTTGCAGATTGAGGCTGAGGCTAAGAAATTGGAGGCAGAAAGAGAAGAGAGGAGATTAGCTGCAGAAGAGAAGAAATTAGCTGCAGAAAGGGAAGAGAGGAGATTAGCTGCAGAGAGGGAAGCAGAAAAGGAGGAGAAAAGATTACAAAGGGAACATGAATTACGACTAAGGGAGTTTGAGTTTCAAGGCCATGCTCCTGAAAATGGTGCCAGTCCCTTTGCCTCTGATGCTACGGTTACTCAAGGAGCCTCAACCTCAGCTATGAATTTTCATTTAGATCATTTTGTTGAGAAAGACGATGATATTGAGAGCTACCTAAATAGGTATGAACTATTAGCTACCACGTATGGGTTAGAGAGAGAAAGGTGGAGCTTAAAGTTATCTCAGGGACTTCGTGGGGCAGCTTATGAAGTTTTTGCAAAAATGAGCAGAGGTGATCAGGAAAATTATGACATGCTAAAGCAGGCTCTTTTGTTAAGGTATGAAAAGAATGCAGAGTTTTACAGGAAAAAATTTAGGAATGCTAAACTACTGTCAGGTGAAACCTATCACCAGTTCTCTGCACGCATAGAGACATACTTGGAGAAATGGACTTCTCTGGGGAAAACCCAAGATCTTAAGGAAATGGTCCTTATAGAGCAACTAAGAGAGTCCATGGCTCCAGACCTGAGAAAGTTTCTCATGGAACAAGGTGCAGAGAGGCTGGGTGAGTTGCTAAATGTTGCTGAAAGGTATCAAGCAGCTCAAGCAGAGGTAACAGGTAATAAAAAGAAACAGGTGGATAACTTTAGGGCACCACAGAACTTTAATAAATTTGATCCTAGGGATCAAAATAAAGGTAAGCACCAATTTGATAGGCCACGGTATGAC
The DNA here is from genome assembly GCA_024509875.1 of Oreohelix idahoensis. Lineage (NCBI taxonomy): Eukaryota > Metazoa > Mollusca > Gastropoda > Stylommatophora > Oreohelicidae > Oreohelix > Oreohelix idahoensis. The sequence goes on along the minus strand of JAMPIV010015983.1, from coordinate 49,025 downwards.
AATAAAAATAAATTCCCACAATTCGATGAAAGGAAATATGATGAAAGAAAATCTTTCAACCAAGGAAAAAGGTGGTGTAAAAATTGTCAGATGGACAATCATGACACTGACCGTTGCAGAAGGAAACCTGTGTATATGGCAACCCTTCAGGTCAGGTCGACCTCAAGACAGGAGGAGGATATTATGTTAGATACCACTCCAGAAGAGATGAGGAAGGCACAGGCTGGGGATAAAACACTCAAGCCTTGTTTCAGAAAATTGTCAACTTGTCATACAACTCCAGGCAAGGGAGATTTTTACATGAAAAACAAGTTGATGTATAGGAAGACTGGAACTAGATCCAAAGGTCAGGGACAACTGGTTCTTCCAAAAAGATACAGGACAGAATTAATAAGGAGCCTACATGTGAAACCAGATGGGGACCATGAGAAGATAGGTACCATTATTCAAAAGGTGGCTCACAATTATTATTGGCCCAAAGCAAGATGGGACATTGAGAATTTTGTAGAAAGGTGTAGCATAGCACATGAGGGAACACCCACAAGTGGGAACATGGATCAGGACCTGGACACGCCACGAGGCAAAATTAGGCCTGATAATAAAAAGAGATATAAATTTGATAAAGTGGACCAAATGGAATGGGAAGCCCCTTTTCACGGACAAGCTTCACTTAACTGTTTTACAATGGCCACTATGCGGAGAGTGCAAAAGGATGTCTTACCCCAGGATAAGCCGACAATCCCTCAATCGGACTTAAACAAACTGGAGGAAGAGGATGTAGGGAGGAAATCTCTCATCAAGAATTTTAAGAGGGGAGAGAGCCCCAAAAGAAAAATTGGTAGCGGTCGTTTTGTGAATGATAATTCTGGGAGGAAAAATCATCACTATAAAGCTTCAAGTGGAAGAGACCATACCGGTGCATGGACAAATAGGTCCACACAATTAAAGGTCCATATGTAGCTTTGTTAAGAACGTGGACTGATGAAAAGGCAGAGGAAAACATTACATCTTCATACCAATATGTGAATGAGCTGACCACTCGGTTGAAAACTGGCTGGAAACTTGCCAATGAAAATTTGAAACAAGCCAGGAAGAAACATGCTGCCTATTATAACAGGAAGGCGAAAGACAGAAATTTGGCTGTGGGAGAGAAGGTACTGCTTCTTTTGCCCGGGAGTCAGAATAAGTTACAAATTGGATGGCAGGGTCCATATACAGTTCTAGAGAAGGTGTCTAGAACAAATTATAAGATAGATAAGAAGGGGAAAGAAAAAATCTATCATGTGAATCTCCTGAAGAAATATTTGGAAAGAGAACATCAGGAAGAGACACACTTGTTGACCTTGTCCATCTCCATGGCGATGAAAAAGGAACCACTTTCATCATTTGAATATCCATTACACCCCTGTGAGACAGCAGCACAGGTGAAAATCAGTACACATTTAACGAAAACTCAGAAAGAGAGAGTGCAACAGGTTCTAAATAATCATGCAGAGGTGTTAACAGACCGACCAGGGCATACAAACCTATTGGAATATGATATGAAACTGATAGACCCCACACCTGTCTGTATGAAACCATATTCGATTCCATTTGCTAAGGAGAAAGCTTTGAAGGAAGAGATAGACTATCTGTTGAAGGAAGGAATTATTTCGCACAGTGAGTCTTCGTATAGTTCCGGTGTTGTACTTTTAAGGAAGCCCTCTGGAGAACATAGACTCTGTATAGATTACAGGAGACTGAATGCTATTACAGAAGGACAGGTGGATCCATTGCCGGATACAAATCAGCTGTTTGCCAGGCTAAATAAAGCTAAATATTTCTCAAAAGTGGATCTGAGTAAAGGATACTATCAGATTCCAGTAAAGCCTGAGGTTAGACCATACCTAGCTTTTAGTACCTCAGAAGGACACTATGAGTTTAATAGATTGCCATTTGGATTGAAGAATGCGCCTAGTGTCTTCTCTAGAATGATGAGAAAATTATTGGATCCTCTGAATAATCCCTGTATAACAAATTTTATGGATGATATCCTTATAGCAACAGAAACATTTGAGGAACACATTGACTCTCTGAACATGCTGTTTGATCGACTTAGGGAGGCAAATTTAACAGCCCGACCAACCAAATGTTGCGTTGGATGTAAAGAATTGGAATTTTTGGGACACACAGTTTATCAGGGAAACATGACCCCTGACCCAAAGAACTTAGAGAAACTACAGAAAGCCCCGAGACCACAAACCAAGAAGGACGTGAGATCCTTTGTCTCATTATGTGGTTTCTACCAGAAGTATATCAAAAACTTTAATTCCATATGTGCACCGTTAACTGAATTGACACGTAAAGGACATCCAGATCGCATTACATGGACTCCACAATGTGAAATGACTTACCAAGAATTGAAGGAAAAGCTCACAAGTAAACCCATTTTGAAATTACCTGACTTAAGTCAAGAATTCATAGTAAGGACGGATGCAAGTAATATTGGGTTAGGTGCAACTTTACTACAGAAATCAGATGCATTGGATGGGGAATTAAGCCCAGTGGCATATGCTAGCAGAAAGTTGAATAAAGCTGAAATCAACTACTCAACTAGCGAAAAAGAATGTCTTGCAGTAATATGGGCAATAAAGAAATTCAATATTTATCTATATGGGAAGGCATTTAAGTTGCAAACTGACCACAAACCTTTATCGTTTTTAGCACAGGCTAAGCATGAGAACTCTAGGTTACTCCGATGGTCTTTGCTTCTGGCTCCATATAATTTTAGCATTGAGTATATATCTGGAAAAACCAATTTGGGAGCTGATTTTTTAAGCCGCCATCCGTGTGATGAGAATCACCGTAAACCCCAGAAATAATAATAAATTTCTCTATGTGTATATAGAATAAAGGACTGACATATAATGTCTGTTTTAAGAGGGGAGGTGTCATGAAATATTCTAATCCACATATATAAATTATTAGGTAAATATAAAGCCTAACAAATAAAATAAATAAAGAAAAGAACAATGGTAAAATGACAGTGCTGTCACAAAGAATGTACTCGAAATCCCCCTTGTTTTCTGCTTCGTCTGCAAATTGTAACGCTTTCACGTTGATAGTAAAAGCTTACTGTATTATACCCGCTTTCTTCAATGAAACGTGTGCTGCATTTCTAAGAAAAACATTGAGACGTACTGCGTAATGACCTAAATTAATCCTAACATTAATTATATTACGTTACCAAAACGAACGAACAGATGGACAAAAGGATAGCGAGAGGGGAGGGCTGAAAATCAGGAACGCATGCAACACGCGACGCGCGATATACAAATGCTGGCATCACGCGTGTAAGTCTACAAGCACTAACTTTTTTCAGACGGACAGTGATAAAATACACTACCCTTTCCCAGAGTTAGGTTTATAAATCATAACAAACTCTTATTAGAAAAGACAACATTAGATGGGTTTACGTTTGAACACATAACAGTACCCAGACAGCACATCTTCGAAACAGGAGGTAGAAGAAATTGCATATTTTGAACGCAGCCACGTAGCTCCTTTAAATTAGTATTTTTGGGTTCCTTAGGGCTTGCTGACAAATAATATGTAAAACGTTACGCAAATAGTCCAGGAATTAATAAATTATACCCAAAATAAAATATTGGGGGTGCCTGACAGCATAAAATCATTTCTGCTCATAAGATTTTTTTTTAACGTGTTTGAAAAAAATTTACGTTACAGAAATAGCCTACCATGTAAACTTCAAATTGATTGGAGCGCAACAAATGAAAGCCTAACCACGATTGGTCGGGCTATAAATACTATCTTGGTTGTTAGGGGAGACGGGAAAAGATAACATTTTTTCAAACACTTGTCGAAACGTGGCTCATTGGCCAGTCTCGCTGATATACACACTTGGGAGCGTTAGTTCGAGACCACTTGTTTAAATACACTTGATAAAGCATCAGTGCGTTGAAGCCAGCTTATATTGGCTCAATAAAAGCCTGGAAGATAAGCAGATGGAAATTTGTGCCAGTTTGTGCCAGAATTCATTGCTAATCAACGTATCTGTATTTATTCGTATGAATTGTGGGACAGTGGTCTTGATGGTACTGAGCAGCATCTGGTCAGAGATTTGCTGAATCCAGAGTCGGACAGCATACTCCTTGGTCTTTTTAGCTATCAGTGAGGTGTCTCCTGAGCCCAGAGGAGAATTCGAGCAGAGGAGTCCTTTCCTGCCGCCATCACTCAAGATAAGCAGAGTTGGCCAGCTGAGCTCAACATTATGTCCCCTCATCTTGAAATAACTTTATAAAAATACTATTCAGAGGGGAATTTACTTGTCTTAAAATCAGGAACTGTGAACATCTCCAATACTGGTCCCTAAAGACAAACTATTGAAGTCATGATGACAAATACCAACAGAGCTTGAACAAAACAAAACCAGTATTACCTCATTTTACTACTACACAACTGACACACATAGAACATTTGTACTAATATATGTCACTACAATATTCATATTAAATACATTCTGTACATAACTTGTAATTTAAATTGATTGTGATTCCTGGTTCCCTCGTAGTTGAATCAGGACACATATTCATTCATGCCAGTAATGAATACATGTTGTTATTTGAAAGTTTATCAGTGACTCTTTTAAGATATCTTTGTAGAGTGGTATATGTATGTGAGTGTCACAGTGTTGTCAAGAGTAGTGGATTAAATTAAATTGTTTATCTGTCTGTTGTTGTGACTTACACTTCACCATACTCATACCCTAGACACATAACGTAGCATCACACTATTCCAGAATAATTCTGACAGAGATATATAGATATGTGGTAGCAAGTAAGGTTATCTATAATACACTACTCTTAATAGATATAGATACCTTCACAGCTGATCTCAGTCAGTACACTAAGTTCCCTATAAGTATTTATAACTTCCCACTTCACCACAGTCACAGTGCTGTTCTTGGCATTTTTCTTGAAGCTGTCTTGCAGCGAACACCATATCGGTGGTTCCACGTTCTTTCCAGAATCCACACTGACTTTCAGGTAGAAGACCTTTGTCAAGATGAGCCGTAAGGCGATTAAGAAGGATTCTGGCAAATATCTTCCCAGCGATTGATAGTAGTGAGATGCCTCGATGATTGTTACAGTCTTGGCGATTACCTTTACGTTTATAAAGATGTATAATTGACGCATCCTTGAGATTGTGTGGGATGGTTTCACTCTGCCACATTTGCTGGAAGATCATGTGAAGTTTCTCTATCAGAACTGTACCGCCATCTTTATAGACCTCAACAGGAATTGAATCGGAGCCGGGGGCCTTTCCACTAGAAAGTTGACGAATCGCTTTTTGAGTCTCCTCCAAAGTCGGTATATCATCTAGTGCTTCATTTATAGGAATTTGGGGCAGTCGGTTGATGGCTTCATCGTTAATAGATGATGGCTGGTTCAGAATATTATTAAAGTGTTCGACCCAGCGTTGGAGAATTTTTTCCTTGTCTGTAATTAGTGTTTTTCCATCTGCATTAAGGAGGGGAAATGATCCTGATGATGTTGGACCATAGACCGCTTTGAGTGCATGGTAAAAATTTTTCAAGTCATGGCTGTCAGCAAAGCCTTGGAGCTCATCTGCTTTATTACTCAGCCATGAATCCCGCATCTGGCGTAGTTTATGTTGGACGATTCTACGCATGTTGTTGAAAGCGTCTTTCTTGGATGTAGATTTTGGATCATTTAAATATGCTTTATGGAGATGGTGTTTCTCAGCCAACATCTTCTTTATATTATCTGAGTTCTCATCAAACCAGTCATTTTGTTTCTTGATGGCGGGACCCAGGACCTCTGTAGCAGTGTTGTAGATCTGCTCGCTTAGGGCTGTCCAATTTGTTTCCGCACTTTGGCCGTCTAACGAGATAGATTTGAGACGGTCTTCTAGGGTGTCAGTGAATGACTGTTTAATTTTTGTCTTCTTTAGTTTGGTAATATCCAGCCTTTTTTGAGTTTTCTTTCCCTGAGGGCGCCTGGCAGGTTAGATACGAATTTTAAGTTTAGACACAATGAGGCGATGATCAGTCCAGCATTCGGCACCACACATGGACTTGGTCACCCGGACATCTTGCCTGTCCTTCTTCCTAACAATTACATAGTCAATTAGGTGCCAATGCTTCGAGCGAGGGTGCATCCAGGAGGTCCTGTTGTGGATAGGAAGTCGAAAAATGGTGTTGGTGACAAGGAGGTTATGTTCTGCGCAAGTCTGGAGGAGAAGAAGTCCATTGCTGTTACAGCGACCCACGCCGTACTTTCCGATAGTGCCATTCCAGGAGATGTTATCTGAGCCTACTCTTGCATTAAAGTCACCAAGAATAATAAGCTTATCTGCTTTGGGAACTGATGCAATGACTGCATGTAGTTCTTCGTAAAACTTATCCTTGACGTCATCCTGGTTTGTCATAGTTGGTGCATACGCGCTAATGATGGTGGCATGTTTCCTTCCATAAAGCAGCGGGATCTTGACCGTCATGAGTCGGTCATTTATTCCCTTTGGGGGCTCCGCTAGCTTGCCAATAATTGCTGTTTTGATTGCAAATCCAACCCCTGCTTCTCGTCTTTCTTCAGTTCCTCTTCTGCTCCAATAGAATGTATAACCTGCACCCTTTTCGCAAAGTTGGCCCTCGCCTGCAAGTCGAGTTTCACTCAGTGCTGCTATGTCAATGTTGTATCTGGCCAGTTCTCTCCCAATCAGGGCAGTTCGCCTCTCGGGTCTGTTTGTGTTAAAGTCTTTGTCGAGTAGAGTGCGCACATTCCATGCGCCTAGAATGAGGGGGAAAAATCTGTCCTTTCTTTTTCTTATGTGTCGCCCGCTGAAGTAGGGTACCCACCAACCGCGGTAAGCTGGTTAGGTAATGGTGGAGCAGGCAATGTTTAGGGCACCTTTTCTAGCCCCTTCCTCATGCCATGGAGGTGAGCAGTGCTTTCCTAAAGAGGGCTGCTCAGTCACTCAGGGGGCTGCCGAATCCCACTGCTGCTCCGATCAGTGGAAGACGACCATTTCGCCTGTGTGTAGGTCTGCGACTACGACTGCCAGCGCACCCACGTCTGCCGCTTCGCCGCTCGCCCATCGCCACAGGACTTGTTGTGAGTGGATGGATGAGTGGATGAAAGAGTGACTTGCGCAGTGATTTGGTTTAAAGTGAGGAAGAGTTGCGCAATTCGTCGACCTCACTCTCTCGCCTGGGTCCATCTTAATCCAGTGGCAAGACAAGTCAAGATGACTGGAGATGAAGTCAGGTGCAGTGGATGACCATGGCTTTCTACGTGCCTCGCCATGCTCCTTATGCTCCACAGCTGTCACTATACTAGTCTAGCATCATGAGGTGGTGTGACCAGTTCTATTCCTGAGTGAAGTGTTAGAGATGTCACTATACTAGTCTAGCATCATGAGGTGGTGTGACCAGTTCTATTCCTGAGTGAAGTGTTAGAGATGTCACTATACTAATCTAGCATCATGAGGTGGTGTGACCAGTTCTATTCCTGAGTGAAGTGTTAGAGATGTCATGGTGAGCATGGTGAAGCATCAGAAATGATAACCACTAGCACAGAAGAGAAAACCAATGATGGTGAAGATGACATAAAGATGGAAGAACTGAGGGCAGCACAAGAGAAAATCAAGATGGGCAAAGCAGCAGGGCATGATGGTATAACACCAGAAATGGTTAAGTACATGGGAGCATCAGGCGACCTATTACTCTTAAAGGTCCTACAGGCAGCATGGTGCAACAAGACCATACCAAAGGATTGGGAGATTGCCATTATAACACCAATTTTCAAAAAGGGTGACAATCGACAATGTGGAAACCATAGAGGCATATCCCTTCTCAGTGTCCCTGGTAAAATCTACTCTAGAATTCTAGAGCAGAGACTCCGACGCCTAGCTGAGCCACAATTGGATGAGGTCCAGTGCGGATTCCGAGCAAACTGAAGTACTCAAGACCTAATCTTCACACTCAGACAGCTGAGTGAAAACGCCCTTGAGTATAAGAGTGAGATCCATCTTTGTTTCATAGATCTGGAAAAAGCGTTTGACTGGGTCCCCTGGAGCAAACTTTGTGACTGTTTGGCAAGGAAGAATATTCCAGCACCTCTGATTCATGCTATACAGAGCTTCTACAAGTCTTGCAGAAATTATGTGAGGACAGCAAACCATAAGTCAGAAGAGTTCAGGACCACCACTGGTGTAAGACAAGGTGATATCCTATCACCTTACCTCTTCATACTCCTTATGGACGATGTCATCAAGGCATGTAAGGAGAGAACAAGAAAGTATTCAGTGGGGTACTGGAAGATGAGACAGGTCTATATTTCGGAGCTGGCATTTGCTGATGATGTTGCCCTGATTGCTAAATCAGAGGCACATCTCCAATCCAACCTGCAAGTCTGGAAGGAAGAGCTGGAGAAGAGAGGGATGGTCATAAGCAGCTCTAAAACAAAATCCATGGTGATATCACGAGAAGAAAGAAAACATCAGATTAAGTTGGGAGAACAGGTCCTGGAGCAGGTCGACCACTTTAAATATCTCGGAGCTATTATAGACCGAAAGGGAGGCATCAAAGAAGAGTTGGCCACTCGAAAAGCAGTGGCTGGGAGACTTTTTCAGGCCATAAATCGTGGATTCCTCAGCAAGAAAGAGGTTGGTAAGAAAACGACGATGACTGTATACCGCTCCACCTATGTCCCAGTCTTGACATATGGATGCGAGTCGTGGGCAATGACTACAACCCACAAAAGCCAGATCCAAACCTCAGAAATGAGGTATCTGAGGAAAGTGGTTGAAGTAACAAGAAAAGACATGGTCCGCAACCAGACGATCCGTCAAAGCCTAAAATCCCATCCGCTGCAGACCCAAATAGAACAGTCCCAACTAAGATGGTTTAGCCATGTCTGCAGAATGGGAGAAGATCGGCTACCACGACAAGCATGGGAAACAAAGAGCCAGGGATCCAGACCTCCAGGAAGACCCAGAGTCCGCTGGGAGGACAACGTTAGACAATCTTTGAAGGACCGAGGACTAGAATGGAACCAGGCCAGGAAGAAGACAGCTGATAGAATGATCTGGTGCTCTCTCTTCCAGACCTCTACACCTCACGGTAGAAGGGGAACGACTAAGTAAGTAAGTAAGTATTATACTAGTCTAGCATCATGAGGTGGTATGACCAGTTCTATTCCTGAGTGAAGTGTTAGAGATGTCACTATACTAGTCTAGCATCATGAGGTGGTGTGACCAGTTCTATTCCTGAGTGAAGTGTTAGAGATGTCACTATACTAGTCTAGCATCATGAGGTGGTGTGACCAGTTCTATTCCTGAGTGAAGTGTTAGAGATGTCACTATACTAGTCTAGCATCATGAGGTGGTGTGACCAGTTCTATTCCTGAGTGAAGTGTTAGAGATGTCACTACACTAGTCTAGCATCATGAGGTGATGTGACCAGTTCTATTCCTGAGTGAAGTGTTAGAGATGTCACTATACTAGTCTAGCATCATGAGGTGGTGTGACCAGTTCTATTCCTGAGTGAAGTGTTAGAGATGTCACTATACTAGTCTAGCATCATGAGGTGATGTGACCAGTTCTATTCCTGAGTGAAGTGTTAGAGATGTCACTACACTAGTCTAGCATCATGAGGTGATGTGACCAGTTCTATTCCTGAGTGAAGTGTTAGAGATGTCACTATACTAGTCTAGCATCATGAGGTGGTGTGACCAGTTCTATTCCTGAGTGAAGTGTTAGAGATGTCACTACACTAGTCTAGCATCATGAGGTGATGTGACCAGTTCTATTCCTGAGTGAAGTGTTAGAGATGTCACTACACTAGTCTAGCATCATGAGGTGATGTGACCAGTTCTATTCCTGAGTGAAGTGTTAGAGATGTCACTATACTAGTCTAGCATCATGAGGTGGTGTGACCAGTTCTATTCCTGAGTGAAGTGTTAGAGATGTCACTATACTAGTCTAGCATCATGAGGTGGTGTGACCAGTTCTATTCCTGAGTGAGGTGTTAGAGATTTCACTACACTAGTCTAGCATCATGAGGTGGTGTGACCAGTTCTATTCCTGAGTGAAGTGTTAGAGATGTCACTACACTAGTCTAGCATCATGAGGTGATGTGACCAGTTCTATTCCTGAGTGAAGTGTTAGAGATGTCACTATACTAGTCTAGCATCATGAGGTGGTGTGACCAGTTCTATTCCTGAGTGAAGTGTTAGAGATGTCACTATACTAGTCTAGCATCATGAGGTGGTGTGACCAGTTCTATTCCTGAGTGAAGTGTTAGAGATGTCACTATACTAGTCTAGCATCATGAGGTGGTGTGACCAGTTCTATTCCTGAGTGAAGTGTTAGAGGTGTCACTATACTAGTCTAGCATCATGAGGTGGTGTGACAAGTTCTATTCCTGAGTGAAGTGTTAGAGATGTTACTATACTAGTCTAGCATCATGAGGTGATGTGACAAGTTCTATTCCTGAGTGAAGTGTTAGAGATGTCACTATACTAGTCTAGCATAATGAGGTGGTGTGACCAGTTCTATTCCTGAGTGAAGTGTTAGAGATGTCACTATACTAGTCTAGCATCATGAGGTGGTGTGACCAGTTCTATTCCTGAGTAAAGTGTTAGAGATGTCACTATACTAGTCTAGCATCATGAAGTGGTGTGACCAGTTCTATTCCTGAGTGAAGTGTTAGAGATGTCACTATACTAGTCTAGCATCATGAGGTTGTGTGACCAGTTCTATTCCTGAGTAAAGTGTTAGAGATGTCACTATACTAGTCTATCATTATAAGGTGATGTGACCAGTTCTATTCCTGAGTGACATGTTAGAGATGTCACTATACTAGACTAGCATCATGAGGTGGTGTTACCAGTTCTATTCCTGAGTGACATGTTAGAGATGTCACTATACTAGATTAGCATCATGAGGTGGTGTGACCAGTTCTATTCCTGAGTGAAGTGTTAGAGATGTCACTATACTAGTCTAGCATCATGAGGTGGTGTGACCAGTTCTATTCCTGAGTGAAGTGTTAGAGATGTCACTATACTAGTCTAGCATCATGAGGTGGTCTGACCAGTTCTATTCCTGAGTGAAGTGTTAGAGATGTCACTATACTAGTCTAGCATCATGAGGTGGTGTGACCAGTTCTATTCCTGAGTGAAGTGTTAGAGATGTCACTATACTAGTCTAGCATCATGAGGTGGTGTGACCAGTTCTATTCCTGAGTGAAGTGTTAGAGATGTCACTATACTAGTCTAGCATCATGAGGTGGTCTGACCAGTTCTATTCCTGAGTGAAGTGTTAGAGATGTCACTATACTAGTCTAGCATCATGAGGTGGTGTGACCAGTTCTATTCCTGAGTGAAGTGTTAGAGATGTCACTATACTAGTCTAGCATCATGAGGTGGTGTGACCAGTTCTATTCCTGAGTGAAGTGTTAGAGATGTCACTATACTAGTCTAGCATTATGAGGTGGTGTGACCAGTTCTATTCCTGAGTGAAGTGTTAGAGATGTCACTATACTAATCTAGCATCATGAGGTGGTGTGACCAGTTCTATTCCTGAGTGAAGTGTTAGAGATGTCATGGTGAGCATGGTGAAGCATCAGAAATGATAACCACTAGCACAGAAGAGAAAACCAATGATGGTGAAGATGACATAAAGATGGAAGAACTGAGGGCAGCACAAGAGAAAATCAAGATGGGCAAAGCAGCAGGGCATGATGGTATAACACCAGAAATGGTTAAGTACATGGGAGCATCAGGCGACCTATTACTCTTAAAGGTCCTACAGGCAGCATGGTGCAACAAGACCATACCAAAGGATTGGGAGATTGCCATTATAACACCAATTTTCAAAAAGGGTGACAATCGACAATGTGGAAACCATAGAGGCATATCCCTTCTCAGTGTCCCTGGTAAAATCTACTCTAGAATTCTAGAGCAGAGACTCCGACGCCTAGCTGAGCCACAATTGGATGAGGTCCAGTGCGGATTCTGAGCAAACTGAAGTACTCAAGACCTAATCTTCACACTCAGACAGCTGAGTGAAAACGCCCTTGAGTATAAGAGTGAGATCCATCTTTGTTTCATAGATCTGGAAAAAGCGTTTGACTGGGTCCCCTGGAGCAAACTTTGTGACTGTTTGGCAAGGAAGAATATTCCAGCACCTCTGATTCATGCTATACAGAGCTTCTACAAGTCTTGCAGAAATTATGTGAGGACAGCAAACCATAAGTCAGAAGAGTTCAGGACCACCACTGGTGTAAGACAAGGTGATATCCTATCACCTTACCTCTTCATACTCCTTATGGACGATGTCATCAAGGCATGTAAGGAGAGAACAAGAAAGTATTCAGTGGGGTACTGGAAGATGAGACAGGTCTATATTTCGGAGCTGGCATTTGCTGATGATGTTGCCCTGATTGCTAAATCAGAGGCACATCTCCAATCCAACCTGCAAGTCTGGAAGGAAGAGCTGGAGAAGAGAGGGATGGTCATAAGCAGCTCTAAAACAAAATCCATGGTGATATCACGAGAAGAAAGAAAACATCAGATTAAGTTGGGAGAACAGGTCCTGGAGCAGGTCGACCACTTTAAATATCTCGGAGCTATTATAGACCGAAAGGGAGGCATCAAAAAAGAGTTGGCCACTCGAAAAGCAGTGGCTGGGAGACTTTTTCAGGCCATAAATCGTGGATTCCTCAGCAAGAAAGAGGTTGGTAAGAAAACGACGATGACTGTATACCGCTCCACCTATGTCCCAGTCTTGACATATGGATGCGAGTCGTGGGCAATGACTACAACCCACAAAAGCCAGATCCAAACCTCAGAAATGAGGTATCTGAGGAAAGTGGTTGAAGTAACAAGAAAAGACATGGTCCGCAACCAGACGATCCGTCAAAGCCTAAAATCCCATCCGCTGCAGACCCAAATAGAACAGTCCCAACTAAGATGGTTTAGCCATGTCTGCAGAATGGGAGAAGATCGGCTACCACGACAAGCATGGGAAACAAAGAGCCAGGGATCCAGACCTCCAGGAAGACCCAGAGTCCGCTGGGAGGACAACGTTAGACAATCTTTGAAGGACCGAGGACTAGAATGGAACCAGGCCAGGAAGAAGACAGCTGATAGAATGATCTGGTGCTCTCTCTTCCAGACCTCTACACCTCACGGTAGAAGGGGAACGACTAAGTAAGTAAGTAAGTATTATACTAGTCTAGCATCATGAGGTGGTGTGACCAGTTCTATTCTTGAGTGAAGTGTTAGAGATGTCACTATACTAGTCTAGCATCATGAGGTGGTGTGACCAGTTCTATTCCTGAGTGAAGTGTTAGAGATGTCACTATACTAGTCTAGCATCATGAGGTGGTGTGACCAGTTCTATTCCTGAGTGAAGTGTTAGAGATGTCACTATACTAGTCTAGCATCATGAGGTGGTGTGACCAGTTCTATTCCTGAGTGAAGTGTTAGAGATGTCACTACACTAGTCTAGCATCATGAGGTGATGTGACCAGTTCTATTCCTGAGTGAAGTGTTAGAGATGTCACTATACTAGTCTAGCATCATGAGGTGGTGTGACCAGTTCTATTCCTGAGTGAAGTGTTAGAGATGTCACTATACTAGTCTAGCATCATGAGGTGATGTGACCAGTTCTATTCCTGAGTGAAGTGTTAGAGATGTCACTACACTAGTCTAGCATCATGAGGTGATGTGACCAGTTCTATTCCTGAGTGAAGTGTTAGAGATGTCACTATACTAGTCTAGCATCATGAGGTGGTGTGACCAGTTCTATTCCTGAGTGAAGTGTTAGAGATGTCACTACACTAGTCTAGCATCATGAGGTGATGTGACCAGTTCTATTCCTGAGTGAAGTGTTAGAGATGTCACTACACTAGTCTAGCATCATGAGGTGATGTGACCAGTTCTATTCCTGAGTGAAGTGTTAGAGATGTCACTATACTAGTCTAGCATCATGAGGTGGTGTGACCAGTTCTATTCCTGAGTGAAGTGTTAGAGATGTCACTATACTAGTCTAGCATCATGAGGTGGTGTGACCAGTTCTATTCCTGAGTGAGGTGTTAGAGATTTCACTACACTAGTCTAGCATCATGAGGTGGTGTGACCAGTTCTATTCCTGAGTGAAGTGTTAGAGATGTCACTACACTAGTCTAGCATCATGAGGTGATGTGACCAGTTCTATTCCTGAGTGAAGTGTTAGAGATGTCACTATACTAGTCTAGCATCATGAGGTGGTGTGACCAGTTCTATTCCTGAGTGAAGTGTTAGAGATGTCACTATACTAGTCTAGCATCATGAGGTGATGTGACCAGTTCTATTCCTGAGTGAAGTGTTAGAGATGTCACTATACTAGTCTAGCATCATGAGGTGATGTGACCAGTTCTATTCCTGAGTGAAGTGTTAGAGATGTCACTATACTAGTCTAGCATCATGAGATGGTGTGACCAGTTCTATTCCTGAGTGAAGTGTTAGAGATGTCACTATACTAGTCTAGCATCATGAGGTGATGTGACCAGTTCTATTCCTGAGTGAAGTGTTAGAGATGTCACTATACTAGTCTAGCATAATGAGGTGGTGTAACCAGTTCTATTCCTGAGTGAAGTGTTAGAGATGTCACTATACTAGTCTAGCATCATGAGGTGGTGTGACCAGTTCTATTCCTGAGTAAAGTGTTAGAGATGTCACTATACTAGTCTAGCATCATGAAGTGGTGTGACCAGTTCTATTCCTGAGTGAAGTGTTAGAGATGTCACTATACTAGTCTAGCATCATGAGGTTGTGTGACCAGTTCTATTCCTGAGTAAAGTGTTAGAGATGTCACTATACTAGTCTATCATTATAAGGTGATGTGACCAGTTCTATTCCTGAGTGACATGTTAGAGATGTCACTATACTAGACTAGCATCATGAGGTGGTGTTACCAGTTCTATTCCTGAGTGACATGTTAGAGATGTCACTATACTAGATTAGCATCATGAGGTGGTGTGACCAGTTCTATTCCTGAGTGAAGTGTTAGAGATGTCACTATACTAGTCTAGCATCATGAGGTGGTGTGACCAGTTCTATTCCTGAGTGAAGTGTTAGAGATGTCACTATACTAGTCTAGCATCATGAGGTGGTCTGACCAGTTCTATTACTGAGTGAAGTGTTAGAGATGTCACTATACTAGTCTAGCATCATGAGGTGGTGTGACCAGTTCTATTCCTGAGTGAAGTGTTAGAGATGTCACTATACTAGTCTAGCATCATGAGGTGGTGTGACCAGTTCTATTCCTGAGTGAAGTGTTAGAGATGTCACTATACTAGTCTAGCATCATGAGGTGGTCTGACCAGTTCTATTACTGAGTGAAGTGTTAGAGATGTCACTATACTAGTCTAGCATCATGAGGTGGTGTGACCAGTTCTATTCCTGAGTGAAGTGTTAGAGATGTCACTATATTAGTCTAGCATCATGAGGTGGTGTGACCAGTTCTATTCCTGAGTGAAGTGTTAGAGATGTCACTATACTAGTCTAGCATTATGAGGTGGTGTGACCAGTTCTATTCCTGAGTGAAGTGTTAGAGATGTCACTATACTAATCTAGCATCATGAGGTGGTGTGACCAGTTCTATTCCTGAGTGAAGTGTTAGAGATGTCATGGTGAGCATGGTGAAGCATCAGAAATGATAACCACTAGCACAGAAGAGAAAACCAATGATGGTGAAGATGACATAAAGATGGAAGAACTGAGGGCAGCACAAGAGAAAATCAAGATGGGCAAAGCAGCAGGGCATGATGGTATAACACCAGAAATGGTTAAGTACATGGGAGCATCAGGCGACCTATTACTCTTAAAGGTCCTACAGGCAGCATGGTGCAACAAGACCATACCAAAGGATTGGGAGATTGCCATTATAACACCAATTTTCAAAAAGGGTGACAATCGACAATGTGGAAACCATAGAGGCATATCCCTTCTCAGTGTCCCTGGTAAAATCTACTCTAGAATTCTAGAGCAGAGACTCCGACGCCTAGCTGAGCCACAATTGGATGAGGTCCAGTGCGGATTCTGAGCAAACTGAAGTACTCAAGACCTAATCTTCACACTCAGACAGCTGAGTGAAAACGCCCTTGAGTATAAGAGTGAGATCCATCTTTGTTTCATAGATCTGGAAAAAGCGTTTGACTGGGTCCCCTGGAGCAAACTTTGTGACTGTTTGGCAAGGAAGAATATTCCAGCACCTCTGATTCATGCTATACAGAGCTTCTACAAGTCTTGCAGAAATTATGTGAGGACAGCAAACCATAAGTCAGAAGAGTTCAGGACCACCAGTGGTGTAAGACAAGGTGATATCCTATCACCTTACCTCTTCATACTCCTTATGGACGATGTCATCAAGGCATGTAAGGAGAGAACAAGAAAGTATTCAGTGGGGTACTGGAAGATGAGACAGGTCTATATTTCGGAGCTGGCATTTGCTGATGATGTTGCCCTGATTGCTAAATCAGAGGCACATCTCCAATCCAACCTGCAAGTCTGGAAGGAAGAGCTGGAGAAGAGAGGGATGGTCATAAGCAGCTCTAAAACAAAATCCATGGTGATATCACGAGAAGAAAGAAAACATCAGATTAAGTTGGGAGAACAGGTCCTGGAGCAGGTCGACCACTTTAAATATCTCGGAGCTATTATAGACCGAAAGGGAGGCATCAAAAAAGAGTTGGCCACTCGAAAAGCAGTGGCTGGGAGACTTTTTCAGGCCATAAATCGTGGATTCCTCAGCAAGAAAGAGGTTGGTAAGAAAACGACGATGACTGTATACCACTCCACCTATGTCCCAGTCTTGACATATGGATGCGAGTCGTGGGCAATGACTACAACCCACAAAAGCCAGATCCAAACCTCAGAAATGAGGTATCTGAGGAAAGTGGTTGAAGTAACAAGAAAAGACATGGTCCGCAACCAGACGATCCGTCAAAGCCTAAAATCCCATCCGCTGCAGACCCAAATAGAACAGTCCCAACTAAGATGGTTTAGCCATGTCTGCAGAATGGGAGAAGATCGGCTACCACGACAAGCATGGGAAACAAAGAGCCAGGGATCCAGACCTCCAGGAAGACCCAGAGTCCGCTGGGAGGACAACATTAGAAGGACCGAGGACTTTGAAGGACCGAGGACTAGAATGGAACCAGGCCAGGAAGAAGACAGCTGATAGAATGATCTGGCGCTCTCTCTTCCAGACCTCTACACCTCACGGTAGAAGGGGAACGACTAAGTAAGTAAGTAAGTATTATACTAGTCTAGCATCATGAGGTGGTGTGACCAGTTCTATTCCTGAGTGAAGTGTTAGAGATGTCACTATACTAGTCTAGCATCATGAGGTGGTGTGACCAGTTCTATTCCTGAGTGAAGTGTTAGAGATGTCACTATACTAGTCTATCATCATGAGGTGGTGTGACCAGTTCTATTCCTGAGTGAAGTGTTAGAGATGTCACTATACTAGTCTAGCATCATGAGGTGATGTGACCATTTCTATTCCTGAGTGAAGTGTTAGAGATGTCACTATACTAGTCTAGCATCATGAGGTGGTGTGACCAGTTCTATTCCTGAGTGAAGTGTTAGAGATGTCACTATACTAGTCTAGCATCATGAGGTGGTGTGACCAGTTCTATTCCTGAGTGAGGTGTTAGAGATGTCACTATACTAGTCTAGCATCATGAGGTGGTGTGACCAGTTCTATTCCTGAGTGAGGTGTTAGAGATGTCACTATACTAGTCTAGCATCATGAGGTGATGTGACCAGTTCTATTCCTGAGTGAAGTGTTAGAGATGTCACTATACTAGTCTAGCATCATGAGGTGGTGTGACCAGTTCTATTCCTGAGTGAAGTGTTAGAGATGTCACTATACTAGTCTAGCATCATGAGGTGGTGTGACCAGTTCTATTCCTGAGTGAAGTGTTAGAGATGTCACTATATTAGTCTAGCATCATGAGGTGGTGTGACCAGTTCTATTCCTGAGTGAAGTGTTAGAGATGTCACTATACTAGTCTAGCATCATGAGGTGGTGTGACCAGTTCTATTCCTGAGTGAAGTGTTAGAGATGTCACTATACTAGTCTAGCATCATGAGGTGGTGTGACCAGTTCTATTCCTGAGTGAAGTGTTAGAGATGTCACTATACTAGTCTAGCATCATGAGGTGGTGTGACCAGTTCTATTCCTGAGTGAGGTGTTAGAGATGTCACTATACTAGTCTAGCATCATGAGGTGATGTGACCAGTTCTATTCCTGAGTGAAGTGTTAGAGATGTCACTACACTAGTCTAGCATCATGAGGTGATGTGACCAGTTCTATTCCTGAGTGAAGTGTTAGAGATGTCACTATACTAGTCTAGCATCATGAGGTGGTGTGACCAGTTCTATTCCTGAGTGAAGTGTTAGAGATGTCACTATACTAGTCTAGCATCATGAGGTGGTGTGACCAGTTCTATTCCTGAGTGAAGTGTTAGAGATGTCACTATACTAGTCTAGCATCATGAGGTGGTGTGACCAGTTCTATTACTGAGTGACATGTTAGAGATGTCACTATACTAGTCTATCATCATGAGGTGGTGTGACCAGTTCTGTTTTTGAGTGAAGTGTTAGAGATGTCACTATACTAGTCTAGCATCATGAGGTGATGTGACCAGTTTTATTCCTGAGTGAAGTGTTAGAGATGTCACTATACTAGTCTAGCATCATAAGGTGATGTGACCAGTTTTATTCCTGAGTGAAGTGTTAGAGATGTCACTATACTAGTCTAGCATCATAAGGTGATGTGACCAGTTCTATTCCTGAGTAAAGTGTTAGAGATGTCACTATACTAGTCTAGCATCATAAGGTCATGTGACCAGTTCTATTCCTGAGTAAAGTGTTAGAGATGTCACTATACTAGTCTAGCATCATAAGGTGATGTGACCAGTTCTATTCCTGAGTGAAGTGTTAGAGATGTCACTATACTAGTCTAGCATCATGAGGTGGTGTGACCAGTTCTATTCCTGAGTGAAGTGTTAGAGATGTCACTATACTAGTCTAGCATCATGAGGTGGTGTGACCAGTTCTATTCCTGAGTGAAGTGTTAGAGATGTCACTATACTAGTCTAGCATCATGAGGTGGTGTGACCAGTTCTATTACTGAGTGACATGTTAGAGATGTCACTATACTAGTCTATCATCATGAGGTGGTGTGACCAGTTCTGTTTTTGAGTGAAGTGTTAGAGATGTCACTATACTAGTCTAGCATCATGAGGTGATGTGACCAGTTTTATTCCTGAGTGAAGTGTTAGAGATGTCACTATACTAGTCTAGCATCATAAGGTGATGTGACCAGTTTTATTCCTGAGTGAAGTGTTAGAGATGTCACTATACTAGTCTAGCATCATAAGGTGATGTGACCAGTTCTATTCCTGAGTAAAGTGTTAGAGATGTCACTATACTAGTCTAGCATCATAAGGTCATGTGACCAGTTCTATTCCTGAGTAAAGTGTTAGAGATGTCACTATACTAGTCTAGCATCATAAGGTGATGTGACCAGTTCTATTCCTGAGTGAAGTGTTAGAGATGTCACTATACTAGTCTAGCATCATAAGGTGATGTGGCCAGTTCTATTCCTGAGTGAAGTATTAGAGATGTCACTATACTAGTCTAGCATCATGAGGTGATGTGACCAGTTCTATTCCTGAGTGAAGTGTTAGAGATGTCACTATACTAGTCTAGATGTCACTATACTAGTCTAGCATCATGAGGTGATGTGACCAGTTCTATTCCTGAGTGAAGTGTTAGAGATGTCACTATACTAGTCTAGCATCATGAGATGATGTGACCAGTTCTATTCCTGAGTGAAGTGTTAGAGATGTCACTATACTAGTCTAGCATCATGAGATGATGTGACCAGTTCTATTCCTGAGTGAAGTGTTAGAGATGTCACTATACAAGTCTAGCATCATGAGATGATGTGACCAGTTCTATTCCTGAGTGAAATGTTAGAGATGTCACTATACTAGTCTAGCATCATGAGGTGATGTGACCAGTTCTATTCCTGAGTGAAGTGTTAGAGATGTCACTATACTAGTCTAGCATCATGAGATGATGTGACCAGTTCTATTCCTGAGTGAAGTGTTAGAGATGTCACTATACTAGTCTAGCATCATGAGATGATGTGACCAGTTCTATTCCTGAGTGAAGTGTTAGAGATGTCACTATACAAGTCTAGCATCATGAGATGATGTGACCAGTTCTATTCCTGAGTGAAATGTTAGAGATGTCACTATACTAGTCTAGCATCATGAGGTGGTGTGACCAGTTCTATTCCTGAATGAAGTGTTAGAGATGTCACTATACTAGTCTAGCATCATGAGGCGATGTGACCAGTTCTATTCCTGAGTGAAGTGTTAGAGATGTCACTACACTAGTCTAGCATCATGAGGTGATGTGACCAGTTCTATTCCTGAGTGAAGTGTTAGAGATGTCACTATACTAGTCTAGCATCATGAGGTGGTGTGACCAGTTCTATTCCTGAGTGAAGTGTTAGAGATGTCACTATACTAGTCTAGCATCATGAGGTGGTGTGACCAGTTCTATTCCTGAGTGAAGTGTTAGAGATGTCACTATACTAGTCTAGCATCATGAGGTGGTGTGACCAGTTCTATTACTGAGTGACATGTTAGAGATGTCACTATACTAGTCTATCATCATGAGGTGGTGTGACCAGTTCTGTTTTTGAGTGAAGTGTTAGAGATGTCACTATACTAGTCTAGCATCATGAGGTGATGTGACCAGTTTTATTCCTGAGTGAAGTGTTAGAGATGTCACTATACTAGTCTAGCATCATAAGGTGATGTGACCAGTTTATTCCTGAGTGAAGTGTTAGAGATGCCACTATACTAGTCTAACATCATAAGGTGGTGTCACCAGTTCTATTCCTGAGTAAAGTGTTAGAGATGTCACTATACTAGTCTAGCATCATAAGGTCATGTGACCAGTTCTATTCCTGAGTAAAGTGTTAGAGATGTCACTATACTAGTCTAGCATCATAAGGTGATGTGACCAGTTCTATTCCTGAGTGAAGTGTTAGAGATGTCACTATACTAGTCTAGCATCATAAGGTGATGTGGCCAGTTCTATTCCTGAGTGAAGTATTAGAGATGTCACTATACTAGTCTAGCATCATGAGGTGATGTGACCAGTTCTATTCCTGAGTGAAGTGTTAGAGATGTCACTATACTAGTCTAGATGTCACTATACTAGTCTAGCATCATGAGGTGATGTGACCAGTTCTATTCCTGAGTGAAGTGTTAGAGATGTCACTATACTAGTCTAGCATCATGAGATGATGTGACCAGTTCTATTCCTGAGTGAAGTGTTAGAGATGTCACTATACTAGTCTAGCATCATGAGATGATGTGACCAGTTCTATTCCTGAGTGAAGTGTTAGAGATGTCACTATACAAGTCTAGCATCATGAGATGATGTGACCAGTTCTATTCCTGAGTGAAATGTTAGAGATGTCACTATACTAGTCTAGCATCATGAGGTGGTGTGACCAGTTCTATTCCTGAGTGAAGTGTTAGAGATGTCACTATACTAGTCTAGCCTCATGAGATGATGTGACCAGTTCTATTCCTGAGTGAAGTGTTAGAGATGTCACTATACTAGTCTAGCATCATGAGGTGGTGTGACCAGTTCTATTTCTGAGTGAAGTATTAGAGATGTCACTATACTAGTCTAGCATCATGAGGTGGTGTGACCAGTTCTATTCCTGAGTGAAGTGTTAGAGATGTCACTATACTAGTCTAGCATCATGAGGTGATGTGACCAGTTCTATTCCTGAGTGAAGTGTTAGAGATGTCACTATACTAGTCTAGCATCATGAGGTGATGTGACCAGTTCTATTCCTGAGTGAAGTGTTAGAGATGTCACTATACTAGTCTAGCATCATGAGATGGTATGACCAGTTCTATTCCTGAGTGAAGTGTTAGAGATGTCACTATACTAGTCTAGCATCATGAGGTGATGTGACCAGTTCTATTCCTGAGTGAAGTGTTAGAGATGTCACTATACTAGTCTAGCATAATGAGGTGGTGTGACCAGTTCTATTCCTGAGTGAAGTGTTAGAGATGTCACTATACTAGTCTAGCATCATGAGGTGGTGTGACCAGTTCTGTTACTGAGTGACATGTTAGAGATGTCACTATACTAGTCTAGCATCATGAAGTGGTGTGACCAGTTCTATTCCTGAGTGAAGTGTTAGAGATGTCATTATACTAGTCTAGCATCATGAGGTGGTGTGACCAGTTCTATTCCTGAGTAAAGTGTTAGAGATGTCACTATACTAGTCTAGCATCATGAGGTGGTGTGACCAGTTCTATTCCTGAGTGACATGTTAGAGATGTCACTATACTAGACTAGCATCATGAGGTGGTGTTACCAGTTCTGTTACTGAGTGACATGTTAGAGATGTCACTATACTAGACTAGCATCATGAGGTGGTGTGACCAGTTCTGTTGCTGAGTAAAGTGTTAGAGATGTCACTATACTAGTCTAGCATCATGTGGTTTTGTGACCAGTTCTATTCCTGAGTGAAGTATTAGAGATGTCACTATACTAGTCCAGCATCATGAGGTGATGTGACCAGTTCTATTCCTGAGTGAAGTGTTAGAGATGTCACTATACTAGTCTAGCATCATGAGGTGGTGTGACCAGTTCTATTCCTGAGTGAAGTGTTAGAGATGTCACTATACTAGTCTAGCATCATGAGGTGGTGTGACCAGTTCTATTCCTGAGTGAAGTGTTAGAGATGTCACTATACTAATCTAGCATCATGAGGTGGTGTGACCAGTTCTATTCCTGAGTGAAGTGTTAGAGATGTCATGGTGAGCATGGTGAAGCATCAGAAATGATAACCACTAGCACAGAAGAGAAAACCAATGATGGTGAAGATGACATAAAGATGGAAGAACTGAGGGCAGCACAAGAGAAAATCAAGATGGGCAAAGCAGCAGGGCATGATGGTATAACACCAGAAATGGTTAAGTACATGGGAGCATCAGGCGACCTATTACTCTTAAAGGTCCTACAGGCAGCATGGTGCAACAAGACCATACCAAAGGATTGGGAGATTGCCATTATAACACCAATTTTCAAAAAGGGTGACAATCGACAATGTGGAAACCATAGAGGCATATCCCTTCTCAGTGTCCCTGGTAAAATCTACTCTAGAATTCTAGAGCAGAGACTCCGACGCCTAGCTGAGCCACAATTGGATGAGGTCCAGTGCGGATTCCGAGCAAACTGAAGTACTCAAGACCTAATCTTCACACTCAGACAGCTGAGTGAAAACGCCCTTGAGTATAAGAGTGAGATCCATCTTTGTTTCATAGATCTGGAAAAAGCGTTTGACTGGGTCCCCTGGAGCAAACTTTGTGACTGTTTGGCAAGGAAGAATATTCCAGCACCTCTGATTCATGCTATACAGAGCTTCTACAAGTCTTGCAGAAATTATGTGAGGACAGCAAACCATAAGTCAGAAGAGTTCAGGACCACCACTGGTGTAAGACAAGGTGATATCCTATCACCTTACCTCTTCATACTCCTTATGGACGATGTCATCAAGGCATGTAAGGAGAGAACAAGAAAGTATTCAGTGGGGTACTGGAAGATGAGACAGGTCTATATTTCGGAGCTGGCATTTGCTGATGATGTTGCCCTGATTGCTAAATCAGAGGCACATCTCCAATCCAACCTGCAAGTCTGGAAGGAAGAGCTGGAGAAGAGAGGGATGGTCATAAGCAGCTCTAAAACAAAATCCATGGTGATATCACGAGAAGAAAGAAAACATCAGATTAAGTTGGGAGAACAGGTCCTGGAGCAGGTCGACCACTTTAAATATCTCGGAGCTATTATAGACCGAAAGGGAGGCATCAAAAAAGAGTTGGCCACTCGAAAAGCAGTGGCTGGGAGACTTTTTCAGGCCATAAATCGTGGATTCCTCAGCAAGAAAGAGGTTGGTAAGAAAACGACGATGACTGTATACCGCTCCACCTATGTCCCAGTCTTGACATATGGATGCGAGTCGTGGGCAATGACTACAACCCACAAAAGCCAGATCCAAACCTCAGAAATGAGGTATCTGAGGAAAGTGGTTGAAGTAACAAGAAAAGACATGGTCCGCAACCAGATGATCCGTCAAAGCCTAAAATCCCATCCGCTGCAGACCCAAATAGAACAGTCCCAACTAAGATGGTTTAGCCATGTCTGCAGAATGGGAGAAGATCGGCTACCACGACAAGCATGGGAAACAAAGAGCCAGGGATCCAGACCTCCAGGAAGACCCAGAGTCCGCTGGGAGGACAACATTAGAAGGACCGAGGACTTTGAAGGACCGAGGACTAGAATGGAACCAGGCCAGGAAGAAGACAGCTGATAGAATGATCTGGCGCTCTCTCTTCCAGACCTCTACACCTCACGGTAGAAGGGGAACGACTAAGTAAGTAAGTAAGTATTATACTAGTCTAGCATCATGAGGTGGTGTGACCAGTTCTATTCCTGAGTGAAGTGTTAGAGATGTCACTATACTAGTCTAGCATCATGAGGTGGTGTGACCAGTTCTATTCCTGAGTGAAGTGTTAGAGATGTCACTATACTAGTCTAGCATCATGAGGTGGTGTGACCAGTTCTATTCCTGAATGAAGTGTTAGAGATGTCACTATACTAGTCTAGCATCATGAGGCGATGTGACCAGTTCTATTCCTGAGTGAAGTGTTAGAGATGTCACTATACTAGTCTAGCATCATGAGGTGGTCTGACCAGTTCTATTCCTGAGTGAAGTGTTAGAGATGTCACTATACTAGTCTAGCATCATGAGGTGGTGTGACCAGTTCTATTCCTGAGTGAGGTGTTAGAGATGTCACTATACTAGTCTAGCATCATGAGGTGGTGTGACCAGTTCTATTCCTGAGTGAGGTGTTAGAGATGTCACTATACTAGTCTAGCATCATGAGGTGATGTGACCAGTTCTATTCCTGAGTGAAGTGTTAGAGATGTCACTATACTAGTCTAGCATCATGAGGTGGTGTGACCAGTTCTATTCCTGAGTGAAGTGTTAGAGATGTCACTATACTAGTCTAGCATCATGAGGTGGTGTGACCAGTTCTATTCCTGAGTGAAGTGTTAGAGATGTCACTATACTAGTCTAGCATCATGAGGTGGTGTGACCAGTTCTATTCCTGAGTGAAGTGTTAGAGATGTCACTATACTAGTCTAGCATCATGAGGTGGTGTGACCAGTTCTATTCCTGAGTGAAGTGTTAGAGATGTCACTATACTAGTCTAGCATCATGAGGGGGGTGTGACCAGTTCTATTCCTGAGTGAAGTGTTAGAGATGTCACTATACTAGTCTAGCATCATGAGGTGGTGTGACCAGTTCTATTCCTGAGTGAGGTGTTAGAGATGTCACTATACTAGTCTAGCATCATGAGGTGATGTGACCAGTTCTATTCCTGAGTGAAGTGTTAGAGATATCACTACACTAGTCTAGCATCATGAGGTGATGTGACCAGTTCTATTCCTGAGTGAAGTGTTAGAGATGTCACTATACTAGTCTAGCATCATGAGGTGGTGTGACCAGTTCTATTCCTGAGTGAAGTGTTAGAGATGTCACTATACTAGTCTAGCATCATGAGGTGGTGTGACCAGTTCTATTCCTGAGTGAAGTGTTAGAGATGTCACTATACTAGTCTAGCATCATGAGGTGGTGTGACCAGTTCTATTACTGAGTGACATGTTAGAGATGTCACTATACTAGTCTATCATCATGAGGTGGTGTGACCAGTTCTGTTTTGAGTGAAGTGTTTAGAGATGTCACTATACTAGTCTAGCATCATGAGGTGATGTGACCAGTTTTATTCCTGAGTGAAGTGTTAGAGATGTCACTATACTAGTCTAGCATCATAAGGTGATGTGACCAGTTTTATTCCTGAGTGAAGTGTTAGAGATGTCACTATACTAGTCTAGCATCATAAGGTGATGTGTGACCAGTTCTATTCCTGAGTAAAGTGTTAGAGATGTCACTATACTAGTCTAGCATCATAAGGTCATGTGACCAGTTCTATTCCTGAGTAAAGTGTTAGAGATGTCACTATACTAGTCTAGCATCATAAGGTGATGTGACCAGTTCTATTCCTGAGTGAAGTGTTAGAGATGTCACTATACTAGTCTAGCATCATAAGGTGATGTGGCCAGTTCTATTCCTGAGTGAAGTATTAGAGATGTCACTATACTAGTCTAGCATCATGAGGTGATGTGACCAGTTCTATTCCTGAGTGAAGTGTTAGAGATGTCACTATACTAGTCTAGATGTCACTATACTAGTCTAGCATCATGAGGTGATGTGACCAGTTCTATTCCTGAGTGAAGTGTTAGAGATGTCACTATACTAGTCTAGCATCATGAGATGAAGTGACCAGTTCTATTCCTGAGTGAAGTGTTAGAGATGTCACTATACTAGTCTAGCATCATGAGATGATGTGACCAGTTCTATTCCTGAGTGAAGTGTTAGAGATGTCACTATACAAGTCTAGCATCATGAGATGATGTGACCAGTTCTATTCCTGAGTGAAGTGTTAGAGATGTCACTATACTAGTCTAGCATCATGAGGTGGTGTGACCAGTTCTATTCCTGAGTGAAGTGTTAGAGATGTCACTATACTAGTCTAGCATCATGAGATGATGTGACCAGTTCTATTCCTGAGTGAAGTGTTAGAGATGTCACTATACTAGTCTAGCATCATGAGGTGGTGTGACCAGTTCTATTTCTGAGTGAAGTATTAGAGATGTCACTATACTAGTCTAGCATCATGAGGTGGTGTGACCAGTTCTATTCCTGAGTGAAGTGTTAGAGATGTCACTATACTAGTCTAGCATCATTAGGTGATGTGACCAGTTCTATTCCTGAGTGAAGTGTTAGAGATGTCACTATACTAGTCTAGCATCATGAGGTGATGTGACCAGTTCTATTCCTGAGTGAAGTGTTAGAGATGTCACTATACTAGTCTAGCATCATGAGATGGTATGACCAGTTCTATTCCTGAGTGAAGTGTTAGAGATGTCACTATACTAGTCTAGCATCATGAGGTGATGTGACCAGTTCTATTCCTGAGTGAAGTGTTAGAGATGTCACTATACTAGTCTAGCATAATGAGGTGGTGTGACCAGTTCTATTCCTGAGTGAAGTGTTAGAGATGTCACTATACTAGTCTAGCATCATGAGGTGGTGTGACCAGTTCTGTTACTGAGTGACATGTTAGAGATGTCACTATACTAGTCTAGCATCATGAAGTGGTGTGACCAGTTCTATTCCTGAGTGAAGTGTTAGAAATGTCATTATACTAGTCTAGCATCATGAGGTGGTGTGACCAGTTCTATTCCTGAGTAAAGTGTTAGAGATGTCACTATACTAGTCTAGCATCATGAGGTGGTGTGACCAGTTCTATTCCTGAGTGACATGTTAGAGATGTCACTATACTAGACTAGCATCATGAGGTGGTGTTACCAGTTCTGTTACTGAGTGACATGTTAGAGATGTCACTATACTAGACTAGCATCATGAGGTGGTGTGACCAGTTCTGTTGCTGAGTAAAGTGTTAGAGATGTCACTATACTAGTCTAGCATCATGTGGTTTTGTGACCAGTTCTATTCCTGAGTGAAGTATTAGAGATGTCACTATACTAGTCCAGCATCATGAGGTGATGTGACCAGTTCTATTCCTGAGTGAAGTGTTAGAGATGTCACTATACTAGTCTAGCATCATGAGGTGGTGTGACCAGTTCTATTCCTGAGTAAAGTATTAGAGATGTCACTATACTAGTCTAGCATCATGAGGTGATGTGACCAGTTCTATTCCTGAGTGAAGTGTTAGAGATGTCACTATACTAGTCTAGCATCATGAGGTGCTGTGACCAGTTCTATTCCTGAGTGAAGTGTTAGAGATGTCACTATACTAGTTTAGCATCATGAGGTGTTGTGTCCAGTTCCATTACTTGCGGCCTTTTCCTTCCCTAACTCAAGTGCAAAGTCAACACTAAAAAAGCTTAGAGGCTTAATCTGGCACTGCTGTGCAGTTTATGGGAGTCATTGTCAGAACAAAGAAATAATATAACCGCTGCTCACACAGGTCGTAACAGGCAGCTAAGGAGAGGTCATGTAAGTGGTTTGCAAACTCAGCATAAACAAATAATGCAGGCAGAAATCACTACTGCAGGTGGCATTCAAAATGTTTTGTTGGCGGCGTTAAGCTACAGGATAACTGCAATTTTGTTTGTTCTTCCCTACTCCCCTCATCAGTTTTCGTCATTAGGAAGAGTAATTCTTCTCTTTCAAATACCATACCCGTTAGCTCAGGCGATCATGTCTCTGAACAACTTCCCATCATCACTACTGTTTATCAAATCTATTGGTGACTTCTCTCCATAAGATGACATCACACTGTCTAGTGTTTTCTCTCTTTGTTGTTCTCTCTCTTTATCTGTTCTACCTGTTTACTATATCATGTTCTCTGTGACCGTCTATTGGTCTATGTATGCCTGTTTATATTTATCTCTATCTGTAATAACACACACGTTTACAAAGGTAAACCAACTCGAAACATATTTTAATAAGTATTTTTCTAATTGAAATAATCTTGTTAATTTTTCATATGTGTTTACTACCAAATCGTGCTAATTAAACATGTGGAAACTTGATATTCGCTTTCATTATCATGACAAACTTTCAACCGAAAATACGCAATACAAACAAGTGTAATTCTTCTCTTTCAAATACCATACCCGTTAGCTCAGGCGATCATGTCTCTGAACAACTTCCCATCATCACTACTGTTTATCAAATCTATTGGTGACTTCTCTCCATAACATGACGTCACACTGTCTAGTGTTTTCTCTCTTTATTGTTCTCTCTCTTTATCTGTTCTACCTGTTTACTATATCGTGTTCTCTGTGACCGTCTATTGGTCTATGTATGCCTGTTTATATTTATCTATCTGTAATAACACACACGTTTACAAAGGTAAACCAACTCGAAACATGTTTTAATATGTATTTTACTAATTGAAATAATCTTGTTAATTTTTCATATATGTTTACTACCAAATCGTGCTAATTAAACATGTGGAAACTTGATATTCGCTTTCATTATCATGACAAACTTTCAACCGAAAATACATAATACAAACAAGTGTTTTATGTAAATCAACGAAATATGTCATATAAGCCTACGTTTCTAATAATTAAACCAAGCTCACGTTCCTATAGAAATTAGTTCTTCCTAATGTTCACAAGTGTCCAAACACTCTCGTCGAGTCAAGAATCTATTATCATTCCCGTGGCAGCCTCTGTAAAAAAACTCGATGCAATCATTTCGAAAAACATCGTAATAATATCTAGAAAAGGCAATAACGCTACCATTACAATAGCCGGGTAATGCTGGCAGAAAGCACAGTAGAGCTGTGGAAACGAAAAAAAAAAAAAAATGTTTGTGTTTTAAGTTAAGCCACATTACAGGGTTAATCTTATACTGGGAATTATAATGAGTTGTAGGGGCTGGTCATGGACATCGAAATGTTGGGTACTTGTGTCTTTTATCACCCATTCTGAAATTCAGTGAACATACTGGCTTCCATACGTTTGCCAGCGCGGGATTATACTATTTTGCAATTCACAAGTAGGGGTGGCAGGATAATTGTGTCTACATTTTCTTTACATTTGCCTGCGCGGGGTTAGTCTATTATGCATTTCACAAGTAAGGGTGGCAGGATAATTGTGTCAACATTTAACAATGATCAGTGCGTACTGAGGGGACCCCCTCCCCACTCAGCCCTCTCCACCCATCCCTCCCCACCCAGCGGCGAAAAGAAATAAAGGATCAGTGTGTAGCGATTTCTTGGCAGGGTACAGTTTTGTTGGTTTTGTAGGCCCTAAACAGGACTGTGGTGCAGTTTTGTGGGTTTTCTGGGCCCTAAAAAGAACCGTGGTGCAGTTTTGTGGGTTTTCTGGGCCCTAAAAAGGACCGTGGTGCAGTTTTATGGGTTTTCTGGACCCTAAAAAGGACCATGGTGCAGTTTTGTGGGTTTTCTGGGCCCTAAAAAAGGACTGTGAGGGGAACAGATCACCAAGGATCGCTGAAGCTATGCACATATCAGGACATACACATGTTCGTTCGTAGCAGCACAATTTAAAGAGGAGGCCAAAATTCTGTAATGTCATGCAGGATACTGTCGAACTTTATTTCGATGTCGCCACAAAAAGTCACACATGTAGGAATCTAACGTGTCTCTGTGTTCCGTTTTGACGTTTGTTGCGTTCTTTGGCAGCTTTCCACAACCTTGTTGTGTTTGCTACTGTATTTGGGTCGACAAAATTTGCAGAATGATTCACCGTTTCATGAGTTAAACCTGGCAAATTCTGAATGGTACTATATGCGCGCCATTGATCAGACACAACTGTCGTAACAGGACGAATGTTGGCTATGATAAAGGGCATTAGTGTAGCCGCTGAGCGGTCCGGCACTGGAACCATGAAACACTCACTTGTTTCACGACAAATGCCACCGAATACCCACTGCTGTGGAAACACACGACCGACGTTATTTTTTCTGCGTGTGAACACATTTTCATCAATCTTAACCGTCGTATTGGGACCCCCAATTACAGCGGGATTTGCAATTAGTGAATTTGCACAAACCTCACGGAGGTTGCTGTTCCATTTTATGACAGCTTTATTGGCAATTCCTAGCTCTGATTTACAGAAAGCAATGCTAGTCATCTCTTTACTCCAACAGTAAATGAACAGAATAATCTGTCTGAAGGACAGATGTGTGCCCTCTAACCATGTGCCAGAACGAACAGGAATGTCCTGCTGACATGTGTGGCATCTCTAACGATCTTGGCGAACTGTGAGAGACAAACTCATGACATGATTGTTAGCATACAGTCGGATGGTGTGTATAATTCCTCGTTCCTGCAAAAACTGCACACAATTCTTTTTGTTGCGTGTAAAATCTGACAACTTCAAGAGATTCATCTTCCACGGCCTTGACACGGCGATTGAATGACACGGTGTTAGATTTGCTGCGGGAATTGAAGAAAAAGTATGGTGCTTCGTGTGGCTACTAAATTTTAACAATTATAATCTGTGGGTGATAAAAGACACATGTACCAAATGTTGTTAATGTTTTAAAGAGATTAGTTTTACTGGTTCCTAAACAAAGATACATCTGACACTTTGGACAGTGAGATAATTAAAATAAAAAGCTCACATTCAAACAGAAAGACAAAACCAACACGATCAGGCGCAGAAAATAATAGATCCCTTGATGTGTCATTTTTTTTTCGTACGCCCGCTAATACTCGAGGCGAAATCTCAGGTTATTATTAATGTCTAACCTAACATTGGTTTTACGTGAGTATCCCTTTTTTCTTGTACAGAGACAGGTGTCCCTCGTCATTCAGGCAGATACTCGCCGATTTCGGAGGTACCCATTAGAGCTGGGTCGGCTCAGGAGCCGCCAATCCCTGGTCGACGACACTCCTTCAAATGTCCTCGCCAGGTCTCGAGTTAATCCAGTCCAAATCCCGGTCGACGAAAAATCCTCAAATGCCGTCGCCCGGGTTTGATCCTGGATCACTCGGTCGCCAGAGCGGTGTGGTAACCACTACGCTAGCGCAGCTCCTATGATGTGTCATCAAAACAGAATAATTTTGGTAAGAAGTTGTAAACTCAGCTCAAAACGTAGAAAACAGACAGACAGACAGACAGACAGACAGATAGATAGATAGATAGATAGATAGATAGATAGATAGATAGATAGATAGATAGATAGATAGATAGATAGATAGAGAGAGAAAGAGAGAAAGAGAGAGAGAGGTAGGTAGGGAGGCAGGCAGACAGACAGACAGACAGATATATATATATATATAGTGTTTACTTTTGTATTTATTATATTCAGTCAACTGGACTCTGACTTTGGTCACCACAACGACTCAAGTTTATAATAATTTTTTTTTAAAATTAGCAGCTTGGCTGAGGATTTGCCAATTTTGGTGAACCAACTTCTCCGTCCTCGTTCATGAGGCACTCACATGCAGAAATTGAGAATGGTTTGGTTGAAATCTGTAAATTGTGCGGCATAACATCAAGTTTGATCAAATGACATAACATCAAGTTTGATCAAATGACATAACATCAAGTTTGATCAAATGACATAACATCAAGTTTGATCAAATGACATAACATAAAGTTTGATCAAATGACATAACATCAAGTTTGATCAAATGACATAACATCAAGTTTGATCAAATGACATAACATCAAGTTTGATCAAATGACATAACATCAAGTTTGATCAAATGACATAACATCAAGTTTGATCAAATGACATAACATCAAGTTTGATCACATGATAGCACAGCTTGAACCAGAGTTGGAGCACGGCACGAAGGATGGCGACAGACCGAGCAAAATGGGGACAGTTTGTTGCTGCCCTACAAGACGCCACCAGGCGTGATAGTCACTTATTGCTTTGTCAGTCAGCGGACAAAGACCAAACAAAAAGAACAAATGAAAGCAGTTAGTAAAGAAAACAATAAAAAAAGTTATCTGTACTTGTCATTACTATTTATAGCGAGTGGCAGGATTGTTTGAACAAGAGCAATTATGACCATAAACCGTTGTTGATAACAAATGAGACTTAGCTTCGGAATCAACTTAGCGTTAAAGGCATGAGACTCGACTTGAAACTTTGACTAAGTACTTGATACTGGACTAGAAGCTTGTCAGGGAAGATTATAAAGACAGCGCTGGTGTTTATTCACTGATTATCAATGGCTCCTTCTATATTAACTGGATCTATGTAACAATGAATAACTATTCTTTATTATTTGCGTGGACAGCAATGTAGTTTTCTGCCTTATTGTGATATCTGCGCCATTTGGACCAGCAATTAAATTTCGGCAAACTATGTAGACAACTTTATACACAACTGATATTTACCACAAACTATTTCCTTTCATGATAAGCAGCAAAACAGTTATTTTGATGTAGATGGGGATTATTTGTGCATCCTTTACAATAAAAGGATGTCCTAACCCTTACTTGAGGGGTGCAGCAAACGAACAGTTGCTATGAAATTTTGATTTTTTAATAATATGGTTTGTTCCTTCTAGTCTGTTGACTGGATTGTTCACTTGATTGCAATGTCCAATCCTGGGAGGAATCTGCTGGAAATCCACAGCAGCAACAAGAGAAGGCTCACTGACAAGTTGCCGTTTAAATTGAAGAAGGCTCTGTTTTTTTGGCATTTGTTGTTCTTGATAGTGCAAATAATTTATACGCATTGAGCTGAGCTATTTCAAAAATTTAGAAGAACACTTTTTTTTACCACTTTCTTGTTCTTCTGCTAAATATGCAATATGTTACAATGCTTTGGTCCATTCTGTTACATCCATTCATCTGTTGATTGTAATCATTAATCATCATTGGTTTATTTTTTATTTCACCAAAGCTTTCCACTGTTGCGCAGCTTGATACAAGAATGCATGGTTTTTTTTTTGTTGTTGTTGCTTTTTTGTCCCTAAACATTACGCATAAAAATATTTCTGTTTTATGCTCCATATACCATTTCATTTCCATTTGCATTAGCTGTGTAGTTTTCAGCTCTTTAGGGAAGTTCTTTCGATTAACGTTGACAGTCCCAGGGAAATAATGACTCCTGTTATTCAGATATTGAAGCAACCGCACACTTGTGTAATATCGATCAGCATAGATATGATGACCTTTTCCACATGGTTGTAGCAAAGTGTCAAAAACTGTGATGGCTTGTTGGCTATTTACATAAATATTTGGACTGTAAGAAGTATTGGCCCCAAAGTATATCAACAAATTTACTACAAACCCAGTGCTACTGTCGCAAAGACCGAATGTCTTCACATGATAAATTTTGGGTTTAGGGGCATTGAATATTTTGTGAGCCCATCTGACTCTCCACCCAATTACCATTTCATCCAAAGACAGGTCTTTGTATGGGTAAAATGCTTCCTGGAATCTAGATAACATTTTCTGTGGAAATGGTTCGATCTTTGCTTTACCTTGTGCGTCTACATCACTCACATGAAACATCGTGTGATATAACATCTGAAACCTATCCCGTGTAAACATCTGTCTGAACCAGGGAGTTTGCATAAAGCCTTCATTTGACCAATAATCACTAATGGCTGGTTTTTTTAAATAATCCCCATTGCTATTATCACAGCAAAAAACTTGCACAGTTCTGGAGATGTAACTGGATACCAGTTTTGATAGACATATCTTTTTGACGCCGTTTTTTATTTTGACTGACAGAGTCGTCCGGCATATTCATTTATAGAAACAGTAAGCTCTTCTATAATTTCATTAGTTAAAAGATCTTTAAGACAATAAAATGCAGAAGAATCATCAGTTATACTATTTGGATTCACGTCTGAAATCCTAGCATGAGGCGGTACAAAGCGGAAAGCATTTTGTGCTGAGCCAACATCAACTTAATTACAGCTAATCTCTTCATTCAATGAATTTATATTATCATCAGTACTTGTGGGTTCTGCTTCTCTAGGGGGTGATCTAGATGTAGGCCTATCTTCTCTTAATCTTTTCTTCATGGGAGCTTTACCTTTTCCTTGTTGTATTTTCACCGGCCTGACATTTCTAGTACGAGTACTACTGACAGAACCAGCTCGGGGGAAACACTGTAACAGTGTGGCCAACTACGTCGCTTACAACTGTTAGACTTATAGTAATCTACTTATGAATGACTAGTTAGAAATAAATAAACCACTAGTCAAGAATCAATGACATCATCAGTCATGACACACATGAACCCATGATGTCATCAAACCTTGTGTGGCCTCCATACAAGTCAGACCGGAAAACATTTAGATTAGAGAGAACTTTGAACAATGGTTGGTCATACTCACTTAGTAACAATAATTTTAGACTAGAGGTTTCCTAGTTAGTTAGGTTAAAGATTATTCCAACAGTCTGCTAGGCCCCAAGACCAATCATAAGAACAGTCTTAACTCCAATTAGAAATACTTTCATCCGGCAAGCCCTAGTACCGGACTAATATAAAGACTGATGCATCATAGTAACCAGTCAGAGCTTGAGACAGTTATCTCAGAGCTAGAGCCAAACCGACATAAGGCGTTCTCTTTCGAGGTTGTGTGTGTGCTGTGGTGTAGCTTTTCAGCTAACAGCTTTGTTTTGTTTCAATATTTGGTTTTCGGACCAAGAGAATCCCAATAAGACGATGTCAACACCAGTAGTTCCAGCATTTCATATCAACATGGAAGAAGATTTCGAAGGAGGCGTCCTTCACAAACCAGGTACGCTAATTATAACTGTTACCTGCCCACAGGCCAATAGAGCTTCCTACTCTTTAATAGCGAGTATTCTCACAGGGCCTGCTAGTGTTGGCACGAGTGGCATTGCCATACTATATCGCTTTGCCGGGCCGTTTAAGTGGTACGCCACATTAACGGCAGCTGCGCAAGTCAAATACTATCAAGGCCTGCATGGAAAAAGGTTGGAGTGGACAAACCCACAAATGTCCGTATATATCGAGCACCAGGACAAAGAGAAGCCCAAAGGTATCCTTCAATGGATACCACCTACGATGAAGGTAGAGGCGGTGCAGAGAGTGGCAGCTGCAGTTTAAGTTGACAAGAATGCCGACGTTTCTAGAATAAAGACGGCATACGACAAGTGGAACTTCCTTTACAAGCCTTCTACACATCAGGTCCCGCATTTTATCATTTGAAGATGGCGGGCACAGAAGACGGGAGAATACAGCGGGTAGGGGTGTCCCTGCCCGGTCGAAAAATCCAGTGTGCGATGTGTGGGCTTAACACTCATTGGGTAAGTCAATGTCCAAAAAAGAGAACGGCCCCTCAAGTCAAACCATCGAAGGTAGAAGAAGCTGTCGCCAACGTTACACCGGCGGAGCAAAGCCAACCTAGAGAGCTCCTTGCCCCAGAAAGCCCCCCGGGCCAGTCCAGCCGAAGATGGTTTCACGGTTGTGAACCGCAATAAGCACACACCAAAGCCGAAAAGGCCCGTTTTCCAGTCAATGGACAGGCCTGTTGAATCAAAAGATCTAAGGCGCTGCGAACAAGCAAGTACAACACCAGCCCAACGCTCACCGAGCAAGCCACAGGACCTGCCTTTGTCGCCAAAGGCGTTTCAAGAGGAGCCTTTCCCTGGTTGGGCGACGTCAACACCTGTTGTTGACGAGCAAGATATAGTCATGTCTCAGCTTAATGAATCTGAAGGCAGAACGCCTCTGCAACCCGGTACGTCGGGAGCCAAGCAAGACCAGTCCCCAGGAGTGCCTGTGTCACAGGCATCACAAGACAAGCGGTATCCCAGCTGTGCTACCGTAGCAGAAGATGAAGGCCTCGACTCCCTGATGACGCAGGCCAGCATCTTCATTGACGATGAAGAATTTAATTCCGACAAAGAATGAGCCTTTTTCAAGTCTGGTTTTCTTGCACCGTGTCCATGTGGGTGCAGTGCTGTTCCAGTTCTATGTTTACAAGTCCCAGATGTCGGGAGACGAAAAGTGCACTTGTGAAGACGACACCCGGGGTCTCGGGTGTACAAGCAAGAGCCCCCATGCTAGATCTCACAATCCCCCCCCCTCCCGGTGAGCCAGCCAAGAGTGTAAAGAACAGAACAGTCAGTGTGTGTGAGGAAGAACACTCCCCAGCGGTTTCATGTGGGAAACCTTTTTTTTTCGAAATGTAAATATACTAGTAAATAATTTGAAAACCTATAGTTTAGGAGTGTTTCCACTGTTTAAAGAGTTTGTTTAAATGTAAATAGTTTGTCCTTCGTTATTATAAACACACACACCAGCACACCACAAACATGCACACAAACGCAACCAAACAGCTAACTCCCCCCTCCCCCCGTTAGGGCGGAATTGCATGACAGCGCGGTCTCGCCCGTGCTTAACTTAAATCCTCAGTGTGGAATGACAAGTGGCCAACTCTCAGCTACCACTACGTCGAGCAACCTGGTTGCGGCAAATGGCCAACTCTCAGCTACCACTACGTCGAGCAACCTAGTTGTGGCAAGTGGCCAACTCTCAGCAACCACTACGTCGAGCAACCTAGTTGCGGCAAGTGGCCAACTCTCAGCTACCACTACGTCGAGCAGCCTGGTTGCGGCAAGTGGCCAACTCTCAGCTACCACTTTGTCGAGTAGCCTAGTTATAATTTCTCTCAATATTAACGGATTGAGAAATAAACTAGAGCATGTTATAAAACTAATACACAAAAATAAACATGACTTCTTATTTTTACAACAAACCGGCATTACCTCTGATTTTCATGCCAAACAGTTGGTATATAGATTAGGATTAAAGCACGGCTGGTTTAGCTTCGGCACCAGTAATGCAGGAGTAGCTATTCTGCAGATTACTGAGGAGTGGGAAGCATTACACAACAGGATAGACAGTTGTGGCAGAACTGTAATAATACAAGTACAGAACAAACACAACAGACAAGACACACACAAACTTATTAACATATACGCACCCACGGAAAGATCTGCCCAACCTAAGTTTTACGACGGACTGTACGATACTTTATCTAGGTATTACAGAGGAACCAAAATAGTGTTAGGCGGAGATTTTAATTGCGTCCAGTCTAATTTAGGTTTATCCAAAAGTTCTTTAGAATCCCAATTACAGAAAAAGACCATCGACAAATTTTTGCAACTCCGAATTTTACAATCTATGTTAGACGAACATGACCTTTTAGACGTCTACAGGAAAATAGAACCGCAAACACAGGCATTCACATACCAAGACAATATAAACCCATATTTCAGACGGGCATCGAGACTGGACAGAATTTATGCAACTAGTAATTAAAAGATACACAAAGCTTACCATGTAAAAAATACCCTTAAATTTACTGACCATCAAGCAGTCTACACAGTTTTAAGTACAGGATACACACACATGAAATTAAAGAGATCCCCGCATTGGAAATTTAACAATAATCTACTTAAAAATACTTTCTACACAGAACAAATATCACAACTAATCCAGGAGTACATGCAAGATATTCCCACTAACAACATTGCAGAATATTGGGACCTGTTAAAAAATACGACAAGAGATAGGACACAGATTTTGGCTACAATTATACATAGGAAGTTTAAAAAAGAAGAGGGTATATTAGAAGAAGCATTTAATTTAACCAAATGTTTAGATAACACAAACCCACACATTCATATTTTACAGGAACAGTTAGAGCAATACAAACAGTATACTTACCAAGGGGCATTACTCAGGACAAAATTAAACACTATAATGCAAGAAATACCTAGTAGACAATACTTAGGGATAGAACAGAACGTACAAAGCAGTAGACAGATATATGAAATTATAGACATGAACGGACAACAACAGACAGACAATATTAGCATCAGTCACGCTTTCTTCAAGTACTACAAACAATTATACACTAAAAAAGAAACCGACACAAATATACAGGATAAATTTTTACAATACGCAAAGTGTTTAAGCGAAGAAGAGAGCGAGAAGCTAGATCAACCTTTAACTTTAGACAATTTACAAGAAGATATTAGTACTTTTCAAAAAAACAAGGCACCCGGACCAGACGGGCTCACCGCGGAATTTTACAGGTTTTTCTTCCCCTTTTTAGGGCCCCTTCTAATTAAAGTGTTTGAAGAAGCCTTCCAAAAAGGAGAGCTCCCAAATAGTTTAAATCAATCCTACATCATGATAATACCTAAGGATAGTTCCGACAAAAAGTCAATAAGAAATTATAGACCCATCTCCCTTTTAAATACCGACTATAAAATTCTGGCCAAAGCTTTCACTCTCAAGCTCAAACCATACATGCATAGCACGATCCAAGAAGACCAACAGTGTAGTGTACAAGGTAGGAACATTTGTAGGCACACGCACTTCATAAGAGATCTAATCACATACACACACGATAGGCAGTGTCAGAGTGCGATACTATCACTAGACCAAGAGAAAGCATTCGATAGGGTGTCGCATTCTTTTTTAAATAAAAGTTTACAAGCAAACAACATAGGGGAGTACTTTAGAACATGGGTTAAAATCCTATACAGAAAACCCGAAAGTAGAATATTAGTTAAACATGGTTTAACTGAACCATTTAAACTGTCTAGATCTGTTAGACAAGGGTGTCCCTTGTCACCCTTGTTATACGTAATAACACTCGAACCAGTTTTGGAAAGAAGACAAGACATAAACA
Organism: Oreohelix idahoensis; assembly: GCA_024509875.1. Taxonomy (NCBI): domain Eukaryota; kingdom Metazoa; phylum Mollusca; class Gastropoda; order Stylommatophora; family Oreohelicidae; genus Oreohelix; species Oreohelix idahoensis. The sequence goes on along the minus strand of JAMPIV010015983.1, from coordinate 9,616 downwards.
TCACGGGAACCTTCGTTCCAGGCAAAGGTGAGAAGACGTAATTAGCTAATGCTGATGACACTGTATTCTTTCCAACAACAAATGATTCTATAAAAAACATATTTGAAATTTTCACAGAGTTTGGATACGCTAGCGAATCTAAACTAAATATTCAGAAATCTTGTATAATGAGAATAGGCAAATGGGCCAATAAATCAAATTTTCCCTTCCAACTAATACAGGTAAATAGAATTAAAATTTATGGAATAAATTATGCATTTAAACCGCAGGAACCCAACACAGGAACATGGGCACAATTATTAGAGAAAATTCAAAACATATTGGAAAAGTATAAGTATAAAATAACTACCATTTTTGGAAGAAGTATTATAGTGAATTGTTTTATTATGCCTAAAATAATATATACAGCTAATATACAGATTATACCTAAAACGATTGTATCAAACATAAATAAGCTGATTATGGCCTTCATTTTCAGGAATGCTATAAGTAGTATAAAACACCTTACTCTAATACAATTTAAAAAAAACAGAGGAGGATTAGCCTTACAGGATATCAACACTAAAATAAAAGCTTTAAAAATAAAATACATAGGGGAAATTGTTAAATACCCAGAACTTTACCCAATAGCACACTACTACAATGGGATTAGATTATCTAGCTTATGTAAACTTGACAATAATAAACCTCGTTTTTTTGGTACCCCACCACCCTTTTACAGAATATGTATACAGAATTTAGAAAAAAATGAACATCTAACAAAACAAGACACAAAACTCATATACACACTTCTAGTTAAAGCACAAGAGCCACATTTGAGTACACGCATAAAAAGAGGTTACAACTTGTTTGTAACCGACTACACGCAGAGCTTCACAAACATCCACGCAATAAATGTTAAACCACAAGCAAAAGAAGTTACATTCAGATTACTGTACAATTTAACACCCATTGTGAGTAAACAATCATTAATAAAAGCAGGGAAAAGGGAGCCGCGCTGGTGTAATGGCTACAACGTTGTACTGGCGACCAGGTTTTCAAGGTCCAAGCCCTGGCGTGAGCTTTTGAAGGAATTTTTACGACCGGGAATTTGACTGAATAACCTGAACGGCTCCTGCACATAAACCCTCTGTGGATGGGAAGGAGCGAAGCTCCTGACCGGGTTGAAAGGAAAGTCCACTGACCCCCCAGCCTCGCAATGACATGTCATTGGGCCAAAAGGGCAGGAAAGCTCGAGTGCCGCTGGTTGGAAAAAAGCAGTGAAAACACCAAAAACATGTAAACTATGCAATGATAACACAATAGAAACAGAAGACCACTTGTTTTACACATGTAAGACAGTGGTCCCCACCCTAAACAAGCTAAGAAGGGAAATAACTTCCAACACACAACAAACACTCAACATGTACCGAGCCGTTATGCTCAACACCTTACCAAATATACCGAGACAGACAGAACTTAAACTACTAACTCTACTAGCTGAATCTAGATACCTAGTATGGACTTGTAGAAACAAGGCAGTATATGACGGTACACAGTATGACCACAAAATATTTGCACAAATATACGCACGCAAAACACAAGACATAGCAGGACAGTTTTAAAAACTTTTTGTTGTGTTTATACTATTAGTTATACATCCTGCCTTCTTTATCCCCTATGGTCTCTATACAAGGCAATGTAACTTTGATTTGTAAATACTTCGCTTTGTCCATATCATACAATGTAAATATCCATTAACATTTTTCGATATACCATCAATCATTTAGTACTTTCATGCCCTCATCAACCATTGTTCACCATCCATGTCTTTATGGCTAACAATTATTATTTTTTGTTACGAAAGGATACCTTATATAATATAAACTTTTAAAAATTAATTTTATTTGTAGTAATGAAAACTTTTTTTTGTAATTTTGATATGATATTAATGTGTAATAATTTTGCATCTTCTTTGATATTGATTGGTAGTAATGCTATTTTTGGGGGAGGGGGGGGAGTTATCTTATATCATGTAATGATTTTAATTTTTGTTGTAAAAATCATGACCTAATAAAGGTTTAAAAAAAAGCGTTCTCTCTTGAAGGTGTGGAGCAGCCTGGCGCATCCCCTATTGAGAAAAAGAAGCCTTTGACTCATACGGTTAGGACAAGTATATAACCGTCTAAATATCCACTACCAACCAGGGTCATTAGTGAACCAGCACTAACCCCTGCTACAATTATATTGTGGTTTTCTCCACAACTCGTAAGTTCGATCTAGTTTTAATTGAAGTCTCGAATCGAATTTTATACTGAAGCACATTAAAAACGCACCACTATTATATATACTGATGCCGAGAAGCTGGCAAAAAAAAGTGTGGGAATGGATTTTCCCCGTGTTTGCCATGAGGTAGAGAGCGAATGGCTGCTGGAATGGAAAGTGCAAGATTCAACCCATGGGTGTGTGTACAGACTACATGAAAACGATGAAAGTTACACGTGCAACGCGATTCTCAACAGCTATGACCCTGAAAATGTGTACGCGTTGTGGCAGTATACTCGGTATAAAAAGGCCGTTGAGACAAAACACCCAGTACATGTGCTTGAAATGCCACTACTATCTGAAAACGACCGCCAACGAGCCATTGGTATGTTGGAGACCGGAATGAGCTCGCGGGCCATTGCCAGAAGGATGAATTGCCACCACAGCACTATTGTACGTCTCAATGAACGTTACGGAACCACTGGCAGTGCCCGGGATAGACTTCGGAGTGGCCAACCACGAGTTACTACCCCTGCGCAAGATCGTCATATTGTGCTGAGTCACCTAAGGAATTGACTCTCCCGGCAAGTCAAACAGCAAGAGCAGTAGTGGGTAGACATGGGAAAGTCTCTCGAATGACAGTCATACGACGACTCAGAGATACAGGCCTTACTGCAAGACGACCTTATGTTGGGCCAAACTTGACTCACAGACATCATTAGGAGCGCCTGCAATGGGCAGAGCAACATATCAGATGGACTAGACTGCAGTGGAATGCTGTCCTATTCACAGAAGAGAACAGATTCAACATATCCTTTGCAGATGGACATATGCGGATTTAGCGACGGTATGAAGAGCGCTTTGCAGATTGCTGTGTCAACCGATTTCGAGGTGGCAGTATTCACATTTGGGGAGGATTCAGTTTTCACCATCGCTTGCCTCTTCACGTCTTCCGTGGAAATGTTAATGCTGTGACATATCGAGATGAGGTTCTGGATGCACTGGTTGCTCCTGCGTTCACAATTTATCCAGACTTGCAGCTTCTCCAGCAGGATAATGCACGTGCATTTTTTTGTATTTTTGGTTTTCTCCCTTGCCTGCACAGAATGCAATGAATTTCATAACAATCAAATGTACAAATTAATGACCAGCATGGATTCATAGGAAAATGAATAAAGATTCCAAATATGTAAACTTATACACACTTATATTTACATTTTACACTCTGTTCTTGGATTATACAGGTGGTGCGTTTTTAATGTGCTTCAGTATAATTTCGCTAGGATTTCACAGTGTTCAGACATGCCATAACACGACTTCTGAGGAGCCGTAAGCCTTTTGCCATCGAGGTTAAAGCTGGCAGTTTTTCCTTTCCTCCCCACCAGAAATGAGCTTGGAGATGACAGAAACAAAATGAATAAAGAATATTTCGTATAACTACTTGGACTTCTCAAATATACTACACTATTGGAAATTTTCCTTGACTGTTGAAAGTTGCTGTTTATAATCAAAACTTGAAGTTCGATTTTAAAACCACAAAAGGCACTTACGAGTATTCCTGATTACCTGGGTTATTCCTTACTTCTGGAAGCAACATCTCTGGTGTGTAATCAGTCTTCCACAGAAGAATTGCAGTAAAGAAAGTCTTGTGATTATTTCCCTTAGCACAAGGGATCCACAGATTTTCCTCTCTTTCCCCAAAGGCACTGTCACAACGCCCCCTTCTCATCTGATTCAGTGTTTTGATTACATATATCTTCGCTGTGTAAAATATACTCTGAATCTGAACTGTCATCATCCCTCGATAACTGATCATCCTCATGTTCAATCCAAGAAGAAATAAGTTGTGTTGCTAGTCAGCCGATAATCTTTGCTTACAATCGTTTAAAGATGAAGCCATTTTGGTTAGAAAAACTTTGTTTACGGTCAACAGCCGAACAACAAAGGTACTAAAATCAAATATTAATGACGAATAACAATACACCTGGCTGAAAATGTAAACAGATTGAATACAGGAAGTGACTTTATAAATATTGGATTGGATAAAACATCGACAATTTTTTCATTAAACTTTGCCGAGAAAGACTTACTGTCTAACGCCACTTTACCTGGCGAGCCGTATTTTTGGTAAAAATCTCGCGCCACTTTAGCTGGCGAGCCAAATAGTAAGAGTTAAAAAAAATGTGTTAGCTTTCAGCCGTTGCCAAAAAGTGTGTGCAAGAGAGACACGAAAGCGCTGGACATAAATAAATCTAAATCCAACCACCTGGGAGGATCTCACAAAGTGGCGATGCTGCCTACTCCGCCACCTCAAATAGGGCGAAAAGAAGCTCTCACAACAAGCAGAAGAGATAAGAACACGGCGAAAGGAACAGCAGAAAAAAAAAGCTCTGAGGACTATCACCTCAATATCGCATCATTCCCACAGTCAGTCTTGACTGAAAGAGGCTGTTATGTTAGTTGTTGGCCGTCACAGTCAGTTATGACTGAAAAAGGTTGTTATGTTAGTTGTTGGCCGTCACAGTCAGTTGTGACTGAAAGAGGCTGTTATGTTAGTTGTTGGCCGTCACAGTCAGTTATGACTGAAAGAGGTTGTTATGTTAGTTTTTTCCGTCACAGTCAGTTATGACTGAAATAGGTTGTTATGTTAGTTGTTGGCCGTCACAGTCAGTTGTGACTGAAAGAGGCTGTTATGTTAGTTGTTGTCCGTCAGAGCCAGCATAAAAAGATGCAAACGGTTTGAAAGAAAACTTATGTCTCTCCTTTAAATGTCACCTTCCATGAATCATCTGGTTTTCATCGCTATTAACGTGCCCTCGCTCCTTCTTCTATTGGTTATTGTTGTATTTGATCAGAATCGACATCACTACACTTTGTACACACGCATACGTTCTCATTCTCTCAGCAAATGTCGACGTGAATGAATATTGTCTTGTCGCGCGCTACTTGTATACATGCCGGTTGCAGCCTCTCATCCGTCCATCCCTGCTAGTCTTACGTTTGATGCCAAATTCTAATAATCATAGACTTATTGATTCATCCGTGTCGCTATCTAATAAGCAATCATTTACTGTCCTTAGTATCTGTCCCGTTATCCATATCCGGTGTCCTCGCTATGATTGATCTCGAAGATAAACTGTCAGCTTTTATATTTCTAGTGGCCTGGACAATACTGTAGATCACGCCAGTACCTGAAGATTCCAGGAATGGATGGTTTCCATTCATGCCCTTGCCTCCATTTTGGACCTTCCGATATTTGTACTGAGTCTGACACAAAAATTGACCTTGTAGATAGAGCTGGAGGTTATTGGCTTGTAAACTCCGCTCTTTTCAGCAACGATCCTGCCCTTTACTCTAGCCGAGAAGCCTTATTCTGATTTATTATCACTGAGTATAGATCCATCAGTGTACACAAGGGCATCATCATCTCCTTCGAATATAAAAGGGTGCTCCACTAAAAGGCTAGACAAAGAACTAAAATTCTCAGAGGGATTCAAGCATTATATTAATTGAACCTAGAGTAGATAACACTGACAAACAACATTTTTCTTTCTTATATAAGAATAAGTGTTCTTAGGTCAATTTCTTGCGCTGATTTCAAATCTGAAATCCGTTTATCTCTATCACGTCGGGTTCTTAAGATATTTGTGAATAAATATATTTTTGGGAAACCGTTATTTGTTCCGTTTCATTTTTACTTTATAACTTATTAAAAATTAATAAAAAGCAACATAATTCTACTTTTTATACTGCTAAAAGATGCATGACATATGTTACGCGATTTTTCAAATAGTTACTGTATTTTGAAATAATTCTGAGCAAAATATGGCTTCTAGAAGTTGTAGAAATTCGGCTGATCTGTTCTGTTACGTGTGCGGATATTTTACCGATCGTGTTGACCAGAAAAACTTTACACCATTACTAAAGATAGCATATGAACTTTATTTGGATTCGAAAGTTGATGATGCAAATAAATCTTGGAAGCCAAATGCGGTTTGTTCGATACATTGGCAGGTTGGTTACGAAAATCGCCGAAGCATAAGTCGATGCCTTTTGGCGTGCCAGTAATATGGCGTGAACATACAAATCACACTATTGATTGTTACTTCTGCTTGACAAATATCCATGGTTTCACTTTTAAAACTAGAAAGTCTGTGGTTTATCCAAATATTGAATCGGTTTCGAAACCAGTGCCTCATGATCCAATCACGTGTCCGATCCAAGTACCACCAGAACAATATCCGTTGGACGTAAATGAACCATCAGAAAGTGATAGTTTACCTGCTTTAGAAACTAATTCTGACTCAGATTACATACCGGTGAATGATGGTGTTTACTTAATTAACCATTCAGAACTTTCAGATCTAATACGTGATCTCGCTCTTACCAAAGGACAAGCGGAATTACTCGGTTCGCGACTCAAAGAATGGAATCGTTTAGCGCCCAATACTCCGATATCTAAATTTCGTCATAGACACAGAGAACTTGTTCAATACTTTGAGATGGATGATGACATTTGCTATTGCAAAGATGTAAACGGTCATGAGCACATAGTCAACGAATGGCGATTTTTCATCGATTCTTCCAAGACTAGTCTAAAAGCCGTGTTATTGCATAACAGAAATTTTTTTTCATCAATTCCAGTCGCCTACTCTGTTCATATGAAAGAAACTTATGACAATATGGCTATACGTTTGGAAAAAATAAAGTACAATGACTACCAATGGCGGATTTGTGGAGACCTAAAGGTCATTGCAATTCTCACGGGCATGCAGACTGGGTATACTAAATTTTGTTGCTTCCGATGTGAATGGGACAGCCGCAACAGACAGGAACATTATGCAAGAAAGGTGTGGCCTATCCGGGATCGTATGCAGCTCGGGCATAAAAATGTAATACGCGAGCCATTAGTTAACAAAGACACCTTCATTTTACCACTGTTACATATAAAGTTGGGGTTCATGAAGAATTTTGTAAAAGCGTTAGATAAAACGAGCAAAGCTTTCACTTATCTTCGAGAAAAGTTTCCGCAAGTTAGCGATGCAAAAATAAAGGAAGGTATCTTTGTAGGACCTCAGATTAGGAAAGTTATTGCAGACAAACAATTCGAGAACTTGTTACATTGTAGTGAACTTCGCGCATGGATGGCATTCAAATCGATCGTCGATAACTTTCTGGAAAATCACAAATCTGTCGACTATGTTGCATATTGTTAAGCAGTGCATAGATGCATACATAATTATGGGCTGTAACATGTCCCTCAAAATCCATTTGCTCGGTTCGCATCTTGACTTTTTCCCTGACAACCTTGACGAAGTCAGCGATGAACATGGAGAACGATTCCATCAAGACATCGCCGTAATGGAGTCACGTTATCAAGGACGGTGGAGTGTGACCATGCTTGGCGATTATTGTTGGATGCTTCATCGCGATGTACCACATGCCATTCACCGACGAAAGTCGACTGCAAAGAAATTCAAGCCTACATAACTGTTATACTTCTTGTACGAATGATGTTGTAATACTGTATGCGTTGTTAAAAAACTTCAATTGCGTATTTCTAGAGATCCCGACCTGATAGAGAAAAACGGTTTGCAGATTTAAAAACAGTGCATTAAAATTGACCAGAAAAACATAGAAATGTTAGAGAAAGAAAAAAAAGTTTTTTTTTTTGTTAGTCAGTGTAATTTATCCTCAGCTATACTGCTGCGTACGGCCGTATTAAGGCTTATATCGCCATTTAAACCTCTTTAAAAAAACATAACTGTATAAACTATTAAACTTACGCCGACCGTTCACTGTGCAGGAGCACAGGCTAGCAACAAAGCAGACAATTAGAAGCTTAGAGTTCATTGTAGTTGCTCCAGTCCAACAGCAGCAGAAAAACACACGGTGCTTGCACTGGTGGGCGAAGAAAGCGAGAAAAAGTTTAGTTTTAAACACAGCTGTCCTTAAACTTTTCAGATTTGACGATAATAATTTAAGTGGATGTTAATGTGTTCTTTATTGGGCAGTAAAACTGCCTTCGTTTGGCAGAAAGTTCTTTAACAACCTGTAAATTAAATGCAACCCAATGGTTTTCTTGTTGTGAATTCATTTAGCACCGTTTGGGACGCACGTTTTTAATCAATCTCTCCCAAGATATCACAAACTGAGCGGTGTATCTCAGTTATTTCCATCTTATTCTTCCACTTCTCCTATCTGAGTATGTGTCTCTTGTTTATATTTTTAAAAAAACCTTTCTCTATCTATTGTTTTGATGGAAAGATTCCAAAATTTGTATTATGGGTTATCCATCTATATCGCCTTATTCACTTTATGATGCACTGTTTTCTGACCTATTGTCCCCCCATTCTTACATAAGCTAACATATAGTTTTAGTGTTTCATGTTTTGTGGCTGTATTTATTTAAGTACATTTGTATCCTCTAGGTTACCTTTCCTATTGTTGGTATTTTTTTTTTTTGGGGTTAACATACATGACGATGTATTTAAATGTTCACAGCTTGATTTTAACGTTTATATGGGCCAGGTTTATAAACTTCTCAGGGATTTAATGGTGCCTTGTAAACTCATGAAAATGGCCTCTTTTAACAAAATTTCCAAGACGTTCATATTTCTCAATCATATATGTAAAGTAGAGAGCTTCATTATATACGTATATTTTACTACAATGAGCCGGTTGGCTGTTTGGACGGTGCAGTGTCTGATCTGCAGAAAACTTACCCGTCCTAGGGATTACAGTCACATCTCCAGCTTCATGTTCTTCATTTCTTTAAAAATATGTTCTTTACTGCGTATAGCGCCACAAATGACACCTCAAACATAACATATGTTCTTTACTGAGTATAGTGCCACAAATGACACCTCAAACATTTCTTTAAACATATGTTCTTTACTGAGTATAGCGCCACAAATTACACCTCAAACATTTCTTTAAACATATGTTCTTTACTGAGTATAGGGCCACAACTGGCGCCTCAAACAAGAAACCATCATTCTTCTAGTGATAGTTTCTGTAGCAATGTATTTTATATGATACAGTTGTCAGCTTCATGCAAAATCTCGTATCAGTGGCCTTTTACGACATGCTTCATAAAACAGTCAGCCTATTCTTCCTGGTCTCTTACCTCATGGACAATCTCATATTATGGTCTTTTACGACATGCCTGAAGTAGCAGTCGTCTTCATAGATGGCTTGCTAGCTAACTAAATCATCGTTCATTCAAAATATTCCTCATAGATCACTATGATCTAACAAAATATTCCTCAGCGATCACTATGATCTAACAAAATATTCCTCAGAGATCACTGTGAACTAACAAAATATTCCTCAGAGATCACTGTGAACTAACAAAATATTCCTCAGAGAT